>CM053401.1:22875223-22923355 GCA_028644305.1 Xerus rutilus
GAACACTACTTGCCATCTTGGCTGGGTTGGTTGGTGACTATAGGTAAATTACTTTGCCCTCTGTGTTTCAGTTCACGTCCCTTGGTGAAATGGAAATTTTACTTCTACTTAGGAGGAAATTTTCAGATCTACTTTGTGCTGTGGCAAGAACAGGCGGCCAAGAATTGCTGAGAATTAAGGAGTTTGGGGTGGTGGATGGTTCTCCCTAGTGAGGCTGGACAGTTTGGCCCAAGGACTGGGAAGTATTTGAAAGTGCTAAGCTCTGAGATAGAGCCCCCTGGCACAGAGGAGCCCTGGTTACCTCAGTCACTTAGCGCAGCACAGCACTGAAGTTTATCCACCGTCACAGGGAACAGCACCGCCATGTGCCAGCGCAGAGGTATTCAGAGTGCCATTACCTCTGAGGAGACAATCCCAGAGATAGAAATTGAGAATCTTGACTATTGCTTCCTTTTTTTTTCTTTTCTCTTCTCTTTATTTTTTGGTACCAGGGACTGAACTCAGGCACTTGACCACTGAGCCACGTGTCCAGCCCTAGTTTGTATTTTATTTAGAGACAGGGTCTCACTGAGTTGCTTAGCGCCTCACTTTTGCTGAGGCTGGCTTTGAACTCACAATCTTCCTGCCTCAGCTTTCTGAGCCACTGGGATTACAGGCATGCGCCATCACGCCCCGCTGACTCATTGCTTTATTTCTTGCTGGCATAACTTCCTCAGAACAGCCTTTCTGGGAGCAGAGGTCTGAGAAGGGGAACTCAGGCAGCTTGAAACCAAAGAACGAGAAGGGAAATTATCAACCAGGGTGTTTTTTTTCTTCCCAGTTCCTTTCCTAGCATGGCTACTCACTGGAGAATTGCTTTTTGGTCAGTTGCATGATGGACAGTGTGGCTTCTCTTCTCCCACCCTCCTTCCTTCCTTTGTTCCTGACGGACTGCTGTGGGCTTGTACAGGGACTGGGAAGAGCAAGCCTGGGAATGGCCTCCGGGGCTACCTTCCCTAGTGTCCACCAGGGGGAGCTGTTGCAGCCCTGGGCTCCCAAAACCCTGGTGCACAAGGGCTTCTTTCCTGAACAAATGTGCAAAACTAAAACTTTTGTAGATGAGGGCCAGCTGGCTGAGAGCCTGCTAGAGCGTAGATTGGCCTGGGTCAGAAGGAAGTCAATTTCATGTGTTTCAAAGGGAACTCTTATCTCTGTCCCATCCCCAGTCTGCTCCTACACCCTAACGCCTGGGACCTTAGCCAGCTGTGGTGAGAACAGTCTCTACTCTTATTCCTTGGAAGTTTTGTTTCCCATGACCAAATCCTTTCTGGCTAGAGATTAGCAGGAGTCTATATATCTGTGCACACTGTCATGTGGGTTAGGTCAGCTCGCCCTCCAGCTGAACTGAGGTGGCCCATCACCACTGGCCAGGCCTCAACAGCTGGTCCCCTCATCCCCATGGGCAAACACTAAGGGTTACCAGGCAACCTACATCTGGGCCAGTCTGCTTAGTGTGACACCTGCTTTCCATGGCCACTGCCCTCCCCAGTAGCAAAGTGCCAGGTCCTGGCAGATAGGGATGGCAGAGCTTCAACCTCTTCATCTTTGGGGCTGAGATGTGCCACCCACATCCAAAGGTCCAACCCAGTTTAATCACAGCCTAAATTAGGCAGGCACTTGCTGTGAACTTGAGAGAACCAGGGCAGCAAGATATGAGGCAGCCCCTCTCCCCAGGAAGTTGGGTCCTGACCCTCTCAGGAATCTGCATTCTAAGAGTGGTCCAGGCCTTCCCAAACTTCCTTCATAGGAGAGCTGTCTCCTTGATGCTTGCCCACCAGGCCTTTGCTCTGTATTATTTTAGCTGAATTTTAAGTGTAAATGACAGTGCTGTGGAAGGTGGTGCAATGAGAGACATTTATTAGTTCAAGCTACCTTCATGGAAAGGCTTTTTGGGGTGTCGTTTCAGCAAGATTCAAAGGAACCTGCAATAAAAGTGCTTCTACTTAACAGTGCACAGTCCAAGATGTTCATGGGTTCCGACGTGGCCTCTCTAGCTCCCAGCTGCCATGCCTCCCCTAACCCGATCAGCACCACACTACTAACAATGAGGGCAGCTTGCTGTGGTAAACTACAGTCTAGCCAGGACTTTTTAGGGATGGACTGGGGTAAGAAGTAGGAAATATCTCACTTCCTCGCTTACAAGTCTGAGTTCTGCTCTTAAGCTGAAAGGAGAGCAGAGACATAGGGCAGAAAGGTTAAGGAAATGCCTGAGATACTTTGTGTGTGTTTCCACTGATTGGGTTTGTCAGAGTGTGGGAAGAGGTCGACAGCCAGGGGGACAATGAAGGGGCAGAAAGGGCATGTTGGGTAGACCCAGGGGTACGCCCCAAATCTGTGGACTGACAAGGAGGGACTTCAGATCCCTGTTGTCATGGTTTCCTGAAATAAGCTCATTTCCTGGAAGAATATCTGCTTTCTTATTTGTCCTGATGGGCTGTGGTGGGCTTGGGTAGGGAGTGTAGGGCTGGGGATACACCTGGGAGTGGAATCGGGAGCTGTAAGAGGGAAAAAGGCAGCCGGGCATGGTGGTGCATGCCACCTGGCAATAGCCAGGGACCCCAGAAGGTCCATCATGACAGCAGGGAAGTTCCATTTCCTGGTTGTAGGCTCCCCTCCCCTCTGTTCCGGTTCTTGCAGCCAGTGGCTGATGCTGGTGGGAGTGGGGTGGGCTGGGGCCCCAGCTCCCAAGGGACACAAGACGAGGAGGCCTTGTTGTGATTTCTGTCCAGCCCACACGAGCTGGGGAGACTTTATTTGTTCCAGGGGGAAAGTGAGAATAGGAATGAGACATAGTGTCAAGGTGAAAGGAAGGACAATACTGATATGAGCAAAGGAAGGGGGACATGAGGGCCATGTGCAGCTGAGCACAGAGGCTGGGGGGCAGTCCATCATCACAGGGCCCACGGGCCAGGCACATTCAGCTCTCCTGTTTATCAGCCTTGAACTCAAAGGCGGACCCCGGAGCACCATCGTGGAGCGAGAGGGTCACCCCAGTGGACTTGCAGCTAGCACCATGGCAGCCCTGCCTGGCCTGGGAACCTGGTCAGGAGGCTGTGGTCCCTGGCAGGAGCACACTCCCCACCCCGCCCACGTTCCTCCACAGGATGTCTCCTGCACTTCTCCCACCAGCATGTTGGGCCTGGCACTCCCCTCCTCTTCAAGGCCAGGGACACAGCACAGGGGGTGGCCTGTGATGCTGCTGAAGCTAAGCCAGAAATGTTCCAGTCCTGAGAGCCACGCACACATGCACATGGGCCTCTGGGCACGCACCAACCAGCGTCAGACTGACTCCTAGAGGCAGAACTGCGCTTTAAGAGGTGGGGACAGAAGATGACAGAAAGGCTAGAAATCAGACATGTCAACTTCTTGGTTCTTTCTGCAAATCAGCACCCTGGCCCCAGGCTGTGTCATCTCCTCCTGGGGCCAGGGGGCTGCTGCTTTCTGCACTTGGCTATGCCCCCGTGAGAACGGGCTGCTGGAGTGACAGGTGACGAGGTATGAGAATGTGGTGAGGCCACAGAGGGAGAGGACTGGCAGTTGGGTGGACAGGAAGGCTCTCTGAAGCCAGCTTCCTAGTGTTCCCACCCTGGCACTTAGCACAAGGAACCAGGCTTTGGGGAGACCCTGTAATCACCCCCACCCCAAGCCATCTCCACCAAGCAGCTTTCTCTGATCTCACCATGACCCTTCCTCAGCCAGCTGTCTGCACCAGGGCAGAGATGCTGGGATCACATCAGCCAGGCCCCTATCCCTCACAGGCAATGAGATGAGGTGACACCATGGAGGGTGACTAAGGCCCCAAAGTCCCTGCCTTTCTGCCTCCCCAGAAACCTCACAGCCAGGCCAGCCCCGGAGAGCACAGTCTATGTAAACAGCCTGGGGGGAGGAGGGGTTGCTACATATGGGAAACAGTTAAAAATAAATTAAAAAGCACCACTGCATCCTGTGGCGTCTCCACAGGCCTGAGGTCTCAGCTCAGGAGGGGCGAGTGCCAGGGACTGCAGATGGGGATCAGCAGAGAGCAAGCAGGGTTAGGGCTCCATTCTGCTTCCTTCTCCCCAAGTGTTCCCAGGAAACAGCCTGTGGGTCAGTGTCCCAGGGACTAGGAGCAGCTTCCTCTGCATCTACCTGCCTCGTGCTCCCAGCTCCCTCTCGCATCTCTTTCCCTTATACCCTGTCATTTTGGGGAAGTTTCCAGAGGCATCTGGAGCTTCTTCCCTGCTGATGAGCAGCCACGACTAGACTGAGAAAGGACTTTGTTTTAGCCTCACCCTCCCAAGGTGAGCCTTCTCTCTGTGGGGAAATGGAAGAACATGGGGACCACAGTCCCTACTTCCTGAGAGCTGAGATGGGTCAGGGATCACTGTGCCCCTCACTGGTCTGGCCAGGGGTGTGGCCTGAGGGCAGACTGGGCACCTCCCTAGGGCCCACTGACCCTAAGAGGAACCTGATGAGGCTCCCAGCTGGGAGTGACCAGTGGCCTCCCAGGGTGCATCAGGCCTGGCTCTGGGCCCAGAGCTGCTGGCTGGATGAGCGACAGCCTCCGGGCCTCCCCTGCCGTGCTCTGCCCTCCCTCCCTTCCCTTTAAGGCACCAGCCCATCTCCTGGCAGGCTGGTTGCCAAACTCTCTATTCTACTCTAGCCCCTCTGGTGACCCAGCCGCCTACCCAGGTCCCCAGCCTGTCTGCAGGGAGAGCAGTGGTGAACTCAGAGCACCTCTTTCGGGTTGAGGGGGTGTCTCTGTTGCTGAGACCCTCCCCTGGAGGAAAACTCCTCTGAAGAGCTCAGACCTTCCCATTTCAAAGCATCGCAGTGGACTCCTTCCCAGCACAAGCTCTTCACTCCCCAGGGGCAGACTGGCTCTCTCATATGTACTGGGATTTCAATTTCTTGAACTGATTTGCCAACCTTTAAAAATCAGATTTCTCACACACATTCAGGGTTCTGGCCTCCAAAACACAGACAATCTGGCCCGATAGGGCCTGCACTGGGAGGAGAGCTGAGCAGCAGCAGCTCTCAGTGTGCCACAGTCCCCACCCAGCCCTACAGCCCTCCTGTTCGTCGCCCGCTGGCCTTACAGCCTTATGGCCATTTGAGTTTACAACCCTAGTTCTGCGGCTGCCTTGACCATACTCACAGCCCCTCTGCAGCCTTACTGAAGGCGGCCCCTGGTCAACATAGCCGCCCAGTAAAACCTTAATGATCACCACATCAAGTTGCCCTTCCATCACCGGCTCCTCCCTCCAGCTTCCTGACAAGAAGCCATCCATGCTGCAGACAACTCGCTCCTCCCCAAGGCAGCCTGATCCTAGACTCCTCCCACATCCCTTCCTCACTTACACCCCCAAGTCTCAGGCTGTCCCTTCTTGGTGGTCCAACTGCCCTTGGCCCTACCCCTCCTGGTTCTTTGAATTTCCAGAACCTTCTTCCAGCTCTGCCAACCTCTCCACATACCCTCACTTCCCTGCCAGGAGTCTCATGAATGATGGGCAGGATGTGCACCATTCCAAGCGCTTGGCTTCTCTGCCAGTGTCTGGAGGAACCGCTAAATGTGGCAGGCTCCTTTGTCCCTATAACCCACAAGCTTAAAGGGGCTGCTAAAGGAGGAGAGGTGGGCCTGGGGCACAGCTCTCCTGGTCTGGTCTTGATTTCCCCAGCAAGAAGTCTTAGAAAGGGGACAGAGCAGAGCCACTCCCACAACACCCAGGCCTGAGGTCCCACCCCATCACCCCATGCCCAGCCACAGCTCCAGGACTGGCACTCAGGTCTGCTCAGTCTCACAGCCATGCTGACCCCAGTGCCACTCTGGGCCCTCCACAAAGTCCAGATCCTCTGCTGGGAGTTTCCAGGCTGCAGTAACAGGCCAGGCTGGGCTGGGCATGCAGCCCCAGCCACCGGCCAGGGAGCTCTCCGCCTGTGGTCCCCTTCTGGTTCTCCTCCAGCCCAGCGCCCTGCTGGCTGTAGCTCAGACCCACATGGTACTGCCTATGGGGCCACGAGGGCCCGCGGGCTCTTCTGGGCCACCAGTTCCCGCTCTTAGGCAGATGCGGCCTGTGTCCAGCTCCTGATTCATGGGCTGCACAGACCTTTCTCAGGATGCGTCTACCCTGCTTCCCTTTCCCTGGGTCAAGTTTCTGCCACAACAGTCCCAACTGCAAAAAGACCTCATGCTCCCAACCCCCACAGGCGGGTGGGGCTGAGAAATTCCCATCTACAGGATGAACCCCAGAGAGCCACTGGGGGTGGAGCCACTGGCAGAACCAGCAAGCCATCCTCCCCCAGCCCCGTAGCTCAGGCCCCCAGGCGCTGCCCTAGCAGCCAGCAGCCCTTCCCTTTGCCGTTGTCTTTTTTCCCTAAATACCTTAAACATCAGTTGTAGAGCCAAAGACTCCAAATAAAATACAACTGTCTTCTTAGCCTAGTTAGGGGCTTGGTTCCGTGGCAGGGCAGCAGAGTGGGGCTGAGCCACAAGGCACCCTTCCTGCGGCCTGCGGCCTGCCCTACCACCTCCTTTCCCCGGAGCAAGGCCAGTTCCAGCAGGTGGATCACGGCCTCCAGAAGCAGGGGCCTGGGGTGCCGCTAGCGCCTCACACCCGGATCTGGTACCCGTTGAGGTCCGGCATGGCTTTGGGCTCCGAAGGCTTCTTTTCACCCGAGGGCCTGCAGGGAGGCAGAGCAGAAGAGCCCGCAGTGAGTGGTAATGGGGAGCTGGAGGGGGAGGAAGCCGCCCTGCTGGCTTCTCTCCTCCATTCTCCCAAGGGCCCTGGAACCGAGGACACAGGGGAAATGTGTTTCCGGGAACCCTGGCCAGCCAGAGCCTCCTGAATGGGATTCCTGTCTCATGGGGTGCTTGTTCTCTGCTGGAGGCTACCTAATCTGGTGGCAGCTGGTGGGTAATACCTTAGAGCACAAATCTCCCCAGGGGAATCTGTTCTTTATAAAAGCTTCCAAGGTCAAAGTCAATGGTGATGGGCATTTTGGTGCCAAAGATCTACTTGGTGTCCCTCACCAGAGAGGTGGCTCCTAAATGACAATTAAAGCAAGAGCCAGAATGGTAGGAGAGGAAATCAGAGCAGGAGGCTTGGTATTTTAATGGCATTTTTTTTTCATCTAGATATAGACAAAACCCACAGACTCTTGGGAGTCTTGGGGACACAGCTGTGTTCAAAGCTACCTACTCTGGTTACACAGAGCTGCAGGAGACAGCTGGGGGTCTCTATGCCTCAGGGTCACCTCCCCCCACCTACTGTTCTGCTGCCTGCGGTAGACTTTTCTGTCTGGCCCACTTTGGTCCAGCATAGGGTGGCCAGGGGCCACCCAAGGGGTGTTTTCTTTGGGAAACATTGCTGTGGGAGATGCCAGCACCTAAACACACCCATCCCAAGTCACCTGCCATGGGTGGGACACAAAAGACAGAAGGATGTGAAGGAAAGGGACACAGGACAAGAGGCAAGGGAAAGGCTGTTGAGCCCCACTCCCACGCAATCTCATCTCTCACCGTCTCTCACTGCGGCTGTTCCTGCGGTGGGGGCTAGACTGGGCCCGCTGCGGGGAGGGCACATCCTTCTTCCGGTCCTTGGTGGGAGAGGGTGGGCCTGTCCCTTTTCCAATCTAGGTAGGGAGGAAGAAATAAAAGCATCCTTTAGGGCTGCCCCAGAACCAACCTGCCCCATGGAGAGAAGGACACCAGTCCTAGAGGCTGCCCCAGGCCACCCTCTTCCCTGTCTCTGGCTCTTTCCAAATTGACTCCCCAGGCACCAAAGTGCAGTAGCTCCCCAGCAGGGCTGCCCAATCCCTGCATCCTGAAGGTGGCACAGAAGCAGGGGAAGCTGCTGGGCTGCCACATTATTATAAAAAGCCTTTGAGAAGAGGCCCCTTGATTCGCACCAGGTCAATGTGCCAAATGGAGAAGTGGCCTGTGTTTGAGCTCTGCCTGGGAACCTACCAGGAGTGGCACTAATTATCTGGAACAAGCCACAAGTGAGATTAGTAACTCTGATTAAGAAAAGAAGAAATCAGGCATGGTGACACACGCCTGTAGCTCTAGCAACTCCAGTGGCCGAGGCAGGAGGATCACGAGTTCTAGGCCAGCCTTGACAACTTAGGGAGACCTTGTCTCAAAATAAGAAAGAAAATGGGAATGTAGCCTAGTGGTAGAGTGCCCCTGAGTCCAATCCCCAGTATCACCATAAATAAATAAACAGACGAATCATTGCTTAGGCAACATGGTCAGCTTGCCTTGAGTTTTCAAAACATGGAGTTCACTATGGGGAGCTGGAGAGGGGAAAATGACAGGGAGTCCTTAGTGCTGAATGAGTGTGGCATCACAGGACCAAAGACCAAGTAACTGATGGTTCCATCTCTAGATTCAACTGCAGTGCTGGAGACACAATAATATTCCCTGCAGCAAAAGCAACAGTGCAGGGTGACCCAGAGCAGAGTGCCCACCGAGGGCAGAAGACAGCAGCCCCTCTCTAGTGCAGGGTCCCTGCAGCCTACTTCTGCCCTGGGGGAAGGAACTGCCAGTTCACAGGGTCTTGATCCAGGGGGTGGCTGGGCTGGGGCACTCCCAGCTCTTACAACTCCCTGCCTGGACACTCACAGGTGTCTGTGACAAGCTCAGATTTGCCCTCAGCAGGCTGAGCAGCAGCCGGATCTGTGTCTCATGCCTGTCAGCAAGCTCCCTGAACAGGGAGCTCTACCAGCTGCTGACTACCAGGACTGATCCAAGAAAAGGGGGATGAGCCAGTGCCCAGGCTGGTAGTTGAGGTGGAGGCTCCAGGTCATCTGGAGGAGCAGAGTCACAGTGCAGCTGAGACTGAGCACAGGAGGGAACTGAGCACAGCCACTGAGCTGAGTGGCTGAGCACAGGAGGGAACCCTATCAGGCCCCAGGCTAGGTACCTCCAGTCCAGCTGGACCCAGAAAGAGCCCAACAATCTGCCTGCAGAAAGGCCTGGGGCCAACTCCTCAGCAGCTCAAGCCCAGCTGATCTGGGTATAATAGACCCCCAAAGTCCCCAGACAGCCCCTTTCGAGTGGTAAAGAGTGGGGGAAGAAATCACCACTCTTATTGTCTTCCCTGGGTCCTAATTTCCTCTTTCTTCTAATCTCCTTCTAGTGTTTTTGGTTTTTGGGTTTTTTTTTTTGGTACTGGAGATTGAACTCAGGGGCACTCGACCACTGAGCCACATCCCCAGCCCTATTTTGTGTGTTATGTAGAGACAGGGTCTCACTGAGTTGCTTAGCGCCTCGCGATTGCTCAGGCTGGCTTTGAACTCGCGATTCTCCTGTCTCAGCCTCCCTAAGTGCTGGGATTACAGGCTTGCACCACCGAGCCTGGCTTAATGCTTTATTGAATGCTGGGGGCTGGGGGCTCAAGTGGGGGAACACACAGGAATGGGGGGGCTCTTGTGTCCCTCCCCCACCATTCCTTCCAAATGGGTCAGGATTTCCCACTAGCTGGTCTTTACTCCAGAGTCCCCACCACCTGGAGTTCCATGTCTCTGCCCTTCTGGCATCAAAGACCCTACTGCTATACCAACTCAGTTCACCGTTTCCTCTTTCTGGAGCTGTCCTTGGCTTGCCCACCCAGGGGACAACTAGGACAATAAGACCCCTGGCAGAAACACTGAATTTAAGTAGCCACACACCATCGGCTCCCTCCTCCTCACACCAGCTCCGCTGGGGTGGGGTATCGGGGAGGGTAGGGAGGGGAGCCGCCAGGACAGAGCCCTGGCTCTTCCTGACCCCTGTGGGCAGAGCCTGACCTTGAGCCGCATGTCGCGGGCGTGGCGCTCCAACTCCTTGCGGAAGTCATCGCGGCCCAGCTTCTCCACATCCAGGACCGAGTGCTTCCACTCGATCTGCTCCACGCTGTGCGGGTCGTGGGACACGCACTGGCCCAGCTTCACCTTCTTCAGCACGTGCCAGCAGCGGCCGTAGGCAGCCTCGTAGTCCAGCACGAGCTCGCTGAGCGTGCGGAAGGCCGGCGGCTTGTACATCAGGTCCTCCCGCCGGCTCATGCCCAGGGCCCCGTAGCGGCCCCCGAAGTTCACCCCTAGCACGATGTGGCGGAAGTAGTTCCCTGAGAAGTAGGTCTTGAAGCTGATGGGGAAGCGTTCCAGGGTGGCCATGCTGTTGGTGAGGTAACTGGCCAGTCACCCCCAGCTAAGGAAAGAGCCAGCAGAGGCACGGGACCGCACACAGGGGCAGGGCTGGGGTGCCCGCCATGGCACAGGCAGGTGGCTCAGGCACCCCCCGGCCACCAGCTTCTGAAGGCAGACATCACAGCTTGTTTATCTCCATATTCCTGTCATCTAGCATCAAATTGGATACAGTAGGTCCTCCTGAATTGACCTCCATGGGAACAATGATGCTGCTATGATGTCAATCAGAGCTCCCAGAATAACAGCTCACAGGGGTCCCGTACTCCACACTGCAGGGCTTTCTAGAGCCCGTGGGTGTACCCAGCTCTCCCTCTCTTTCCTGTCGCAGCACTTCTCAGTCGACAGTCCCTTGGACACATTCTCTCACATTCTCTTTCACACATACATCTCCTCACAGATGCAGAGGATTCTCTTGGCCTCTCCTTCTCTCATCACCGCCCCCTCCCTCTACACACACACTGTCCCTTGCCTCTCAAATAGAATCTAGCTGTGGTCACAGCTGGGAGGCCTCCAGTGCCTGGTCCCAGGCACACTGAAGGTTCTCAGACCTCTGGCCCCACTTGCTCACCCTCTCCAGGGACCTGGGCCTCTCACCCCAGCCCCTCGCCCAGCTCCTGCCCAGCCTCCTGCCCCACCTGCCTGGCCGGCTCCCACCAACACCGTCCATCCTCTACTTATTCCTTTGTTTGCTTGCTCTTTCTGTCTCCTCCACCGGAAAGGGAACTTCTGAGGACACGGCCCTTGGCTGTCATGTTCTTTGCTCTTTCTCCAGGGCCTGTCACAGAGTCTGGCACATCACAGTGACTCAGTAACACTCTTCTTGATTACATGGGTAGAAAGAGATGAACGGGCAAGTGTGGGGTAGATGCCACCTAGGGAGGCTGTGCTAAGTGTGCCAGGTAAACGACTTGTGCACTTGTCCTGGAGACTCTGCAACAGGCACTACCACTACCCCCCTTTGCAGAAGAGGACTGCAGGACTCAGAGATTAAGGAACTTGCTTGGTGGCCACAGAGTAAGTAGCAGAGCCAGAATTAAGCCTGTGGCCTCAGACACTACACCATGTTTCCTCTAGCACTAGACTCACTCTACCAATGGTGACTGAGCCAATTCCTTGCCAGTGACCAGGGATACAGAGTATATAAGAAATGCACAGTGCTGCCTGGCAGAGTGCAGTGGGAACGAGACCCAGGAACTAACAGAGCAAAGCCCACTGCACTGAGGGAGCTCTGGGGATATGGGGAGGGGTCCTTCCCCAAGGTAGGTACTGCTCACATTTTCTTTGTGCCCATAAGCAACCAAAAGACCCCTGACAGGCCTTGGGACCACATGATCATGCCTGGACCAGCATCTGGGTTGCTCTGCAGAGTTGGAGCCTCTGCTTTAGAGCATGGCCCCTGAAGGAGAGGGGACGAGGGATCTTGAAGGAGAAGCTGGCAGCAGCCTGACATGCTCAAGTGGTCTCATGATTAAAGTCATGACTAGCTCTCAACAAGGCAATGCTGGCTGGGCTCCTGGACATGGGTCTGTCCTGTTACAGATGACTGCCACAGTGGAGCTAGCTCTTAAGACCTCTGAGGGATGGGGAAGGGGGCCCCCCAAGCTTTTTGTGTAAACTTGAGGCAGGTATGTCCATGGGAGAGTGTCCCCTTGGTCACAGCCCTGGGAGGAGCACGCTTCTCACTTTTGACCTCTTCTCCTCCTGGGACCTAGTCCTGCAGATGGACTCCCTGTTCATTAGGTGTCCTTCCCCAACCCTCCTGGCTACTCCTAATCTGCGCTCTCTGTGGCACTGAGCTGCTGGGTTACCTGCCCCAGGGGTCATTGGCAGGCAAAATGATTAAAAGCTGGCAGGCAGCCAGCATGTGGTGACTCACACCTGTAATTCCAGTGGCTTGGAGGCTGAGGCAGGAGGATCACAAGTTCAAGGCCAGTCTCAGCAACTTAGCGAGGCCCTAAGCAACTTAGACCCTGTCTCAAAAATAAAAAGTAAAAAGGGCTGGAGGTGTATCTCAGTGGTACAGCACCCCTGGATTCAATCCCCAGTACTGAAGAGGGGAAAGAAAAACTGGTAGGGGATCTGGGAGGGGTGGGGAGAGAGGAAACAGTGGGCTCTGAAATGGTAGAGCTGAGAAATGGGGACACAGGACTTCATTATATTGTTCTATATTTGTATAAGTTTAAATATTTTATAACAAAATGACTCATTAAAAACAAACAAACAAACAAAAAACAAAGGTAGGAGCCAGGTGTGGCTCTAGAGGCTGAGACAGGAGGATTGAAAGTTCAAAGCCAGCCTCAGCAACTTAAGGAGGCTCTAAGCAACTTAGCAAGACCTGTCTCAAAATAAAAAATAAAAAACAGGCTGGGGATATGACTCAGAGAGAGGCTTAGCACCTCTGGGTTCCATCCTAGTACCAAAAAAAAAAAAAAAAAAAAAAGTGGGACTGAGGTGCAGACCAATTAGGAAAGAACTGGCCACAAACACCTGCCTCATCTCCCCCTGCTCTGACTAGGGGTCCTGAGGGAGGGCAGCCTCTCCTGTGAGCTTGTCTGACCCAGCCATAGGTCCGACTTCTGCCCTTGGGGAAGAAATCCCATGCATATATTTAGGCGGCTCCCACCCTTCCTCTCCAGGGGTCTGCATGTCCTACTGGGCCTACCTGTTGCTTCTCCCAGGTTTTGTTTTCATGGTACCGATGATTGAACCCAGGGGTGCTCTACCACTGAGATATGCTCCCAGCTCTTCCTGTTTTTTTATTTTGAGACAGGGTCTCACTAAGTTGTCCAGGCTGGCCTAAAACTTGCAATCCTCCTGCCTCAGCCTCCTGAATTACTGGGATTACAGGCATGTGCCAGCATGCCAAACAGTGGTACAACAACCATAGGAGACACTGTGCCGTCTTGGGAATTCAGAGAAAGATCATTGTGTCCACAAACTCAAAAAAGAGCTGCCCAGCAAGCCTAAGAAGGATGTGACCAAGGCACAGGGGGCTGAGTCCCAAGGCTCCACCACCTTGGGGAGGCTCCTCACCAGAGGTCAAGCGCCTGGCTACACAGGGGAGCTAGGAGAGCCCTGAGCCTCATTCCCTCTCCAGGCTTCTGGAACAGGAAGCTTAGGCCAGGACAGGCTGAGCTGCCAGGCCAGTCCCCTCGCAGGCGTCCCAGGGCAGGCGAAGGATACATTCCCAGGATCACGGCTTCCAGGCATTTGATTGGCAGAGCCTCTTTGGTCATTTCCTTGGCCAGGTCCATCAGCCTGTGGGAAAGGGAGACAGCTGAGGACAGTGGCTCTGGCCCCTTCCGGTGGGGAGATGTCAGAAGGAGGGGGCTGGGTTACCAGAAGGGATGGAGGACAGAGCCCCACCCCCAAGCTGCCCTCAGCTCAAGCCTCACACCTCCCTCTCCCTCTTCCCCCAAAGCTGGAGCCCAGGGGGTGGAGAGAGGCCTCCTCCCTCTTCAGTCTCTTTCCTCCTTTCATTTTCTCTCCCACACTGGCTTCTCCATTAAAGACCTTTGGGGGAGGGGAGCAGCACAGAGGACAGGACCTTGACAGCCACTGTGCTGAGGCCTCTGCAGCGGTGGTGGTGGGAAGGCCCGGGGACCTTGGCACTGACCTCTTCCCTTAAGGGGCACAGTGGCACTCTGGCTTAACTGAGGCTTCTTTGAAGAGCTGGCTAACTGATGCAACTGCTCCCTGCAGCCTGGACGTGGGATCTCAGGCAGACAGCGGGCTGGTGACCTCCCACCCCACCCCCTGAACTTGGGACTCAGGCCATTTTAAGAGAGTCTATCCTTGAGGCCTGGGCATTCAGCCTGGCCACTGGCCTTCCAGGGGAGTGCCTGGACGCCTCCATCTGCGGGGGCTGCACTGGGCCCCTAGCAGGCAGCAGTCGGAGAACACGAGCAAATCTAGGGGCTGCCCCTGGGGCCCTTAAGAGGGGTAATTCAGTAAACAAGCCAGCTAAAGCATTTTTTTTCCTTCATAAGAAAAGCAAACATAAATTATGTTTGGGGCAAGATGTAAAATTCATCTTTAATTATAAACTCCTGGGTTTAGAAATTTAAGCCTGTGGGCATCTCTGGGCTGTGCCCCCAGCCTCAGCCCCGATTCTCTTCTCCATTCTTGTCTGCCCTCGGAGAAGTTCTCTAGAGCCTGTGGCTCGGCCAGGAGTTACCAGTTGGGCAGTAGGGTGGGGAGTGAGGGGTGCCACCTTCCTTCCAGCGGGGCCCCTGTTGCTCTGACACTGACACTGGACCTTTGACTACATGACCCGCAAAGAATCCAGAAGGGCACAGTGGGTGAGAGCCTAGGTACCCTGCAATGCAGATGGACAGAGTGCGCAGGCTGCTGCAGGGAGAGAAAGGGAAGGGCGTCTCTTGTTACACTAGAAAAAGCCCAGGTAGCCCATCTACCTGGGACCACTCTCTATCATCAAGTGGGGGGCACTGCCTATCATACTCTGTGCTTAGCATGGACATGGCGGGGGGTGGGTTCCCTTCTACCAAGGCAGCCCTGGCTGTTTATCTCAGGTAAACTTTCACTTTATGACATCCTCAGGACCCCAGGTACCTCCCCAATGGCTGGCTTCCCTCCAAGAATATCTGCCTGGCCCCAAGCTTCCATTCAAAGGCAAACCACAGGGGCTCCCTAGGGATTCAACCCAACCAGGGGGCACTGTGAGCCTGGGGCAGGGGGCTGGGTGTCCCATTCTTACCCTGTCAGAGGTCTGCTCTTCTTAATTTCAAAGAACTGTGTTCCTGTGTGATTGTACCTGTGGGCGCTGGTTAAGGACCTTCTGGGTTGGTCTGGAAAGGTGTCCCTTTCCCCTGCCCATCTCTCAGGCCCCGGGGCCCAGCACTCCCAGGAGTGCACGCTGGGTGAGGACACCACAAAAGGCCTCCTCAAAGCACCTTGGAGGATGCTGGAGACCTGGGTCTCCTGGAGAGAGCAGGGCACAGGGTGGGTGGGTGCTTCTTTCCCCCTACAGCCCCTTCTCTCTCCTTCCCCTCATCCTCTTCAGCTTTCACCCTATTCTCTCCTGGCCTCCTTCCTCAGATGGGGGACTTGGAACAGGCAGCTGGTGGCCAGAAGCTGCAGCTGGGGACGGCTTCCTGAAGCACTGGATTTTCCAGAGAGAGAAGGCTGGAGGGTGGGATTTCAGCTCAGCCTCCCATTGCTAGGTGCTCCATCTCCCTCCTGTACCACCATTTCCCCACTAGAGAAGAGAGGGACCGGGCTTGAATGGCAGTCCTCAGGGGGACCTTTCTCTGTTCGGGACCCATGTCTAGTTCTCCCACCTTGGCCTCATCAGTAGCCAGGAGGGCTGAGGAAAAGACCCAGGACACTGCTCTGGGACAGGGGGCACAGGCTGAGGAGCCCTCCAACAAGGGCACAGGGGAATCTGGACTCGGGCCCACCTCTTTGCAGGCTGGGCAAAGGACCTCCTGCCAAGGAAGAAAAAGTGAAGAACCAGGAGAAAATCCCAGGATGTGCAAGTGACCTTAAAAGCTTGAAGTCGTTTTCCTTCACAATTCCCCACACTTCTAAAGCTGGTTTTCCAATACCCCACAGGGAACTTTCTTGCTGCTTCTTCTGGGGCTGGATGGATGACAGGGACCATCCACCTCCTGTAGCAAGTCTCAGGGGCCACTTCCCTCTCTTTACCCCATTACACATAGGCAGCAGGGCAGCTAGTGATGGAGGGGCTGAAGCAGGCCACCAGACACAGTCCCCCCAGTACCAGGTAGCACAGAGATGCCCCGGCGAATGGCGCCTGGAAGCTGGGGAACAAGGCGGCTCTGCTGACACCTCTCCAGCCTCCTCTGAACAAGTCCCCTTGGCCTTTGGTTCACTGACTAGACAGTGGTCATGGACCCCGACCAGAGAGGATACTGCAGCTCCCTGATGTAGCGCTGCACGGCTTCCAGGCGCTCGGGGACAGGAGTAGAGGGCTGGAAAGTAGGCACACTCGGTATGGGAATCTGGGGACACAGAAAGAGGTCTGGTCACTACAGCAGGTTTAGCCCGAGCTTCCAATCCTCCAGACACCAGGATTCACTCCCAAGAAGCCAGACCCTGGGAAGAAGCAGCCTCCCTTCCCTCTTACCCAGCCTCCTTGCTTGGCAAACCTTCCTCCCTTCCTGCCTTGACAGCATCTCTACCACGAAGCTTACGTTGACTTTCCAATTTTATGCTTCTTTAACAATTTTAGAAAAATATAGGTTGATTTAGCAACTGTTCTGAATCTTAAATATTCATTCACTTCAAGGTTTAAGGAGAATGTCAGTATTGGAGTTAAGCTCATTTGCTTTGGGGTTCACTCTGTGCTGTGGTGGATGTGGTTTGTCTCCCAGAGGTGTTGGAGGCTTGATCCTCAGTGTGGTGATGTCAAGAGATGGTTCCTAGTGGGAGGTCATTATGTTACCAGAGGCCTGCCCCCAGAAGGAAAGAAAGTAGTTTTCTTCTTATGGACCCTGAAGCAGATCTCAGGCTCATAGAAGGAGCATGCCTGGCCCTTCCTCCTTCCTCTGGCTTCCTGTTCTGCAATGTGATCACCCCTCTCTTGCCTGCTCTCTAACCATGATGCTATGCACTGCCACTGGGCCTCACAAGAGGCTGAGCTAATGGCATGGGATCACCAATCTTGGACTCTCATCATTCAAAGCTGTTAGCTAAATAAACCTTTTTTTCTTCATAAGTATCCTGCCACAGGTATTTAATTAGAGGAACAAAAACAATGTGCTGGGTGTGGTGATGCATGCCTGTAATCCCAGAGATTTGGGAGGCTGAGGCAAGACTCTCAAATTCAAGGTCAGCCTCAGCAATTTAGCAAGGCCCTCAGCAACTTAGTGAGACTCTGTCTCAAATAATAAAAAGGGCTGGGGATGTGGCTCAGTGGTAAACCTCCCCTGGGTTCAATCCCTAGTACCAAAAACCAAACAAACCAAACAAAAACCCAAAACTGGTTTTCCCAGCATCCCCTTCTCCTAGAATGGTGCCTTGGGTGAGGTGAACGTATCTTAAGCAGTGGGCATCACCCACCCCAGTAGCCTGGCCACATTTATCAGGGTTTCCCAAGTGCCAAACTGCACTGTTGAGGACACCTCAGTGGCAGCAGGGCAAGGGGACTGACTTTGGGACAGGTGTTGTTGTGGCTCTACTCACTGGAACCCGGCTGCTTGGAAGGGTCTGACAGAGGCACAGGGCCCTTGGGGTCACCACCCTTTTCTCACCAGCTCCCAACCTAGGCAGTACAGGAAACCAGACAGTCCTCCTCAGAAGGGACTCCCCAGCATCAGCCTGCAAGGCAGGAGGGAAAGGCACGCCGGGGCGCTGGGAGTCAGGGCAGCAGCAGCAGACGCTGGCACTCCCTCACCAGGCAGCCTCCAGGAAGGAGGCCACCGTGCAGGCATGGCCCCCTCTTCAGCCAGGGGAGCCTGATTCCTGGCATTGGGCTGCTACAGTCAGAGAGTCCCAGGGGACCAAGAATGCATCAGTGAGGGTCCTCTGAGGGCTCAGAACAGATTCCCTGGGTAGAACCAGACTTCAGGGCAAAGCCTCCCCTCTGGGCTTCCCTTTGACAAACAGCACAGGCAGCTGTGAGGTGGCCTTAGGCTCCTCACAGGGAGGTCCCACCTTTCCTCCCCTCCTCTCCCAGGTCACCACCTGGTCCTCCAAGGCCATACAGCTCTCTCGCCCCACCTGGCTGGGGCTGCTGTGTGCCAGTCTACAGGTGAGGGGTGTGTGTGAAGAAGGGCAGGTGAACCGGGAGTCCTGTGTGGGGAAGGGCAGGAGCCAGCTCTTTCCGTCCATTCCTTGGCAGGCTTTCCCAGAGGAGGAGATACGGAGCCCACAGGGCACAGCCTTTGAAATGCTGTGGTTTTGGTGGCTGGGTCTCTGATAGGGACATTCCACTTATCACCGCACACTCGCATCTGGGGACTGCTGATGGCAGGGGACACAGGACAGTGTCTACCAGATACCTCCTCCCTCCAGAGGGCAGAGACGCAGGAGGGACGGTCCCCTGGTCCAGAGAGTCAGTCTCGCACAAAGTGCCCCTCTGCCCCGCCAGGGTCCTGCCCTTCCTGCCTGGGCGGTCCTTGTCCCTAGCAACCACACAGGCTGACAGCAGCTGACACTTCAGTCTGGAGAAAGCTATTTCCCCTGGCACATTCCTCTCCTTCTCAAACTGGTGCCACCACTTACAGTTACCAGTAGGATAAAAGTCCAGGGGTGGGGGCTCTCCCTCTTCCTGCCTGACCACCCTGTGCTCAATGGCCTTCTCTGTCAAGAATATGGGGGTGAGAGGGGGTGGAAGTGGTATTATAGGAGTCACTGAGCCATTTCCTATAAACAGCACTGTACATCCATCCAGTCACCTAACCTCAGGGGGTACTCCCTGCATGGCAGGGAATTAAAAAGGGATCCAGGGACCTCAAGGTAAGGTAATAGCAACCTCCCATGATAAGCTCCAAATGGAGGGAGCTGTGGTCCAAGAACCATGCAGAGCCAGGCCTGGGCCAAGGCCAAGCAGCACCCACAAGAGCATGGAGAACATGAGCACCTGCCATCCAGAAAAAGAGCCCAGGAACTGGCTGCTCTGCAAGAAGAAAGAGTCAAGAGAGACCTGGGCTTCCCAAGCAGGGCCTCAAAGTCTACCACCACCCAGGCCAAGCAGGAAGGAAGTGTCTGGCCAGCTTCTAACTCACACTACCCCTTTGTCCTCCACCTTCTTCCTCAATGTTCATGACAAGCACAGACCAATTCACTCACTGATGAGTAACTCTGCACATTTAGGCGAGAAGCTACTTGGGGACTAGTCTCCTGGATTTGACCCTCAACCCCTATCTCCAAAACAGGAGGCAACAAAACTTCCTCACTGTTGTGGGGTGGGGTAGAGTGGTATGGGGGCGCTGGTGATATCTGTTACCCAGATCTCACTGACAGTTTCTCCTCCATGACTGCCGGCAAGGGTGCTCCTGGCTTCAGGAGTCCCTGACAGCCTTGAGTTCCATGAGGACACCAGGATTCGTGCAGCCTCTCAGCCCAGCAAAATAAGAAGGCCTCAGACAGGAGGGGAGAGCTGGCAGCAGGAGGCAGGAGAGATGACAGAGCAGACTCCAGAACTCGACATGCCACTGAGTCCCAGCTCTGTGACGTTAGTGATACTCCTGAACTTCTCTGTGTCTCAGAAGCCTCATTTTAAGATGGGCACCCTAGCAGAACCCACCTGTGGTGCAAATGAGTTACTGCATATGGACACCTTAGAACAGGGCCTGGTATATAGCAACGGCTCAAATCCTGTCCACCCACATGGGTACTAGTGCATGCCAATGTGCCCCTTTTGGAGATGTTCAGATTCCCATTCTGCAGGTGCTCAATGGCCAGAGTCACAGTTAGACCTTCAGCAGCGGGTTTCATAAGTGGCCACCAGGCTTGTAAAGGTGGTGACAGTTTGAAATGGCAAAGGGAGACTGTCATCAAGGAGCATCAACCATTTGCTGTCTTTGAGAGCCTTCTAGATACTGTTGCTCTTTGTCATACTAACATCATCCTTGCAGAAGCTCTTTCTCCAAAGCCCTTGTGGGGTGTGTGCTGCATACCTGCTCCATGCATTTCGGAGCACCTACCTGATGCTCCCCTAACATTCTGTCCTAACGAGGCATTCTGTCCTTTGTACCATTCATTCCACTCAATGTCCTCTGAAGCGGGCATTGCCCACCGTGCCTATTTCATGACTGAGGAAACTGAGGGCAAGGAGGTTGCTCGCCCTCCTCCCGTAAGTAGATACAGAACAAGATTTGAGCACGGTGGCTCACTCCAGAGGTGCTCCTTTAATCACTCTACCTCGCAGGGGCCCAGACTCAGTTGCCTGCCTGGGCTGGGCAGGTAACAGAAACTGGACAGCACACTGGCAGGGGTGGGAGGCTGCAGCCAGCTGGGAGAAGGGAACCACTCCCCACCCCCTGGCTGCCAAGTGGGACGGCAGCCTCTGTTTCTAATTTGTCTAGTTTCCTGAAAAGATGCCAAACCTGTTCTGTTCTGTGAGCCTTTTGGCTCAGGTGGGCTTTGAAAACATAGTGTAGGCTCCACAGAACACTTCCTGGAACCATCACAGTGAGACTCCACATTAATGCCCCATGCCAGCTCCAATGGCAGGGCACTGAGGAAGGGGGTACCCTGGTGACAGTGCTCTCTGAGGCTCGCAGTGTGACACCCACCACAGCTGCCCTTTTTCAAGGCCTCCAGGACCCTGAGGCCTCCCTTCAACTCCAGGCCAAGGTAGGGAAGGAACCTCCTGCAGACACAGGCAACTTCTCTGAGACACTTTTCCCATGGCTTAAGGAGGGGAACTTTCAAATTTTTCCAAATCTTCAAGAAAATTCCTCCCACCCCATCATACTCCTGGCCATCTCAACTCCTTCCAAACAGCTGCTTTCCTTCATCCATGTCTTTCCTGTACATCAAGACCAAAGGTGAGAAAATGCCACTGCTGAGCAGTTGCTAGGGAACTCACTGGTGTTTTTTTTTTTTTTAGTCCCTAGAAGTGGTGACAGTTCTACAGGAAACTATTCACACTCTCCTGTGCCCCTATTTAGACATAGCAGAATGGCTGGAGTGTCGTCTGCTCAGCACCATCCTGAGCAGACGGAACAAGTGGAACAAGTGTGCCACTCTGGTCTCATAGGCACAAATGCTCTGGGTAACATCTAATCTTCTCCCCTCGTGAACAAAGGGAGCGGAGAGAACAGGTAGTGAGTAGCCACAACCAGTATTGGTTTGGTATTTTCCAGTTTGTCAAATGCTTAAATGCCTGGTTATTTATTCACTTTTCCCCATAATCAATCCCATTTTACAGATGAGAAAACTGTGGTTTAAATAGGTCCAAGGGACCTTCCTAAGGTCATACAGAGAGACAGGTGATCCAAATCAATGTACATATCCTTTGTGTGTGTGTGTGTGTGTGTGTGTGTGGTGCTGGGGATCAAACCCAAGGCCTCACTGATGGTAGGCAAGTGTTCAAATTTATCCCAAGGGAAAAAAATCTGAGATGGATCCCAAATTTATGTTTTAGAATGTTCACCAAAGTGGTCATTTTATGAATAAAATATTGGAAACAATGTCCAACTACATATTAGCTAAATAAATTATAAATCAGTACAGAGGATCATGATGCAGCCATTCAAAATCAACCTAATTAATCTCTCCTGGGCACATCAGACAGTAGCTCAGCCCTCAACCTCTGACTTGTTTTCCCAGGCATTTTTTAATGGCTCTACCAATAACCTGGTAAAAATGAAACAGGCCACTTGTCCTCATGTGTAAGCCCTGCTAATTCCATTTTTTCCTAGCCCCCCTCCCTTCTCACCTGAGCAGGCAGGATTAGGCATTGTGCTCTGACCTTTGTCCAGAGGGTTCTGAATTGGGGACACTGCTTCCTTTGACTTACTGATGATGTTCAAAAAAATATATCAGGCATGAATTTCCATATAGCACTATACAGTACAGAAAGTCTCAAATACCCTTTCATTCAGCAGACACACATCAGTGCCTGTGCTGTGCCAGGCACACAGGAGATCTTGGGAGGACAAAGATGAATGAGACAGCCTCTGCCTTCGTTGGTGAGGATTATTGTTATAGAAGAGTTCCAGCCAACACAAAAATTACTTAACTTTACTCTTCTCCATTTTTTTTCCTTCTTTATTCTTAATTTCCCTGAACCTAGTGTCCAACAGAGCAGAGAAGCTGGAGCCCAAAGCCCTGATGCTCAGTCCCCGCTCTGATACTTACTGGCTTGCCTTCCTACTTGCAGTTTTGATCTTCCTCATCTGTAAAATGGGGACCTGAACAACACTTGCTTCACAAGACTGTTGAAGAATTCATTGAGGTAGCACTTGAAAATATTTCCTTAGCATATGAAGTCCTGCATCTCTTTGGTGGATTATTGTCTGTCTGCTCCTAGTTCTCTGGCTTAGCAAGCGTCATTAGCCAAACAGATGTCAAGCTACATCAGCTTGTTAGTTTATCTGAATCCTGCCCAAAAAGTGATGGGGGACAACCTCTCTCATAGAATGATCCCAAGAGCAGTGGAGAGAAAATTCTGGACAGGTATTACCTGTCTGTAGTTTTTAACTCTTACCACACCTGTTGTCGCTGCCCTGGCCATCAGAGGAAGAATGCGGCTTTGCTCTCAGCCCCAAGGTCACTGCCCTAGCTCATCCTGTGGCCCATCCCTTCCACCCCTGTCCCAAGCCTCAGGCCTCACCTTGGGCAGGTCCGTTGCTCCACGGATCCTCTGCGCCACTTTCTCTCCATCAGGGTGGATCTTGGCCACGTGTTTCCACATCCTTTCCCAGGTGGCCTCGTCCACAGGCAGCCCACCTCGGTTGACGAAGAAAGGGACGCCTCCATCTCGCAGGTCCTCTTCCCCTTCCTCTTCTGGCTCATCATCTCTCTGAGCAGAGACCCCTTCGCTGGTCTCCAAACGCCGGACCCCAGTGGGGGCAGCGACAGTGGCAGCAGCAGTTGAGGCAGCACCGCTGCTGCCGCCCCCAATCACCTTCTTCCCTCCTGGCATCCCTAAATCCTTGACGCGGGTCGGAGGAGGTATCAGGAGGCGGGAAAAATAAGTGGTTCGCAAGAGGCCTCCCACACACTAGCTGCAGAAATAACACATGGCCAAACAGTGTAGGGCGCCTTTAAGAAACCAGGGCGTGGCTCTTGTACAATGAAATACTACTTGGTAAGAAAAAAAAAATCAGTGCATCGACCTGAAGTGGGTGACTCAGGGGTGGGTTGTGGGGGGTCAGCCTTATGGGCCTTGTTTTGTTTAAAAACTGGGATTAAAAGACTACACCCCAACCTCGCAGCCTTCAAAAAGCACCCTTATTGGGCGGCGAGAACAATGACGGGCAGCAGGGGGAAAAAGTCAAAGGGAAACTGAGGCCAGACCACTCAGATCTGCGGCTGGAAAGGGAGGGTCAAAGGCACGGTGCCCACGCCGCCTGGGCGTCCGGGTTCCAGTTTTGAAGAGAACAAAATTCCTCTACAAAGCCTCGCACGCTCACACCTGTGCGCACCCCTGAGGGCGGAGGGACCTCGGCGACTCCGAGCCTGGTGAGCTCCGAGTGGGGACCCCCTGGAGGGAGAGTGGCGCTGGGGAGCAATTTCTCGGACGCGACAAGTCCAGCAGCCGAGACTCGCAGCTGGCGGAGCGCGGGGAGGGGGCGCGCCGACGCGCACATTCCACGCCCGCGGCCAACTCCGCGCCGCCAGTGGGCTTTGTCTGCGCCCTCGTCCCCTCGCCCGCAGAAGGGGGAAGGCGCGCGGCAGGGCGAGTGTCGAAGACCTGGAGCGCCCAGGCCCCGCTGGTCCCCAGCCCGGCGCGTCTCAGCGGGAGGACGGCGGGCATCTGGCGTGGCGCTGAGCCAGCCAAGCCATCGCGGGGCGCGGTTTCCGCGCCAGGGCCCGGGACTCAGAGGGACCGGCTTGGGCAGCGCACAGGGGCCAGTCTGAGGTCACCAAGCGGCAGGCTCCGGCAGCGGGGTCGCTGCCCCAGACCCGCTGCAGCATGGGCGGTGGCGCGGCCGGGGCTGGCGAAGGATGCTCCGTGGCTGTCTGCTTGGGCTCCCGCTGCCCGGCTAAGGGATGGAAGAAGGACCGCGGGGCGGGGAGGGCAAGCCCGCAGGCTCGCGCAGCTACGGCCGGCGGATGTAGCTGGAGGCGAGTGACAAAGCCCGGGCGAGCGCGGGCTGCGCTGGCCCCCCGGGAGCAGCCTGCGAACCCGGAGCCCACGGGCAGATGGCGGCTCGGCAAAGCTGGGGTCGCGCTGCCAACCCCACCGCCCCAGGGCCCGGCTTCGGCCCGGTGCTGCCCGCTGGGTCTCCTGCCCGCCTGCTGCCCGCCGCCCACCCGGCTCGACTCCGGCCCGCGCCGCGCATGCGCCCCGTCCCCCCCTTAAAGGGCCAGCGCATTCCCGCCGGGTCCTCAGCCTTCCGTAGCCATCCCTCTGCTCCCAGTTATATCAGAGACGCGATGGGCATTCGCTCACTTCTCACCTTTCTTTCAGGGCGCAGCAAAGACCATGCAGAGTTGCGGAGAAAGTTTACAATGGACCAATCAGAGCGCAGCCTCTAGGGAGATTCCTGGTGCCGAAGGAATTCCTGCGATCGGAAATTTCCTAAAGTGGGTACCTCGTAGGGGCGCTAAGCGTGTGGAAGCGAGAGCACTAGTCTGGAAGACCCGGGTTCAGTGCATGTTTTGCTCAGGGACATTCAACAGATCACTTCCTCTCTAGGCCTCAGCTTCCCCACTATTGGCAGAGGTGATCACACTGGATGAATTCAAGAGTTCCTCCTGGCGCGTGTGCTCCTTAAGGGAGAACATCTAGTGGAGGAAATGAAAGGGTGAAAAGTCATCCTGTTTCACCTGGTTCCTGTCCGGGTGGGAGTGGGATGCCCAGGGACTTCACCTCTAGTCTGTCTCATTGGACTGATTTCTGGATGCCTAGGTCCTGCGGACCTAGCAGGATGGATGCTGCTCCCTAGCGTTGTGGGCCCACGACATGAAAGTGGGAGTCGCGTCTGGGGAGAGTCAGTCGGCCCAGAAGACGGTGAAAATACAGCTGATTGTTGTGCTTGGCTCCTGGACTTTGGAGCCTCAATGCACCCTCCTCCTCCCCCATTCCACAGAGTACTCTCTGAGCTCCAGCGAAGCACTTGGCTAAAAGTCCACAGCCTCTCCCCCTACTGGTATTTAGTAAGAATAACAGTCTTCTGGGGGAAAATGCAGATTCCTGAATGCTGCAGATTGGATGTTGAATGTCTCCCAAAGGCTCCTGTGTTAAACTCTTGGTCCCTAGGGTGTTATTCTGAGATGGAGGAATCTTTGGGAGGTGGGGCCTTGTGTAAGGGATTTTGAGATCAGGGTTTTTCCTTTTCTCTTTCTGCTGACTGGTAATATAAAGGGTCTACTATGCCCTGCCCTTTTGATAGGCTGTCCTGGCCAGATGCCCCAAATTATTCAATACCCATTTTAGATTGGAACCTCTAAAATGGTGAGCCAAAATAAACTTTTTCTTTTTATGTTAGTTGCCTCAGGCATTTCGTTATAGTAACTGGAAACTAATACATTAAGCTTCATCAGGCTGAGTTGTATTCCTTAGATCCATACTTGTTGCATTTCTTTATATGCTGAGATTTCCACACCAGTGGTAGGACAGGGAAGGCCTAAGAGAATTCCCAGACCCTCAGTGGTTTCCCATCTGTTACTTGAAGCTGTCCCCAATGTCAGGGTCTCCCGAGCTCCAATAGCCAACTCTTGCTGCTTCCAAGGTCAAAAACCAAAGGTGTGCACTGATGGGGAAGGTTTCACAACTCCAAGAAAGTTAGTTAAGTCTGGATTCTCTCTCTCTCTCTTTTTTTCAAATATCTTTATTTATTTTTATGTGGTGCTGAAGATCGAACCCAGTGCCCCACACATGCGAGGCAAACGTTCTACCACTGAGCCATAATCCCAGCTCCTCTCTCTCTTTTTTTTTTGGTACTAGAGATTGAACTCAGGGGCACTCGACCACTGAGCCACATCCCCAGCCGTATTTTGTGTTTTTTTATTTAGAGACAGGGTCTCACTGAGTTGCTTAGTGCCTCGCCATTGCTGAGGCTGGCTTTGATCTCACGATTCTCCTGTCTTAGCCTCCCTAAGTGCTGGGCTGGATTCTCTTAAGAGAATCAAGAAGTCAAGACTTCAAGCATGTAAATGTCACTGGAGAGCCACTGATACCTTCTTACTATTCAAACAGGAAAACCAAGTCTTAAAGAGTAACTTCTGTAAGCTGACAGCAGATAACAAGTGACAGAGCTAGAATCTGAATGGAAGCCTTCCTTCTTCAGTCACTGGGTTTCCACCCCATACTGTGCCTTTTGTGTTAGCCAAGTGCTTGTGGTGGTTTTATAACATGCTTATAAGTTCTTGTGTTTCCCTCAACAGGTGAAGTCTGGTTCCCCTCTCCTTGAATGTGGGCTCAATGTAGGAACTCTGATGAGTACAGTGTGGTGGGAGGGATGCTCTGTGGATGCCTTGTTACTCTGGAGGCTGGATCACAAAAGGGAATCAGTGTCCTCCCTTTCTCAGAAGATACCAGCAGCCATGTTGTGAGGAAGCCCCCCTGCATGGAGAGGCCACTTGAGTGTCCTGGCCAATGCTACCTGCTGGACTGTCAGCCCACAACCAGAATCAATCACCAGGTAGGTGATGGACTGAGACTTCAGTGGATCCCAGCTCCAGCCTTTGAGTTGTGTAGCTGAGCTTCCAGACTTGGAGCAGAGACAAGCCAGCCTCACTGTGCCCTGTCTGAAATTGAGATAATACGTCATCATTGTTGTTTTAAGCTCATAAGTTTTGGGGATGATTTATCTGATTTGGGGGCAAGTTATCTAATGCAGCATTAGATAATTAGTACTGTGGATTTCTCAAAATAGATCTGGAATATTCAGTATAAATAATAAATAGACTTGGGGTATTAATTCAAACAGTAAATACCTATGGAGCGCCTTCTATGTGTCTGGCTGTGTAGCAGGCACTGAGGATACAGCAGTAAGCCAGGAGGACATGGTCTTTGTCCTTGTAGTGTTTATGGCCTACTAAGAGATAGACGTAATGTCCATGAAGTCCTCTGCCAGAGAGTTAGTACAGAAAGTGATGAGAGTGTACACCTAGGGCAGTTTCCCAGTGAGATAGGAAGCCAGAGAAAGAAGAAATGATTTGGGTAAAAGGCTGGCATAATTAAGCTAGAGAATCTTCTGGCATTTGTGCATAGAAGTGGGAGGGAATATATGTCAGGCAAGGGGGCCAGCAAATATATTAGAAATGGTGAAACTGGAAATGGATGTATCTAACTCAATTCAGTCAAAAGCCCAGAGAGGACAAGTGTCTTGCTTGATGTTGCACAGCTTGTAAACTGAGGTCCTGAGTCCTTCATCAAACCCTCCTTTGACTCCCCAACCCTTATGCCATGGGAATACCTGTAACAGACACTTGAGTAATGCCTTCTTTGGCTCAAAGGATTTATGACCATTATCTCTTTTGCTGTCTTCACAAAAATGCAGGAAGAAGTCAGTGTTCCAATTTTCCAGGTGAAGAGAAGCTAGGCAAATTGTGTTCCTAGTTCCAGGAGGTGGCATATCAGAGCTGCTGGGTACCAGGGACTTTGAGGACCACAAGGATGATAATAAGGATCCCTAGCTCATAGACTGTCTCATTGTTGTGATCACTACATTCTTCACTAATGTTCTAGAAACTAACACACAATGTCTTAGGGCATTAATACTGATATCAATCTGCTCTGACTCATCTTCTATTCTTGTGGCACCGAAGCTAGAGTTGAATTCCCAGAGAGAAGAGTCTGGTGGATTTAGCTTGGTTGTTGGCCCACCCTTTGACTGGAGGACAGTGGGCAACTCCTCAGCTGCCTGGCCATGACTGCAGGTAATGGAAGCAGGAGCTGTTAGTAAAGGAGGGCTGTGGGTGGCACAGGCCAAGCTGTGTATGTAAAGGGCACACACTCTGTATGTGCATGGTTCAGTGTGATAGCCAGAATCATATGTGGCTATTTAAATTTAAATTCAACCTTAGATAAAATTAAAAATCAAGTTCCTCAATCACTAGTCACATTTGAAGAACCCAGGAACTACATTTGGCTCCTGGCTGCTGTAATGAATAGTATAGATTGTAGCATCTTCCCATCGTCACAGAAATTTCTATTGGACAGTGCTACTCAATGATTCTTACCAGGATTCACTATTTTCTTTTTGTTTTGCCTCATTAATTATGAACATGGAAAAAGCAAAAAAGAAGGTGAGTCATAATCTTCAGCCATTTATTCAACAGGCATATATATGCTCAGTGTCTACGCTGACTCATGCATAGTTGTAGGCCTCGGGAATACCTGGGAGGGACCTTAGATTATCTTTTGTTCTTTGGAATCACCCAGGGAACTCCTTTTTTTTTTTTTTTTTTTTTGGTACCAGGGATTGAACTCAGGGGTACTCAACCACTGAGCCACATCCCCAGCCCTATTTTGTGTTTTATGTAGAGACAGGGTCTTACTGAGTTGCTTAGTGCCTCGCCGTTGCTGAGGCTGGCTTTGAACTTGCAATTCTCCTGTCTAAACCTCCCTAAGTGCTGGGATTACAAGCGTGAGCCCCCACGCCCAGCTAAGGAATTCTTGATACCCAGGCTCCACCCAGCAGAGTTTCTGATAAAGTTGATCAAGAGTGAAGCTTGGTACCCAGAATTTGAGAAGGCTCCCAGGTGATGCTAATGTACAGCTGGACTTGAGAACCAATGTCATCCGGTCCTGCCAGTGGAGTGATTAGCTTCAGATAAGCCTGAAAACCTGAGTCAGCCTGAGTCTGAATTTCTCTCCCAGGTTCTTAAGACAAGATCAGAGACTTCTTTGTGGATTTGTCATCTGTCTAAATGGAATGTGAATTTCTTAGAGGAGAACAAGACAACTCTTCCTAATCCAAACATAGCCTAATCCATCTTGAACAAATTGCCAAAAGAATCTCTGATTTGGGGTATTTATTTATTTATGGCACTGGAAGTTGAACCCAGGGCTACTTTACTGCTGAACTACATCCTCATCCCTTTTTATTTTTATTTTGAGACAAAGTCTTGCTAAATTGCTGAGGCTGGCCTGGAATCTGCCATCCTCCTGCCTCAGCCTTCTGAATTGCTGGGATTACAGGAAATGTACCACCACTCCCGACTTGGGGTCCATCTTAAATTTCTTCTTTCTCAAACTGTTGATGTATTTATGTGTATTTTTCAGACGAATGAGTGACACCCGCCACTTGACTGCCCTGTACTGAGTGCCTAGTGCACAGCAGTTGCTTCACCTGCAGCTTGGCTCAACCTCTAGGACAATCTTGCAAGGCTGGTATTGCTGAGACCAGCTTACAGATGAGCAAACTGAGATTCAAAGATGTTAAACTTAACTCATCCAAGTTTGCACAGCTCGGATTCTGGCTCCAGAGTTCATATTCTGCAAACTACCCTGCATCTTTCCCATAGCTGGGAGTGCTGGGCACCTGGCAGACAGCTTTGTTCTTCTCTGGATCCATTTAGGAAGGGAAGCTCTGTGCAGGTGAGATGCAGTCCTTTGTGTGTCGCTGGAAACCCTGGAGCTGATAGGATCTGAACAATAGTTACTTGTGTTCAGTGAGAATACTGGCAACCTGGAGGGCGGGGGGTTGGGGATTAGACAGGTGAGGGAATTTGAGTGGGGTTCTTTTAGTTGATGGTTGTGCCAGGATTCTTTTGGCTGAGGGATTTCCAGGAGGCAGCTGAGGGCACTGTTGTACCTGGAGCAGTTAGCTCTCAGACACCTAGCAATTATGGCACCTTCTTGGTGTATACATTATCTATTCTTGGCCTGGATTCCTGTGGCCTGGCAGAGTGTCTGTGTTGTCATGTATCTTTGCAATCTGAATCCTTTCCTGATACTTCCTGGGCGGCCTGGCTTGGCCTCCAGGGGCTGGGAAGGGGCAGGATGCATTGTGTCCATTCCCAAGGACTCTAACAGAGCAATCTTGCCCCTGATGGGGACCACCTGGGGACCACCTCACAGTGGCTTTCCTAGTAATAGGAGATCCAGACCTTGGGCAGCATCAAGGGCCAGACTTAGGATGGATGGGGCCTCGTCTGTGCTATTCAGCAGGTCTACGTGGGAGCAAAGCCACCATCTGTGACACAAACAGCACAGAATATCACAAATGGAGGAACTGTAAATCTTGTCCAGCTCTTGTTTCACAGAGGGGAAACAGGCTCTGAGAGGTGACAGGACTTGCTTAGAATTACACAGGAAGGGATCGCAGGTGAACTTAGGGCTCCCTCGTTTCGGGCCCAGGCTGCCCTTCTCTAGCAGGGGCGAAGCTGGTGGTAGGTGAGGCCCTGAAGGCTCTGCAGAGTCTCCTACTTCCTCCCAGGGGACTTTTTAGGAAAAAGTGAGCAGCCACTTCCATTAGGTACAGACACTTGCCCAGCATTTGTCTGGGGAGTGGCTCTGTGAAAGGGACTGTAACTGTGAGATCATTAGTCCTCCCTGTGCCCAGAGGAAGGTGCTCCTGTCATCCCCTCTACTGGAGAAAGTGGGGGTTAGGAGAGGGGCAACGTGCCCAAGTCCACAGCCAAGTGGACTTGAGCCCAAGTCCACTGTGCCAAGTGAGGCACAGGCAGAATTTGCACCCTGTCCTTGCAGAGTCCCCTCCCTTGGTCACTGTACTCTGCTGCCTCCCCAAGATGCCCCTCCTCCAGTGTGCTGCCCATTGGGCTTTATAGCTCCTGTCCCCAGGGGACTAATGGGCAGCACCAGCCCCAGCAGGCATGCAGGGGTGGGTGGTGGGTGGCAAGGGTGGGAATGCCCTTGCTGCCCATCAGCGGGCAGCAAGGAAGGAGGGCAGTGTCTAGTAGATCCTCTCCTGGTGAGGGGTGATTATCTGGCTTGCTTGGCGTTGGGCAGTCAGGGAGGGCTTCCCGTGCACGGGCAGAGTGCCCAGTCAGGCTGCAGGATGAAGGGCAGCATGTGTGCCCCAGGCTGGGACACAGCTGGCTTGTGATTGTGCGTCTGCCTGCAGTGAAATAACAGCACCCTGTTATTGCAGGAGGCAGAGAATAGACGCACTATTCGGGATTGGGTCCTGAGATCATTTTTTTGCTCTCTCCCCATCCCTTCTCTTGGGTCATGGCCTCTTAGGGAAATTAATTATGAAGCTTGTGTATGTGTGTCGGGGGTTAGCTCTTGCAGCAGGTGCAAACAGGCCCTAGATGACCCCTTCAAGGAAGTCTTCACATTCTTGTTCTGTCTGGCTCACAAAGGACCCTTGTTCCCTCCCTGCTGCCATGGGAAGAGAGATGGAGTGATTGGCAGCACAGCCGAGCTAGCCCCTGGAGATGAGAGAAGGGCCACTGGTCTGTTCTCATTGTCACAGGTAGGCTGTGTCAGGGACCACATGGTGATCAGGCTCTAAGCCTGGACTACAGTGGCATTGTTCTGGTTTGGATATGAGGTGTCCCCCCTAAAGCTTCTGTTAATGCAGGAATGTTGACAGGTATAATGATTGGCTTGTGAGAGCTGAACATCATCAGTCCATCCTAGTTTAGATGGACTGACTGGGTGGTAACGGTAGCAGGTATGGCATGGCTGGAGGAGGTGGGTCACTGGGGCCGTGCCCTGGAAGGGTGCATCTTCCCCATGGACCCCTCCTCTCTCTGCTTTCTGGGTGCCTTGAGCAAAGCAGCGCTCCTCTGCCATGCCCTTCTGCCATGATGTTCTGCCTCACCTGGGGCCCAGAGAAGGAGCCATCCCACCATGGACTGAGCCTCTGAAACTGTGAACAAAAATAAACTTTCCCAATCAGGCACAGTGGCAAACGCCTGTATATCAGGGTCTTGGAGACTGAGGTGGAGGATCAAGTTTGAGATCAGTCTCAGCAACTTAATAAGATCCTGTCTTCAAAATAGAAAAAAAAAAAAAAAGCTGGGATATCTCTGTGGTAGAGCATCCCTGGGTTCAGTCCCCATTACCCAATTCTTGCAGGCATTTTGGTCTTAGTGATGAAAAGCTGACTACCATAGGTGTCTTGATAAGTATTTTGTGGGTGTGCAAAAGCAGGGCTTCTCCAACGTGAGTGTGCATCCGGAGAAACTGGGGGCTCCTTACCAACATGATGGCCGGTCCCTTCCCCAGAGTTTCCCATCCAGCAGCCAGGGTGAGGTCTGCAAATCTGCATTTCTAACATGTTCCTAGGTAATGTGGCTGGCCCGGGACTTCCCTTTAAATATAACTATGTTGAAGTATAATTTTCAAAAAATGTAAAACTAGGACTTCATGCAAGTATAATGAATTTGTGTTAAATATCATATCTGTTTAATGCCTTAATTAATAAGGGAATCAGAAAGTTATTAAAACCAGTTAAGGGGAAAATTTGAAGAGACATAGAATTAGCAATGCTAAAGTGAACTTGCCAATGGACATAAAACTGGCTAATATTCTGTAAGTTGGAATGGTATTGTTTAAAAAATATATAAATATGTATCTCTGCTGGACAAAATTCATTTGCATACTGCTGCAGTTTGGATCTTGAATTTCCCCAAAGGCCAGTATCTTAAACGCTTGGTGTCCAAGGTGGTGCTATATGGGTAGTAGTGGGACCTTTAAGAGGTGGGGCCTAGTGGGAGGTCCTTAGGTCACTGGGGGCATGTCCTAGAATGGGATCGTGGGACCCCAAACTCCCCGTTGCTTTCCGTTTCCTGACCAAGAAGTAAATTGTTTTGCTCTTTTATGTGCCATGAAGTGCTGTCTCACCACAAGCCCAAAAGCAATGGATCCAACTGATCATGGACTGAAACCTCTAAAACTGTGAGCCAAAGTATACCTTTTGTCTTTATAAGTTGATTATCTCAGGTATTTCATAATATTGTCAGAAAGCTAACACACACATCTATGGGCAAGAATATATATATATATAGTTTCACTATCAGTTTTCTACAACTAAGCTTCTGTCCTTAGAGGTGTTATAAAATAGTCAGCTATAAATGTACACCCCTGTGGAATCTGGTAATCCTCAGAGAGCCCCTAAATCATTTGGGGGACTTGTTAAAACACAGATTGATGGGTCCCATCCCAGTGTCATTGATGCTTTTGATTATTTTAGGAGTGATCCAAAGACTGGAATGTAGTGATGTGAGGGTGGATGACCCTTTTTGTGTTTCATAAGTAATGTTAATGTCCCAAGACTTCATTCTTCGTCATTTTCTTCTCTAGACTAATGGAGCAAGGAAGGCGATGAGAACCAGGTGGTGTCCGTGGCAGGCAGGGCTGAGCAGAAGGGGGAGGTGCTGGGAGGCTGGGTTCAGTGACAGGCCTGTGAGTCACCAGTTCAGCCAGTGTCTCCTCACCACCCACTGTTCTCAGGAAGCAGCCTGGCCTCACTATTATGCGTTCTACTTGAGGATTCTTGTGAAGCCAGGAAGGAAGCAGAGGGGACCTCAGCTTCCACTAAGAGTTGGTCAAAGTGCAGTTGGTTAGCTAAAGTTGGTTAGTTAAAGTTGGTTAGCTCATCTATTGAATAAGACCTTGCAGCAAGTGCATCAAGCCCTGGATTTTGATGGAATGATAAGCTCTTTGGGAGTCCCCCCCTGAGGCCATCTAGTGGCTGTTGAATAGAACTCTGAATCAGTGAGAATTCCTTTAATTCTTAAGAGTTTATTCCAGGCCAGTTATTCTCTTCTTGGCTCTGATGTCACTTCTTTGGCTGTCCTGGTTGTGTGGCCTTAGCATTTTGTTTAATCAATACCCATTGGGAAGCATGCCTTAAGAACATGTAGAAAAGCTTTCCAAAGTGTGTTCAGTGGGGTTGGTGAGAAGGAACATCACAAATTTGTACAAAGTGTTTCATTTTGCAAAGTATTTTCCCCAGACATAATCTCATTAAATTTGATATCTTTAATGTTTGCCTATTAAAATAGGCTAAAAAATCACGAATCTAGGAAGAAATCTAACAAAACATATGAGACCTCTTGTTGAAAATGGTATATCATTGAAAGAAACTAAAATCTAAGTCAACCAAGGGGTAGACCACATTTAAGGATTGGAAGACTCAAGATTGCAAAGATGTCAGTTGTCTCCAAATGAATCTTTAGAGTTAGTGCAAATTTTTTTTTATAATATTTTTTAAACCTTTATTTTATTTATTTATGTATTTTTTTGTGTATGTGGTGCTGAGGATCGAACCCAGTGCCTCATGCATGCAAGGCAAGCGCTCTACCACTGAGCCACAACCCCAACCCTAGAGTTAGTGCACATCTTTATGAAAACAATGGACATTTTTCGTTTGTGGAAATTGACAAGCTAATTTTTAAAACTCATGGAAATTCAAAGGGCCAAGGACAGCAAACACTATCTTGAAGAATAAAAAGAGGAAAGATGTGCACAAGAACAATTAAGATTTATTATAACTCTATAGTCCTAGGGCAACATGACATTCCTCTCCCACCAGCTTTAATTTTTACTTGTTTATATGGTTCTGAAGGCTGGACTCTACTGGATTGTAGAGTATGGGAAACTGTAGAGTGTACATCTGTGCCCTCTTTCAGTTGTCTAAGCTAGGCTAGAGAATGTCTTCTATTTCTATGCTCACGGCAGCCATGGCTAGTGATCCAAGGGCCACTCCCAGAGTTTCAGGCCATCCATTTTCCACATAGCAACAAATCATTCTGTTATAATTTGGATCTGGAGTGTCATGTGTTTGAGGCTTGGCCACCAGCCAAGCTATTGGGAGGTGGAGGAAACTTTAAGAGGTGGGGCTTAGTGAAAGGAAGTTAGGTCATTGGGGGTGTGTCCTTGAAGGGCATAGTGGGACCCCTACCTCTCCCCACCTCTTTTCTTCCTGGCCGCTGTGAAGTGAACGGTCTTCATCTACCACACGCTCCTGCTGCCCTGTTGGACTATGCTGCCATGAGTCCAAAGCAATTGGACCAAGCTTGAACTGAAACCTCTGAAACTGTGAGCTAAAACATGTCTTTCCATTTTTAAATTGTTTATCACAGGCATTTTGTCACAGTGATAGAAACCTAACACACACTCCATTGCTCCAAACCACAATAGCTTCTAGCTGGAGGAATGTTTGGTGGCTAGTCAGCCATGAATGGGTGAACAGGGAAAAGACAAAAAGGGGCCATTAAAAACCACAGGGAGCCTTATCTGACCGATAAGCACCTGGAAGATAGGGGCTTGGTTTGTTAAAGCCTCCCCCAGCCAGAGTTACATCCCCTTAAGAAAAATAGCTTCAAGATCAGATCAAACCCTACCAGGTAGCATGGACCCTCCCTTATCACTGAATTATCACAACCTCCAATCACCCTGGCAACTAAAGCATCAAGACCCTCACAAAGAGGGCTATTCAAAGGATACTGAACTGATTCAGAGGGCAGGAAATGGAGGCAAAAAACAGGGACTTGGTTTCCCTAAAATCTTCAACTGGGTGAGTAGCATACCATCCTCTCTTGGGGACAGTTCATACAGTTCCTATGCGGTCCATCAAAAGTCAAGAGCTGGACCTGTTGGGACTCTCCAGAAATTTCCCTGGGACACTCCAATAAAACTGGAGGGCAGGACAGGTGCAATGTCCCTCTTCTCTATGAGAGGACTCACTCTCTCCCTTGAGTCTGTCCCCTTTTCCCTTTTCCTATCCTGTCTAATAAACTCATGCCTGTTACTCTGAGCAACATGTCTGATATCTTTCTAATAAGAATCAGGGTGAAGATGGGGGCCTCTGTGCTGCCTCAGTTTTGCAGCAGGCCTTTGGCCTGTAGCTGTTAGAAGGCAGTCCCAACCTGTTAATTAGACTTAAACAGCCCTTTACATTCTGGCTCTTGCTGGCCTCTCTAGCCTTACCATCTGCCACCCTCTCCAAACCGTTTAGACATCTTCAACTCCTTCAGGGACTGAGTCTAGCTTAAGATTGCAGGCATTTGGTCATTCCTCTGCCTAGTGCTTTCTTCTTCCACTTCCTCTTTCTGGCTTGGTCAGCTCCTACTTACCTTCTAGTTTAAACTTCCACACCTTAGGAAAGCTGGGGTCCTTGACTCCTTCGACAGGGTGACCCCCTGCCACATGCTCTCAGAGCACCCATTGCTCCCCCTTCCATGGCGCTCTGTGCCCTTATTCAGGATCTCTCCTTCCAGTAACACAAGAACAGGGGCTGTCTGTCTGGCACACCATGTCTGTTACTCCTAGAACGGTGCCTGGCACAGAGTAGGGGCTCCATCAGCATTCATTATCCACATAAATGAGTGAATGTACAAATTAAAAATTCATATTGGAAAGGCTGATTTTGTAAAATCGAATCTATTAAGTCTTGCTTAACTTCACATTTTGGCAAAGAATCACTATTTTATGGCATTGGTGCCGTGTCTGAAATTCTAGAAGGGCTGGTTAGTGTCTCTCCATAGTTCGCAAAACCTGTCCTCCTTGTAGAGGTGCTTGTCAGGTTGGGTAGGAGAGTGTGGCTGAACCAGCCATCTCCACCCTGGGAGAAATGAGGCCAGGGTGGGTGCCTGGTGTCATCTTTGAGTGTGATGAATAAGACATGGACCCATTGTCTTTGGTAAGCCAGACATTTTGTCTGTTGGTTGGTCCTAGGAAGAAGTCACCTTGAGGACCAGACCAGCAGCATCCTGAGTGACAAGTTGTGTCCAGCGGGATGGTTTAAAGTCCATCCCAGGGTGCTGGACTTAGAGATGGCATTTGATCCTAGTTTTGTGTTGTTACATGAAATGGGTCACTTACTTATGTTTACTGGTTTATTTGTTCAAAGAGTTTTTAATTATCATAAAAGAATAAATAAATCTTTAGCACTGAAAATTTAGAAAATGCAGATTAAAAAAAGAAATAGAAAATCACTCAGCACTCAGAAATAAGGGGCGACATATCTAACAGGTACAGGAAGCACTGTGTCTAGGGCCCCATAAAATGTTTTAATTTAAAATTCTCTTAGCCGGGCGCAGTGGCGCAAGCCTGTAATTCCAGCACTTAGGGAGGCTGAGACAGGAGAATCGTGAGTTCAAAGCCAGCCTCAGCAATGGCCAGGCGCTAAGCAACTTAGTGAGACCCTGTCTCTACATAAAACACAAAATAGGGCTGGGGATGTGGCTCAGTGGTTGAGTGCCCCTGAGTTCAATCTCTAGTACCAAAAATAAATAAATAAATAAAATTCTCTTAAAAATTAGAAGAAAGATAAACATAATAATAATGCATATAGAATAACAACTCTAGTCTGGATTATATTCATCATTACATTAATGGACTTTTTTCCCCCCAGTACTAAGAATGGGACCCAGGGCCTCCCACATGCTAGGCAAGTGCTCTTCCACCCTGTTAGATTCCCAGCCTAACTTCATCTTTATACCAATGCAATCGTGAAATACAATTTTCAACATTTTTTTTTATGGAGGATGAGGCACATGAGGGCAAATGTATCCAAACCCCATAAGTCAATGCAACTCTGGCAGAAATAACCACTTCTAATGCTTTGAAAATTTTTATAGCCTCCTAGTTCCCCTGCATCTTGTGTACACAACATGCCTGTGAACAGTACATAGACATATTTTTATCATTTTTACAAAAGGTATGATTAGATTTGCTCGGGTTTTGTGATCTTAACTGAACAATGTAGAGTTCATCCCTTTCCATCTTCCTGAATGCTCTTATATTTTTCTTTAAGGTTTTAGTTTTAATTCTGCAAGCAACATATACAACACCCACGTATTGTTCAAGCCAGTGGATATATTGGAATGTCTTTTGCTAACCTATCCGGTGTTTCCAGGGTTTTGCAGTCATGAATGACACTCAGATGAACACTGTACCCTCAAAAACAGTGCATTCGGTAGCTGGGGCTGTAGCTCAGCGGTAGAGCACCTGCCTAGCATGTGTGAGGCACTGGGTTCAATTCTCAGCACCACATATAAATAAATGAAATAAAAAGTCTATCAACAACAAAAACACAAAACAAACAAATAAACAAAACCAAAAATAAAACAGTGATTTCCTTGGAATAAGTTTCTAGATGTATAATTTTGAAACATGGTATTGAACAAGTTATGAACATGCTACCCCCAAATATCCTGATGTGTCATATTGACTTTTTTTTTTTTTTTATATGGGGGATCGAACTTAGGGGCACTCAACCACTGAGCCACATCCCCAGCTCAGTGGGGGATAAAAATAAAATATATTTTATTTAGAGACAGAGTCTTGCTGAGTTGCTTAGGGCCTTTCTAAGTTGCTGAGGCTGGCTTTGAACTCACAATCTTCCTGCCTCCGCCTCCAGAGCTGCTGGGATCATATTGACTATTTTGAGTTAGAAGCACTTGAAGAATGGCAGGTACAAGTCAACACGTCCTATCTTTCTAGTTACTTCACTTCCTAATTAACTCCCTAGCTCAAGTTTCCTTGCCTTGTATATTTTCATAATTGGCTACTCTTTGTCCAATTTAGTAATCTAAGTGTTCTGCGTTAACTCTTGTCTTTGAGTCTTCATTTCCTTGTCTGTGCCATGTAAACTTACATACTTTTCACCTTTTGATTTCCTCTTGTTATGTCAATATAATTCTCAGGCCCAGTCAAAAACCCTAAGAGGGCAGAGATAAAACTTTTCTCCCCTAAAGTGGATTATACTGTTGTTGTTGTTGTTTATGTTGAGGATTGAACCCAGGGGTGCTTAGCCATTGAGCCACATCCCAAACGCTTTGTACTTTTGACTTTGAGACAGTGTCTTTTTAAGTTGCTCAGGGACTCACTAAATTGCCGAGGCTGGCCTCAGCCTCCCGAGTCACTGGAATTGGCTTAAATAGATTATACCTCATTTCCCAGTGGAAGGAGATGAGTGCAACATGGGCCACTTGTGATGTTACCTAAGGATGTCTTGGAGCCTTGTCTTACATTTCCTGTGCTCCCGTCAACTGTGTTCAATTCCGAGGATGGCTGGGTCTTGCTCCACCTGCCCAAGGTTGTACAAAGCTCTGAAGGCCGTAGGCACTAAGGCCTCATCTGGAAGACTCTGCCAGGCCTGTATCTCAGCTTGTGTGTTCCCTTTGGGCTTCTATCAGTGCTGCACCTATGCCTCATTTGGGGCAAGGGACTCTTGCGAGGACTTGAAGCCTTTGGTACTAGGGCTCAGTACTTGTGGCTGTGCTGGCCTGGCGAGGTGTTCCATCAGATTGTGCCAGAAAGAATCACATGGCTCCCCACGACAGTGTGGGGGAATTCTGTCTTCTGCCTCCGGCTGCTCTTACCTCTTCAGGCAGGACTGCATTTCCTCAGTTTCTTGCTCTAGCAGCAAATAGCATTGACTTGAAGCTCATTGGCTGTCTGTGCTGCAAAATCCGCAAGACAAGCCATTCCGAAATGCCACATGACCAGCTTAAACTTAAAGGAGGAGCAAATATAGAGGCATTCAAGACCAAATGGTAGTTCCCAATGATTCAGCTGCAAATAGAATGAACATGTTTATATTGGTGGAAATACTTTAGAAAAGAGAACCCTCATGGTAGTGATCGGATGGGCTTCTGGGTGCAATCAGTAAGGTCACATCTTGGCCGTGGAGAAGGGAGACGTGGGTTCTAAGGTCAAGTCATGCCTGCATTTTGGGAGCAAGTACAAATGTGCAGATGCGTGGTGAAGCATCCTATTTCTTTCTCCTTTGGCACTGATGTTTCCAATGTGAAACGGATTAACGTGCATCTATTGCAGATTTTACTTGGCTTAGAGGAGCGTGGTGTAGGGGAGGCAAAATGTTAACCTCTTCCCTCTTAAGTCTTTCCAGCTGGGCCTGATAATTAAATTCACATGAGACATTGACAGGAGAAAAGCATTCAGATGTATTTAATGCAAGTTTTAAGTGGCAGGGGACCGTTCACAAAGTAACAAGACCCAAAGATGTGCTCGGAGTTGAGCATTTATATACTGACTTGGAGCAAGAGTAGTAAGTTATCAAAGAGTTATTAAATTGCATTGGTGGGGGGATTAAAAGAAGGTCAGAATTATGTTAACAAGGTATGTAGAGATTCCTGTCTTAACTTTCCATTCTTGATAATAAGAATGATACTGTCCTTCTAGTGTAGGGACTGAGACTGTCATCTCAGGCTCTTATAAATCAGAACCAAGTTCAGAGGGCTCTTGCTGCATCTGCCGTTTCGCAGGTGCCTTTAACTCAGTCACTACACCAGGGTGGCAGATTTGGGGGTGGCCTATTCTTCGCTCTTTCAGCAGGAAGGAGGCCATTGAAAACTATGATCTTGAGAGGTGACCTTGTGTTCTCTGTAGCCTTTGTCTCCGGTTAGCCTTAACTGCACCTGTATTTCTTGCAGCTTCTTACAAAGAAACTTCCTTTTGAGAGTCAAAATATTTCAACTGAAGTTATTTTGAACCGGAGGGAAATGTTTGAATGCTCAGCCTTTGTTAGCCCAAAGAACATTGTTTCATCGACAGTGATTGAAATAGTCATTTCCTTAGGGAAGCCTTTGTCATTGAAACCTGCTCTGATTATGGAAGCACATGTTTTGGCTTTAAAGAAGGCCCCCGGTTGTTATGACTTCTAACAGCTCCCCAGCCATTCAGTGTAGGGTTATTTATTTATTTTTTGGGTACCAGGGATTGAACCCAGGGGTATTTAACTATTGGGCCACATTCCCAGCCCTTTTTAATATTTTATTTAGAGACAGAGTCTTGCTGAGTTTCTTAGGGCCTTGATAAGTTGCTGAGGCTGGCTTTGCACTTGCGATCCTCCTGCCTCAGCCTCCCGAGTCGCTAGGATTACAAGCATGTACCACTACCTACCGCCATACCCAGCTTATTGTGGGGTTATGACGGTGTTATGGTTTAGATGTGCTGTCCCCAAAAGCTCAAATGTGAGACAATGCAAGAAGGTTTGGAGGAGAAATGATTGGGTCATAGCCTTAACCTAATCAGTGAATTAATCCCTGATGGGATTGACTGAGTGGTAGCTGGAGGCAGGTGGGGTGTGGCTGGAGGAGGTGGTTCTTTGGGGCGTGGCTTTGGGGTATATATTTGTATCTGGTGAGTGGCATCTTTCTCCTTAATCACCATGTGAGCTGCTTCCCTCTGCCACACTCTTCTGCCATGATGTTCTGCCTCTCCTCGACCCCCAATGAATGGAGCTGGCCTTCTATGGACTAAGACCTCTGAAACCGTGAGCCCTCAAGTAAACCTTTCTTCCTTTACAGTTGTTCTGGTTGGATCTTTCAGTTGCAGCAGTGAAAAAGCTGACCAAAACAGATGGCTAGGTTCTTTGGGTTTGAACGGAAAGATGCTTGGGCTACCTTGGCTCTTGGCTGATGTTAACAGGCGAGGGGGTGCAGTGGCGAGGGGCAGACCCTCACAGCCCGGCTGTCTGGACTTGCAGTCCTCACTCTGGTGACCCACGCTGAGTCTTTAGTGAATTACCTGAGGGTTCTGAGTCTCAGATTCTGCGTCTACAGAATGGGGGTGATGGTAGTTTTGACTTCCTACGATTGTTACAATTGCTAATTAGTGTACGAAAAAGCTCTTAGAGATGGCTAAGTGCTAATAAGCGTTGTGGTATAATGACCGTGAATAGTATTGTATCCATACAGTTTCTTGGTTCTGACTGTTGTGCTAGGATTAGGGAAGATGTTATCAATGGAGGGTGCTGGGCAAGGGCATGCAGGAACTTACAGTCTTACTATGGGATTCCAAAATGATTTCAAAAGTTAAATGGCACTCAGAGGAAAGATTTATGATTGTGTGATTCTTTGACAGGAGATCTAAGCTTTCTGAAGCTAAGGACTATGATCTTCTTTGCCTGCTTCCAATATTTTCCAGCAAATAGGTAGCATTTCCACTTTCCTTAGGCTACCAGCATTAAAGCAATTGTCATTACATTTAACATTTGAGGACCCAAGAAGATGGTCTGTATTTATTTCCTCTTGGAACCTAGTACAGTGTATGACACATAGTAGGCCTTCAATAACTAGTTGCTGGCTAAGTAAAGAATTGAGATGTTGGGGGGTGGAAGAAAAGAGGCAAGAAGGGTCATGTGCAGATTTTTGTTGGAACTCAGCACATGCGCACACAGACGCAACAGCCTCTGTGCAAACTAGGGGAGTGCCTATATTATAGACAGTGTCTTATCAGATTGGCAGACAATTCCTAGGCAAAATCTTGAAGACTCGAAAGCATATCCCAGAAGCTCTTGACAATGCCAACTTACATCCTGTGCATATACCATATGTAATGCAATAATTTTTGTTTAGGATTTGTTTCCTAAGAGTCAAATATTGACAATGTTCACTTCCATGTATATCATTATCAGTGGGGAGGGCAGGATATATAATAAATATTCTATAGCTCATAGAAATAGATAGAGCTATTACACATGTGTATGTCTTAGTTCCCCAAGTAGACACATGGTTCTTTGAAGCCATGGACTGTCCTTGAAGGCCCCTCCTCCAGACCATGGTTCTCAAATAGCTGGTATGCAGCTAGTTGGTAGATTTTTTAAAAAGTTATATGCCATCCTCTATCAGCATATATAATATTTATTTTTTGAGGTGCTGAAGATTGATTCCAGGGCATGCTAGGCAAGCACTCTACCACTGAGCCACATCCCTAGCCTCAGCATATATAATCTGTTCTTATTAGAACTTTATAGTTACACACAGTAGTTGGGTTCGTCCTGACAAATGCATACATGCATGGAATTCAATTTCAGTTCATGATCTCCCTTTCCCCTCCCATTTCCTTCCTCTACTTGACTTCCTTTGTCTCATCTATTACTTTATATTTCATTGATCCTTTATATTTATAATCTTCATAAAATATATCCTTTTTTTTTGGTACCAGGGACTGAACTCAGGAATACTCAACCACTGAGCCACATCCCCAGCCCTATTTTGTGTTTTATGTAGAGACAGGGTCTCACTGAGTTGCTTAGTGTCTTGGCGCTGCTGAGGCTGGCTTCAAACTTGCGATTCTCCCATCTCAGCCTCCCAAAGTGCTGGGATTACAGGTGTGTGGAACCACACCTGGCTAATCTTCATAATATATATTCTTAATATTCAGTCACATTTTCAAATGCTTCTGGTGGTACTATTAGGAAAGAAATTTGTATTTATTATAACAAATACAAAGAGTACAGCAAAGAGGAATTTATATGATACATTGTCGATAACCTGTTTTCGGATTATGGTCTATAGAATTCCCATCATTACACATACTGACATCATCATCTTTATTGACTTCATAACTTTTATTTTATATATGGGTTGGCAATTCAAGACCTACTGTTGAACACTTAGGGCATATCTTAGTCTGTTAGTGCTGCTATAACAAAGTACCTGAGACTGGATAATATATAAGGAACAGAAACTTATTTCTCACAGTTTTGTACGCTGTGAGATGTGGTGTACCCCAAAAGCTCACATGTGAGACAGTGCAAGAAGGTTTGAAGGAGAAATGATTGGGTTATAGTGTCCAAGATCACTGGTATATTGGTATATGGTAAAGGTTACCTACCTTCATCCTCACATGATGGAAGGTAGAAGGGTAAAAAAGAAACTTCACTAAGTGAAATTTTTCTAAGGCATTAATCCCATTCATTAGCACTGAGTCTTCATGACTTTATCTTCTCCTACAGATTAATACTATCATATCCCACCTCTTAATGCTTACTATCATATTGGAAATTAAATTTCAACATGAATTTTGGAGGGACACAGTCAAATTATAACACCTACCACCCTTCTCTTTAAACGAACGCATTCATTCCATCCCATCAGCTGCAAAACAACTTGTTCCAGCACGAACTTGAAATGCTAAGTCCACAAGCTCACCTAAATGTCATATAAAGCAGGTTTTGATGAGACTCAGGTACAATTCATCCTGAGGAAAATTCCTTCCAGCTGTGGGTCTATGAAATCAAGCAAGTTATGTGCTTCCAAAACACAGTGTTGGGACAGAGGTAGGACAGACATTCCCCTTCCAAACAGGACAACTCGGAAAGCGGAAAGGCCTAGCAGTTCCTCAGTAGTTCTAAAACCCAACAAAACAAACAGCTCAAGGCCTGAGAACATGCCCCACCTTAATGCCCCACCTTCTGCATGTTTTGGGGGGCATTGGGTTCCTGAGGCTCTGGATGGAGGTGCCCATCCCCACAGCCCCTCTGGGTGTAGCCCAGAGAGTCGGGGTCTGTGGCTCTCCCAGGCTGGTGGTGTAATTTTGTGGCTCCACAGCTCCACTAGTTTTTTCCCTGGTGGGGACTCCTTGTGGTGGCCCCAACCCCAGAACCCTGCTGGACACTGGCCTAGTGTGGTTTTCTGCCACTGGGGCCCTGAGGCTTTCCTGGGTATCCTCTGGGATCTAGGTGGAGGCAGCCTTGCCTCCATCGTCAGTGGGTTCTGCAGGCTTCAGTTAGTACCATGTGGGTTTACCGGTTGTGTCTCGAGAGCCATTGCCTGGGCCACACCTGAGCACACTTGAGCCAACCTGAGCACACTTGAGCCACCGTTGGCATGGCCCAGGAGCACTGCACCCAGTGTGTGGAGCAGAATCTTGATGTGTCCTAGGCAGTGAGCCCTGAGGCCCTATAAGTGCCTTGGACCCCTCTCTCAGAACCATTCTACATTCAAGGCCTTTGCAGTTTGGGCCTGGGATGAGAGCAGTAGCATCGTCAGTCTTTACAATGCTTTTAGGGTCATCTCTGTCTGTTGTCCCAGCGAGCAACATCTGGCTTCATTCCATCCATTCTAATCTCTTTATCAAATACTTGCACGGCCATACCCCTTGGTATTTTCTCACAAACATTTTTAAATTTTACTCTTTATAATCTTTATAGGCCAAGAATTTTCCAAATCTTTAAGTTCTATTTCCCTTTTTATTATAAATTCTGTCTTTGGCTCATTTCTTTTGGAATTTTGCTCTAAGCAGTCAGGAGAAGCTGGGCAGCAATCTCAGCACTTTGTTTAGAGATTTTCCTCCTCCTAGTTCCTGGCTGTGGAGTTCTGCCTTCCACAAGGGACCAGGACACAGATACAATTTGGCCAAGTGCTTTGCTGCTTTATTACATGGATGGTTTTTCCTCTAGTTTCCAGTCCCTTGCTCCTTATTTCCACCTATGGTCTCATAAGAATTGCCTTTACGCTCCACATTTCTTCCAACATTCTGCTCATGACCACTTAGATGATCTCTAGGAAGAGTTGGGCTCTCTCTGCCGTTCTTCTCTTCTGAATTCCCACCAGAATACCCTTTATGTTCCATTCATGGCAATCTAGGTGTTTTCCAGTAGGTGCCTTCTGTTAGTAAGCTTTCCATCACTGTAACGAATACTTGGCATCATCACCTTATAAGAGGAAAAGCTTTCTTTTGGCTCACAGTTTCGGAGGTTCTGGTGCATAATCAATCGGTCCTGTTGCTTGTGGGTCTGTGGCGAGGCAGCGCATCATGGTGCAAGCACGTGGCAGAGCAAGGCCACTTACAGCGTGATCAGGAAGCAAAGGAGAGGAGGAAGGTGCTGAGTTCCAGGTCCGCTTTGGTGTTACACCTCCAGTGACCTGAATTCCTTCCACTGGGTCACACCTCTTAATGTTCCCATCACCTTCCTCCCTGTGGCACCAAGCTGAGGACTAAGCCTTTAACACTGGCCTTTAGGAACATTCCAGATCCAAACTATAGCACACGGCCAACTCTTTCAGCCTTGACCCATGACTTCCTCCCAAAGCTGCTTCTACTTTTGTAGATATTTGTTACGGCAGGACTCCTACCTCTGAATACCAATTCCTCAGTCTATTTGTGCTTCTGTAACCAAATACCTGAGACTGGGTAATTTATAAATAGAAATTGAGTTTTTAAGGATTCTGGAGGCGGGAAAGTTCAAGATCAAAGAATTGGCCTTCAGTATTTGGTGTGGGCTGCTCGCTGCTTCCAAGATGGTACAATATTGCATCCTCTGGTGGAAGGCAGAAGGATGGAGAGAGGCCAACACTGTGGGACCCTCTTTTAAAAGGGGTTAGTCCCATTCACTCAGGCCAAGCCCTCATGACTTAATCACCACCTTTATCGGCCCTACTAAGTTTCAATTTTAGGGTACCGACATGCAAACCTTAGCAATGTTGTATCCTTATTTATTTCTATTATATACTACAATTCAGTGGCTATCTTTGAACAGACTTTCTTGGGAAAAATTCCTAGGAGTGGAATTACTGTTAATTTTGGTTTAAAGCTTGATTATATTCTAAGTTGTTCAGTTCTGAATCACACTGGACACAGGGCAGATGTCTGGTCTCCCCACCTGAAGCGTAAGGTTCTAGAATGGAGGAAGAGGCTCTGCGGGTCTCGGAGGTGTCTGTATCCTCTACTGATCCTAACACAGCTCTGCGTATTAGAAGTGCTTTCTTGGCAAGTTTTAGAATACCTGCAGAAGAGTAGCTTAAATCAAAAAATCATTTACTCAGATCATTTAGAGTCTGGGTGTGGGCAGTTCCGGGCAACCCCTCAGCTGACGTCCTTCTGACCTTCCGTCTTCAGCTCACTTCCTGTCCCTGGCTTGCCGTCTTACAGGGTGAGATGGTTGTCTTCACAGCCTCTCGTTCAAAAACAAGGAGGTGGGCAGCGAAACTCTTCTCTTGCCTCTGTTTGTATCAGAGAGGAACATATTTTCTAAAAGCCATCCAGGAATATATCCAAAGGAAATGAAGTCAGCATACAAAAGAGATGGCTGCATATCCATATTTACTGTCGCGCTGTTTACAATAGCCAAGATACAGCATCAGCTCAGGGGCCTGTCAACAGATGAGTCGATGACAAAAAATGAGGTATATATACACAACAGAGTGTTATTCAGCCACAGAGAAGAATGGAATCCTGTCATTTGCAGGAAAATGGATGGAACTAGAAGACACCATGTTAAGCAAAAGGAGCCAGACACAGAAAGACAGGTATCATGTGAAACAAAACAGCACCAAAGCCCAACCTGAAAGTAGAAGGCAGAGGAAGGGAGGGGACTTAGGAGGAAGGGACTGGGGGAGGGAGAGAAGGGGGAGGGCACGAGAGCACAGAAGGGAAGGGGGACATGATCAAGATACAATGTATACATGCCTGTAGATGTGAGAAATCCATTGTTTTGTATAATTAACATATGTTCATAATCATAACAACAATTTTTAAATAAAACCACCAGGAGAGTTTTCCTTTTATCCCATGGACCAGAACTGGGACTCAAGGCTATTATTAGCCACAAAGAAGACTAAGAAGATGGGACTCTTGTGTTTTCATGCCCTGTAGTCTTTATTTTTTTCCTACATTTTAAATTGTGGCATTATAGTTGTACATAATGATGGGATTTGTTGTTACATAGTTGTATAGGCTCACAATAGAGCAATATAATTTGGCCAATATCTTTCCCCGTCACTTCCTCCTCACCCCCTCCTCCCATCCCTTAGTTCCTTTCCTCTGCTGATCTCCCTTTGATTTTCATGACCTATACTCTGTTTTAAAGATTCCCTCATAAATTAAAAAGACAAGAACCCAAACAGCGCAGGGCGTGGTGGCACATGCCTGTAATCCCAGCACTTTGGGAGGCTGAGACAGGAGAATCGCGAGTTCAAAGCCAGCCTCAGCAAGGGTGAGGCGCTAAGCAACTCAGTGAAACCCTGTCTCTACATAACACACAAAACAGGGCTGGGGATATGGCTCAGTGGTCAAGTGCCCCTGAGTTCAATCTCCAGTACCAAAAAAACAAAAAGAAAAACAACAAAAAAAACCCTAACAGCATTATAACATTTGGAATTTATTTTAAAAATGTACCTTCAGTGGATTGTGGGAAGTGCTGACTTAGTGCACTACCCTGATGTGACCCAGGATGGAGACAAATTGAAGTTGAAGGTCAAATGTTGTCTCCTTAAAAGGCAGGGCTGTGCCTTACAGTGTTCCATGTGGAGTCTTTGCAAATCTGGATTTGCAGAGCTTCATGAATATGAGATGCAGCAAACAGCCCTCCAGAGCCCCTGCCTGGGCCCCCTGGGCCAGAGTTCAGGACCAGAAGGCCTGAGACCTCAGGTGCCATGAGTCAACATTGAGTCACTCACTTCCTTTCCCTCTCCCATCTAGATTCCTGTCCCCACCACTCTCCCCCTCTCCTCAACTCTTTGTCCTCTTTTTTTTTTTTTGTCCTTCCTTTCCCCTCCTCCCTTTGCAAGGCTGGTCCTCTTGGGCAGTGGAAAGGCTGGAATCCGAGGCCTGGCCGGCAGCCAGCAGGAGCAGCTGTAAGGTCACACTGGGCTGTGTCCAGCAGTTGTGTCAGCAGTTGGGAAAGAGGAAGTGAGGCTACA
>CM053401.1:22923855-22966024 GCA_028644305.1 Xerus rutilus
CAAAGTTCCTCCATGTCGTAGCAGAAGTCAGAAATTCATCTTTTTGTTTGTTTGGGGTACCACTGAGCCACATCCTCAACCCTATTTTGTGTTTTATTTGAGACAGGATCTCACTGAGCTGCTCAGCACCTCGCTGTTGCTGAGGCTGGCTTTGAACTTGCAATCTTCCTGCCTTAGTCTCCCAAACTGCTGGGATTACAAACATGCACCACTGTGCCCAGTCATAAATTCCATCTTTTTAAAGGCTAAATAACATCCCACTGCATGTAACATATGTACATACCACATTTTGTTTATCCATTCCTTTATTATTGATACATGGTTGAGTTGTTTTCCACTTTTGACCACTGTGAATAATGCTAGGAACGTGTGTGGGTAACACCTGTTTAATTTCCTCTTTTCAGTTCTGCTAGATGTAAATGTGGGAGTGGGATTGCTGGACCATGTGTAGTTCTATGTGTAATTTTTCGAGGAGCCTCTATACTGTTTTCCACCGTGTCTGTACCATGTTATATTCCCACTAACAGTGCCTAGTGTTCCAATTACTCCATATCCTCACTAGCACTTCTGAGTTTATGGGTTTGTTGTTGTTGTTGTTGTTGTTGTTTTAAATAACTATTTGAATGGGCGTGAAGTGGTGAAATGAACCCTTTCTGGAAGATATTTGGAAAGCCTCAAAATGTCTGGAGAGGCTGGGTACAGTGGCACACACTTGTAATCCTAGCACTTTGAGAGGTTGAGACAGGAGAATCGTGAGTTCAAAGCCAGCTGTAGCCACAGCAAGGCACTAAGCAACTCGGTGAGACCTGGTCTCTACATAAAACACAAATAGGGCTGGGGATGTGGCTCAGTGGTCGAGTGCCCCTGAGTTCAATCTCCAGTACCAAAAAAAAAAAAAAAAAAATTGGGCAGATTCAATTACTCAGAATAGGTTGCCCTGATGAGGACACAGCTGTCACCACTGTTGGTAAGCACTGGGCACCCTACTTGTTTGGCTTCATTGCCAGACAAAGGCTTGGGGTTGCAGGTGTGGTCATCCTGCTGGCCCTGGAAACTGGAGAGTGTGGCCAACCATGGTAGAATTTCCACAGTCCCAATCTCAGTGTCTTTACTAGTCCCAGATGCATCTGACTGGCCAAGATCTGTGGCAACTTCTGCGGTGGGAGGTGAGTCCTGTCTCCCCCAAGAATAGCTATTAAATATTTATAGTTCTTTTAGTCAGATTTTTCATTGCTATGACCAAAAGACGTCACAAGAACAACTTAAGAGGAGGAAAAGTTTGTTTTGGCTCGCAGTTTCAGAGGTTCAGTCCACAGTAGGTGACTCCATTGCTCTGGGCCCAAGGAAGGGTGGAATATCATGGCAGAAGGAATAAGGGCAACCAGAAATAAATAAAAAAGGACTCTGCTCTCCAGGGACAAAATGTAAACCCCGAAGGCATACCCCCAGAGACCTACCTCCTCCAGCCACACCCTACCAGCCTACAGTTACCACCTAGTTAATCCATATCAGTAGATTAATCCACTGATTTGGTTACATATTTCATAATCTAATCTTGTCACCTCTGAAAATTCTTGCATTGTCTCACACATGAATTTTCAGGGAACACTTCATATCTAAACTCCAATGATAGCCATAGGCCTTATTATTCAGAGTCAATGCTGGAGTATGTGTTGAATTTATGTGTATGTGGGGGGCAGAAGAATTGTGGATGTGTAAGCTGATCATCTTGTAGAAGTGCCACGCTGTTTCAGAGATGGTGGCTCAATGGAAGCATTATGAAAACCAACTCAAAAGAAAAATCTCTTCCAAAAAGAAAAAAGTTACTTCCATCGTTCTAAATTGGATAATTGACCTCTAAAATTTGCTAGCAGTTTTCTATGCCTACAGGACGGCTGCTAGTTGAGCTCAGGATGGAATCTGATATTTCTGGAACAACCTAACTTATACCCTCAAGTGACATAAGTGTAGAGCTCGTAACTGTTCCCTTGCTCAGTGGGTGAATCAGGGCCTGGGGTCCAATTCTGCAGTATTCTATCATCACTTCCATGACCCCCTTGTGAGTGGGGCCTGGCAGGGCTAGCTAGGGATTAAGAGCCAGTTGTTTTTACTTTGAGGTTTTGAAACATGTTGGAATGAACTGGATAGCTATGACCAAGGTCACAAGAAAAGAATATAAGAAAATATTTTAAAAGATCTCACTGTATTACCATATAACAAACTGACCCCAAAACTTAAAAGAGCAAGCACTTACTATCTTGGTTTCTGTGGGCCAGGAGTCTGGGAGTAGCTTAGCTGGATGGTTCCAGCTTAGGGTTTCTCATGAGTCTGTGATCAAGAAGCCAGCTTGGGTTGTGTGACCTGAGCTGGGGGAAGACCTGTTTCTAGAATAGTCCACTCACAGGGTCATTGGCAGGAAGCCTTCGTTCTCCATGGCTATTGATGTGATGCCTTAGTTCCTGACCACTTGGGCCTCTTCTTAGGCCAGTGAGTGTATCCTCACACCATGCGACTGGTTCCCCCCAGAGTGAGTGATCAAGAGAGAAAACAGGAGAAGGTCTTGATGCCTTTTATGACCCTCATTTTAGAATCACACTTATTACAGTTGATAGCTCAGCTCAGTTATTGCACGTGTTTTTCCTGGCAATAATTTTGTCATAACTGCATAATTTTAAAAAATTTGAGGATCTGTAAATATATCGGGCATTAATTTGGTCTCTCTCTCAGACTTGATGGGCCAATCTGTCAAACAAGGATCTTAAAATGGATGATCTTTCATTGGGTAGTGAGCGTATAGTTTATTTCTGGTATCCTAATATTACACCTAACATTTATATTACATCTAACATAAACTTAAATATTTTCTTGAATACTAGGCTGACTCTGGGCCCATAAGCCATATGATCTTTATCATGGAAGAGTGGCTGATCTCGTCTGTTTCCCAAAGCTCTCAGGTCATGTGGCTGCATGAAGCCAATGGGTGTCACTGGTGGGACTGCTGGGTGAGAGGAAGGGAGAGATCAGAGTATCTCCCTCTCCCTCTTTGCCCAGAAATATACCCTGAGCAGCATTCCTTTCTCCTCATTGTTTATTCCAGATTTTGGTTCCAGTTCTTCTGGAATGCCTCAACTCCTGGGCTGTTCTTTCAGCCTGGGGGTGATAGTAGCTTCCTGGTTTACTATGCTCTCCTCATCTTTGCTGACTTCTCAGCCTTGAATCCCTTATGAGCATTACCTTCTCTCTGCTATACATACTCAGATATGTATCTGTTTCCCGTTTAGACCCTGATACAAAACCCTCTAATTGTTGTACTTCCTCAGTTGCATAGGCAAGGAAGGTATTAGACTCCTCCAAATACTTAAGGAAACAGAGGCTCTAAGACAGGAAATATAATGTATACAGTGACTAACTAGGAGGAGAGGTTAGAAGCAGTCTTTTGATTTCATATCTGAGAGATTTGCATAGTTTGAGGATATGGAATGGACCTAAGTAAATCTCTCCCCCTCTTCTTGTCCAAAGAACAATTTTGACTAGAGCTATGTCCAGATAAGTGAAAATTTGGAAGGGGGAACTAGATAAGAGAGTAGGCAGGGTACAGGGGTCATTGAGATTCTGCTAGGGGCCAATGTCCATCCGTCCATCCTTCCTTCCTTCCTTTCATCCAGGTCCTCATGCTTGCTAGGTAAGTGTTCCACCACTGCGCTACACTTCTAACTCTTTATTTTTCTATTTTGAGACTGTGTCTTGTGAAGTTGCACAGGCTGGCCTCTAACTTGTGATCCTCCTGTCTTAGCTTCCCAAGTAGCTGGGATTATAGATATGTGCACTGCACCCAGCCTGGACTACATTCTTAAGGCAGTGGAGACCACAGAAGGTTTGTTAGTATGGAAACAACATGATCAAACCCGGGTATAAATATGAAGGGTGGTCCAGAATATTGAGTACCTAGGTCTGTCTTCTGGCCATATCAGGGAAAATAAACTGCAAAATTCAACCCATTTCTTTAAAAGATTTTTTCTTTCTTTCTTTCTTTTTTAAAGCAAGGGCTTCTATTTATTTTGTCACCTGATGAAAGGATTGGATGCTTGGGAATTCCATAATTATCAAAGGAACACTATTCCTGGGAAAGATAGAAGGTACAATAGGAATCAAATGTGTCTCTGGCCTTTTATTTAGGCTACTGGGTTGTTGTTTAAAATAAACATTTAATGACATTTACTTAGGGATACACACACACACATACATATCTACAGTTAGGAAAAGAGTGTCAAAAATGGAAGAGAGGACCAACCTTGGTCCCATGCACAGAGGAGACTGACTGCACACGCACGGAAGAGGAGACAGATCACCTAGTGGCCCCTCATCTACTAACCGGTGGCTGTCCCTGCTTACATCCATCTAGAGTTAACAGTCAGGACCAGGAAGATCATTCCTGAGGTCCCTACAGGCCCGGTTACACCACAGGTGAGGTATTGGTAGCCTGCAGGGACATTACAAGATTATAGGGTAGAAATTATAATACCTCAGATGGGCACTGCTAGAAAGGAAGACACTTGAACAACATGAAAAAACAAGGGAAGAAAATGCCTCAAACAAACCAAGATGTTACAACAATAGAATCCATTGACAGCACAGTAGTTAAATGCCAGTAGATAAAATGCCAGAGAAGGAGTTCCAGAATGTACATAATTAAAATGATCTGTGAAACACAGAATAATATAAAAGAGCAAATATAGGCAACCATTGATCACTCCAACAAAGAGATAAGAGAGCAAATCAATGAAGATTGTAAGAAACCATGAACAGAATGTCTGAGAATAATGGGATAACATGAAAAGACCAAATCTAAGAACTATTGGGATAGAGGAAGGTGCAGAGATACTTTACTTAAGTCCATTCCATATCCTCAAAGGAACCACAATATCTTCAATGAAATAATATCAGACAATTTACCAAATATGAAGAATGAATTGGAAAATCAAATACAAGAGGCTTATAGGACACCAAATGTACAAAACTACAACAGATCCACACCAAGGCTCATTATAATGAAAATGCCTAGCATACACAATAAGGACAGAATTTTAAAAGCTGCAAGAGAGAAGAAGAAGATTATATACGGGGGGAACCAATTCAAATTTCAACATATTTCTCAATCCAGACCCTCAAAGCCAGGAGATCATGGAACATCAAATACCAAGCTCTGAAAGAAAATGGGTGCCAACCAAGAATCTTATATTCAGCAAAATTAAGCTTCAGATTTGATGATGAAATAAAAACCTTCCATGATAAACAAAAGTTAAAAGGATTTACAGCAAGAAAATCTACACTAGAGAGCATTTTTGGCAAAATATTCCATGAGGAGGCAATGAAAAACAACAATGAAAATTGGCAAAGGGAGGAACTACACTAAAGGAAAAGCCAATCAAAGGAGAAACCAAGTCAAGTTAAAAACCAAAAATAAACTAAAATGAATGAGAATACAATATTTGAATACATATTTCAATAATAACTCTAAAGGTTAATGGCCTAAACTCATCAATTAAAAGACAGAATGGTAGATTAAATTTTAAAAAGATTCAAATTGTGGAACTCACAATTCTGGGAAACCATGATCTTGATGATAAGTTAATTTAAAAATTCGTAAACAAAAATACAAAAGAAATAAAAGCAACCCAAGGATTGTGGGACAATATCAAAGAATAAAGCATGCATAATTAGAATACAAAAAGAAGAAAGGGAAACAGAGCAGAAAAAATATTTGAAGTAAAACTATCTGAAAATTTTTCAAAAACTAAGATGAGATAAAAAACACAGATTTTGAGAGAATATCAAGTAGGATAAGTACCAAATATAAATAGGTGAATAAATAAAGTAATACCAGTCAGAATGGCAGTTATCAAGAATATAAACAAGTGTTAGCGAGGACATGGAGGAAAAGGCACACTCATACATTGCTGGTGGAACTGCAAATTGGTACAACCAATCTGGAAAGCAGTATGGAGATTCCTTAGAAACCTGGAATGGAACCACCATTTGACCCAGCTATCCCACTCCTTGGCCTATACCTAAAGGACTTAAAAACAGCATACTACAGTAATGCAGCCACTGCAATGTTTATAGCAGCTCCATTCACAATAGCTAAACTGTGGAACCAACCTAGATGCCCTTCAATAGATGAATGGATAAAGAAACTGTGGCATATATATACAATGGAATATTACTCAGCATTAAAAGAGAATAAAATTTTGGCCTTTGCAGGTAAATGGATGGAGTTGGAGAACATCATGCTAAGTGAAGTAAGCCAATCCCAAAAAACCAAAGGCCAAATCCACTTATCTTTCTGATAAGTGGATGCTGATCCATAATGGGGGAGGGGTCATGGGAAGAATGGAGAAACTTTGGTTAAAGGGGAGGGAGGGGAAGGGATAGGACATGGGGGCAGGAAAGATGGTGGAATGTGATGGATAACAATGCCCTAGGTTCACGTATGACGTACATATGGTGTAACTATATTGTGTACAAGCAGAGAAGTGAAAAGTTGTGCTCCATTTGTGTACAATGAATCAAAATGCATTCTGCTGTCATGTAAACCTAATTAGAATAAATAAATACAATAAAATAAAAATATTTTAAAAAATCATGGTTTCTTTCCTTGGCCATAATTTAATTGATGGCAGCAGAAGGCTTTCTTCCTTTCTATTTCAGCATGTTTGATTTCTAGAATTTTGTCTTGATTCTTAAAATTTCCATTTTTCCCTAACACAGTTTATAAGTTTTTGCATTCTATGTACTTTTTTCCCACTAGAGTATTTAACATATTAATCATAATTAGTTTTTTTAAATTTGGCAATTCGAACATGCATGATATGTTTGAGTCTGATTTTTACCTTCAGACTACATTTTAGCATGTCTTTTGGCCTGTCTTGTAATTTTTTGTTGAAAGCCAGACATGTGTTATCGAATAATTAAAAAATGAGGTGAATAGGCCACTGATAGGAGCATTTATTTTATCTGGTGAGAACTTGCCTGGTGTTTAATGCTTGCTTGCAGCTAAAGGTACCAGAGGCTTTAAGTTTTCATCTTGTACTTTTTAAAAATCTTACTGTTTGAGTTTCCTTAAACACTACTTTAGGGAGAAAGAATCTATGTATTATAACTCTTTCAGCTGTAATTGATTGTTATTATACCATATCCTTGCTGTTGTGCAGGTCAGATATGGGACAAAGGAGTTTTTTCTAATCTTATCCAATCTTTAAGTGGGTCTCTGTCTGAGGACTACAGCTTTCACACGTGTTTCATCAACATGTACCACCCCCACTGGCACTGTTACTCCCATCTCTGACTGCAATATTCCCAATATTTTTCTTTGAAGTTTTGTCCTTAATTGACTTTATTTTTAATTGACAACCTAATCCTATCAGAGACATGAGGTCTTTTTGGAATCTTCAGTGGGAAACTGGTAGGGTATCTGGAAGGAAAACGTGGAACTGTGAGGGTTTCTGGAGGTCTACAGGACCCCAAGGTTTCCTTAATCTCAAATCAGCCCATATTCTTTCTCTAGCCATTCAAGATTATACATACCAGTTGACAGCTCTAGCAGTACACTGTTGGGTTCAAGAAATGTAACTTGATTTTCAGACATTTTTGCTACTGTAAGGATAAGATTGATGACATTTGATTACTTAACATATCAGAGATGAAACATAAAGTCCGTTTCTTAATTTTAAAAACTTGTTTAATTTTATTCATTCTTTTCATTTTTATACTTTTTTTCTTCTCAGATTTTCTTTCCATTTTATCATCCATTTTATTTGGGAAATGCTTTTGTTGAATATAGAAAACCAATGTGATTAATTCTATTTCAAATTTTTAATCTTATTCCTACATCTTTTGTAGACTGTTTTAAATTTCTTTATATAGTATAATTTATATAATTTTACATATTGAGTAGTTTTATATATTGAATAGTTTATAGTTTATCAGATCTAAAAAAAAAAAGCGAATATTACCTTTAAAAAAATGGAAGAGAGGGACCAGCATTACTGATACCCAAACCAGTTAAAGACATTACAAGGAAAGCAAAACATAGATGCAGAAATCCTCAATAAAATAATAGAAAATTGAATACAAAAATGCAAATGAAGAATTATACACCATGGCAAAGTGAGATTTATCCCAGGCATTCAGAGCTGGTTTACACTTGAAAGTCAATGTAAACATCACATCACATCAATAGTCTAAAAGGAAAAATTATATTATCATATCAATAGATGAAGGAAAAGCATCTGGCAAATCCAACACTGATTCACAATAAAAACCCTCAGTAAACTAGGAATACAGAGGAACTTCCTTAACTTGACAAAGAATATCTACAAAAATCCTTCAGTTAACATTATACTTAGTAGTGAGAAGCTAGAAGGTTTTCTCCTAGATGAGGAACAAGGCAAGGATGTCCCCACTCACTACTCCTTTTTGACATTGTACTGGAAATCCTAGCTAGTGAAATAAGACAAAATAAAGTGTATACAGGCTGAAAAGAAAGAAAGAAAACTATTTTTGTTCACAGATGACAAAACTGTTTATGAAAACCCAAAAATTAACAAAAAGACATTCCTGGAACAAATAAGCAATCATAACAAGACTGTAGAATACAAAGTTAATATAAAAACACCAATCCATAGCATTAATGTGAACGAATTTAAATTTACACCCAATACCATTTATTTTAGTTGATTTATGGGTGTTGATCTTATATCCTGCTATTTTGCTGAAATCGTTTATTCTAGAAGTTTTCTGGTAGAATTTTTTTGATCCTCTAAGTATAGAATCATGTCGTCTGTAAATAACAATAGTTTTAGTTCTTTTCCTATTCATATCCCTTTAATTTCTTTTGTCTAATTGCTCTGGCTAGTGTTTTAAGGACTATGTTGAATAGCAGTGGTGAAGGAGGGCATCCCTGTCTTGTTCCTGTTTTTAGAGGGAATGCTTCCAATGTTTCTCCATTTAGGATAATGTTGGCCTTGGGTTTAGCATAGATAGCTTTTACAAAGTTAAGGTATGTTCCTACTATCCCAAGTTTTTCTAGTGTTTTGACCATAAAAGGGTGCTGTATTTTGTCAAATGCTTTCTCTGCATCGATTGATAAAATCATACGACTCTTATCTTTAAGTCTATTGATGTGATGTATTACGTTTATTGATTTCTGTATGTTGAACCAAACTTGCATCCTTGGAATGAACCCCACTTGATCATGGTGCACTATTTTTTTGATATGTTTTTGTATGAAACTTGCCAGAATTTTATTGAGAATTTTTGCATCAATGTTCATCAGGGATATTGGTCTGCAGTTTTCTTGCTTTGATGTGTCTCTGTCTGGTTTTGGAATCAGGGTGATACTTGCTTCATAGAATGAGTTTGGAAGGGCTCCCTCCTTTTCTATTTCATGAAGTAGTTTGAGGAGTATTGGTATTAATTCTTCTTTGAAGGTCTTGTAGAACTCAGCTGAGAATCCGTCTGGACCTGGGCTTTTCTTGGTTGACAGGCTCTTGATGGCATCTTCGATTTCCTTGCTTGAAATTGATCTGTTTAAGTTATGTATGTCCTCTTGGTTCAGTTCAGGTAGGTCATATGCCTCTAGAAATCTGTGGGTGTCTTCAGGGCTTTCTATTTTACTGGAGTATAAATTTTCAAAATAGTTTCTAATTATCCTCTGTATTTCAGTAGTGTCTGTCGTGATATTTCCTTTTTCATCACAAATTTTAGTAATTTGGGTTTTCTCCCTCCTTCTTTTCACTAGGGTGGCTAAGAGTTTGTCAATTTTGTTTATTTTTTCAAAGAATCAGCTTTTTGTTTTGTCAATTTTTTGAATTGTTTCTTTTGTTTTAATTTCATTGATTTCAGCCCTGATTTTGATTATTTCCTGTCTTCTACTTCTTTTAATGTTGATTTGTTCTTCCTTTTCTAAGGCTTTGGGATGAAAAGTCAATTCACTTAATTGTTGACTTTTATTTCTTCTAATAAATGAGCTTAATGCAATGAGCTTTCCTCTTAGCATTGCCTTCATGGTATCCCAGAGAATTTTGATATGTGGTATCAGAGTTTTCATTTGCCTCTAAGAATTTTTTTTATCTCTTTTCTGATGTCTTCTGTTATCCATGCATCATTCAATAGCATTTTATTTAGTTTCCAGGTGTTGGAGTAGTTTCTATTTTTTAATTTCTCATTGATTTCTAATTTTATTCCATTGTGGTCAGATAGGATGCAGGGTAGTATCTCTATTTTTTTGTATTTGCTAAGACTGGCTTTGTGACTTAACCTATGACTTATTTTGGAAAAGGATCCATGTGCTCCTGAGAAAAAAGTTTATTTGCTCATTGATGGATGGAACACTCTATATATGTCTGTTAAGTCTAAATTATTGATAGGTTCATTGAAATATATGGTTTCTCTATTTAAGTTTTGTTTGGAAGATCTATCCAATGGTGAGAGAGCTGTGTTAAAGTCTCCAGGTATTATTGTGTTGTGGTGTATTTGATTCTTGTATTTGAGAAGGATTTGTTTGATATTCTTAGAAGCCCCATTTTGGGGGGCATAGATATTTATGATTGTTAGGTCTTGTTGATGTATAATTCCCTTAAGAAGTATGAAATGACCTTCTTTATCTCTTTTCACCATCTTTGGTTTGAGGTCCAATTTATTTGATATGAGGATGGAAACTCCTGCTTGTTTGTGGGGTCCATGTGAGTGATATGTTTTTTCCCAGCCTTTCACTTTCAGTCTGTGGATGTCTTTTCCTGAGATAAGCCTCTTGAAGACAGCATATTGTTGGGTCTTTTTTTTAATCCAGCCTGTCAGTCTATGTCTTTTAATTGGTGCACTTAGGCCATTCACATTCAGGGTTATTACTGAAATATGATTTGTAATCCCGGTCATTTTGGTTTATTTTTGGTTTTTACCTTGACTTGTTTTCTCTTTTGAATGGCCTTTCCTTTAGTGTAGTTCCTTTCTTTTTATATTTTCATTGTTGGTTATCATTTCTTCCTCATGGAATATTTTGCCAAGAATGCTGTATAGTGCAGGCTTTCTTGCTGTAAATTCTTTTAACTTTTGTTTATCATGGAAGATTTTTATTTCATCATGAAATCTAAAGCTCAATTTTGCTGGATATAGGATTCTTGGTTGACATCCATTTGCTTTCAGAGCTTGGAATATGTTGTTCCATGATCTCCTGGTTTTTAGTATCTGGGTTGAAAAATCTGCTGAGATCCGAATTGGTCTCTCCTTATATGTAATCTGGTTCCTCTCTCTTGCAGCCTTCAAAATTCTATCCTTATTCTGTATGTTGGGCATTTTCATTATAATGTGCCTTGGTGTAGATCTGTAGAAATTTTGTACATTTGGTGTCCTGTAAGCCTCTTGTATTTGATTTTCCAATTCATTTTTCATGTTTGGGAAATTTTCTGATATTTCATTGAAGAGATAGTGCATTCTTTTGGTTTGAAATTCTGCACCTTCTATCCCAATAAATCTTAGATTTGGTCTTTTGATGCTGTTCCATATTTCTTGTATGTTCTGTTCATGATTTCTTACCATCTTCATTGCATGGTCAAGTTTATTTTCAAGATTGTATATTTTGTCTTCATTATCTGAGGTTCTGTCTTCCAAGTGATCTAGTCTGCTGGTGATGCTTTCTATTGAATTTTTTTTTTTTTTTTTTTTTTAATATCTTCATTTTTTTATTTTTTACGTGGTGCTGAGGATCGAACCCAGTGCCTCACGCATGCTAGGCGAGCACGCTACCACTGCGCCACAACCCCAGCCCCTCTATTGAATTTTTTATTTGGTTTATTGTTTCCTTCATTTCAAGAATTTCTGATTTTTTTTTCATGATCTCTAGTTCTTTCTTAATCTTTTGCTACTTGTAATTGCTCTCTTATCTATTTGTTATAATGATCAATGGTTGCCTTTATTTGCTCTCCTATTTCTTTGTTGGATTGATCAATTTTTGCCTGTATTTGCTCACTTATGTCATTCTTTTATTTGCAGATCATTTTAATTATGTACATTCTGAATTCTTTCTTGACATTTCATCAACTGTATTGTCAATGGATTCTGCTACTGTGGTATCAGGGTTTATTTGGAGCACTTTCTTCCTTGTTTTTTCATGTTGATTGTGTATCTTCCTTTTTTGCAATACTGATCTGTGGTATTACAGCTTCTATCCTATAATCTTGTATTGACACTCCAGATTACCTGTATCTCACCTTGGAGCTACTCCTGGTCCCCCAGTGTCCCCAGATGGACACTACTGCCACTAAAGTTGGTGGCAGAGGTAGTGGACATCTCAAGATGGCAGTGGGAGTGGACTTGGCTGGGCTCCTGTGGTGGTCCCTGAGGGCTGTTTTGGGCCCTCTATTTCACTCCTGCCAGTGAGCAGGAACTCTGGAGCAGAACGGGGGTGGGCCCAGGCCTCACTTGGGTGGGGCCTCCTCATGCAGGATTCTCTGTGGCAACTCTACCATGGGTGTGGGCTCCCCTGTGGCTGGCAGCTAGCAGTCTCTGGTCTCCCCTTGGCTGGACACCCGTGGAGTTTCCTGAGGGTGGTTTTGGGCCCTCTGCCGCTCCTGCCGGTCCTCAGGAACTCTGGAGTGGCTCCCTTCTATTTTTTTTAAATTTATTTCAATCAGTCACATGTGGCAGCAGAATGCATCTTGACACATTGTATATGAATGGAGCACAACTTCCCATTCCTCCAGCTGTACATGGTGCAGAATCATACCAGTAGCGCAATCATACCTATACATAGGGTAACAATGGCTGTCTCATTCCATTGTCCTTCCCATCTCCATCATCCCACCCCTCCCCTCACTCCCCTCTACAAAAGCCAAAGTTCCTTCATTCCTCCCTACCCACCACCCCCTACTGCACTATGGATCAGCATCGTTTATCAGAGAAAACATTCTGCCTTTGGTTTTGTGGGACTGGCTTATTTCACTTAGCATGATGGTCTCCAGCTCCATCCATTTGCCTGCAAATGCCATAATTTCATTCTTCTTTATGACTGAGTAATATCACGTTGTGTATAAGTACCACATTTTCTTTATCCACTCATCTGTTGAAGGGCATCTAGGTTGGTTCCATAGTTTAGCTGAATAATAGCGTTTTTAATATGCTATATGTAAAGAATTAAAATGCATTTTGGCAGTGGCAGACAAATCAGGAGGGGGAATGACTTTAAAAGGTTCTAAAGTTCTTGCATTTATTCAAGGGAAGGTAAATATACCAATTAATAATAGATTATTCCATGGACCAGAAAAACCAGTATTGTTACAATGTCCAGACTATCCAAAGAGAATGATATATTGAGCAATCTCTTATCAAAACTCCAATGGCATTTCCCAAGAAAATAGGAAAAAAATCCTAAAAAATTCCCTTGAAACCACAAAAGACCCTTAATAACTGGAGTAATTTTGAGCAAGAACAAAACTGCAGGAATCACACTCCTGATTTTGAATCATATTGAAAGTTATAGAATCCAAGTGTGATCCTTGCATAAACACAGGCACATGGCCAATGGGACAGAAGAGAATGCCTAGAAGTGAGCTCATGTGTGTATGGTCCACTGGTCTTTGATAAGTGTGCTGAAAATACAGTGAGAGCAGGACAGTCTTTTCAATAAGTGGTGCTGGGAAACCTGGATATCTACAGGCAGAAAAAACAACAACAAAAAAAAAAATAGAACTAGCTCCTTCTCTTCAACCGTACACAAAAATCAACTAAACTTGTATTATATATTTAAATGTAAGACTTGAACCTGCAGAACTCATTAGAAAAACAGGAGCAAAGTTCCTTGACCTTGCTCTTGGCAATAATTTTTTTGGATATGACCCCCAATGCAGACAACAAAACTATAAACAAGAGGGATTACATCAGATTAAAAGGCAACTGCACAGCAAAAGAAACAAGCAACAAGACAGCCCACAAAACAGGAGAAAATATTTGCAAACCATATATCTGATTAGGGGTTCATATCTAAAATATTTAAGATATTTATCCCACCTAATAGCAAAAAAGGCCAACAAACCCATTTAAAAATGGGCAAAGGGTCTGGACATTTTCCTAAAGAAGGTATGGAAAAGGTCAACAGGTATATGTGTTCAACATTACTAATGATTAGGGAAATGAAAATCAAAAGATCCATGAAATATGAATTCAACCTTGTTAGCATGGCTACTGTCAAAAAGTGAAAAGATGTCAAGTGTTGGCAAGATGATAGGAAGTAAAGGAGCCCCTTATACATTGCTGTTGGAAATGTAAATTGGTATGGTCATATGGAAAATAACATGGATATTCCTCAAGAAATTAAAAGCAAAAGGACCATATGATCTAAAGGAAGAATCATTCAGTTTGCAAGAAGAATTGAGTGACTAGAGGAAAATCAGGACTTAAAGGGCAGGAAAACAAAACTACTTCTTAATTCTGGTCCTTCAAACCAATGAATTATTTTCAAAGTAAGTAATGGACTCAAGGTAAAGAGCTAGTTAAGAGTGGGACAATTGTATCCTTAGACAATACCCCTGAAAGATTTATGGTGATTTCTAGTAGACACTCCCAAAAAGACAAAATCATTTTGATTTGTCAACAACAGCAAGAGTCCTATCTAAAAAAGAATTGTGACTGTTACTCTATGGCACAACGCAGATCAGAAGCAGATAAACTGGAAACATACAAAGTCTTTATGAGAATTGTATTGGCAAAAGCACTGCCAGCTAGGATTAAAGTCAGACCATTCAAAATATTATACATTAATAAAAAATTAATTTTAGCTACATACATTAACAATGAGAAGGACCAATTGGGCTCATCCTAAAAGCACAAATTTGTTTTAATGTTAGATAACATTAACTCACCATATTTGTAGATTAAAAGTGTACTGGCTCAGTTAACAAACAGGCATGGTGATGCATGCCTGCAATCTCAGCAACTTGGGAGGCTGAGGCAGGAGGATTGCAAGTTCCAGGCCGGCCTCAGAAACTTAGCAAGACCTTGTTTTAAAATAAAAACAATTAAAAAGAACTGGGGATATAACTCAGTTGTAAAATCACCCCTGAGCTTAATCTCCAGTACCAAAACAAAACAAAACAACTAAAAAACAAAAACCAAGCTGAAGAACTACTGGAAAAATGAAAAATTTAATCATGATAAAAATTCAGTAAATTATGAGTAGAAAGAATCTTCTTTAATCAAGGAAGCTGATTACATATTTTTTAAAACCTGCAACAATATACTTAATGGTAAAATGTTGAAGGTGTTCCCTTCAATGTCAGGAGCTAGACATAGATGTCAGCTATCATAACTTCCATACAACATCATGTTAGGAATCTTCGCTGAGATGCAGAAGCTAAACCACAATAAAGGTAGGGGGAGGGGAAGAAGAGACGTTCAGTAAATTAGACAAAGAGGAATGAAGGGAAGGGAAGGGGGATAGAATTAGGAAAAACAGTGGAATGAATCTAACATAATTTTCCTATGTACACATATGAAATTACCTAAGTGAATCTGACCATCATGTATACCCACAAGAATGGAGTCCTTAGAATAAGATATATTCCATGCTTGTATAATTTTATCAAAATGGATTTTACTGTCATGTATAACTAACAACCGATTGTAGTATGTTAAGAAAATATACAGGGGCTGGGATTGTAGCTCAGTGGTAGAGCGCTTGCCTCGCACGCATGAGGCCCTGGGTTGGATCCTGAGCACCACATACAAAGCAATAAAAGACATTGTGTCCATCTCCAACTTAAAAAAAGAAAAGAAAATATACAGTAAAAGGATTTAAAGCCAACAAAATGATCATTGTTTGAGATGACATGGGTATGTATGAAAAAATACCAAACTCTTCACAGATAAAATTTTAGAAGTAATGACAGCATTTGGCATAGTTATTGGACATGAAATCAGTGTTCAAGCCAGCTGTATTCCTATGCACCAGCAACAACCCAATAGGTTTTCTTGTAAGAGATGTGTACCACAGTACTTAAAGAAGAATGTTCAGGGTGTTCTTTATAATAACAAAAACTAGGAATGACTGAATGGTTATCAATGTGAAATACATCCACAAGTCAGGCCATGATCAAGCAACAGAAAACTAAGCATCACTAAATACGAAGGAATTGTCACTACATATGCGAACGTAGATAACTCTAAAAAAATAAGATTAAGTAAAAACACATTTTGGAATAATTATGCTGTGTTATTCCATTTACATAAAATTCAAACCCAGGCAAACCAAAAAAAGTATGTAGTTTACTGATGCTTCTATATTTGAAAAAATTATAAGTAAAAGCAAGTGAATGATTTAAAACTTAAGGCTAAGATTGGGGAAGGATACTCAGAGAGACTTTAAAGATATAAAAGTTCTATTAGGTTGAGTGATAGTCTTGTAGGTGTTTTATTATGATATATTCTTTGCCGGGCTGAGGATCTAAACCAGGGCACTGTCCATTCTAGGCAAGTGCCGTACCACTGAGCTACATTCCCAGCTCTGTTTATTATTTTAAAATAATATTTTTAAAAGTGATATTTTAAAACATGCATCTTTTATACTCTTTTCTGTATGGTACATTGCATAACAACAAATATTTATATTTAATTTGTGGGATACCCTTGCCCCGAAAGCTTTCTCCAAACCAACATCCCAGAGGAAGAGGTGAGTACCCCTCTCCTGTGTCCCACAGATCGCCTCTTTTACAGCTTGTAATTGAGTGCTCACCAGCGTTGCCACCTGCATGTGAGTTCCTTGAGGACAAGAATTGTCCATCCTAAGATAAAAAAAAAAATGTTCTTTTTTATCTTAGCACCCTGGGCACATAGCACCCTCACAAACACACACGTATACAACTTGTTTTCCTTTCAAATGTGTCCTGTATGAGAAGCTAGTGGTCTTTAACTCTTGTTTTCATCCTTAAAACAATAATAATTCCGAGTTGTGAGTGTACCACACTCACCCTGGGGACGGAAGATGCTGGAGGGAGGGAGAGGAGTGGGTGGAAATGGAGGTGTAGAGGTTCAAAAACAAATAACCCGCTGTTCCAGACCAAGGCCAGTCTCAGCATAGCTGGGGTACAGGTGGTATTAAATACACTCTTAGGATTTTTCTTCTTCTACCCTTTCAGTCCCTTCTCCCCGACCCAACCCTGCTCCCCATACCACCCCACCTTTCTTATCCTGGATTTCACTCTCGAAGTCTAACGTGTAAATTTCTCTGGATATGTTAACTGAGACCTAATGGACTCCCTTATGGACAATTATTTTAGGACAGGGTGCACTTCAAGGCAGTAGGAATCCAAGAAATGCTGCCTCATTTTAGGCACCATAACAGACAAATGCAAGATAAAAAAAAATGGAAGGATTTCACTTTCCATTTCTTGAAACTTGGATGATGTGGCTTCACTGTGTCCACCTTCCTACCCAGCAGCCACTCCTTTAAGCAGGCTGTACACCCTGAAACTCTGCCCAGTCCCCATGGGCTCTCTTCACTTATAGACATCATTTATCTGATAGAGTTGGTGAGGCCCTGCTCTAGCATGCATAAAATGTAGGAAGGATGGAAAGTTCTTCTCCTAGACAGTGCATCCAGAGAGCTTCAAGCCCTGCAAGGAGCACTTCTTACCTCTTTTAGAGGGACTTGTTTTATTAACTTATTTATTTATTTAATCTTCAGCGATTCAATGACTGTTGCACACTATGTTGAAAGGGATCACAACATATTGCTTATGGGTATGATGATGAGAATGGTGATGGGGGTGGTGGTGGTGGAGGTGATGATAGGATGATGGTGGTGGTGATGGTGGAGATGATGATGGCGAGGATGATGGTAGTGGTGGTGGTGGTGGGGATGGGGATAACAAGTAGTGGAGGTGATGCTGCTGCTGAGAATGATGGTGGTGGTGACGGTGGTGATGGTGAGGATGATGATAGTGGTAGTGGTGGTGATGAGGATGGCAGGTAGTGGAGGTGATTATGGTGGTGGGGATGATGGTGGTGGTGATGGCAAGTGGTGGAGGTGATGATGATGGTGAGGATGATGATAATGATGATGGTGGAGATGATGGTGAGGATGGCAGTGGTGGTGGTGATAATGGTGATGGTGGTGATGGTGCTGGTGATGGCAGGTGGTGGAGGTGGTGATGAGGGTGGTGATGGTGGAGATGATGATGGTGATGGTAAGGATAGTGATAGTGGTGGTGGTGATGATGGTGGTGGTGGTGATGATGGTGGTGGTGGTGGTGATGATGGTGGTGGTGGTGGTGATGATGGTGGTGAGGATGATGGTTGTGGTGATGATGGTGATGGTGAGGATGGTGATGGTGGTGGTGGTGATGGTGATGGCAGGTAGAAAAGGTGATGACGGTGTTGGGGATGGGGATGGTGATGATGATGGTGGTGGTGGTGGTGGTGGTGGTGACAGCTCAATCTATGATGAGGTCATATCCAGCACCAGGCTCTGTGATGGGCACTTTAAATGCTTTACATATGGTCATTAGAACAACTCTACAGAGTAGGTGAAATTATTACCATTGTACAGATGAGAAGATTGAGGATGCAGGGGGTTATGTGCTTGTCAAGAATCCTGTGCTTGGGAGTGCTGCAGACATATTTTTAGAGTTGCAGGTTTATCAGTAAGAATTTGCAGAGGGCATGCATGCACCTCCATTTATGTCTATTTATCCATAAATCACAAATTAGTACCATCATCATTTGTTAATATCTCAAGGTGCAAGGTATGCCTTAGGCAAAGTTTACTGTGAGAGTAATAGTGGATATAAATCCATAGTTTGAATAGTCTTCTTGATAATTTTTCATGTATTTTTTTAGCCAATTGCTTGTCAGATGTGATTAGATCAACATTATTTTTATCTCATCATAAGGTTGACAAGGAGCTTGTAGTAGGAGTGGAGGAAGTTTCAACTCTCATTTTTCATGTCAACCTGTGGTTTAAGCTGCTTTCTAATTGTCCTTTTTGTGAGAGTAACTCAGTTAAAATTAGATAATATTGCTTGTAAATTTAGTTAATCAGGCAAAGACTTCAACAGGCCAGCATGCAGAAAGCGAAGTCTACATGAGCGAGGGGCTAAGTCTCCCCCCTCTTTAGGATGCTCCCCTTACTCCTGACCCTAGTCTCAGTGGTCCTGGGACACACACACACTAAGGCAGAGTGACAGCTTGTAACTCTTCATTGCAGGTTAGCAAAGCTTAATTTCTTTCCTTTTGTTTAGAGTTTACAGGAGTGTAAATCATTCTAGAAGTTTCCAGCATTCCAGTGCGTCTTCTCGTGCCTGCTCCTTTGAGGACCATGGTGGGGGTTGGTAAAGCAGTGACCCTAAGATCCAAACATGGCTCTCTTTCCCTCTCTGTTCGCCTCTCCCCTCTCTCTCCAAAACTGTGTTCCTTCTATAGACTGCCCTGATGTCAGTTTTGATTTGCTTCTGATTTTAGAAGAAGACTCTTTGGAACCAGGAGTCAAAGCCCACCTTACCTATTTGTCTTTCTTATCCTTCCCATAGTTTGTTTCCTGCCAAAGCAAAAATACTGGCCTTGGATTTTTATAAAAAACCCTTTCAGTAGAAAGGAAAATGCTAAGCTTTTAGGTCCTTTCTAGAAAAGTGATCTGTTTGACCTCATTCAAACCTATCTTCTTAATTCGGAGGATCTCAATAAATGGTTGTTGAATCAATGAAGGAAGGAGGGAAAGGAGAAATGAATGAATGTTTGGGGGGCCTGGGATGGTTGGAAAACGGGAAAGTTGAGAAATAATGAAGTAACAGGACTTGGCTATGGAATCGAGGGCCTCAGAAGTCCTCAAGCACCTGCCTTTGAGGATTAAATGACATCTAACCTTGGTCAGCATTTGGAAGGACACTTTTTGTTCAAAAAAGAAAAACGGTACAGTACACTGTGATAAGACCATTTCCTTTCTCGCAGCGTCTCCTTTAATGTCAGGTCTGAAATATGAAGTCATTAGGGGATATTAAAACAGTGCTGACAAACTAATTAACAAAAGACATTACGCCGGATGGGCTCAATTTATCCTTTTTAATGGTTCTTATAAATGGGTGCCGCCAATTAAAATTAATAAAGATTTACCAGCGATTGCCCGGTGTACATTGCTAAGAAGCGCGGCTGAAGGTCGGCTTAAAGTCAGCTTTGTCAAAGCTGCAAGTTCAGCTCTGGAGCGGCGAGCCCCGCGGAGTCCCCCTGCCTGTTGTTTGCCCTGGATGTCTCTCCTTCAGCTTCTTTCTCTGCACCTTCTACCCTCGACTCTCAGTTATTTGTCCTTTCCCACCCCACCGTCAGCTCAACCCCATCCTAGACTGGCAGAGATGCTCAAAAGTTAAAGACATAAAGGAGGGAAGGATCTGCTGCCCCCAGCTTGACAGTAGCTCATCTGATTTGTCACCATTTGCATTGTGGCATTTCTGCTGTCACTTCCAGAAAACGTCTGTGAGTTGGTTTAGCAGAGCTTGTTTCTGGTGATCTACTGGCTTGACCCTGAAACCTTTTCGGTGTCCTCAGACACCTGAGAGACCCAACAGGACGGTGCAGCTTTACTGAAGCCAGAGACATGGTAATGCTGCCCAGAGAACTAAACCAAAACGTGCTTTAAGTGGGTGGGAGTTTGGAAAAAGTGGGGATGGTCACTATTTAGTGAATACTATGGTCACTTTAAAAAAACAATCAAGCGCTTATTTCCTTTGTTATGCATAAGACAGTCCCTACTTGATTTCCTTCTGAAAGCAAGGGGTACCTAAGATGCCCAGGCAGGCTGTACACTGTTCTGAAGCCCCTGTCCTCTTTCTGATCACTTTTCCAGCTTGGGGCTGAGCAGCTGCCCTGATGGAACGCATTTACCCCTGGGACCCCTGGCTGCCACCTCAGCCCTGCTCAGGCATGAGTCCTCGTTAGCCCAGCATCCAAAGACTGGGGCCAGATGAGGTCCTAAAAGAGCTCTTCTGCTAGGAGGGTGACCAGGTTGACCCCCTTTCCCAAGAGCTCAATGTGATGGTGAAAGAATTGAGGATGAAATGAAGGGGAGGCTCCAGAGAGGAAGCGGAATCTTGGAGGCAGTTGTCCTGGGACCACTTGTTTAGCTGTCCCTGTGGGCACGAGAGCACACAGACTCCACTGTGTTGGAACCTGAGAAGAGTCTGGGCTCCAGGGTGACAGACTGAGGCATGAGCTAAGAACTGGGCTGCCAGGATGCGACCAAAAGGATGCTGGCTGGTCTCTTCTCTCTCAGCGCTGGTCCACCAGCTCTGATGTTTCCTGAGCAGGAGTCACTTGAGGGTTGCATGCCAGCTGCTGAGCGTGGCTCTAGAAGACTCCAGCTAATGCTTTTTCCTGGGCTCTCTTGGTGTCCTCCATGAATTCGGGTGATTTATCAGACAAACTTTATGACTTCGGAAATCCTAGGGACCTGAGGAGTAGGGCCAGCGTACTCACAGGGTACGAGCAGGTAGGTGGGAGCAGGAAGCCCCAGACTTGAGAGAGCAGAGGAGCTAAAAGCAACTTCCCCACTTCACAACTTCCCCAGAACCTGCATCTCCCTGTTTCTTGCTTGCTTGCTTCTCTTTCTTCCTTCTTCCTTTCTCCCTCCCTCCCTCCCTCCTTCCTTCCCTCCCTCCCTCCCTCCTTCCCTCCCTCCCTTCCTTCCTTCTTCCTTTCTTCCTCTCTCCCTCCCTCCCTCCCTTCCTTCCTTCCTTCCTTCCTTCCTCTTTCTCTCTTTCCTTCCTGTCTTTTTCTTTCTCTTCTTTCTTTCTGCACTGGGGATTGAACCCAGGGGTACTCTGCCACTGAGCTACATCCCCAGTGTAGCTTTCTACTTTTTTTCAATTTTGAGACAATGTTGAGACTCTTAAGTTAATGAGGCTCTTCCTAAGTTGCCCAAGCTGGCTTTGAACTTGTGCTCTTCCTGCCTCAGCCTCCTGAGTAGCTGGGATGGATTACAGGTGTGCACTACCACACTCAACTCCTTGTGTTTGTTCCCTTTACGAGTTTTTGCATATGAGCTCCACCATGAGTAAGAGTGATCAGAACAACTAGGCAGGAACTTGGATGTGGCTTTCAGCATGAGGCCTGGCAGCTCCCTTGTGGTTCCCAGCAGAGCTCTGTTGCACATTTCTGTTGCAAATGATGCCCTGGGTCTTTGCTGCTGTTGGATTTTGTCTTACCTGATGGGTCTCCTGGAAGAAGTCAAGGCACAGTAGAAAAAACAGAGTTAGCCAGACTAGGGACCTACCCTTTGTGGCTGTGTGACATTGGAGAGAGCCCATATAAAATGCTTCACACATCTTTATATCAAGTCCATGTAGGTTCTTTCTCCTGACTTTTCTCCAGTAAGATGGTTAGTTTTGTGTTAACTTGACTGGGTGGTGTGGTGCCCAGATGTTATTCTGGGTGTGTCCATGGGAGTGTTTTTAGATGAGATTGACATTTGAATCTATAAACTGAGTAAAGCAAATTGCCCTCCCCAGTGCAGATGGGCCTATTCTAGCCAGTTCTGAATAGAACAAAAAGGTGACTCTCTCATGAGCAAAAAACAATTCTCTGCTTGATGGCACTTGAACTTGTCAGCCTCCTTAATCACATGAGTCCTTTTTTACATAATAACTCCATCTGCCTACCTGTCTATCTCCTATTGGTTCTTTTTTTCTGGAGAACACTAACATGCCAGGGTCCTATCACCTCTACCTGCTGACTGTATGGGGATAATATTGCCTGATTTGGGGACTGCGTGGTTGGAGGGAAGCACCATTCTTGTGAAACCAATTGGCTTTGTTGAAAGAATTCCAGAAAAACTCTACAACCCTTCAGTCTCTCCAAAGAGGAAAAACTAGGAAGACTAGGGCCTACTTTAAAAGTCAGAAAAATAATAGCACGATGGGTTCCTTTGTTTCTAGGTAATTTTGAGTCATGGAAGCTAGAGCTGGACAGGCAAGGGTTGGACCCAAGGGTGCGTAGAGACGACTCCAACAGAAAGGGCGAGACAGGTCCATTCTTACCTGGAGGTCGTCGAGTGGAGTGAACCCCTGCACCTTCTCGTCCCCCTTCCCACCTAATCCCCAGCTCTACATGGAAAAGTGGGAAGGGGGCAAGGTAGGCATCTCACAGCTGAGCACTCTGAAGGCCATAGGAAACTGTCCACGAGCACTGAATTCATGGGAAAAGTGACCTCGGGAGAGCTGACTCCCTGGGAGGTGTTAGCCACACTCTTAATTGTGCATTTTATTGTTTCCTTTCTAGCACTGCACAGCAAGTCACTTGTGTGACAGCACATTAGAGACGACAGAGCAAGTTAGAATAAATAGGCTCTGGTCCCTCACAGAGCCTCCTCTATCAGAAACCAGGACACAATGCCTTCTGAAGGCCACAGGGGCAAAGAGTCCATGAGACAGACTGGAGAGAAGATTTCGAGGCAAGGCAGAGTTCCCAGGAATGCCTTCAGTCCAGCTAGACTTAAGTAGCAAGATACAGACCTGCAGGAATTGAAAATTCAATGTTACTACTATCATCTCTTAGTTTCAAAGGTTAGGGATCAATTTTATTTTAACTCTCCCCCTCTCCTACTCCTAAGTTGTCAAAGATGATTTTAGGGTTTAATATGTGAGTACCTGTGTAAAATGATGGCTGCAATGACCATCCTGCTTGGGTAGGGAGAGTCCTTGTCACATTTCCCAAGGCTCTTGTATGGACCAAGACCAGGCAGTTTCAGATAGCAGGGGAAGCTGAAAGACCCCTGGACTTGGACTAGAAGATACCCTTGAATCCTGTGCCGCCTCAACTGCTGGAGGGTGACCTTGAACTTCACGCCCCTGTATTCTGATTCCCTCAGCTGCCTGTCAGTTGGAATCACAACCCCTACTGAGCTCTCAAGACACTCCCATGGGACTACATACCTAAAATTAGTGTGTACATAAATCTGAGGGGTTATTGGATCCCCTTTAAGGATTTCAAACCGGGAGAGGAAAAGGAGTGGTACTGGGGATGTGTCTTTAGCTGGGGCAAGTGGCTAATGCTTATTATTCTTTAATATTAGTTAATGACCTTGTAGCTTGGGCACTTGACTTTCTTTTTACAAATGAGAACATCAAAGTTAAATGAAGTCCTGAATTCCCTGTGATCACACAACAAGGGATGACAGAGCAAGTCTAAGTACCAGCACTTAAACTCATGTCCTCTGACTCCTTAGTTCACTCCCTTTCTGTACTGCTAAGGTGGCTTTGATCAGTGTCCCAGAATCATCTGATAAGCACTCCAGAGCTCAGCCCCTTCCCGGAAACCATGCTAATGTGAGAGTAGAGATAAACAAGGGACCTTGCTTCTATCACCTATCCATGGCCTTGTGAATCTGTGTGGGGATACTATCATCCATATATCCATCCATCCATGCATCCATCCATCCCTCTAAGGGTCTTTCAATGTGGTAGAAAAAGAATGGGATTTGGAGCCAGAAGAATGGGCTTTCAGCTCCTACAGCAGAATTTCTTCCACCTGCATCAGAAATACCTATTAAATGTGAAGATTCTCAGACCTAGGGAATTACCACCTGGTAATCTGTATATTTAACTAGCTCTCTGGGTGACTCTGATGCACACCAAAGTTTGAGAGTTGCTACTCTAAGGCACTAACCTAACTTCTGCAGGTTCCAAGCTGCTCAAAGAATATGAAACCAAACATTACTGTGGTTTGGGGTACGAGACTACAGATGGACTATCACAGAATTTGAGCTGTCCCTTGCTCCTTGGGAAGCAGGGATCTCTGCTGTGTCCTCCTCTTTCATTACCATTCCACCCAATCTTGGCCTTTTCTCTCATCAAGGAAAAAATCCACCCTGATTTGGTAACACTCAAAGTTGATCCTGACTTGGGGTACTCTCTCCCTCCCTACACTGAAACTTGACACATTCTAGAGTCTGAAAGCAGAGAGGAGCCCTCCAGAATAAAACCTGGCTCTTTTGACAACAGACTTGCTCTTTCTACTACACAAAGCTTCCTTGAATGCAGATGGTATTCAAGGAATTCCATGACTGCTTAAAAATATGAGTCAATGACTGAATATTTCTCCTAATATTTTGGGTCTAAAATACTTGCCCAGGACAAGCTTTTCATGGTCATTGGGAAACCAGACATCTGTCATGGACATTATAATAAATCTTATAAACTATAACAGTAACTTGTGATACTACCATCATTTATGGAGCACCTATGTGCCATGTGCTATATAAGATGCATTACATGCTTCATCTTACAACATCCTCACAACAGTCTGGCAAAGTCTATGCTTTCATCTTCATTATAAAAATAAAGAAACTAAGACTCAGAAAATTGAACTGACGTGTTCAGGGTCCCAGCTAGGAAGTGGCAGGGGTGAGATTTAAAGCCATATCTGTATGTTTCCAAAGCCCATGTTCTTATCCTAGGAGGTTCCTCTTTATGGTCTAATAAGTGTTAATATTGCAGATTTCCTAGGAATTTTGTGAGTACCTTAGTCTCCAAACACATTGAATCTGCCTGCTGTTTGAAAAGGACTGTATCAAACTAGGAGTTGAGTTTGCAGCTATCATTTCTCACTGGAGTGGGTGCTCCTACTTTCATGTCAAAAGGGAGTCCTTTTGGCCCCTATACCAGTGAAGTTACTTGAGAAAAATGCATATGGTGGAAAGAAATAAAATCTTTTATTTATGTATGTTTTATATATTATAAAACACTTCCACATAAATGCTCCAACAATTTTTATAACATCTTTGAGGAAGACATTATAATTGTCCGTAGTTATTTAGATGAGGACAAGGAGGCTCAGAAATGGTTAGTGAATTTTCCAAGGAGATGCAGGTAGTGAGTGCCTGAGCCAATTCTCCAGGCCTCAAACTTACTGCTATATCCACTAGAACAATTATTCTCAAAATATTAATGTGTGGGGGCTGAGGCTATGGCTCAACGGTTGAGCGCTTGCCTCGCATACGTGAGGCACTGGGTTCAATCCTCAGCACCACATAAAATAAATAAAGATATTGTGTTCATCTACAACTAAACAAAATAAAAAAAAAAGAATTGGCATTTAAAAAAAATATTAATGTGTGAAAATATCAACCTGGGTATCTTATTAAATGGCAGAGCTGATTCAGTAGCACTTAGGTAGGGTCTGAGATTTTGTATTTCCTATGAGCTTTCCTATGATGCCAATGTCCCTATTGGGCTGTATCTCCTTAGCGAGTCACTTTCCTTCAGGCCCTCTCCTTGTTTTTCTCTCTCACCTGTGTAGGAGCTCCTTTTTCAGTAGGAAGATTGGTGAAAAAGAATTATGAAAGGATAAGAGGAATGTTTCTTGCTTTGATGCCATTTCTCTATGAAATATGGGGATGAAATAACATCACTTTGTAAATTCCTTCTGGGGACATAAAGAGGAGAAATAGGAGTCAGTAAATGACATAAAAAGTACTTCCCTGGAGACATCCAGGCAGGGGTCTGGCCTGCACCCTGCTAAGAGTTTTCTACTAGGAAAGTGTAGATTTTAAAGAAATAAAAATATTCTGGAAACTTATTAGACAGGAGGGTCCTCTACCTCTAATAAAGGAGTCTCCATCTCTATCCCAAGATATCTGTAGATCAATTTAAATTCAATTAACATTTCATTGAGCCTCTACCATAAAACATAACCGTAGCCAGTAGATAAGGAGGGTTTTATTTGGCCCTATTTTCAACACTTGTGTGTTAATTCAATTCTCCCAATTGCCCCTGGGGGTATGCAGTTCATTTCCCTTTTGCAGATGAAGAAGCTCAGAGAGGTTAAGTAATTTGACCCAAACTCACACAAATAATAGTTGGCTGAGCATGGATTCAAACCCATGTCCCACCCCTGCTCCAGGTCTGCAACTGTGGTCCTCCACTCCTAGGCTGCCCTGGGAGTATTCAAGGGAGCACATGACCTGGAACAGAAAACAATAATTTATTTGGCTACTATAGATCTGGGGGTTTACAAATAATATCCCCTGCAGAGCTTATAAGAACCCTTTGAAGTAGGAAGAGTCTCCCATTTTAGAGAGAAATGTGATGTAACCTGGGGCACGGGGCCCATCGTTTCTACTGTGCCCACCAGTTTCCAGTTGAGAGGGATGCTGGGTGCCTGATGTGAGCCCGCCCCAGCAAAAGCAGGAGGAAGATGGAGTTGGTTTTTTTTCAGTCCTCCATTCCAGATGCAGGGAATACAAGAGTTGGGGACTTTGAACTCCCATCCTCCATGTTACAAATGGGGAAACTGAGGCCAGAGTGGTGAAGTGACTTCCCCAAGAACACACAGACTAGAAGCAGAGCAATCAGAACCAGAATACAACTGTTTCCACTGCCCAACAGTGCTTCTCCTCCCTCTTTTAGTGTCCACAAATTAATAGGCACCCAGTGACCTCTGATGGCTCCAATTGGGTCATGCCTGATGGAGAACACTAGAGTGCTATAGGCTTGGGTTCAAATTTCAGCAGTAACTGTCTAATTGTAAGCCTCTAGTCAAGTCGCTTTAAGCTCTGAGACTTAAATTTCTAAGACTGTAAAATGGGGATGATCAGACCAAAGTCCTGGGCCAATTCTAAGGACTAGATTAGATGATGCATTAGAGCTTTTTGTGCAGGACCTAATGTGCAAGTGCTAAGTTGATTACAGTTCTTATTCAGGCTTCTCCACTCTCCTCCCCCAGGAAAATCCCTAAGGCACATCAAAATGTATCTGTCATGAGTTTTATTTAAGGTAGGTAACTGACCAGCCAATGAGCACTGAAGGTCTATAGAAAATGTTTGTTGCGCTGTGTCTTGTGCTAGTGTGGGCTAGCACACTATGTGTCTCCAAAGACCAGTTCAGTGCTTGGCACAGACTAGGTACCCAGTGCGTTTTTGTTGAATGAACAAACATTTGACTGGTGGCCTTCAGGGTTGTAGAAGGTTAAATAATAACCCTGGAGGTATCAGGTTCTAATTTCCAGAACCTGTAATGTCATCTCACAAAGAAAAAGACTCTTTGGAGATGTGATTAAATGAGGAATCTTGAGATGAGGAGATGATTGTGGGTGTTGGGTGGACCCTAAACGTCATCACATGTGTCCTTGTTAGAAGGAGGCAGGAGATTTGACTATATACACAGAGAAGGTGATGTGAAAACAGAACTGAGAGAGATCTGAAGATGCTGGCCTTCAGGTGATGGAGTGATGTGATCACTGGCCAAGGAATGCTTATAGTCACAGAAGCTGGATCCTCCCCTAGAGTCTCCGGAGGGGACATGGCTCTGAAGATATCTTGATTTCAGACTTCTGGGCTCTAGAACTGTGAGAAAATAAATTTCTGTTATTATAAGGCACCACATTTGTGATAGTTTGCTATAGCAACTATAGGAAACCAATACAAGTGTCTTTACCCAAAGAAGTTAGTAACATGGGCATCTTAGGGACAAGATGGTACCATAGGTGGTTGAAATGGGTTCTCCTTCTCATACAAAGGGAAGAGAAACAACCAGGTACTTTGTTGAATAAGGGGTGGAGTGATTATTAATGTAGGAAGGCCAAGCTGCACCAACTCATGCACTCATTTAACAGGCACTTGTTGACCACCTGCTGTGTGCCTGGCGCTATCCTAGGTGCTGAGGATGTGCGAGTGAACAAGATATGGGAAGAAAAATTACTGGTATATGGAGCTTACATCCTAGTTGGGGGAGATGAGCACACACAAACAAAATGAGTGTCCACCTCTGAAGGCAGCAGCTTGAGCAGCAGTCTCCTCCCTACCACATCTGCTTTTGCTTCCAAAACTTCACCCACTGATAAGACACAGCAGTTCTCCATGAGGATCCGGATTCTTTTCAACTCCCAACACAGTCTGCCCCACCAGGCTCTAAAGGCCTCCTCCTTCACATAAGCACCTCTGTGTGTGTGTGTGTGTCTCTCTCTTCACTCCCCACACCATTGTTTGTAAACTAGTTTCTAGAGTTTCTGATGATGAAGTTGAGGGAAACCAAGGCATAGGAAGCATAACCCAGCTTTTTCAAAGATCCCTTATAAGATCTTTGAAAAGATCTTGTTGTCAAGAACAATAACAAGAGAATTTTCAAGTATTTCTGACATTTTTGGATATGTTTGGTACATTTGAAGCTATCAGAAGAGGAACCCAGAAGAAGGGTCTCTGTTTCTAGAAACTGATATGAAAAATGTGAAGACATATTGTATGAGGGCAATGCTCAATGATAGGACCAAGACACTGAAGGTTAGAGGTGACAGAGTGACAGAAAGGCAGAGTACAGATCAAGTTGAGAAAGGACTTCCTGGCTGTCAGAGAAGTTCAATAGTGGAATGGGCTTCCTGGGTGCTCACTACACTGGGGTATTCAGTCATGGTGGAATGGATTCTCAGGGAGGGATAGAGTAGCCATGCTTCTGCAGGAAGAATGAACTAAATGCCCTTTAAGAAGTCTAGTCCCACCCGGAGAGTTCATGATTCTACCTAACATTTGAAAGAATGAAAATATACTTCTTAGATTGAATGCAATACAAGAAATGTCATGTGCCAAACAATATTAAAATAGATATAAGAAATAGAAACAACAGCAATGGAAAACTTTACCATGTATCTATTTCTATAAAAGTAGATGAGAACAAGGGCTGGGATTGTGGCTCAGTGGTAAACCGCTTGCCTTGCATGTGTGAGGCACTGGGTTCGATCCTCAGCACCACATAAAAATAAATAAATAAAGATATTGTGTCCATCTACAACTAAAAAAAAATTAAAAAAAAAAAGTAGATGAGAACAAAACTATAATTGAAGAAATCTCTATAAATTATGAAAGACAGAAATAGATTACATTTCCATCCATCATGGAATAAACCCAGAAATAACTAATATTGAAAAACCAAAACAATAGTGGACAATATTTTGTGTATCCAATCTGGTCACTCTCCACACAATGTCCGCCTGTCCTGGGTTTAGGTTTCCAGTAGCCATTTAGTACTATGTGTTTCTACCTCCCTGGCCTTGGCTGATTTAAGACTGGCACCCAGCCCAGATGGGCCAGAGTTCCATTCCTGGGCATTTGAAATTAAAGCAGAGGGAAGACTATCATCTCTTGGGTGGTAGGACCTATAATATATAAACTTGGGATTTTTCAATGCTTAAGACCTGCCACACAGATTGAAGAGAAAATGCATTATTCTTTAAATCAAGTAGATACATAGGAGAGAGTAGAGATTAGATATTGAGAGAGGCTCTTGATGACTTTTTAGTCACGGATTTCTGTCTCTCCCCTGCATCCTTGCCCCAGGAGTACACAAAGCCCTTGTATTCCTATAACTGCTTCCTCCTCTTCACTTAAGTCAGCTGGAGTTATTTTCCCTGAAATCAGAGAATTCTAATCCATGAAACAAAGGAACAAAACATCAAAGCACTTGAAAATTTAAAAATCTTCTCCTAAATAATTCAAAATCAGAATTGAGTTATGGCTGAAGTTTTGGAACATTTAGAAAATTATTATAGTCAAAGCAATACAGACTGCAAACTAATAGATATAGCAAAAGCCATACTAAGAGGAATATTCATAACCTTAAAAACACAGAACATGGAGCTCTAGATCCAAAGGGCCTGGTTAAAATTCCTTTTCTATCATTTAATAGTTGTATGATCTCTTTTTCCTCCAGTGCTCGGGATGGAACCCAGGGATAGGCAAGTGCTGTACCACTGAGCTACACCTCTAGCTCCTTGTTATGTGATTTTATGGGAATAATCACTCTGTGTCTCAGTTTCCATATCTGAAAATGGGTATAAAACAGTTCTTATCTTGTAGGAGGCTACAATGAGAATTAATTTATTCAAGTGATTTACTTAGAACAAGTCTATAAAATTATTAATGATGGCCATTGAGTAAAACAATGATAAGAATATGTAAGAATGTAATAAAGCATGAATACCAGTGCCATCTTTGAAGGATGGGCTGGATTGGGCTGCCTTGGGGCATTTCTGGGGATATCAGTTCACCCTGTAGAACAGAGGCAGTGCAACCCAAGCACCTGGCTGGCTTCTACTCACTCTCTCCACATACATCTGTTCCTGATTTGGGATAATAGCAGGTAAGGCTTGGGTCCCATCTGAGCATCTCTGCTAATGTAGCAAAGTGTGTGGCTGCCTGGTGAGGTAACTCCCTCCTTACTTGACTGGGGTTGGGGTTTCATGAAGCAGGGAAGGATCTCTGTGACTCCCAGTGGTTCATGATCTAGAGGTCATAGAAAGGAGACCCCTGGGCTGCACATATACCCCTTGCTCATCATTGATATCTCAAATCCCATGACCAGGTCATTCTTTGCTAACTTCTGGGTTAACTGAGTTCCATATTTACAGGTGTCAGTTACCTTCTTATTTTTGCAGGTGGGAGATAAAGTGATCACCAACAACCTGTTCTAAGATGGTGAATGAGAGAAAAGGGCAGTCATTGTCTGATAGGGTGTATAGCTTTACTACCTAAGACCCTCATCATGGAGAGAATTGGTTATGGGCCAAACACAGGATGTGAGAAAGAGCACCTTGATCAGACCTGGGCTCTGCCAAGACCTGTGAGGTACTTGCATTTTGGCCCACTTACCTTGCATTGGGGGAGGACGTGAGTCCCTCTTCTCTTCTCTTGGGAGCCAGGTGTGCTGTGCTCTGCAGACTGGTCTTGTGAGGTTCAGAATCTAGGTACACTCAGGACCACCTTGCCATGTCTAGATCCAGGATGTCTAATTTCCTCCCAGATCTTACTGGGAGGAAAGATCCATTGGGTATAGGGTAGCCCATTGCCCTATACTCAGTGGTATCTTTTGGTCCTAACAACCATAAATCAATAACAAACAAATTGATTATGTATTGATCATCTACCAAGTGCAGGCACAGGGGGTTGAATGTCAAAAAAGGCCAAGTCCTGGGCTTTGTAGGATTTATATTTCTGTGTGGGGCACAGGCAGAGACAAGTGATATCAAAGAGAGTAGAAAGAACTCTATACAGCATAGACAGTGACAGGAGAGGGGACAATTTTAGGAAAAATGGGGATACTGAGCAGAGACCTGAACAATCTGGAGAGGGCTGCATAACGACACAGGAAAAGCCCTCAGCTTGAGGGGAGGGCAACTGTCAAGAGCCCAGCATGGGAACTGGCTTTGTGCAGCAGGGGGAAGAGTGACTGACAGGCAGAGGAAATGATTCCTGAACAAGATCAAAGAGTTGGCACATGGAGGCCCCAGATCACTTTCATTACCGATAAAGGCCAGGTTATAATGTGTGGCTTATAAGTATAGGCCAGAGGACTCTCTGACATGGATCCCCAGAATTGCTACAATCCCTGGACCTTCACAGCCCCTGCGAAGCTCACAGGACTGCAAAGGAGTTTGCCCCAAAGGAAGAGGAAGGTGGTGGGAGGAGGCTGGGCCATGCAGTACACTTTTTCCTTCCACTCACCAATCAGATGAGTTGTTGCCAAAGGAGGTGAAGACCCAGGACTGTCTCAGTGGGGGGAGCTCACTCCCTGTGGAAGGAAACCACAGAAGTAGGGAATCAACTAACCTGATAAAAGGAGGGAATCTACGCCATGTGTTCAGCCCAGGACCTGATATCTGATGAGAGCTTGGCCATTTCAGCTTGGCTCAGGTGACTCATTCTTTCATGCAAATGTTTACTGAACATGAACCTTGTGTAGAGTCTGTGACAAATGCTAGAGAGGAGCCAAGAAATCACTTGGTCCCAAGCTTTTTACCTGCACTGTTCTGCTGCTGCTGGGGCTGTGAATACCTTTGCTTACTCCACAATGAGGCTTAGTAAGTGGAGACTCCAGTTCAGGATCTCGTGTCTGCTCCTTCTGTGTGATATCTCATTTAATTCTCAAAACCATGCTAGGAAGTGGTTTTTAGCACAAAGCAGCTTCACAATTGTGGGATCTGAGACTTACCTGGAAGTTCCTCGCTCTCAGACACATTGAGTATAAGTGCTGGGCAAGACCAGAGCCCCTGCTGGGTTAAATAGCAAAGCTTATGGGTGGGAGGTGACCAGATTTACCCCTCAGTTTATTCCTCAGTGGCCTATCATGCAGCACAGGCATCAAAGACTGAGACGTCCCCAGTGGTGGCTTTGGTCCTGTAGCTTTTCCATAATCATGAGAAAAATGCAGGTGAAATGGCAAATATGTTAGTCTTCCTGACATTTTCCAAACCATTTGGATGTGATGTCAATGTCCCATCAAGGACAGAGACTTGGAAGATATAGAATGATTCCAGGAGTAGGAATGAAAGTAAACTAGGCACAAATTCAAGGGGGCAAATAACAGCTTCAAAATCAGCACTGCCTTTATCCAGCCTATGCTGTCTATTTGGAACTCACGGAGAACTCATGAGATTTGAGTCATATTGTTGTTTGGTCCCTTAGCCAAACCTTGGTTCCTTTTTCAAGGACAGGGCCCCTCATTTTCCTTCAAGTGCCCCCTAATCCAGCCTCTGGTCCTGCCACGTCAGGAGGGGACATTTGGCTGGGGCAGCTCTGTAGCTTGTACGGGGCCCTCAGAGGACTTCCTGGACCCGGCTCTCTCAGCTGCCCAAGACCTGTATGTCTTCTCACTGTTGTACTACAAGAACTTGCCTTCCTCCACTTACTGTCAGTAGGGACTCTCAGTCCCACCCAAAGCAGAAATGGTAGTATTCACATTATGTGAGAAAGACTTATTTCCTTTTTGGGAGATTTTGTGGGATACCCTCCCTACCCAATTTTCAATATCATTGCTAACGATCCAGAGAATGGAACCAATGTATGTCATGGTCCATGATTATTAAAATGAGCCAGACCCACATTAGAAGACACACACCTCTTCATGATGGTGAAAAAAAAAAATGTATAAACCAACAAAGACACTGAGGAAACAGACTTGACGTTAACTGGGGCTCCTAGACTGTGTTTCCCGAGAGGCAAACTGGGAGACAAGGATTGGAGGGAAAATGGTCTAATTGGGAGTTGGTCTCAGAAAGCCCCAGGAGGACAGCAAAGGAATGAGACAGAGAAGGAAAGGAAGCTGGTTACTACTGCAGGAAACTGGAGTAGAGTCCTACAGGGGAGCTCCGTACACGGGCATACTACCAGCTCAGATTTATCCCTCCAGAGAGAGGCAGGGGGGCGGTGCACACACCAGCTCCTGCTGATCATGGTTGAGGGCCCTCCTGTGCCTCGAGTTTGCCTTGTCATGGGGTGTAGTGTACCTTCACGGCCAGAGACATTCTTGGTAGAAGGAGCATGGACCCTGGCAGGAGCGAGTCAGGCTAGCCTGTTCAGAAATGGTGCACAGCCAAAGGGTGTGGCTGGGGCCTTGGCAGTGTCTGCTGTGCTGTGGGAACAAGTCCCTTCCAGGTGATGTGTCAGTAACTGCTTAATGGAACCTGCTAGTGTAGGTGAGATGGTCCATGTTGTGGAGATGGGGGTGCTGAGGGGCACAGAGTTCTAGCATTTTCCAACTAGAGTGTTATTCTTTGCAGCGGGGGGCATTCAGCATCTTTGACTTCCAGGATCAATACCAGTAGCATCTCCACGCCCCAGTCATTGTGACAACTAGTTAGCCACTCAAATGGCCTCCCTGCCTCCAAATGCTACATAAGAAGGATCTCCTGGAAGGCAGGCCTTCCTTTCAAGCCATTCCCCTTCTACCCTAGGGTTACATGTACTGATTAGGTTGGGAGTGGAGTGCATTCTTGAGTCATCACACTGGACTTCTTACACTGAATCCTCTAGGGTGTTGGAGAATTGGCTAAAGCATCTAAGGTGCTTAGTAAAGTGCCTAGCAGAGAGTAAATGCTCAGGAAATGTTAGCTGGTATTAATTATGGGTTAGGGAGTTCTTTCTTTAATGTGTTTCTTCCCTGTGACTTGCCTTCTAACATTTTCCCTGGGTTTTCTATCCCCACTCATGGGACCTTTAGGTCAGTGGACAGACTGATGCTTGAGTGTCTGCCTTACAAAATGACAGTGCAGTCGGTCAGGCCAGAGTCAACTCTAAACAGGCCAGAGCAGGCCAGAGAGGAAAGGCCATGGTTGGGTAGAGTCACCCCACTGAGAACTAGGATTCAACTCTGAGCATTAGGGAGCTTTATGTGGCTGCATTTAGGAAGGCTTGGAGCTCAGTGTCCATACCATGAGCTCATAACAGCAGCTGAGCAAATGCAGTCTTTGCAAGCATTTGCCCACATTTTGTTTCCTGGCTGAGAAGGGGGGGGTCTTTCATAAGCCCTTAGCAGTGTTTGGCAGCATCTACAATTATAGATTCACACCTCTTCCAGAACCTCTCTGCTGACCAGCCCATTGCATGCTGCTTCCAACTCTGATTCTCCTCTGCTTAAGCACCATCATCTAGATGGACTTGGATCAAAACGAAGAACGCCTCTACAGCGCAAAGGGGAAAGGCAGCCATATGATGGGGTGGGGCCTGGGGCAAAATTGTTACTTAATTTCATTTTGTGGGGTGATGGGGGTGCAGCAAGTTTGGCAACATCTTTGTCCGGGCTCTCATTGACTGCATGGTGTGTGGTTGGTGGGAGGCTCAATCCTGCTAATTTGTGCCTGGGTCAGGCCTGGGGTGCATGAAGGGATGCCAAGGTCATGAGCTGATTGTGAGTAGAGGAGTGTCAGCGTGCTTTACCTTGGGCAGCAAGTCCAGGGTCAATCCCTGTAGTGACCACCTTCTACGTCCTCAAGACAGACAAGAGGAGGAGCAAGACCAATTTTAGTGCCCTTGCTTTTGTGTGTAAGATGATGGGAACTAGACTGAGTGAACTTGGCTTCTTCAAAGTGACACATCTCAAACCTCCCATAAAATGAGGCTTTATCCGTTTTCTGCAGCTTTGTATGAGAGTAATAACCAATAGGAAAACTAGGGTTTAACATGGGCCCACCATGTACTGGGGGCTATGATCACATTATTCTGTTCTTCACCACAACTCCATGTTGGCACAACATGGCAAAATATTCCCATTTTACAGAGAAGAAAACACTCTCAGAGACATCAAGGATTTGATTGATAAGACCATTTGACTGACAGGAGATAGAAAGAAGCATAGCTGATTCAAATCATCTTTTGACTTCAGGGACAGATAACTCTTTGCCATGGTCCTTCCCTGGGCATCATTCCAAGCCTTTAACCACTAGACGCCTTTGGTACTTTCCCTACTCCATCAATTGCAAAAAACAAAAATGTCTCTCTCAAGGCATTGCCCGTGTTGACAGCCACTAGGCTGGTCCTTCCCAGGGGGCCATCTCCATTTCATGCTTCTCAGAAGAACCCAGTTTTCAGCTCCTAATTCTGGGTAACATCTTCTAGTTTGCCCTTCAGCCTCTCCCTCCAGCAGTCCCTCTGTCCCTCACTCCTGTGTTGATGATTTATCCCTTCATCTGTTTGCTCATTCATTCAAGGACTATGCCCACCCCGCAGCAGGACAGATATAAACAACAAAACTAACACCCCCGTGGAGCTTAGATTCTAGTGGACAGAAAGTACTTGATAAACCCAATAGCAGCACTAACTCGTTTAGTTCTCACAGACTTGATTGTTATTTTCACTTTACAGATGTCTGGTCCAAGACCTTGAGAGGCGAACTAACTCATGGACTTTCACGTGGCTGGGAGGCAGTGGACTTGAGAATTAAGGCCAGTGCACCTGACCATGGATGGCATTCTCCCGCCTTTCCAGGCCTATATCTTCATTCCACATCTCATCCCTTCTGCTTTGGATTTTGTCACATGAATGTCCTGGCATCATTTCAGACTCATAGGTAGATTTGAACTTGACATCTTCTCCCCCAAATGAGCCATCCACCTTATCTCTCCCAGTGAAATTGCCATTCTTCTTGTCAACCAGGTTCAAAAATCTTGGTGCCATCTTGGAACCATGACCTTATGCATTCCCCATAATATCTCTGTGCCCAAGTCTTGTTAGTTTTTGAGACAAATTTCTCATCTTCATCCCAGTGACCCAGCTAGGCAAACAAACACACTTTATCCTCTTTGTTTGATGAAGAAACTGTCAGAGAGGTTATGCTACCTTGCCTAAGACCACACAGTTCCTGATCACAAACTTTGAACAAGGTATTATTTGTCTGTGCACAAGCATTTCCTTATCTCTGCCCCCACCTCAGAATCCCCTATAAGGTAGAATAGGCCACATCTGTATGTCTTACACAGTCGAGTGCTTGCATTGACTCCATGAACTGGAGCCCTGAAGCTCAAAGTTGCAAGGATATAATTCAGGTTTAGAGTCTGTGATAGTCTGGATTGTTCCCACCAAAACTCATATTGAAATTTGATTCCCTGTGATATGATATTGGGAGGTGAGGACTTTAAGAGGTGATCAGGGTCATTAAGAGGGATGAATGCCTTTCTCTCAAGAGTGAGCTCTAACTCTTTTGGGACTAGATTAGTTACCATGAAGATGGGTTGCTGTAAATAGGGGCTGTCCCTCATGTTTTGTTTCTTCTGCATATGTCAGCTTGCCCTTCTGCTTTCTTCCATGAGTTGAAGCAGCTGGAATCCCTTGCTGCTGTCATGTTCTTAGACTTCCCAGCCTCCAGAACTGTGAGCTAAAATAAACCTCTTTCCTTTATAAATTACACAGTCTCAGGTAGTTTTGTTATAGCAACAGAAGATGAACTAAGGCAGCATTCTAAGAGTTAATGCTTGAAAATCCACCAGATGGCAATGTTTCCTCCATGAAAGAGGACGTTTCAAAGCCAACATGCTGAGTGTAATTAAGGTTGTAGCTAGGTTGGTAGTGACCAAAGCATTTGAATTTAAAGTGATCCCCCCCCCACACACACACACATAGCTTAGAATCTTGCTGAGCACTTAAACACTAATGGAATCTTGAGGATTATTACGAGGCTGTGATAGAGCATATACAAGATTTGTTTTCTAATTGGATCCTTGACATTTCCTAGTGGTATGGTCCTGAGGAGGTCTCTTAATCTCTCTTAGTTTTTATTTTTCTCATCTGCGAAGTGGGTATAAGAATATCTGCTTGCTGTCCCTCATGGGACCATTATAAGACTAAAATTGGACACATGGGAGTTTAGAGATGGCTTTATAGATGTAGTTTATAGTAACTATGGACATTATGAGATTAACTTACTCATTAGTTCATGATCAATTTTGTAGCAAACCATTGTCTAAAACCTTGCTACTCAAAGTGTGGTCCACAGGCCAGCAGAACTGATGTCACCTAGGTCTTTTAGAATTATGAAATGTAGCTACTGTGGGCTGCATGTTTGTGTCCCTCCAAAATTCACATGGTAAGACCCTGATCCCCGGTGAGATGGTGTTTGGAGTTGGGGTCTTTGGAAAGCAATGAGGTCACGATGGTGGAGCCCTCATAAATGGGACTAGAGAAGGACAGGAGAGATGACCTCTGCTGTCCACCATGGGAGGACACAGTAAGAAGGTGGCTGCCTACAGGCCAGCAATCAGGCCCTCCTGGGATATCAAACCCTTATAATGATCTTCTAGCCTCCACAACTGTGAGAAATAAATGTTGTTTAAACCATATAGTCTGTGGTATTTGTTTTTAGCATTTGAACCAAGGCAGTACCTCATGCCTAGACCTACTGAATTTTAATACTGTGCATTTAACAAGATCTCAAGATAATGTATGCACATTAATTAGCTAGTATATCATTCATTTTGATGAATTAAAAGAAAAGAACAAGAAAAACAAGGTCTGGAGTTTGAAAGCTAATACTGATTTAGTTCAGTTCACTATCCTCCATAATGAGAAGTGTCTGCTATAATAAGCTGAAGGTATCTCAGGTAAATTGATTACAAGCTCAAAAAAAAGTATCAATATCCACATTATGCCCAATAGCAACTTGAAGTGGAACAAAACATTCCCGTATATAAGTCAGTCAGGATAGGCTAAGTTATGCTGCAATAACAAACAAACTGACGTCACAGAGGGTGTAAAACCCCAGAGGTGCAAGAAGTGCAATCTTACCCTGTCCTGGGAAAGGAAATAGCTAGAATTATTCTACAAACGGCACTATCACAAAGATTCCCCCTCAGTTGTTCGGAGTAGTGGCTCCCAAAACTGGGAAGGCAAAAAATTGACTAGGGATAGCTCATTTCATATGTGATCCCAGAGCTAACACCACAGGACACTCAATCAAAATCGGGAATCTCTTTCTACTGATGCCCAAGTGAATCTGATGCACTCTTTCCACAGACAGTATCTGGAAACCACTGCCTTTGAGCACTCCTGTCTCTTAACCTTATGTTGGGTATAAAAGGCACTGATTGGTTCCTAGGGCTGCTGCAGCAGATCACCCTAAACTTGATGGCTTCAAACAGCAAATATTTCTTTTCTTACAGCTCTGGAAGCCAGAGGTCCAAAATCATGATGTTGGCAGGGTTGATCCTTTTTGTTGGGAAATCTGTCCCTGCATCTCTGTTGGCTTCTAGTAATTTCCAGCATCTTTGGCCCTTCTTGGTTTGTCACTGGATGGCTTCAGTTTCTGTCCGTCTTCATATGGCTTTCTCCCGTGTTCCTGTGTCTCCTTCTGTCTGTCATGAGGGCACTGGTCATTGGATTTAGGGATTGCCTGGATAATCCAGGATTATCTTATCTGCAAATCCTTCATTACAACTACAAACACCCTTTTCCTGAATAAGGTCACCCTGAGGGAACATACCTTTTTGGGGGACGCCACTGAACCCACCACAGGCGCTCACATTCACACTGAACCATCTTCTGCCAGACCTCACTGGACGCCAAGGGCAGACTTTGAGACCCATGAACCACAAGGGGTCAGGCAAGTCTCATTTTTCTGCTGCCCAGTCCCTTAAGCACCTTGGAGCATTTTCAATGCTGGGAAATGCTCCACACTCCACTGGCAAGGGTCACCCAGGGTAAGTGCTGGACTGGGATCCCAGGCCCCAGAGCCAATTTTCTCCTCATTATTCCTGCCTCGGCCCCCAAATTGGGATTTCTTGCTAAGAGAGCATGGGATGAGCAGCGCCTCAGAGCGCACAGCCTGCTGTGCCAAACTGGGGGAAGAACCCACCTAACATTTCAAAGGCCTGGATGTGGGTGGCATTTGCACCTCAGCCCCGAGGGCTGCGCAAGGTTGGAGATTCCAGGTGGATAGTCAGGAGACATTATGAGGCAATAGGTGGGGTCATTCAGGGCATCACATGGAAGCTCATTTTTATACTCTCCAAAGATGACTGTAATGACAGTACATTAAGTAGAGCACTTCAATGTCACTGGACACATCCTGAATAGTAATAATGGTTCCTCAATGATTATTTCCCATTTAAGTTATTCCTTACTTTCCAAAAACAGGTTAGTGCATTCAATGAGATAGTATCTTCACCTTGCCTGGTTTTTTTTGATATCTTGCCGAGGAAGGGGCACTATCCTTTCTTCGTGGGGCTTGCCATTCAGAACCTAAGGGTGTGATCTTTGACAGCAGGGGGCTCCCAGTCACCCTCCCTAAGCCACACACTGGGGAGACCTGTGGCTGCTTCACGTGGGTGGCTGCTGAGAGGAAGGTGGAAGTACATTGAGGGATTAGACTGTCTCCAAGCAGATTTGCAGCAGAGGTGGGAAAAGAAAACCCTCTGCTTGTTATTGTTAAAAGTTTCTTTTTGACCTGGAGACTTTCCAGAACCTTCAGCAAGCAAATGTGAATTTTGATCTCCAAGAGGAGAATTCAGTGTGAAATATTTACCTAAATTTTCACTGTCTGTCCTGACTGCCCAGAGCTGTCAGAAAGGGCCTAGGGAGGTCCTAGGTCCCAGCTCCATCCTGTGGCCAAGCCTTCTCACTATGAGCCAGTTGCTCCTGTCCTTTGGGCCTGAGTTTATTTGTTTAATCAACAAATGTTTATTGAGTGCCTATTATGTGCCTGGCATGCTGCTAGGAATTGGATAATAAAATAGCAGTGAAGACAATCCTGGCCTCAGGAGGCTGATAATATAGTCAGGAAGAAGTCAACAAACAGATCAGGTATAAAAATGTAACCATAAGAAGCTTTGTGGAGGGTGTCTTAGTCCCCTGCTGCTACAACAGAATGCTTGAGACTTGGTAATTTATGAAGAGCAGGGATTTATATCTAACAATTCTGGCAAGTCCAAGGTGGGGTGGAGAAGGAGGCCCACATCCAGTGAAGGCCTCCCTGTGGCATGGTAGAAGGTGAAAGGGAAAGGGAAGGGAAGCCGATTCCTCTTCTCAGGAGCCTACCCCCCACAGCCCACTCAAGTGAAAAGGACAAAGAGTACAACCTTTCTGACCTAGTCAGCTCTTCAAGGTTCCTCCTCTCAACACGGTCGCACTGGGGATTCAGTTGAAACACATGCACCAGAGTGGGTGGGGGTGGGCCAGACAGGAGGCGAGTGTGATCATTCAGACGAGACTCGGTGGTCATGGAGAACCAGTGAGTCCATGAACGCGGCATGCAGGTGCTTTTCAGTGAACGAGATAAGGGAAGATCTCTACTCTCGTGGAGCTTACGGTTTAGTGAGAAGGGGGACACAGCAAATATTAAAAATAAGCAAACTGTTATGTTGCAAAGTATTGTGAGCACTGGAAAAAGAGGTTGAACACAGTAAGACTGGAAATGGCGGTCGGTGAAGAGATCTTTAGGAGATAAAATGATGGTGCTCAAGTTCGGGGAGGGGCAGATATCAAGGTCAAGGCTAACTCCTAGATTTCAGGTTTGTGCAGCTGAGGAATGATGTAAAAAGAGTCTATTTGGCCAAGCATTACTCAAGGCTTTCCAAGTCAATAGACCCATGGGCTCTGAGATGGTGTCCCTGTCACCTCAGCTGCTGCATGTGCTCCTGTACTGTGGTCTCCATATCCCTAGAGGACTTTCTGCTTGGGGAAGCCCTTGTCCCAGATTGGCCATAGAAGACTGCCAGATGCTCTCTGTGCATCGAGGGTGCTGTGGCCAGTTGACCTGGCCCCGGTGTGTGACAAGTGACGAGGACTGAGCCACATACAGCCCCTCTAGAGCTCATGGCTGCTCAGTGTCCTCTGTCTCCTGAAGTAGCTCTGTCCTCACTCTGGCTGGTGAGCAGAAAAAAATGTGTTTGT
>CM053401.1:22966524-23012405 GCA_028644305.1 Xerus rutilus
CCTCGCCGTTGCTGAGGCTGGCTTTGAACTCGCGATTCTCCTGTCTCAGCCTCCCAAAGTGCTGGGATTACAGGACAATATAATATTTTATAGAAGTGTGTTTGCAAATGCAAAATGTGGTAGGAAAGACAGATCTTTTAACAAGGCCTCTGGCCTTGGTCCTGAGCTTCACAAAAATGTTTATTTCAAAGATAAGATGTTACTAATTGGGCTCCAGCTGGTAACAGCTGGAGCACAGGAGGAAAGAAAGGAGAGAAGAAGCTCTCCCTTTCTCAGATGCTGTCCTTGAAGGGTTAACTTGCCCAGAACAGTGAAAGAAAAAGCTGCTTTTGTGTGAGCTTCTGCAGACTGTGAACTTCTGAGCTCCTCCTCTTACACAGTGGGGTAGAAAGTTCTGGACCTGCCTGAACTCGGGATTCAGGGGAATTGATTGATTACAGTGAAATCTGTACCCTCTGAACTGACTGCAGTCAAATAAATCTGCTTCCTGTTTCCTGTCCGGTGTCTTGCCTTGTTTGTCCCTACAACAGTACTACCTGAGGGTGATCCCTAATCTGATAAGACCAGTGTCCTTACAGGAAGAGAAGGGACAGAGAGGAAACAGACACAGGGAGGGGGAGGAGAGATTGGAGTTGTCCTGCTACAAGCCAAGGAGCACCTGGAGCTGCAAGAAGTTGGAAGAGACAAGGAAGGATCCCCCGCTAGAGAATTCAGAGTGTGGTCCATCAACACCTTTATTGCAGACTTCTAGCCTCAGAACTGAGAAAGAATAATCATTTTAAGCCACCTGGTTTGTGGCACTTTGTTACAGCGACCCTTGCAAACTAACACACCTGTACAGGTGTGAGTAGGTTTGGAAGACCGTCACTTGCTAGCTGATACATCTGCAGCTTAGATTTTGATCTCTGTTAAAATGCAGAAAACAGTCTCTAGGCCACTGTGTGTCCTTTACAGAAAATCAGGAGAGTGTGAAGACCCTGGCACCTCTTGGGGGTTAGACAGGGCAAAGTCAAGTCACCCTTGACCTAGCCTGTCTCGCCTGGGGCAGCCCTCACCATGGCTGCTCTAACACCTGGATCCCAGACCTATGGGTCTTTGTCTTGGGTCAGTAATTCAGGGTGCTTGTCCTGTGTGCTTCTCTTGGACCTTGGGATGTAAATGAACTCGGCTGGCTTGCTAACTAATTCTTATTAGGGCCTCTGTGGCTCTCTGAGTTTTCCATTATCATAGGGAGCTGCACAGTCTGGTGTAAGGGCGCCAGCCTCTTCCCCTGCTGTGCTCAGGACAGACACCACTAGCAGGACTCACATATGTTCCTGCTAACCATGAGTGGCCTCAGAATCCAGTGCTCCAACTGATCAGAGATGGTGCTTAGAGATCCATTTATCACTCAGTAAATGTTTATGGAGCGCCTCTTGGTGCCAGATACTGGACGTAGAGTAGCAAGCCACACAGAGTCCAATAGTCTGGATAAAGCTTTTGGGCCACCCCTGACTCAGTGAGAAGTCTGGTCCCTTGAATCAGAAATTCTCTTTGCTCGGACAGTGCACTTGACCACATCAGCTTCCTCCTCTGTGAATGAGAGGGAGAACCAAAGTAATCCTCTGGTTCTTTCCATTTCTAAATTCAAAACTCTGTACCAGAAATGTGGACCGAAGTGTCTCAAGGAACACCCAACTCTCTACTGGACAGAACTCTAGGCAGAGAATGGTCCTCTGGGTAAGGGAGAGGCTGGGGAATGGTAGAGGCTTTGGGAAATACCTTCTGTGTCCCCCAGGCAAGGCTGAATGGTCAGCAACTAGGGAAGAGCTTCCTGCATCAGCCAGCAGCCCCCTTGTCTGTCCAGACACGAAGGAGTGGTTTGCGGAAGAATTCTGTGCATGAGGTGAACTTGGGAATGAGTCAGTTCTCAGCTTAAACAAAACCAACTGATTGAGTGGAACAGGAGAAGACCTGACTCAGGAACAGACTATTGGAGAAAGATTTAGGGGGGCTGGGATGGTAGTTCAGTGGTAGAGTGCTTGCCTCATATGTGGGAGGCACTGGGTTCGATCCTCAGCACTGCATATAAATAAATGAATAAATAAAGGTCAATCAGCAACTAAAAATAATTTTAAAAAAAGATTTAGGGGCCATAGGCTGTTTAGGGTATGGTATTCTGTGATAGGAAGCCATTGGGATCTCTACCTCACTAACAAACAGTATCCAGGATTAAAGGAAATGAGAGTCCTTTGATAAACTATGTAGTTCTGGCATCTCCTAGAATCCCCTCTTCATTTCCAAATCCCACATTTTGAAGTGCAGGTGGACATATACTAACAAGTAGGTATCTACTCCAAGTGGCTGGCACTTAGCACCCATTATTTCATTTTTTAAAAAATATTTTTAGTTGTTGATGTACTTTTATTTATTTATATGTGGTGCTGAGACTCGAACCCAGTGCCTCTCACAGGCTAGGCAAGCACTCTTCCACTATTTCATTTTAATCCAAACAACAATTCTATAATCTAAGACAATGACTGCTTCTCACTCCCATTTTATGGATGGAGAAAATGAAATTGAGCCAATCCTCAAAGTCTCTCACCTATTTGGTGGTAGGGTCAGGACCAGGACCCAGGCTCATCTGACTCGAGAGTCCATGGTCTTCTGTGGAAAATTATGGTCTCGGGAAGCAGTAAGATCAGTTCTAGATGGCCACCATAGGGTGAGCAAGGTGGGAAGGTGGGGAGGAAGGGCCAGTGTAAGCCTGGTCTTGAAGGAGGGCTGAGCAAAAGTGTGCGTGTGTGTTGGGAGGTGCACAGGGAGGAAAGTGAGTGAGTAAAGGCTCAGAGAGGATTCTGAGGAGTAAATATTGTAAGTGTAGGTGAGAAGATGTACATTACCACGCAGGGAAGAGCAGTAGACAGCGGGGGCAGGTTTAGCCCAGATTTCAGGAGGCTGGAAAGGCGGGGCCAAGAACTATAGGCCTCACTACATGTGTCCTGGGGAGGTTGTGAAGACTGAATAGTTCTTGGGGTTGGGGTGACTGTGGTAAGGGCTGGGCTTCAGGAAGCTCATTTGTTGGTCACCTCTGTGGTGACTAGCTGGGGACAAAGAATACTACTTAGTAGGCTATGGTAAGCAGAAAGAAATATGACAAGAATAAAAGATGTTTAAATACGGTGTTTTCAACCTTTCTCCTTTGTTTACTTCCCAAGCAGAATTATTCTTGCTCCAATTGATTAATTGTCTTTTAAATAAGGAAGCTAGATAAAAAATGGGTAGTTATATTTATCCAAATATGTGCCATTTCTAGCAATCTTCTTTGCTTTTTGTTGTTCTGAGTTTCCATCTGATAACATTTTCCTTTAGCCTATACAAATACCTTTGGCTTTTCTTGTAGTATAGGTAAGCTTTTAATTGTCTGAGAAAGTCTTTATTTCTCATTAATTTTTTCCAGCTGTTTTTTAAAAAAATGTTTAATTTGTTTTAATTAGTTATACATGACAGTAGAAGGCATTTATGCACTTTGATATATCATACATAGGTGGGGTATCATTTCTCATTTTTCTGATTGCACATGTTTTAGAATCACATTGGTCATGCAGTCATATACATACATAAGGTGATAATGTCTGTTTCATTCTATTATCTTTCCTATCCCCATATCCCCTCTCTTCCCCCAACTTCACTCCCTTCTACCTAATCTAAGGTAACTCTATTCTTCCCTAGTGCACCCCCTCCTCATTGTGAATTAGCATCCGCATATCAGAGAAAACATTTGGCCTTTGGTTTTTTGGGGATTGGCTTATTTCGCTTAGCGTGATATTCTCCACCTCCAGCCACTTACTGGCAAATGCCATAATCTCATTCTTCTTTAACGCTGAGTAATATTTCATTGAATATATATACCACACTTCCTTCTATTCTTCTATTGAAGGACACGAAAGTTGGTTCCACAGTTTAGCTATTGTGAATTGAGCTGCTATAAACATTGACATGGCTGTGTCACTCTAGTATGCTGATTTTAAGTCCTTTAAAAATGTAACTCATATACCATGAAATCTACTCCTTTGAAACATACAGTTATCATTGATTTTTGAAAGACATTCTCACGGGATTGATTTCTGGCATACTGCAAAACAAGCAAGCAAACTGACAAACACAAAAATAGAATTTGAATTCTAGGTTGACAAATTGGTTTTTTAGTACTATAAATACATCATACCATTGGCTTCTGACTTGCAATGCTTTCGACAAAAAATCACAGTCATTCTTATTGCTTCCCTAAGTGATAGATCTCTTTTGCCTGGTAGCTTTTAATATTTTCTTTTTAATACTGGTTTTCAGAAATTTGATTATGATATGCCTTAGTTTGTTATTCATTGTATTTGTTCTGCTGGGTATTTACTGAACTTTTTAGATTTGCATGCATATAATTTACATCGAATTTGGAAATTTTATTCAAATATATCTCCCTCTCATACATATATATTAGACTGTACTAATATTTTCCCACAGGTGAGACTCTGTATGCAACAATGCATATTTTGTTCTGTGCATATTCAGAACCTTTATGATTTACATGTTTCAGTTTGTGTGGTTTCTATTGCCACAGCTTTAGTTCTTTAATTGCTTATCTTTTCATCTTTTTTCTCCTACAGTGTCTAATCTGCTAAATAGCTCTCCAGTGGATTTTTTTTTTTGTTTAAAATACATAATTTCTAGAAGTTTCATTTAGTTCATTTTCATATCTTTCATTTCTCTCCTCATTGCATTTATGTTTTCCTTTAAAATTTTAAATACATTTATAACAGCTTCCTTAATGCCCTTATTTGTTAATCTCTTATCTCTTTATTTCTTTACCTTTTTTCCATCCTTGTTATGGGTCTCATTCTTGCTTCATTCAATGCCTAGTAATTTCCGAATGGGTGTTAGACATTTGGAATGTTCCATTATTGTCTGAATTTTGTTGTCTCAAAGAGGGAATCTTGTTAAAGTAGAGCATCAAGTTTCTCATGGATCAACTTGATTCTTCTATGCTTTTTTAAACCTTTGTTAGAATAGACCTATAGTAGGCTTTATCCTAGGACTGGCTTAGACATATTATCAAGGCATTACCTTTACAGAATTTTTACTTAATGACCCTTGTAGTCAATTAGGTCTCATTATACTGGCTAGTTGGGAATTGATATCTCTTTGATTAAGAATCTCAAGGAGGACTCTAATGTAGATTTCTGGGGTTTTTTAAGCCCCCAGCCTCCTTAAACTCCAGTCTAGGTTTCCTGAATTCAACAAGATTGTTATTCTTTGCTTGAACCCCCCCCCCCCATCTCTCTCTTTCTGTTTACTGTGTTCTAGAAAATACCTCCAGGCAGAAAACTGGAGTGATTTCTTCCTTTCTCAATACTGTGTTATCTGTTATCTAAAGTCTGAAATCAGTTTTTTCATATGTATTTTATGCTTCCCATTTGCTTTTAGCTGGAGGACAAGATACATCATAGTCATCCAGGTCATGGAAGCTGCTTGTCTTCTATAAAATGGGTATAATAATTACCATTGACCTCAGAGAGTGGAACCCACTCCATGAACAATCACTACCTGAATGCTGTTTATCTAACCTCCTCACTTCTTAAAGATGTCCAGGGTCAACCTGCATCTTCTTTAGCTCTCCTTCTCAAGGGACTGGAAGAGAGAAACAATAATGTGGCAGAATCTCCCAGTTTTCACAGAGAGCTGTGTGGGCCCCAGCTTGGGATGTTTTTCAGAAATGCCTCTTAAACTTCTTCAGAGCGTACATTACTTTGGTTGACAAGAGATCACATGGCTCATCTGTCTACTTTACCTATATTTTTAAATACTGCAAAAGGAATGTGAAAGGAGAGACGGAGCCAGGCGTGGTGGCGCACGCCTGTAATCCTAGCACTTAGGGAGGCTGAGACAGGAGAATCGCGAGTTCAAAGCCAGCCTCAGCAATGGCGAGGCGCTAAGCAACTCAGTGAGACCGTCTCTACATAAAACACAAAATAGGGCTGGGGATGTGGCTCAGGGGTCGAGTACCCCTGAGTTCAAACCCTGGTACCAAAAAAAAAAAGGAGAGATCGGAAGAAAGACACTGCTTCCTCTGAAAGGCACTATTTCCTGTGAAATGTTATCATCTGTGATATTGTCATAGAACAAGAAATATATATTTGGCCTTTCTCCTTGGTTCCTGGTGCAGGAACTTAAATATTTTGGATTTTCTGAGTAATAGGAGTGAAAACAATGTCTTCTGCTATTCATAATAAGCCCCTTTCAACGACACCTGAGTTTATTCTGATGAGTGACAGCTGTAGCTGGCTGCCAGAGGAACCAACCATGTGATGAGAGAATTGACACTTTTAGTTCCATCCTCTAGACCTCTGAGGAGAGGAGAGGGGCTGGAAATGAACTTAAATACCAATGACATGTCCATCACGGCCAGGTAATGAGGCCTCCCCCAAACCCTCAACAGGAAGGTTCAGAGCGCTTCCATGTTGGTGATCACACTGAGGCACTCGGAGGGTGATGGGCCTGGGGAGGGCATGGAAACTCTGTACCTTTCCCAGGACCTTACCCTTTGCATCTCTTCTGTTTGGCTCTCCTGAGTTGTATCCTTTGTAGTAAAAGTGTTTCCCTGAGCTCTGTGAGCTGTTGTAGTAAATTACGGAACATGAGGAGTGGATCCTGGAAGCCTTTGATTTGTAGCCAAGTTCAACAGCAGTGCAGGTGCCCTGAGAACGCACTACTTGCTGCTGGCATCTAAAGTGAGGGCGGGCTTATGAGAGTGAGCCTTCAACCTGTAAGCTCTGTGCTAATTCCAGGTAGTTAGTGTCAAAATTGAGTAAATTGTAGGACACCCACTTGGTATCTGAAAAGAACTGGAGAATTCCTTGGTGTAGAGAACCCACATTTTGGTGTCAGAAGTGTTGACAATATAGAAAAAAAATTTTCTGCCTTTATCACACATGCCAGAAACAGAGGTATAGGTACTATCATTTCTTTGCCTTTGCTACTGCAAGGGACTGGTTTATGTGGAAGAAACTCATGGATACCTGGAAGCTCCCAATAATTTGAGAATGACTGCTCCACGGGATGTCCTGGGACACTGATCTGTCTCTTCCTTCTATCACAACACCTGACTCCAAATAGGAAAAATGCCTATTGAGTTATGTTTCTACCCATCTTCCATGTATCCCCACTCTTGTGGTGTATTCTTACAATATTAGGGTTGTTTTCCATTTTTATAACAACATAACTAATTAGGTAGTGTATAAACAAAATAGTTTTAGAGACTGAACATTCAAGATTGGTCTGCTCCACCAATTTTACCTCTCTTCAGGTTCCCTTGCTGTGTTCCATTATGGTGGGAGCATGTGTGAGAGGGAGAGATGACATGGTGAGGCGGGAAGCCAGAGAGTAGGGAAGAGCCAGTCTTGTTCTTTTATAACAACTCCTCTCAGAGAAACCAACTGGGGTCCCACAAGAACAATATTCCTTCCAGGCGAAGTGTCCACATTGACCTAAGGAACTCTCACTAACCTCTCCCTCTTAAAGGTTGATCACCTCAACACTATCTCACTGAGGACTAAACCTCCAACATGTGAACCCTTGGGGGACAAACCACATCCAGACTGTTTTAGCCAGCTTTTTTGATGCTGCAACTAAAAGACCTGATCAGAACAAGTGTAGAGGAGGAAAAGTTTAGGGGCTTACGTTTTCAGAGGTTAGCTCCATTTCTCGGGGCTTGAAGTGAGGCAGAACATCCTGGTGGAAGATTGTAGAGGAGGGAAGCGGCTCACATGATGATCAGAGAGCACAGAGAGAGAGACTTCACTCGCCAGATACGAAATATGTACTCCAAAGGCATGCCCCCTCATGCCCAGTTCCTCCAGCCACAACCTACCGACCTTCAGTCTCCACCCAGTTAATCTCATTAGGGAATTTATTCACTGATTGGATTAAGGCTTTCAAGACCAGATCGTTTCTCCTCTAAACATTTTGCGTTGTCTCATACATGAGCTTTTGGAGGATGCCTCATATCCAAACTATAACACAATCCATAGCACTTGCCCACTTTATCTTAAGGATGACTGTGTTCTAAAACTTTCTGCTTGAGGATATAAAATCAATACCCATAAATCAAATGCATTTATATACAAAAGCAATGAATCCACTGCAAGAGAAGTTAGAAAAACCACCCCATTCACATAGCCTCAAAAAAATAAAATACCTGGGAATCAATCTAACAAAAGAGGTGAAAGACCTCTATAATGAAAACTATAGAACACTAAAGAAAGAAATTGAAGAAGACCTCAGAAGATGGAAAGATCTCCCATGTTCTTGGATAGGCAGAATTAATATAGTCAAAATGGTAATACTACCAAAATTGTTATACAGATTTAATGCAGTTCCTATAAAAATCCCAATGATATTCTTCATATAACTAGAAAAAGCAATCATGAAATTCATTTGGAAAAATAAATGATCCATTATAGCCAAGGCAATTCTTAGCAAGAAGAGTGAAGCAGGAGGCATCATAATACCAGATCTTAAATTATACTACAAAGCTATAGTAACAAAAACGGCATGGTATTGGTACCAAAAAACACATGTAGACCAATGGTACGGAATAGAAGACACAGAGACTAATCCACATAAATATGGTTATCTCATATTAGACAAAGGCACCAAAAACATACATTGGAGAAGCCAGGAGCGGTGGCTCAAGCCTGTAATCCCAGTACTTAGGGAGGCTGAGACAGGAGAATCGCGAGTTCAAAGCCAGCCTCAGCAATGGTGAGGCACTAAGCAACTCAGTGAGACCCTGTCTCTACACAAAACACAAAATAGGGCTGAGGATGTGGCTCAGTGGTTGAGTACCCCTGAGTTCAGTCCCCAGTACCAAAAAAAAACAAAAAACAAAACAAACATACATTGGAGAAAAGATAGCCTGTTCAACAAATGGTGCTGGGAAAACTGGAAATCCATATGTAGCAGAATAAAATTGAACCTCTATCTTTTACCCTGCACAAAAATCAACTCAAAGTGAATCAAAGACTTAGACACTAGAGCAGAGACCCAGCACCTAATAGAAGAAAAAGTAGGCCCAAGCCTTCGTCATGTTGGGTTAGGCCCCAACTTCCTGAACAAGACTCCTAAAGCACAAGAAGTAAAATTAAGAATCAATAAATGCAATGGATCCAAACTAAAAAGCTTCTTCTCAGCAAAAGAAACAAACAATGAGGTGAAGAGAGAGCCTACATTTTGGGAGCAAATTTTTGCCACACGCACATCAGATAGAGCACCAATCTCCAGGATATATAAAGACCTCAAAAAACTTAACACCAAAAAAACAAACAACCCAATTACCAAAAGGGCTAAGGAACTGAACACTTTAAAGAAGAAATAAAATCCATCAACAAACATGAAAAAATGTTCATCATCTCTAGCAGTTAGAGAAACGCAAATCAAAAACTACTGTAAGATTTCATCTCACTCCAGTCAGAATGGCAATGATCAAGAATACAAGCAATAATAAGTGTTGAGGACATGAGGGGAAAAGGCACACTCATACATTGTTGGTAGGACTGCAAATTGGTACAACCACTATGGAAAGCAGTATGGAGATACTTCAGAAAACTTGGAATGGATCCACCATTTGACCCAGCTATCCCACTCCTCAATTTATACCCAAAGCACTTAAAATGAGCATACTACAGTGACACAGCCACATCAAATTTATAGCAGCTCAATTCACCATAACTAAACTATGAAACCAACCTAGGTGCCCTTCAACAGATGAATGGATAAAGAAAATATGGTACATATACACAATGGAATATTACTCAGCCTTAAAGAAGAATGAAATTATGGCATTTGCAGGTAAATGGATGGAACTAGAGAATATCATGCTAAGTGAAATAACCCAATCCCAAAAAACCAAAAGCCAAATGTTTTCTCTGATAAGCGGGTACTGATACATGGTGGGACAGGGGGATAGGGCAGAATTAAAGATCTTTGGTTTGTGTAGAGGGGAGCGAGGGGAGGGTTGAGGCTCTGGGGATGGGAAGGTTGGTAGAAAGAGACAGACATTATTACCCTATATACATGTATGATTACACTATTGGAGTAACTCTGCACCATGTACAGCCAGAGGAATGAGAAGATGTACCCTATTTGTGTACTATGTGTCAAAATGCATTCTATTGTAAAATTAATTAATTCATTAATTAATAAAAAAATAAAACTTTCTGCTCAAATAATGGCCTTTGATGGATGGTGTGGAAACCCCCACCACAGGGGGGATGGGCTGCATCATCACATAGTAAAGAGCATGTGAGGAGCTGGGGAAGTTCTCAGTAACTCGGGGTGTGTCTGCCACGTGAAGAAAAGGGCCTGGGTGTTGCAGTCAGGTTTCATTAGTAGATAAACAAACCAAGAGGAGTTGGAGGCCTTTCAGCCTGGGGGGTCTTGTCATTGCTCATGCTGCTTTCTATCTCTTCCTGGCACTTTGCTGTAGCAGGATGGTGTTTCTCCTCTTGTACCTCTCCATGCCTGCCCATCCTGACCCGTCAGTAAGGCCTGTCTGTCTTATGGTTGCTTCACACTGAAGACTAAAAGGCAAATTCATCGTGTGACTCTATGGTGTGAAGATCTAGGGACTCTGGTGGGAGGTAGTGGGATGGGATGGGTAAGAGAAGAGAACAAAGACAGAGTAAGGAGCAAGAGCTTCCTGTGGGCCCATGCAGGGCCAAGTTTGTGTGGGATGAAAGGCGAACGAAGGGAGAGAGGGAGGAAATGCTCCACAGCCTCCTAGGGGTCCCCTGTGTGTTGGGAATTGGTTATATCAGTGGTTCTCAGCTTTGACTATACATTAAATTCACCTGGATGGTTTTTATAAAATTCTGATGCCCCTCCAAATATTCTGATTTATTAGTCTGAGATGAAACCCGAACATCAATATTTTATAAAGCACCCCAGGTGATTCTAAATGTAGCCGTTGTTGAGAACCCCAATGCGTTAAATAGTAATATGGTTTTCTTTCTGTCACTGTGCATTCTTAAAATCAGTCACATCTATACCCTAGTTGCAAAATGTGGGTTCCTGAGTGCACCAAGTGATTTGCAAATCAAGAATGAGTGGAAAGATTGCATCCTGATGCTTGATCCTCCCCGAGGAACTCACTACTCTTGGATTCCTGCCAAGAGCTTAGCCTGAGGAGATCTATGATAGAGTCTCAGCTGTGCAGCCTGGACAAGTCACTTAGCCTCTCTGAGTGTAGCTTTCACCATCAAAGGGAGGTTTCGTGGATTCTGGAACTAGGTTGTTCTGCCATTTATCAGCCGTATAACCCAGGCAAGTCCTTTAATCACTTTGAGACAAGGTTTTCTCATCCATAAAATGGAGATAATAAAACTCAAAGGGTTGGTTGAAAGGATTAAGTCGATCACAACATGGGAAGCGCTTAGAATAGGAACTGGCACATACCAAGCACCAGCCTGGCACGATTCCCCTAGTTCTTGCCCAGATGCACCGCTGTCCCTCCCATCCCTGACATGCTTGGGTGCAGAACATGTCTGTCTGTTTTTCTTCTGGGCTTCAGTAATTTACTTGTCTAACTGTTCAAACAGCCAAGAAACACACACACACACACACACACACACACACACGTATATATTTGCAATAAATGGCTATAATATGACAGTGTTTGCTCTGTTGGTTTTAGATCACCAGACATTCTCAGAATCTGGGTCTTTTTGCCTGCATGGTCACGGCAGCTCACAGTCTGCAATCTCACAGTCTGCAATGCTGATCCTGAGGCATTTGTAGGTGCCCCTTTTTTATCCCCTAACACAAGCACCTCTTCATCTGCTCCTTCATGGGGGTGAAGCTGGAGAGGGTCACAGTGGGAAGAACATGGGAGTTACCGAGGCGCTGCCAGGCAGGTCAGTGGGGGCACCCTGACGAAGCAGGTGCTACAAAGGATGCGCACGCGTGTTCTCTCACAGGCGGGTTCCGTTTGTCTTCCTGCAAACTTCCTCTGCTCCTCCAACCAGCACCCCGATTTCCCTCTGGGAATCCACCTAGCCCCATGCAGCTCCAGATGAAGGAGATGTAAATGAACCAGTCTTGTTATTCTTATTTTAGTGATCATTTTAAGGGCGATTGAATTCTACTTTGTCCCAAACCCCAGCTCACGAAATACTTGCAAGCATTTTAAACCACACTGATAAATGTCATATATTTTATTTCCTTCTGTATTTCAATATCCCGACTTAAGTAAAACATTCCCGAGTACTCAATCTCCCAAATCTATGAAATTAAACTAACAATGTGAACATAAAGTTCTCTTAACTGTTCCAACATGGTGTGACATAGAATCCCAAGTCTTACATTAAATCTTTAATTTGGAGTTGAAAACTGTTATTCTTCATGACCAAAATCCCTCAAACTTTTTAAGTATATCAAATATAAAATTTTACAAATCCCTTAAACCAAAAATATTAAAATACAGTTTAAATTCCCTTAAGCCTGCCTACTTAATTGTAAATTTTTCCAAAGTTGAACAATGTGTGTCTGTTAAAAGGCAATGGCCTTTGTTTAGCTGAGGTTGTTGATGATCAGGATTCATAGGAATTCCATCTGGATTCTGGGCCATGCCACCTTTGGGTTGCACTCAATCCTACTGATGGGAGCTGTCAGGTTGATGCCACCACAATTCAGAGCCAGTGGTGGCAAAGTCCGCTTCCCACATGTCCACATTGTAGGCATTCCAGGGAAGCCAGCAGCTCCCAATTGGATGTAAAATATTTTATACTATGAATCAGGGACATGGCCAGAGCTTGGTCAGCTCACTCAGATGCTAGTGGTCTCTGTTCTGTCATATTTTAAGTGACATTAAGTTAGGCTAGGGAGTGCACACAACTCTTTTTTTTTTAAAAAGTATTTTTAGTTGTAGATGGACACAATACCTTTATTTGAGTTATTTATTTTTATGTGGTGCCGAGGATCAAACCTAGTGCCTCACACGTGCTAGGTAAGTGCTCTACCCCCGAGCCACAACCCAGCCCCACACAACTCCTCAATAGTTACCCTGTCAGTCAGTCAGCAAATGCTTCTCTAGCTTGTGCTGTGTGCCATGGTGGTGCTGGAGGAAGCCCATGGTGGCTGCTGGCACACAATAAGGAAGGGCATAGGGAAGGGCACAGGGCCTGGTGAACAGACCCAGGCCAAGAGGTCAAGGAGGCCTCCCTGGGTGGACCTGAAGCAGGTAAAAGGGAATAAATCCAAAGGTGGGGACCAAAGCCTACCTGGGATAGGAGTGGGGTGAAGTCTCCAGAATGTTTGTCTAGTCTTTCAGGACATGCCACCTGAGATCATGATAAAGAAATGAGAAGAAAGTGTGGAAACCAGAGTTTTCACAGTTGAGAGTTGAACAGTGAGTTATCTGTCATGTACTCATTCCTGTCCCAAAGAAGGGCCCCATCCTGTCCCTGCAACTACCCCCAACTGCATCTTCAGGCTGACCTTCCGGGACATTACACCCCACCCCCCACCTCTGGTTGGTGGGTGCCGCAGGACTCCCCTACAGAGAAGGGGCAAAGAGCACGCTGCTCCTCTTTCTCCCTCACTCCTTCCCTCTCCCTGGCCTAGCAGCTCCTGAGTCTCTAAGGGCCAGCACTGTGCCAGCGGCTAGGTCACAGTCATGACCCAAACCAAGAGTGGCTCTTGCTCACCAGGATCCCAGGGCTAAGTCCCAAGGAGAGGGTCGTTCAAATCCATTAAATGGGATAAAGGATTAAAGGGTTAAGGGTTAAAGGCTAAAGGACTTTTTGTTCATTGTATTTCCTTCTCTTCTACTGAACTTAAATATGCTTAAAACGTGTTCTCATTTCCTTCCCGGGGTGTGCTTTTTAACCTAAAATACTCCTTAAGAAGTTTGTGTTCATAAAATCCCCGGGCCTGGCATCTTCCAGTTTCAAGGCCTCATTCGTCAGATAGATAAACACACACGAAAGCAGGCATGTGTATTAAAAAGGGCTCTGCATGGAAAATAAATGAGAAAGAAACGTCAGGAGAGCCTTATCCATCCGGGTATCTCGCTATCTTCAGCGGGATCCAACCACCGACTGCAAACAGATAAGTGCGCAGAGAAGGAAGGAAGGAAACGAAAAGGAGCCGTGTTTTACTCTCTGTGAAGCTGGGTGCTAGGGTGTGCCGACTGCTTTCCCCGGTGGAATTCCTTGATTGCATTTACGAGCCCTCCCCACCCTGACACGGGCGTGCCCATGTGTACCCAGCTTTGTGCGCGGGTGTCCTTGGTCCCTGGGACTCACGTGGCCGGTCCCGCCGGCGCGCAGCCCCTGTGGATGTGCGCAGCATCCGCGATCCTTCCAGCCCATCCATATGCATGTGCGCGGCGTCCCAGCCCCGGCCGGCATCATTCATTTCCAAAACCAGCATGCATTCATTTTCATAACTTTTTGTTCCATTACAATATTAATGGGACTATCAATGGGAAAGGACAAGAGAAGCATTTTTAATGTTTATCTGACAGTTGCGAATTTCACTTGAGGTTGTTTACTGGGATCTGATTGTTGGCAGAGAGGAGCAGGAGAGGCGGAAAGATTAATGGGATCACGGGAAGAAGAGATGTATTTATGGGCCTTCTGAACACCATCTAAGAGTAATAAAAAAGTCCTGCCGCACCCTTCCCCAAGTGAGACTTAAGAAGTTTTAAATGCTGAGAAATGAGGGATTGTTTTAATTAACTTCCATCTAATCCAGGTGGCCTGTTCAAAGTGAATCATGTTGCATTTACGTCTCGTTCTATTAAAAATTAGATGGCCTGCTCCCATCCCCCATCTCTCATGCATCTCCCCCCACCACATCCATCCCGCAGGATGCCTACCCCACCCTCTGTCCCCAGCTGTCTGGCCCTGAACTGCTGTCGCTCTGGCTTGACATATCCCGCCCCCCAGCCTTCTTAAATGCCTGTGCAATCTCAAGGAGAGAGGGGACCGGGTGGGACCTCCAACCAGGAAGATGGGGGAAGGAAGAGAAGAGGAAGTTGAGGGAAGTCACTAGGGGAATAGAGATGGACACTTGGCCTTGGACTGGGGAAAGGGATTGGTGCCTCCCCCAAGGACTTGTCCCTGGTCCTGGCTGCTCAGGTCTGAATATCCTGATGACCTCTGAGGTCCCTGAGAACCTTATGGTGAAATGATGGGCTGGAGACACATAGAGGACCCACCCTCCTATTCTCCCCAAAAGATGTCAGTCTGTGGGAAGAGACTTTCCACTTTGGGGCTCCAGAGACACTGGCTGCTTCTGGGGTCCAGAGTGACCACTAAGCTTTTTCCTAGGGTCTTCAGCAGGATTGTCAGTTAAAATACAGGATATCAACTTAAATTTGAATTTCAGGTCAATAGTAAATTGTTGTTTAGTGTAACTATGCCCAAAATACCACATGGGACATACTTAATACCAAAAATAATTATTTGTTGTCTGTTTAAAATTTAAATTTCACTGAGTATCCTTTATTACCATTTGCTAAATTTGGCAATCCTATTAGGGAGAGAATCCTCACCCAATAGGGTTGTTAGGATTCCACATTGTGGCTCTGCATTGTCTGCATGCACATCTGGTTATTTTTACCTCTGGCGTCAATTTCTTTATCTACTCAATGAGGATAACAATAGTCTATGAATATGATGAGTAAGTGCCAAGTCTTTAGAACAGGGGTGGGCAGACATTTCTGTGAAGAGCCAGATAGCAAATATTTTAGACTTTGAGAGTCAGTCTCTGTCACAGTTACTTAATTCTGCCAAAGTGATGGAGAAACAGCCTAAGATAACCTGCCAACAAATGAGTATTACAGTGTTCCAGTAAAGTGAGTGGCAACAGTCAGTGGTGGCATTTGCCTAAGTGCTGTGGTTTACTGAGCCTTGACTTCAAGCAGTGATTGGCATGTAGTAAGCGCTTCCTGAGGGCTGTCATTGTTACTCGCTTATGAGTCTCCTGGCCAGGGCTGCTAGATTGTGTTAACTGAGCATCAACAAAAAGTTCTTGCTTCCTTAAGTACTGGTGCTGTCTGCTTACTGATGCCTGGCATTTCACAGTGAGAGATTCAATCTTGTGGCTAAATAGCTCTGGAAGAAGTCCCTCCAGAGGCCTCATCCCTAAGTGTGAGCCCTGGCATCGCCAGCATTCAGGAAGTGCAAGCAGCCCTGGGCAAGCGACGACCTTGTGTGTGGGACTCACCCTCATACTCGCTCACACTCCCTTGACTACCGCCAGCATTTTACGTGAGCCGGAGCTCGAGTGGGGAACTTACCTGGGGCTGTGGAGGCTCCAGCGGGCATTGGGATCCAGGCCTCTGGCTCCTGCCCACCACTCCTGGGCTGACTTAGTATGACAGAGCCAGGCAGGGCCAATGCCCCTCACTTTACCCAGCGTGAAGGTCCATGCTTGCCACTTGCCAAGGACAGGGCTGAGATGGTGAGAACCCAACAAACCCGAGTTGGCAGAGAGGGAAGAGACGGGCAGATGAAGAAAATGGGTGCTTTTATTCAAAGGGATAGAAAAATTGAAGAAAAAATATTTCAGAAAATTCCATTGTGCCCAGAGCTGTGCCCTCCCGACCCACGTTCCTTGAGTGGACCGGTGTCCAGAGCGACCCTTTCACCACTTACATTTCACCAGGCCCCCTGGAGGCCTGGGCCCGCAGAGAATCTGCTCGCTTCCCAGATTCCCTCAGGTCTATGCCATCGGAGCTGGGATGTCACATTCAGATGCTCTTCCCTGCTCACCCCTGTCCAAACCACACTTGTCTAGAATAGAATACACCCTGGAAAACAGGAGCAGGCACACAGGGACATCTGCATGTTCATCTCACCCCGGCCTGCCTCCTGCCCTTGCAGCAAACCCCCAGAACAGAGAACCTGGTGCCTCCAAGGACACAGCTCTGCGGCCCAAATGTGCTATATGACTATGGGCAGAACTCTCCTGCCTCCATTTCTTCCTTTATAAAACAGGGTCAGATTACATAAATTCTGAAGGTATTGGAGGCTTTATTGTTATTATTTTTCATTTTTGAGGTTTTAAATGAAAGATAAAGAGCCTAACCCTCTGCTGAGCACAGAGCAGGGTCTGCAGGCTGGTTCCATGCCCTTCCCCAAAACAGTGACCTTGTACCAGGTGTCTCCACACCTGTTGCCTTCACCCTCAGCCTATCCCCTGACCCAATGATGCAGCAGAACAAGAAGAGAGGAGTCAAAAGGTCTTGTGAGTAGTCTTCTCTGTCACGTCACATAGGCATAAGCAGTCACTCAGTTTATGACTCACCTTTTTTTATCCATCAAATGGTAATTAAAATATCTTCTCATTTTCCAAATATATATAGGGCTATGATGGAGGTTCCAACATGAAGGGAAGAGGGTAATGGAGGGGCAGGTCTGAGATTAGACCCCAAGGTCACACCCAGCTTCACCTCCAACCCTGTTGGGTGCCTCAAGAGCTTCCTCCATGCAATGAGTGTAAAAGTAGCAGCAAACTCTCAGCGCCATTGCCATGGTGAGCTGGCGCACGTGAAGGGCTCAGCTGAGTCTAAGATGGAACTCCCAGTCTGGGTTCACTCCAGCATGATCTGTCGGGCCCTTGCCACCTGCCAGGCTTTGTGCCGTGAGTGTGGTGGTGTGCAGAACTGAGGTGCCACCTCCAGGAGGAGTCTGCTGTGTGTGGCCATCAGATCTGCCACCTTCTCACCATCACCACCACCCCAGCGGCTCCTGCTCTCCCTGGACACGGCTCCTGTGAACCCTTCCCTAATCAGCTGCATCATGTACTCAACAGCAGAAATTGCCTTCCTCAGGACCCAGCCCCCTCTCTTGAAAGAGTCCTTTGGGGACCAGTGGATCACATGGATCTAATATGTCTTGTCATTGATCTCCCAAGGCACCAAGTCCAAAGATTTCAGAGGACAGACACTTATTGGCCCTCTGGCTGGTGGAGGATCTAGAGCAGACTGCAGGACGTGGACCTCTTCCACAGCCTGTGCCCTGCTCCTAGCTAAAAACCGGCCACAGTGTCCAGTCCATGGTTAAGATAGATCCATGACACTGTTTCAATGATCTAAAGAAGGTGGGTGTTTCCTATGGAAGAAAAATAGGCCAAATGGGGTCACTTTCTTGGATAAATTTTGAGATAAGGCATAGCTCTTATGATACGAGCTTTTGCCTATGACATTCCCTTTGTTTTATTAAAATAACTTTTCTTTCAAAATATATCATACACATATGTAAATAATAACAATAAAATAAACACCCATATACCCACTTAAGAAACAGAATCACTATTATATTTTTTACTTCCAAACCTTGTGTGTAGCAGTCCCTTGGCCATTCGAGCACCCCTACCTTACAAAAGTTTGCATTTTTTGACTTTATTTCTAGATTTATTACATAGGTATGCATCCCTGTTCAATGCATGAACTGTGCATGATTTTAAATTTTAGATAAGTGAAACGCCATCCACTGTATTCTTCCATTATTTGCTCTCTTCACTTAACATTACATTTTCAAGTTTTATGCACATTGATGCATGCGGCTATTTTTTGTTAATTTTTTTCCCATTTGGCTTCCATCGTGAGATCGTACTAACATTTATTTATCTACATTGCTGTTGATGAACATTTGAGTTGCTTCTAGCTTTTTGCTGTTGTGATCCAGAGTGTTATGAAGATACTTATTATGTGCATCTCTGGGCACATATGCAAGTTTATGTGTGAACACATGTACTGAGATTGAAAGTGCTAGAGTGTGCATGTGTTCACCCTTCGTAGATATCACAGAATGGCTTTGCCTATGTGGTTGTACCAATTTGTACCCTCACTACCATCAATATCATCATAACACTTGACATTGGTAGACTCAAATTTTTGCCAAGTAAGTAAGTGTGAAATGGTATCAACTTTTGGCTAAATGTGTTTTCCACTGATTGCAATTGATTTACATTTTCTTTTCTTATGCTTATGGGCCATTTCGTGTTTCCTTTAGTGTGTTTCCTTTCCAAGTCCTTTGTGCTTTTGGGAATTGCTTTTCCCTACAGATTCTTATGCCTTCTTTATATTTCCTGGATATTAATCCTCTATTAATCACCCATGTTACTAATTTCTCCTAGTTTGGGCTTTTTCTTTTACTCTCATTATGGTATCTTTTGGTAAACAAAAGATCTTGATTTTTTTTTTTTTTTGGTACTGGAGATTGAACTTAGGAGCACTCGACCACTGACCCACATCCCCAGCCCTATTTTGTGTTTTATGTAGAGACAGGGTCTCACTGAGTTGCTTTGTGCCTCACCTTTGCTGAGGCTGGCTTTGAACTCGCGATTCTCCTGTCTCAGCCTCCCTAAGTGCTGAGATTACAGGCTTGCACCACTGCGCCCGGCTAAGATCTTGATTTTAATGAAGGCAAATATATCCATCATTTTCTTTATGGTTTCCCTCTCTGTGTCTAGGGAAATCATTCCCTTCACATAGGTATTCTCTTATTTCCCTTTTTTTCTTCACTCGGGGTATCATCTTCTCATAGGGAGACATCCCTGAGGCCCCCACCAGTGGTCTCTGCCCCATCTCACCCTGAACTTCAGTTTGTTTGTCTTTGCCCTCCCTTGGCACTAAGCAGAGACTTTGCCTCACGGAGTTCTACTTTGCAACCCTCAATGCCCGCTTCTTGATGGCTTCTTTATTTTTTTCTTCTTCTAATTGCTTTCTTTCTGGTTCCACAGCAATGGGTTCTCGATAGCAGTTGTGCACTTTGCCACGCTCCACCTCCAGGCTTTCTAATTTAATTATCCAAGCGGGGCTCTGGCATTAATATTTTTGAAAATCTCCTCAGGTAACCTCACGTTCTGTCAGGAATGAGAACCACTGCTCTGTAGTTTGTGGAAAATGCAGACCCCAGCGTCTGTCCTCTGTAAAGCGATTCACTTTTTGCCTTCCTCTGATCTTTTATCTCAGCCCCAATCTCAAATAGCAACCTGGAGGCAAGGCTGGAATCCTGAACTGCAGGCATTGAAAGTCCCCAGAATGTGGACAGCTGAGGGTCCACCCAGTCTCCATCCATGGAGGCTGCCATATTGGTGGTTTCATTTTTCTACTAATGGGAAATGGATGAATGGTAGGGCATGGAGGTTTGGAAAGGGGCAAGGGGGCAAAATACCATCTGTGAGAAAGGCAGAGGGACAGAGGGAAAGGCAAAAGAAACACGTTTTGGAAAGTGCCAAAGTTTTGACAGGAATCTGCCTCCTTGCCCCCTCCCATTTCCATCTGTTTTGGAGAAATGTAAATGCGCCTGTGTTCCCAGGTGACTGGCCGGCGGGTAGCCTCTTTGGAATTCTGCAAACTGGCCATCTGTCGTCCCATAATAAATGATAGCTATAAAAGAAAGTGATTATGGCGCCGATAGGGGGAGAGGCATTTGTTTATATTCTTATAATATGTATCAGATTGAATAGAAATTATCACTTAAAATTGACAAATGGAGAGCAGAGTTCCTTGGAGAGGGAATCAGGGACACAGCAGCAGTGATGAGACCAAGTGTTGGGGTCTAGACCGGCCCCAGAGGCTCCCAGAGGACCCCAAGCTCCTGAGGGGGCCCTGCCTCTTACTCCTCTGAAGGTCTTTGGTGTGCCTTGGGTCAAGGTGACTTGACTGGTGCAGAGAAGGTCATAAGTCCTCTTCTGCTAGGGAAGGAGGAAGGGCGGCTCTCTGAAATATGCACAAAGCCAGACTTGGCTCCTGTCTCTGTGGGGCTACTGGACCCTGAGACTCCTAGGTATGCTGCCCCCTACAAATGACTGTCCCCCGCTTTTTAAGTTTTTCCCTTCCAGCCAAGCTTTTCCAGCAGGTATGAGGCCCCAACGTGGGCTTCCAGCCTTCTGACCCACCTGCCCTTCTCTTCCTTGCCTCCGGCTCACCTGGGCCTGTCCTTCCGCAGCAGCATGCTCCCCTCAACGGTCTTGAGGGGCTCGTGTCCTGGTGTAGCTCGTCCTTCCTACCTCACAGCCCAGGCTGAGGCGCGCCTAGGCTTCCCTCTTCCTGAGAAGCAGCACAAGGTTTAAGTGGCTTGCCACACCTTCACCTGCCCCAGCTTCACACCTTCCCCAAATTTCCAGTCTCCTCCTCTCTCAAACATCCTCCTCCTCACCAACATTTATTGTTGCTTATATTCTTGATAATTGCCATTCTGACGGGAGTGAGATGGGATCTCAGTGTAGTCAAATGTGGGTATTTTTAAAAATTTGTTCTAAGTAGCTATACACGACAGTAGAATGCACTTTGACACATCATACATACATGGAGTATAATTTCTCATTCTTCTGGTTGTACATGATGTAGAGCTACACAGGTCATGTAGTCATATGTGTACATAGGGTAAAAATGACCGATTCAATCTACTATCATTCCTACCCGATACCCCTCCCCTCCCTTCACACCCCTCTGTCTAATCCAAAGCAACTCTATTCTTCCCTAGCTCCCCCACCATTATTGTGAATTAGCATCCGCATATCAGAGAAAACATTTGGCCTTTGGTTCTTAGGATTGGCTTATTTTGCTTAGCATGATATTTTCCAGCTCCATTCATTTACCTGCAAATGCTATCATTTCATTCTTCTTTATGGCTGAGTAATATTCCATTGCATATATATACCACATTTTCTTTATCTGTTCATTTGTTCAAGGGTACCTAGGTTGGTTCCATAGTTCAGCTATGTGAATTGAGCTGCTATAAATATCGATGTGGCTACATTACTGTAGTATGCTGATTTTAAGTGCTTTGGGTATAAACTGAGGAATGGGATAGCTGGGTCAAATGGTGGATCCATTCCAAGTTTTCTGAGGAATCTCCATACTGCTTTCCAGCGTGGTTGCACCCATTGGCAGTCCAGCAATGTATGAATGAACCTTTTCCCCCACATCCTCACCAACATTTATTGTTGCTTATATTCTTGATAATTGCCATTCTGACTAGAGTGAGATGGAATCTCAGTGTAGTCAAATGTGGGTATTTTTTTTCCAGGTCTCAGAATAATAAAACTGGATATGTTTTCACAGCCTATAAGATAGCCAAGGAAAGTTTTACTCCCTTACCTCCAGCTGGGTATCTGAGCTTCAGAGAGGAAAAGTTGCACCTTTAAGGTCACATGTTAGGGAGTGGCAGAGTCACCTGCTATTAACTCCTTGCAATTCCCTTTACTCCTGATTAGTGCTGATACTGAGCAAGCTTAGTTTAGTTTTCAAATATACTTCATGTTCTCACTATATATATATCTTCACATAAACATAAAATATGTTCATACATTCAGCATAGGTTTATATATACAGGTTGAGCGTCCCTAATCCACTCCAAATCTGAAATGATCCAAAATCGGGAACTTTTTGAGCACCAACATCACGCCACAAGTGGAAAGCTCCATACCTGATCCCTTGTTTCAGGTTGCAATCAAAACACAGGCACACTAAAAATATTGTATATGATTACCTGCAGGCTATGCATGTAAAGTCTATGTGAAACATAAATGAAGGCTATGTTTAGACTTGTGTCTCATCCTTAGGGTAACTCATTATGCATATGATACATATGCAAATATTCTAAAATCTGAAGAATTTGAAATCCAAAACACTTCTGGTCCCAAGTATTTTGGATAAAGGATGCTCCATCTGTATTAAATATACTTATATATTTAAAGTTCAGTACTACTCTGTCGATGTCACTCCAATCATTTTTATTGTCTTAGTTAATTTCCTAAAGATTCTTCTTGTTGTGGTTTAGATGTGAAGTGTCCCCCAAAACTCATGTATGAGACAATGCAAGAAGGTTTAGAGGTGAAATGACTGAGTTAATGATTGAGAGCTTTAATAGGGATTAACTGAGTGGTAACTGAAGGCAGATAGGGTGCGCTAGGAGGAGGTGGGTCATGGGGGGCATGCCTTTGGGGCATATATTTTTGTCTCTAGCAGGTGGAGTCTCTCTCTCTCTGCTTCCATGTGCCAAGCCACTTTCCTCTCCCACCCTCTTCTGCCATGATGTTCTGCCCCATCTCAGTCCTGGAGGAATGGAGCCCAGCCATCTATGCACCGAGACCTCTGAAACCATGAGTCCCAAAATAACCTTTTCCTCCTCTAATTGTTCTTGTCAGGTCTTTTTGTTCACAGCAATGAAAAAGCTGACTAAATCACCTCTGGAAGGGATTCAGGAGAATTTCTCATATGTTCAGGAGTTTGTGTGGATATAAAATCCTTCATCCACATGTTCTTTCTTGGAATGGTTTTAATTTATTGCTTTTAAAAATTTGTTTTGCACAAAGTATTGCTGCTGAGAGTCTGATGACAATTTAATTTTCTTCCCTTATAAATGACTTGGATGCTTTGCAGGGCATTGGCTGCAGCCCGTCTCCACAGCTCCTGTTCCCGTGAGACGTGAGTCCTGTACTGTCGGGCAAGGAGCACAGGCACAATGACCTTCCTGCCTTTTTGCTTGAGACCTTGATCTTTGGTGATTTCTTGATGTGATAGAAAAACACAGCCTCTTGCTTTCATATAGTTATGCTTGCCTCCCCCACTTTGGTTTCCAGAACTGGCTGCTAAAACTCTGTGATAGCAGAATTGTTCTCCATCTGCACCGTCAGAGGAAGCCACCAGCCACATGGGGCCATTGAGCCAATGAAACCTGGCTGGGGCAACCAGCATCTCAATTTTAAAGTATAATTGTGATGAACTTAAAATTCAACTGTCTGAGGAGAATTGCGAGTTCAAAGCCAGCCTCAGCCATGGCGAGGTGCTAAGCAACTCAGTGAGACCCTGTCTCTACGTAAAACACAAAATAGGGCTGGGGATGTGGCTCAGTGGTCGAGTGCCCCTGAGTTCAATCCCTGGTACAAAAAAAAAAAAAAAAAAAATTCAACTGTCTGTGGCTAATGGCTTCCATGATGGGACAGTAAAAGTTCTAGGTCTTTGCCCGACTGTCCCAGTCCCCTCGCAGTCTGTATCTCCTCCTCTGTGTAGGGTGCTGTCCTGAAGATAGCCTCCATTTGCAGGTTTCAAGTTATCCGTTCTAGGTGATGTTGTCCTCACCTGCAATTTGGTGCCTGCTGTGATCCCTGCTCCGGAGCCCTGTCATGCTTCCGGGCCAGCACCTGCACATGGGTTTGAGGGCCTCTCGTTCTTGCAGGCCATCGTGAGCTCCTGGCTTATCTCTGCTTCCTCTGGCTCATGTAGAGTTTATGGGCACTGGGAATCTGTCCTCACCCACTCATACTTCAGAGTTCGCAATGACAGAATCACTGACTTTTGCGGTAGGCTTGGGTTTTGTGTTTTCCTTCTTAAGTTTCTTTGCCCATCACACTGGGAGGGTTCTGGCAGATTCAAAACCTCTGCTGACACTGGTGTTATTTTATACTGAAGACGTATATCTCAAAAGAGCAACCACTCTTGTGTTGAATGTTTAGGTTTCAGCAAGAAAAAAACACACACACACAGTGAAGTACATGGGAGAGCTTAAAATTTTTACTAAGTGAAGGAAGGCTCACAGTCACATGGAGTCACCTTCAGACCCTGAGCAGATCCGAAGAGTGCAGTAGAAATCCTAGGACCCTGAGCAAAAGTGGCGGAAAGAGATCTCTTGGCTAATAATGATTTAGTGGCCATCCCTGGGTGGCAGGGCAAGGGGACTGACTGTCATTAGTTCATGCTGCCACTGGGCCCCCTGCATGCAGGTTACCAGGCAGAAGGGCAATAACTCCCCAAACAGCCTGGTGGCACATACCTGTGATCCCAGGGGCTGGGGAGACTGAGGCAGGAGGATTAAAAATTCAAGGCCAGCCTCAGCAATTTACTGGTCTCAAATTTTTAAAAAGGCAGGCAGGGGGGACTGAGGATGTAGCTCAGTGGTAAGGTACCCCTGGGTACTGGAGAGTACTCCTCATCTCAAATCCCCAAAACACTGATTAAAGGACCGCAGCAATGGGAAAGAGGTAGTGAATTTAGAACTGAGAACCAGAGGAAAGAGAAATATGATTTGGAGTGAAAAATTTATGTGCCTGGCACATGACATAGGAAACTGAATAAATGAATGTCTGAATGCATAGCTTAAAGGCTCGGTGACACTCCCTGTGGAGGACGCTGATTTGAATATGCTGAATGTGGCTATGGTCTCCACCTTCTCAGGTGGCTCTCTGTAGGGATGTGCATTCACCAGGACTTTTCTGGGCACTGCACTCTGTCCCCCAATCCTGTCCCTCTGAAGAAGCTCAGTCTGTACCTTTGTTTCCAACTTGGCTTTCATCCCTCCTAATGCTGTCTGCTGACGTGACCCATGGGAGACACATGGAGCTCCAGGGAGGACAGCCACCCTACAGGGCCTTCCTTTAGCTTCTTCCTGGCCCAGCAATGGCCATTCGAGGCTCTCTGGGGCCAACTGTGGGGACGGAAGCTTTACATCCCATAGGTGGGTGATGCCAGTGTCCACCTACATGTCCTGGTAGTGGTGGTCCTTAGGGGTTTTCCCTCCTTTCCAGATAATAGAACTTTGATGTCTGGGACCTTGTGTCCTGCGCTGGTTTCCAGAAGGTCTTGGTTCTCATTGCTTTGATGAGGACAGTAATGGGACTATTACCCATTGACTTGAACTCACAGACAAGGGGACTAGGGGCCAGGTCATAGGACCTCTGACTCGATGTCTCTCAAACATGTCTCTACCACATGTACCTTTCACAAAGTCACTCATTTTGGATCTATCAGTGTAAATTTCTCTAAGTCTTCTAGAGTCTATTTAACTTTTCCATCTGTGTCGTCTAGGATTCGTTTGGTAGTAATTAACCAAAACCTGAAGCTGCAGTGGTTCAAACAAGTTAGCAGTTTGTTTTTCTCTCAGGCAAAGGACTTGTGGTAAGAGGAGGCCCAGAGCTGGCTTGGCAACCCCACAGCGTGGGCAGGTCCTAGGCTCCTTCCTCTATGTTCTGCCACATGTGGTGCATGGTGCCCACCTTCAAGGGGACCTCAAGGCAGCAGGATGGCTGCTGCAGCCCAAGTTATCATGTCCACCTTTCTGGCATGAAGGAGGAAAGAAAGAGATGAGCTTGCCAGTAGAGTCAACTCCTTTGAAAGAGATTTTTAGGAAGACCCATACAGTTACCTTATAACATCTTAAGGGTTGCTTCAGATGCAAAGGAGGCTGGGAAATGTAGTTTTTCAACATAGTACATTGCTATACTCAACAATGTAGGGATTTTATTAATAAAAAATTATCTAATGGCCCCTTACCCTTGCTGAACAGTCACCAGATATTGGGAATGATTCTAAGTACTCTCTTCCCACTTCATCAGACCCTCACAATGAGCCCATGAGGCGGGGACAAGTATCACCCTATTTTCCACAAAAGGAAACAGACATAAGGGTCTAGGTGATTTTCCTCAATTTCAGAGCCAGGGTTTGGCTCTGGGCACCAAGGACCTGCCACACCAGGCTGTTTTTCCTGTGACGCCCTTGCTGCGTCAGCTGCTCCAGCTACTCCTGCAGTGGTTCAGACCCTGCATAACCCCCATCCCCAGCTGCCCACCCCACTGACTCCTGGTCACTGCACTGTTGCTGTGGTGTAGGAGCCTGGTTCAAGAGGCCCAAGTCCAGAGCCGTCTTGGAGCCCTGGGCTGGCTCCTCCCCTCCCCAGCCTGTAGTTATTCCTGCTTTGTCCTCTCCGGCTCTCTTCTCCTATTCCTCCCTGTCCCTCTTTCCCTGGATCTGCTTTTCTCTTTCTCCCTCTTGGTTTTTTCCGACATCCCTTAATCCTTTCTTCCAAATGAAAGAAACATGCTCTTCAGCCAAGGCTGTTTAGATTCCCTCTCCTTTCTTTTCTTCCCTCCTCTCTCCCTCACCCCTCCCAAGGCTGCTGCCCCGCAGCCCCCACCTGGCACACAGCCACCCCTGAGCTCCCTGGGCGCAGGCCTGAGCGCCAGGCCCAGGGCCATCAACATAATGGAGCTGGCAGAGTCCCTTCCCAAGGGCCCCAGCTCTGCAGTCACTCACTGCCGCTAACAGGCCCACGTTGGACTCCTTCACGGGGCCTGGAGATACGGGGCCCAGAGTGAAGGGGGCTCTTATTTTCCTGGAGGGAGTCTTGCCTGCCAAGTTCCTGGTGCAGGCCGTCTTGCCCTGCTCCAGGCCAGCTGGCAACTCGGAAAAGTTTTTGGCTCAGGCGTTTCTGTCTTCCACTCAGCAAACGCCAATTCATTAGCCATAATGATCAACAGGACCGGCAAAGAGCTTGCACGGCCGCTTGTGGGGTAGAGGGGGCGTCTGGGAAACCACCGCGGGCAGCACAGTCTGCAGCGGTGGGAGGGCGCCCCCAGAGCTGGTCTCCTATCTCATCCCCGCACCCCTCCCACTCCAAGGAGGCGTGGTCTTGCTGTGAAAGGAACTTGCTCTGATACCAGATGGATTTACAAATCTTAACTTAGAAAGGCGAGCCTGGACCCTGCCTCTCCGGTGACAGCGGCAGAGCCTGCTCCAGCACGGGCTGCACTCATTTGCTCTCCTTTCAACAGAACCAGGGAGGACTTTTCTTGATTGGCAGGCTCTTGATGGCATCTTCTATTTCTTTGCTTGAAACTAATCTGTTTAAGTTGTGTATGACCTCCTGGTTCAGTTTGGGTAGGTCATATGCCTCTAGAAATTTGTCCATGTCTTCACGGTTTTCTATTTTACTGGAGTATAGATTTTCAAAATAGTTTCTAAGTATCCTCTGTATTTCAGTAGTGTCTGTCGTGATATTTCCTTTTTCATCACGAATTTTAGTAATTTGGGTTTTCTCTCTCCTTCTTTTCTACAAAGCTATAGTAACAAAACAGCATGGTACTGGCACCAAAATAGACATGTAGACCAATGGTACAGAATAGAGACAAACCCACTTAAATACAGTTATCTCATACTAGACAAAGGAGCCAAACATATACATTGGAGGAAGGATAGCCTCTTCAACAAATGGTTCTAGGAAAACTGGAAATCCATATGCAGCAAAATGAAGTTAACCCCTATCTCTCATCACGCACAAAACTCAACTCAAAGAGGATCAAGGACCTGGGAATCAGACCAGAGACCCTACACCTAATAGAAGAAAAAGTTGGCCCAAATCTTCATCATGTCGGATTAGGACCTTACTTCCTTAACAAGACTCCTATAGCACAAGAAGTAAAATCAAGAATCAATAAATGGGATGGATTCAAACAAAAAAGCTTCTTTTCAGCAAAAGAAATAATCAATGAAGTGAACAGAGAGCCAACATTCTGGGAACAAATTTTTGGCATATGCACATCAGATAGAACACTAATCTCCAGGATATATAAAGAACTCAAAAAACTTAACAACAAAAAAATAAACAACCCAATCAATAAATGGGATAAGGAGCTTAACAGACACTTCTGAGAAGAAGATATACAATCTATGAATAGACATATGAAAAAATGTTCAACATCTCTAGCCATTAGAAAAATGCAAATTAAAACTACTCTAAGATTTCATCTCACCCCAGTCAGAATGACAGTTATTAAGAATACAAACAACAATAAGTATTGGCGAGGTTGTGAGGGAAAAGGCACCTTCATACATTGCTGGTGGGACTGCAAATTGACACAACCACTCTCGAAAGCAGTATGGAGATTCCTTAGAAAACTTAGAATGGAACCACCATTTGACCCAGCTATCCCACTCCTTGGTCTATACCCAAAGGACTTAAAAAAAACATACTACAGTGATGCAGCCACTTCAATGTTTATAGCAGCTCAATTCACAATAGCTAAACTGTGGAACCAACCTAGATGCCCTTCGATAGATGAATGGATAAAGAAATTGTGGTATATATATACAATGGAATATTACTCAGCAATAAAAGAGAATAAAATTATGGCCTTTGCAGGTAAATGGATGGAGTTGAATATCATGCTAAGTGAAGTAAGCCAATCCCAAAAAACAAAATGCTGAATGGTCTCTCTGATAAGTTGATGCTGATCCATAATGGGGGAGAGGACATGGCAAAAATGGAGGAATTTTGGTCAAAGGGGAGGAAGGGGGGAGGGGGCATGAGGACAGAAAAGATGGTAGAATAAGAGGGACATCCTAGCCCTAGCTTCATGTATGATTTCATATATGATGTGATTCTACATCACATACAACCAGAGAAATGAAAAGTTGTGCTCCATCTGTGTACAATGAATCAAAATGCATTCTGCTATCATGTGTACCTAAGTATAATAAATAAATAAAAAAAGATGTTAACAAGAACCATTGGGGCACAAAGTACATTTCAACTGCTATACTTCTATGTCTAGATATAATTATTTTACTTAAAAAAAGAACTGGAACAGTTTTAAAACACTCCTAATTTTGACCAATTAAGAAATCCTGGGGCTGGGGCTGTAGCTCAGTGGTAGAGCGCTTGCCTAGCATGCGTGAGGCACTGGGTTCAATTCTCAGCACCACATATAAATAATAAATGAATAAAATAAACATCCATCAACTAAAAAAATATTAAAAAAGAAATCCTGAACACCAGATATCATATATTAATAAATTTAGGGTTATTTTCCAAAAAAAAGAACTTTCTGCCATAAAAAGCTGTGTGACCTTGCCATGTGGCAGTCACTGTAGCCTGGCTCCTTCTGTAAAAGATGGACAGCTAGGCTCTCCCCGTCTCCTTACAGCTAGAACTTGCCCTGGAACCTAGACATCACTAATGGCATGCAAAAAGTTTTTAGGAACCTCCAGGGAAGGTTTGTCATCCTGGATAAAAAAGAGGCTTTTCTGCCTATCTTTCTCTAGCCTGTTGCCACTATGGTATGAAGTTATGATTTGGGGAGTTAAGGCAGCCATCTTGTGAGCAGGAAGAGGTGAGCTTGAGGATCAAAACCAATATACTAAAGCATAAAAAGAGCACTACTCCCAAACATCAACCCATACCTCCAGATCATGGGAGGAAAATAAATATTTATTTAAGTTGTTACATGGGGATAGAATAATGCCTCCATGCCAAAAGGTGTTTATGTCTTAATACTTGGAATCTGTAAACATGTTAGATTGTATAACAAGAGGGAATAAAGGTAGCAGATGGAATTAAAGTTGATCATCAGCTGACTTTACAAGGAGGTGATTATCCTGGATTAATGCAATTGCTTTAGTCAGGATTCTCCAGAGAAACAGGACGAGCAGGATATATATTGGAGATATGTATGTGTGTGCATAGTGTGTGTGTGATAGGGTGTATCATTCAGGATATACATATGTGTGTGTGTGTACGTATATATATATTTCTGATATATAAGAAAGAGAAGTTTATTTGAAGGATTTGGCTCATGAGATTGTGAACGTCTGGTAAATGCAAAATTTACAGAGAAGGCCAGGAACTGGGAATTCAAGAAAGAGTCAGTGTGGAAGTCTCGAGTCTGAGTCCTTCAGTCTGGCAATTCAAGTAAGATTTCCATGCTACAGTCTTGGGGCAGAATTACTTCTCATTCAGGAAGCTTCCATCTCTCCTGGGCAGGCCTTTGACTGATTGGATGGGCTGCTTTACTCAAAGTCTATTGACCTAAGTGTCAATCACATCTACATGCACTTCCCAGCAACATGGAGACTGGTGTCTGATCAGAGCTTCCCCTGTCGCCTGGCCAACTGACACATAGCAGCCATCACAAGGGTCCTTAAACGTGGAAGGGGGAGGTAGAAGAGTCAATGTCAGAGAGATTCTTTCTGATTGATAAAGACTCAACCAGCATCACTGGCTTCAAAGATGGAAGGAGGACGAGAGCCATGGAACTCAGCAGCTTCTAGAAGCTAAGAGAGGCAGGAAAGCAGTTCTCCCCTGAAGCTTCTGGAATGCAACATGGCCCTGCTGATGCTTGGTTTTAGCTTTGCAAGACCCATTTGGGTTTCTGAGCTCCAGGACTGTGAGATGACAGATGGACAGTCGTGAGCCTCCTGGCTTGTGGTAGTTTGTCACAGCAGCAACAGGAAGTGAGTCTGGCTTCTGCTAGTTCAGGTTTTTGCAGGTACAGCTAACATCCACCAGGAAATGTCACTCCACTCCTCTGGACTCCCCACTTATCTCTGGGCAACATTGGTAGTCCGGGGAGAATTTGTAGGCTGGACACTCTGGGCCTTTCCTACCCTGCCCAACTTGGATTTTAAAGCTATCAACTTGGATGTGGCCCCTTCTCCCTTGCTGAGTTCTTCCTCTGCAGATTGTATGGCTGGCATTCCAGGACAGCAACCCTGTTTTCTGGCTGCAACCTTTGAAGATCACCCACGCTAAGCCCTTCAAGGACAAAGACATCATCTTCAATTCTCTTTAATCTTCTCACAGCAACCCCTGCATGAGTCAGCATCTCTAGTATTCTGTTACCTGCTGTGTGAACTTGGATATGCTACTTAACCTCTCTGAACCTCACGTTACTTGCCTGTAACAAGGAGATAATAAAATACCTGTCTGTGAGACTTACATAAGGAATAAATGAGATAATGACCATTAAGTATTTAGTACAATACCTGACATGCAGCACACATTTAAATGCCAGCTCTTATTGGTGGCATTGCTATTCAGCACATTAAAAATTCTGAGAAGGTGTTACTTTCACCATTCTGCTACTGAGGAAACTGATGTTCAAAGAGGCCGATTAATTCACGTGAGATCACGGGCTTGGAGGGCATAGACCCAGGACCTATATCCATCTGGTGAAGTCAGTGGTGATAATACAGGTAACATATCCAGGACAGAGCCCAGCACATGGCAGACTTCACTAATGGCAGTTGTTATTGCTGTTATTTCCACTGCCCTAACTTGTGTCTATTTATTTCCTTAACATTTGTCGAGTGTCAACTATACGGCAGTCAAATACTGTGCTAAGCGGGTAGAATCCAAGAATAGAGGCAGAACCCCTGCATGGAGCCTCATCGATGACTGAGCTTCATTGCAGCAGTGCAGGAAACCTGCAGGGGAAGGAATGGGTGCAGCAGAGCTTGGCAACTCTGCCCTCTCTTCCCTCCCCTGTGACCTGTTGCAGCTACTTTTCATTTCATGCAATGGATTTTCCCTTTCTCACGTCTCATTGCTACTTTCTGGCTGACCCTAGTAATGCATGCCCTCTTCTCTTTATCTCTCCCATTTTTGCTTTTGGAAATTGTATCCATCCTTCAAAGTTCAATTCAGATCTCTGCCTGAGCTTCACTGAGGCTTCTTGGACCACCCCACCCACCCTTCCTTTTAACAGCCCAGCTGCTCTGGCCAGGGTGCCAATCTAAGTTCTCAATAACCCACAGTCATAGGTGCAGAAGGAACCCACCTATGAGTGACCACATGGCTCTTCTGGGCTCCCCAGCCAATCAGTGATGCTTCGATGTCACTTGGTCAGCACTGAAGGTTGCCTGGGAAGTATTATTATTATTTTTTTTAAATATTGGTTTATTTTTTAGTTGTGGGTGGACAGAATATCTTTATTTTATTTTTATGTGGTGCTGAGGATCGAACCCAGGGCCTCACATGTGCTAGGCAAGCACGCTACCACTGTGCCATAACCCCAGCCCTGGGAAGTATTATTAAACCTTGTATCTTTTTGCTATTCCTCAGTGACTAGTTTATAAGTTTGAGTTTCTCATAGCATCTGGCCTATCTGTATCTATTAAGAATATTTTCCGATACAGAAGAATTAACCATCAATGTTTTAGACAAATAGAGCATTATTTCCCCTCAACACGGGGACTCTGGGAATAGATGACTCCTGGGATGGTTTGTGGCTCAGCAGCATCAGGACCAGCATTTCTGAATCTCTTGGCTTTTCCTTTGTGTTCAAAAAGAGCTGCCATGGTGCCACTGCCAAGAACAGTGTCACCAGCAATAGCTGTCCCTTTGATCTACTCCCCTTAAATCTTATTGGCCATAGCAAAATCATGGACCATCCCTAGCCTCAAGAGAGATTGGTTTAACCCACTCAATATTTGTGTCCTCTCTGAATCCATATGTTGAAATTCACTCAGGAGGTGATGATGTTTGGAGATGGGGCCCTTGGGAGGTGGTTTGGTAGAGAGTGAAGCCCTCATGGATGCAATTAGCTCCCTTATTAAAGAGGCCCCAGGGAGACCCTTTTCCCTTCCATCACGTGAGGTTACAGCAAACAGGAAGTCACCTGGGAAGGGGTCCTCGCCAGATACTGACTATGCTACTCTCTTGATGTTGGTCTTCCCAATCTCCAGGCTGAGAGAAATAAATGTGTGCTATTTATAAGCCATCCAGAATATGGTATTTTGTTACAGCATCCCAAACAAAACAGGACTGTCAGGAATAGAGGTACTTCCCTTTTTCAGCCTCTGAGGTAGAGGTAGATGAGGGTTGCGGGGCTGGAAGGGACATGTGTTAGATCTCCAGCCAACAGTATCCTCTGTACCACACCTGAATGAATGAATGAATGAATGAATGAACCAATCAATCAATCAGTCAGTCAGTCAGTCAGACTCAGAGAAGGCTTCCACCTGGACAAGTCTAAGGGAGAAAGAAACCCAGGGATTCAGATCTCAGTGCCTGGCGTGGCCACTGGGTCATGCCAAATAAGGACTTGCCTCTAACTTTCCTCAGGCCCCCTCTTTCTTCCCTCCTCCCAGCCCCCTTGTGGGGTCCCCTCAAATGTGGAGCCCCAATATAGCTCTCCAGGACCAGAAGAGACAGGCAGGAGTCTGCTCCTCCCCAGGTCCCTGCCCCCCTTCCTGTCCATACAAGATGGATAATGAAACCAATACCTTTCACCAGCGTAATTTTCATATTTAATGAGCGTGACTCAAAAACTATTACATTAATTAGTCAAATCCCACAAACCGTTAATGGTGCACGCAGTAATTAATATTGTATTCAATTAAAAAATGACCTGTTTCGGGGGCACTCCCAGGTTGGGAGCATGGGGACTGGGGGTGTTTGTGGAGGTGCGCGGTCCCCTTGCCAGCAGAGCTCTCTGGCCGGGCTGCTCTGTCTCCCCCTTGGCTTTGGCCTGGGATTCCAGTGGGAGGAGGTGCTGGGCTGTCCCAGGTACCCCCTGCCCAGCCGCCCTGGCCGCCCCTGGCTGCCCCTGTTTGGCGGCTTCCCCCTCCGCCTCTTCCCCCTCTGCTGAGCCGACAGCTACTTGCTGTGATTTATGGGAGGGCCTGACACAGGGCTCACAGACTGGAAAATTTCCAGTTTACACAAGAATTCCCTGAAAAATGAGCTTGGTTAATTTATTTCTTTCATTAACGAGTTCGAACTGTGAGATAATCTTTCTGAGCCCCCCTCCTGCACCCACCCCACATTGTTCATACGAACTGACAAGCTGCCCCTCATCTCCCCTCCTGCCTCTAGGTGGTGGACAGAGCCCGGAAGGGCTGAGCCTGGCCTCAGCAGGTCTCTGCCTGGCGGCCTGTCCTCAGGACTGGGGGCCTGGGGACAATCAGGGGTCCCATCACTCCTGTCTGGGATGGAGGCTCCTGGCTAACCCCCTGGGCATTATGTGGGCTCAATGCATTTAGAAGGGCATAGCTCTCTGCTAAGCCTAGGTTGCAGCTGCCATGAGAAGTTTGAGTCAAAGTGCTCATGGACCAGGGTCTTCAGATCAAAGTGCAGAGATGGGACCTTCATTCGGAACACAACTGGAGGGCAAGGTCCAGGCCTCCCCGTCATGTGCGGACTGGGACAAGGACATGCAGCTGTCTCTAGCATGTAGCTTTCCCACTTCTCTCCCCATCAGGACACTCCAGTCCCCATCCCATGCTTTTGCACACAGCTGCCTCATGGCCATCCATCAGGCCTGGGATGAACTTGACCTTCCCTTTAAGTGGGGATCCTGGAAGCTGCTCGGGGCAAGTGCACAGGGAATTCTAAGGATGCCCTATGGAAGGACCCAGGCATGGCTCCAGGATTTCTAGTCCTATGAGGAGGAACACATTTGACAAGAGTGACAGTGGAGACCCAGGACTGAGCCCCATTGCCTAGGTTAGGGGCAAACCTACAAGGACTATAGAAGAACAGCTTGAGGCCAATTAGGCAGTGCGGAGTGTGAGTTGAGTCCTGGGCTTTGAAGTGAGACTACCTGGTTGGAATCCTGACTCTACTACTTTCTTGCTGTGCAACTGTGGGCAAGTTACTTAACCTCTCTTGTCTCAGCATGTTGATATTAGAATGAAGATAAAAACAACTATTTCCTCGTGAGACTGTTGAGAGTCAGATAACCTACACAATGCTTAGGGCCCACTATCTGATACATAGTTGGCATTAAATTAGTGGAAGTGATCATTACTCTGATAATGGCAACATTATTAGAAGAGGTAATGACAGTACTTTGGAAATATCCAGCCTCATGGTTGGTACTGCAGACTCGGGTATCACAGTCTTGGAATTATTTTATTTGTGAAATAATATTATCATAAACACTTCCTAGGACATTATGCAGATGAAATGGAATAATGCATGGCAGGGCTTCAGCACACCGTGACCCCTAGACAAGCCAGTTATTGTCATCTGTTAAATACCTATTACTCTAAGTATTTGGCATCTGTTATTGTCATCATCCTACAAACATGTTACTACTTCCTTTTCTACTTTAAAATGAAATTCAGAAGAATATAACCTACACCAATGCAGAATTTTAAAATAAGTTGCAGATCCTAAGTATAAAATAAAGCAGAAAGGGAATAAAATTAATTATTTAAAAAATAGTGACTATGCATATTACATGAAGAAAACTATATAAATAATTGATAACAAAAGAATTTATATTTTAATCTATATATGACCAATGCAATGGTATTAGAAAACAAAGGAAGAGATGGTTTGTAAAATTTGAGTAAAGTCTAGGTAATTGCAACTTCTGATTTTGATAATAAACTGTGGTTACATATGATGTTTCCATTGGGGGAAGCTGAGTGCTGAGTACCTGGTGCCTCCCTGTACAATTTGTGCAGCTTGTGCATCTATAATTATTTCAAAATATACACTTCAAGTACTTTTAAAGAAGCTTGCACTTCTGCATCAACTCACTGTGAATTTGATAGCCATGGAAATCCTGAATTACAGGAACATGGAACACAGATGCTCTTCAAATCCATCAACTAGACCAGAGGTTGGCAAGCAATGGCCTGCAGGAAAATCTGGCCCACAAGCTACTTTTGCAAATAAAGTTTTATTGAAACAGAGCTATGCATCTGCTTTCATATTGTTTAGAACTGCCACAATAGCAAAATTGAGTAGTTGGGATGGAGTGTTTCTGTCCCATAAATATTTACTATCTGGCCCTTTCAAAAAAAAAAAATACTTGTTGACCCCTGGTCTACACTGTCTGCAGATGATCTGCTTAATGGACAGCCCTTAGATGCTATTCTGTTTAACATGGAACCCAGGCCTGGCTTTTGCCCACCCAGCCTTATCCTTTTGCTTCAAACTTCATGCTTTAGAAAGCCAAGTTTCTTCTTTGCAATTTCCTTGCTCAATGAGGTTTCTTATCTCATACCTGTGACAAGGATATGAGGCTGGACTGGGAAGGTTCTGGCAATTTGAGGCCTGAACTTCTCTTCCAGCCCTGACTTGCCCTCTCAGCCCAATCTGTCCTTGCTGCAGGGATCCAGGGTGGGTGTCCACTGCCTCCTTGTAACTTGAGAGGGCCTGAAGGAGAGGACCTCACTCAGAAATGTGTATAATGCCACAGTTCAGTGCCTGTCACCCAGGAAGGAGCAATAAACAGCTGCTGTTGTAATTATTTATCACTGCCTTTGGCTCTGCCAAGGTCTAGACTGCTCCAGATTTCATGGAACGCTCAGACCTGTGGTGAGGATGCCAGAGGAGGAAGACTCCCCTGACTGTCTACCCGCCACTCGATTGTTCCTCTCTCTTCAGGAGATCTTAGGAATTTTTCTAAGGCAGGTAACACTATAATCTCAAGTGTTCTGTAATGACTTCTTAGTTACAGAGACACTTAATAGACTTTTCTAAGAGGTTAAGTCCACAGTAATTCTAGACCTCCCACTGACTTGAGTGTAATTGCTGCTAATAGACAAAGAGGTAATTACTGTGTGGCCCTCCTTCTGGTTTTGCAGTGAGCAGTCACACACTCTGTGCCCTTGTGGGAGCTGAAGATGTTCAGTTGTGCCTGATTGTGTCCAAGTCTCTGCCCTGCTTGAAAAGACCCAGTGATTTCAACCCATCATAAGTCCACTGGATCTCTGTCTGGGATGGGATGTCAAGGTCCTAGAGAAGACAGACTAATGGCTTCCAAAGATGTCCACGTCCTATTCCTCTGAACCAGGGGATATGTTATGTAATATGGCAAGGTGGAGTTAAGGTTGCAGGTGGAATTCAGGTTGCCCTTTAGCTGAACTCCACTCAGGAAGATTATCCTGGGTTGCCTGGGCGGGCTCTATACAACCACAGCGTCCTTAAAGGTGGAAGAAGAAGGAATCAGTGTGACGTGACGTGGGAAGGACTAAACAGGTCCTTGAGGGCTTTGAAGATGAAGGAAGAGCTCACAAGGCCAAGGTTGGGGTTACCATGAATCCTCCCCTGGAGACTCCAGAAAGGAGCTCAGCCCTGCTGTCCCCTTGATTTTAGGCTGGTTACACCTGTGTTGGATATCTCCTTCTAGAACTATAAGATGAGGAATGTGTTGTTTTATGCCCCTAAGCTTATGGTAATTTGTTAGAGCAGCTATCAAAAACTAATGCAGACCAGGCAAGGTGGCACACACCTGTAATCCCAGAGGCTCCGGAGGCTAAGGCAGGAGGACTGCGAGTTCAAAGCCAGCCTCAGCAAAAGCAAGGTGCTAAGCAACTCAGTGAGACCCTGTCTCTAAATAAAATACAAAATAGGGCTGGGGATGTGGCTCAGTGGTTGAGTGGCTCTGAGTTCAATCTTCAGTACCAAATAAAACCAAACCAAACCAAAAACCTAATGCAGGTCCCCTACCTGATATAGGACCCTGGCTAGCCACCTGATTTAGGTCCCTGGCTCTTCTTTAGAATTTCAGCAGCATGGTACTTCCTGATGAGGGTGGCATTAGTGCGTTTCCTCTGAAGGCTCAAAATCCATCCCCCAGAACTTCCAGTCACGTGCCCTAGTTCCTGGGGACACACCCACACAAACTTCTAACTTTCCCACCACAGCTCTTCATGCATGTGAAGAGTTCCCCAGTACTTGGCACCAAGTAAGCACCAGAAATGTCCCCCGATGGCCAGAGAGTGAACGGGATCCCTGCAGCTCCACACAGACGATAGAATGAACAGGCCGACTCTGCTCCCAGCATCTGCTCCCCAGCTTCTCCACTAGCAGCTCCCAGGTTCTCCTTGGGAAATGCCCTCCCTGGTCTCCATTGACAGGTCTGGCCAAGCCTCTCCCTCTTGCTGTGCCCCGGCCACAGTGATGGATCCAGGAACAGCACCTGACTCAAGCCAGGGGACTCAAATCAGAGAGACCCAGTTCTTGGACTTTGGTGAAGGGAGGCCTGTGGAGAGAGAGGCCCTCTTCCCAGGGCACACAGGAGTCTGAGTTCTGAGTATGCGCATGTTCTCCTGTCGCATTTTGGGAAAACGTCATGGGGGCGGCTTATCTGGAGTCTCCAACTGAGCCATGAGTGTAGACAATACCAGTCCTGAAGGTGGACTTCAACTCAGGACCTTCTGAGGACAAGTAGGGGACTATTTCAGAATATCCCAATCTACATGAGAATGAACTGTGGGCGCTTTTGTTAAAACAAAAAATACAGTTAATTAAAAATAATAGCATGGATTTATCCCGTTTCTTCCGTGCATTCTCTCACTTGGGATCTTGCCAACTTGCCAGCGAGGCTCACGTGATGCCCTCATCCTCCCTCTGTCTCTCTCTCCCTGACCCCATATCCATCTATCTGACTCTCAGACAGACACCAGGTGATGGAGAACAAAAAGGAGCCCCGTCTGAGGGACCCTCCAATGCCCCCCAACCTAGGGGCCCAAATCACATGAAGGCTTCATTGTTTCCATGGATGATCAGGGCCAGGAGCCCTTTGGAGCCCACCATAGGGGCGGGCAGTCTCTCCCTGCCCTGGAGAGGGCCGAGCATGAGCAACTGGGCCTTTGGAAGTTCCCCAGGGCTCTGTACGTTTTGTATTGGGCCCTTTCCATCCTATGGGAAGAGGCTGGGTCCAGGTGCCAGCCTCTCTCTCCTGCTCTGAAGGGCAAATGGAAACTCCTCCTCAGGCTTGAGCAGGACCTGTGGCTGGAACAATCCTAGGGTTTGCTGGGGTGCGTAACTGGAGTTTGCAATGTTGCCCAGGCTCCTGTGGCTACCTCTCCAATGGAGCCAGCACCTGGCACACAGTGACATTCATTGTTGTATGAATGAATGACAGCAGAGAGAGAGAGAAGGAAGAGAGGATGGGGAATGGGAGAGACAACAGGATTTTTCTTGCAACTTCTCTTGGCTAGAATAAGCCGCTGCATTAAGAACTTTCCATGAGGGCTGGGATTGTAGCTCAGCGGTAGAGCGCTTGCCTCGCATGCATGAGGCCCTGGGTTCGATCCTCGGCACCACATACAAAGCAATAAAATAAAGACATTGTGTCCATCTATAACTAAAAAATATTTAAAAAAAAAAAAAAAAGAACTTTCCATGAAATGGTACTGTGCGAACCACGTCCAAATGTTGGAAACAACCGGATGCCTCCAAATATCCAGAAACAAAGGGATAAAACAACGTGGTCTCCACGCAGTGGGCTAGTATCCACCAAATGGAATGAAGTTCTGATCCTCACTACAATGTGGTGGAACCTCAAGATGATGTGCGACGGACGCCAGACATAAAACATCACCTGTTGTAGGATCCTATTTATATGAAGTGTCCAGAGTAAGCAAATTCATAGAGACAAGAACCTGCTTAGGAGTTTCTTCTAAGTGATTACTTAAGGAGTATGGGGCCTCAAGGATGATGGCAATACTTAGAACCAAATAGAGGTGAGGGATGGTGGCCCAATATTGCAGGTGTCGGGGCTGGGATTGTAGCTCAGCGGTAGAGCGCTTGCCTTGCATGCGTGAGGCCCTGGGTTCGATCCTCAGCACCACATACAAAGCAATAAAATAAAGACATTGTGTCCATCTACAACTAAAAAAATATTTAAAAAAAAAAATATTGCAGGTGTCCTCGTGCCACTGAACTGTACACTTTCAGATGGTTTGTTTTATGTTGTGGGAATTTCACCTCAATTTTTAAAAAAACTAGTATTGCATGGCATATTGGTCTTGTCAGGTGTGATCTGGAAGGCTCAGTGCTTTGGGCGCCCCTTCTGGGCACCCAGGCCCATGACATTCTCAGGGCCTCACTTGGCACTTTGGGGAGGACCCTGCTCTGCACCCTCTCTCTGCTTCTCGCCCAGCCTGAGTCTTTTTTTTTTTTTTTTTTTTTTTTTACTTGTAGATGGACACAATGTCTCTATTATATTGCTTTGTATGTGGTGCTGAGGATCGAACCCAGGGCCTCACGCATGCAAGGCAAGCGCTCTACCGCTGAGCTACAATCCCAGCCCCAGCCTGAGTCTTGCTGGCATTCTGCGTCGCCTCTCGTTGGGTGTTCTCTGTCCGGTTCTCTTCTGCGTTCCCTGCTGCCCTCCCTGCCCTCCTTTCAGTGGCGAGGCCTCAGCTGCCCTTTCCTTTTCCTGGAGCCTGTCTTCATCCCGCAGAGTTTTGCATGATCCCAGGAGATGGAGGACTAAGTCACGATCCCATTCGGCTGGGGTCTGTTGCCAGCATTGGCTAGACTTGTGTTCTTTTTCAATTTGCGCGTCTGGCTATCTACCCTCCAACTCTGTGTCAAGGGCCAGCCGTGGCTGCTACAGTCATTCCCTGCTCTGAGGATTTGTAACTATTCTCAAAGTACTCTGCGCTCCTGGCTCTAGACTTCCCATCGCTGGGTCTCTCCCATACAGGCTTCTGCCTTTGTCTGCTGGGTTTGTGGGACGCCCTTTCTCAAGCTCCTGTCCTCTCCCCAACCCCGATGCTGCATGGCCCTGTGCAGAGATGGGCAGGCTGGCAGGGGCTCATCTGCGCGCACAAGAGTTTCACCGTGAAGCTCTCCCACTGCTGCAGACACAAGGGCGCCGCTGCTCCACCTCCAGTAGTGTAACCTGGGGGACTCGTCCCCTTTACTCCAGAAAATGTCACAGCAGGCCCTACAACTGGGGTTCAAGCATATGCTTTTCAAAACATGTTTTTAAATCACTGTTCTCTATGCTAAGGGTTGACTTGTGTGTCCCCAAAGAATACGTTTAAATCCTAACCCCTGCTCTTCGTGAATAAGACCGTATTTGAAAATAGGGTCTCTGCGGATGTGATCAAGCTGAGATGAAGGTGTTAGGGTGACGTCTGTATAGGAAGAGGGAAATGTGGACACATGGGCAGGGAGATGGCTGTGCAAAAGCAGGCAGAAAGTAGAGTTAGGTGGCCACCAGCCAAGGGCTGGCTAGGGCTTCCAGAAGCCGCAAGACACCTCAACTTCAGACTTTGGCCTCTGGAAGCCTCAGGAGAATAAGCGTGCACTGCTTTTATCTGCACCATTTGTGGCACTGTGTTGTAGCAGCCCTGGGAAACTAGTACACACCACCAGGCTAACCTCTGGAAAGGGACAGTTATGGTTTAGACCTGAGGTGTCCCTCAAAAGCTCACGTGTTAGATAATGCAGGAATGTTCAGACGGGACATGGTTAGATTATGAGAGCTGTAGTAGGTGGATTAATCCATTTGATGGATTAATAATTTGAAAAGATTATTGGTAACTGTAGGCTGGTGAGGCATGGCTGAAGGAAGGTCACTGGGGGTGTGACCCTGGGGATTGTGTTTTGTCCCTGGCTCCTCTCTCTCTGCATCCCGGCCCACCATGATCCAATAGCCTCCCTCCATCCCTCCTTTCCACGATGTGCTTTCATCTCAGGCCCAGAGCAATGGACTTGGCCAGCCATGGACTAAAGCTCTGAAACTCCAAATAAACTTTTCCTTCTAAGTTATTGTTGTCAGGTATTTTGGTCAAAGAGACAAAAAAGCTGGATATCCAGAGAGAGAGGAGACAGACATATTTTGAAAACAGACATGCTCTCAACACATATCAGGGTGCATTTTTAATTGCTTCACGGAGTTTCTGAGGATCCAGAAGGTAAAGCTTGTGAAAGCAAATGATTTGGAACGTATTAAGCACTGATCACATGTTATTATGAAATAAATATTCTATTGCGAGAGCAGAACTAATTTTTGGCCATTAGTCTCCCTTCTCCCTTGTGTATGTCTGATAACTTCTAAACTATTTGTATTCCTTTTTGGTCAGTTCCCTTTGAATGCCTTGCAAACACGAAGAAGTATCTCTGACAGCCCAGTCAGGGCCAAGGGATGGGTTAACCCGGCGCGGAGGCATACTGCACTCAGTTAGCTCCACCCAGGCGCACAGGGAACCCCAGTCTCCCTCCTGGGTGTGCGTGCGCACTCGTGTGTGCCCCCAGAGCATAGGGAGAGAATCCAGTGATATTTCACACAAATGAGAAATGTTATTCTGCAGATTAAAGCCTCGGCGAGCCTGGTTTTGTCTTTATTTATGCTTTTCCATTTCCCTCTGCGCTGACACGGGTGCCCACGCCGGGGAGCGCTGAAGGACGTAATTGGCGTGGTGAAGGATTGTGGAGCAGCCCTGACGCTCCCGCGCACGGCCACCCCCCTTCTCTCCTCCATCTGTCACCATCTAATGTGACAAAGTTTTTATCGGGCATTGAGGCACGGGAGATTAAAAGTAAATACTGCAATCAGGGGGCAGCTGGGGAGAAAATGCAGTGCATTTCACAGTATGCTGCACAGCTCATCAGGGTAGCCTTGTGGAGCCACCAGGAAGTGAGGGGGGATGGAGAACTCCAGACTGGGGGCGGGGGAAAAGCAGCCCGAGCACCTGAGCTTCTCTCTTCAGTGATAGTGAAATGATAGCGGCTGCCTCGTTTCAAATGCTTGGACCAAGCATTTGGACCAGGTAGTTTTTGCGCATTTCCTCATTTAATCCTCTGAGTGCTAAGGTCAAGTTGGAATAGGTTCCTCTCCTAATCGATGAAAAATCTGAAGACCAGAGAGGTTAAGGAACAAGTCCAAGGTCACACACTCCCGGTTGGTGGCCCAGGATGCCCTTTCTCCTCCCATTGCTTTCTGCTCCCTTCTTCAATAAACTGATATTGGGATTTGGGATTGCAGGATAAACTGCCGCAGGAGAAATGGTTTTGTTGTGTTTTCATATGTTGCACTAAGCTGCAAGCTTCAACCACTAATTAATTCAATCCTATATTCCTTCATTTAACGTGCAAGTTCTATGCCCCTCTCCCCCAGCCTTCTAGGTGCTACAGAAAATAGCACCACAATCAGTGTTTGTGCTCAATAGGTATTTGTTGACTGACTGACTGACCGAGCACATATTAGTCCAGCACTTTCTCTGCCATTGCTCCTGAAGTGCAGTCCCTGGACCAGCAGCAGCATCAGAGTCACTTGGGAGTTTGTTAGGAATGCAGAATCTCAGGTGCCACTGCAGAGCTGAGGAATCACGATCTGCCTTTTAACAAGCTTCTCAGGTGATTCATGTGATGCAGAAGTCTGAGAAGCCCTGGGGTCTGGTGGCCCAGGCCTGGCTGCTCCATTATCATGGGCAACGAGGCTGGACTTCACTCTGACTCCTGGGCCATGTGTGTGGAGCAAGTTTACCAATAATCAGTCCCAAACGGGGACGGACTCCCACTATGTGGGGGATAGCTAGGACCCTCACATGCCAACCACCAGGATTAGGAGTCCCAGTGCATTCACCCACGGCCTCCTGGGCTGCAGGGTTAGCAGCGCTGAGTGTGGTGAGATAAACCGCACTCACATACAGCAAGAGGTGTGAAGCTGGGTTGTTCTTACAGATAACCAGCGAGGGGTAGGAGCCCCCTGGGATCTGTCGTGAGCCAATTCTCAAGGCTCAAGAAGGCAACCCAGAGTGGGTACAGACTTGACAGCACATTCCTCCCTGGACCACAGTCGAGGTGTCCTGAAAGACAGCTCTCCCTAGGTTATACACCTTGGGGGAATACGACTTGCTGGCTAAAGCTTTGAAGGACATCTTGCAGCAAGGGGAAAATGGAACAACGCCCAGGTGTTCCTGCCTAACTCAGGTTACATTCCTGGTAAAGATAAGAACAGATCCCTGGCTAGCTCCGGCGCTTTCTCCTTATCTCATGATGTTATGTTCCAGAACATTCTACAGTTATTATTAGGAACTTCAAGCAAGAAGATGGGGGTAGGAGGATTGGATTCAAACTCCTCAGAGAGCAATCCTGCAATATGGGGGTGGGGGAATCAACGTATTCAAGAAAGAGCATTGTGGTTAAGGATGGAGCCTAGTCTGAAGATTTCAAGAATCTGGTATCAGTCAGGACTACAAGGCTGGGACTTTGCAGGGAGGCAGAGGGAGAAAAAGGAAAGGTGGGAAGACACAGGGAGAGGGACATTCAGGTGCCCATCCATGGCTGAGTCTATCCATACTGAAAGACTGTGGTGGTGGCCATTTAGCACTGCGTCAGATAATGCCCAGAGGAGAAAACAGTGATGCCCGGCTGAGACTGTGGCCTGTCCTTCCCTTTCTACTGCAGATTTATGGGGTTCCTCTGCCTGGGGCAAGTGGGCCTGGCTGTGAGGCCCCCAGCATTGCCGTTCTCTAGCTGCCAGTCTGGAGAGAAGCTCTAGTTTCCTGTGATGCAACTACTCAGTGGCATCTGTGATCACATGACCACAAATAATTTTATCAGGAGCTATAAAATCAAATGTGTTTTTCTCATTTGAATATTTCCAAAATCAGATTGCACCCTACAATATAAGTACATTTGATAGTTTTTATTTTTTAAAGCTTTTATGGAATTGATGATCTATTCTACAATTAATGGCATCTTAGAACTAAGGAAATATGATATTAAGACTCTTATAGAATGGGACACAACACAGGTGCATTCTGATAGATGACATTCTTGAGAGATGTAGAAATGAGGATAAATTCATAATCATTGGGATAATCATAACCAATACTACTTATTGAATGTTTCATGCCAGTTATACATTTTTTCTAATTCGTAAGTAAGTTCACAAGGAAAATAATGTGAATGTAATCATTTCACATATTGGTATATTATGGTCTCTGTCCTGTGGTCAGAGGTCATTTTATTGAGATATAATTCACATGTGGAAAAGTTCACCCTTCTAAATACTATAATTTAGTGGATTTCAGCATATTTTCAGGGTTTGTGCCTAGAATCTTTGATTGAAATATCTTTTTCAAAAAATGTTTTATTGGTGCATCATCACTATACATAGTGGTGGGATTAGTTGTGGTATATTCATCTGTGCACAAAAGCAGATCTATTCCACTCCCCAGTACCTCTCCTTTCCTTACCCTCCTTCCTCTCCCATCCTCTACTGGCCTCCCTCCTATTTTCAAGAAATCACTTTTTCCCCATTTTTTTCTGTCTAGTTGCTACATATGAAAGAAAACTTATGACCTTTGACTTTCTGAGTCTGGCTTATTTCACTTAACATAATATTCTACAGTTGCATCCACTTTCCTTCAATACTTTTTTTTTTTTTTTTTGGTACTGGGGATTGAACTCAGGGGTACTCAACCACTGAGCCACATCCCCAGCCCTATTTTGTGTTTTATGTAGAGACAGGGTCTCACTGAGTCGCTTAGCGCCTCGCCATTGCTGAGGCTGGCTTTGAACTCGCAATTCTCCTGTCTCAGCCTCCCTAAGTGCTGGGATTACAGGCTTGAG
>CM053401.1:23012905-23112842 GCA_028644305.1 Xerus rutilus
TTTTTTTTTTTTGGTACTGGGGATTGAACTCAGGGGTACTCAACCACTGAGCCACATCCCCAGCCCTATTTTGTGTTTTATGTAGAGACAGGGTCTCACTGAGTCGCTTAGCGCCTCGCCATTGCTGAGGCTGGCTTTGAACTCGCAATTCTCCTGTCTCAGCCTCCCTAAGTGCTGGGATTACAGGCTTGAGCCACCGTGCCCGGCTACTTTCCTTCAATACTTTAATCCTTATTTATAGTAGAATAAAAATCCATCATGTATATACCACATTTTTTTTGTCCATTCATCTGTTGGCAGACATCATGATGGTTCCATAACTTGGCTATTATGAACTGTGCTGCTATAAACGTGGGTATGCATGTATTGCTGTGGTATGCCAATGTTAGCTCTTTTGGATAAATCTCAAGGAATGGTGTAACTGGGTTGTAAGGTGATTTCATTCCTAACCTTTTGAGGAATTTCCATAGTATCATACTAATTCACAATCTCATCAACAGTGTATAATTTGACTTTCTCCTTTCCTGTTCATATCCTTTTTATTTCCTTCTCTTGCCTAATTGCTCCAGCCAAAATTTCAAGTACTATATTGAGTAGTAGTAGGGAAAGTGGACGGGCTTGTCTTGTTCCTGATATTAGAAGAAATGCTTTCAGTTTTTCTCTATTCAGTGTGATGTTGGCTTTGGGTTTGTCATGCATAGTTTTTATGATATTGAGGTAAGGTCTTTCTATCCCTACTTTCTTCAGTGTTTTTATCATGATGGGTGCTGAATTTTATCTAAGGCTTTTGCTGCATCTATTGAGATGACCATATGATTTTTGTCCTTAATTCTATTCATGTGATATGTTGAGCCATCCTTGCATCTTTGGAATTAACCTAATTGCATTATGATGTACAATCTTCTTAATGTATTGTTGAATATGATTTGCTAATATTTTATTAAGAACTTTTGCCTCTATATTCATTGGTAATGTTGGTCTCTAGTTTTCTTTCCTTGACATGTCCTCATATGGTTTGAATATCAGGGTGACACTGGCCTCATAGAATAAATTTGGAAGTGTTCAACACCTTATAAATTTGTAGAATAGGGGGGCAGGAAAGGGGAATGGGTATAGTAAAGATGGTTGATAAAAAAATATATAAATAAATATATATATATACTGTTCATTGAAAGTGCATATAAAGATGTTTAATATGAAAAAATAAAAAATAAAAAAAATTTGTAGAATAATTTTTTGAGGAGAATTGGCGTTAGTTCTTTAAAGGTTTATTAGAACTCAGCTGAGAATCCATCTGGTCCTGAGCTTTGCTTTGTTGGAGGGCTATTTATTATTGTTTCCAATTCATTGTTTTTAATCTGTTTAGGATTTCTAAATCCTTTTCATTTAACTTTGGTAGGTTGTATGTATCTAGATATTTGTCCATTTCGTCTAGATTTTTCCATTTGTTTTCAAAAAAGATCCTAGTGTTCAAAATAGTCCCTAATGGTCATCTGGATTTCCGTGATGTCTGTAGTGATATCTCCTTTTTCATCTCTAATTTTATTAATTTGAGTCTTCTCTTTCTTTTGGTTAGTTCATCCAAGAGTTTATCAATCTTGTTTATATTTGCAAATAATCAACTCTTTGCTACATTGGCTTTGTGTTTTTTAAATTCTTTATTTCATAAATTTCATCTCTGATCTTAATTATGTCCTTCCTTCCACTAGGCTTGGATTTGGTCTTGTTACTCTAGGACCTTGAAATGCATCATTAAGTTGTTTACTTGGGATCTTTCTGATCTTTTTAAATATACATTCATAGCTATAAATTTTTCTTAGAATAATTTTCACAGTGTCCAAAGCATTCTAGTGTGCTTTATTCTTGTTAGATTTTAGGTATTTTACAATTTCTCCCCTGGTTTCTCCTATGACTCATTCATCATTCAAAAGTGTATTGTTCAATCTCCATGTGTTTACTTAGATTCTGTAGTCTTTCTTGCTGTGGATTTCTAATTTTACTCCATTATGATTGGATAAGCTACAAAGAATTATATTATTTTTTTATATTCACTAAGGCTTGCTTTGTAACCTAAAATATGATCTATTTTAGAGAAAGTTCCATAAGTAGCTGAGAAGAAAGTGAATTGTCATTAGATGAAATATTCTGTAGATGTCTGTTAGGCTCATTTGATTTGTAATATTTTTAAAGTCTTTACTGACTTTATGTCTAGATGACCTATTTATTGGCAAGAAAGGTTTGAAATTACCTGGTATTATTTTGTTGGGATCTAGCTGAACCTTTATGTTGAGTAGTGCTTGTTTGGAGCATAAGTATTTACTGTCATTGTATCTTCTTTTTAAAAATTAATTATTTTTTTATTCATTGTATCTTCTTGTTGAATTGTTTCCTTTTCCAGTATAGAGGGACCTTATTTGTCACTTTTGATTAACTTTGGCTTGAAGTCTGCTTTGTTGGACATGAGTCACTAATCCTACTTGCTTTGAGGCTCCATTTTCATGGACTATCATTCTCTATTCTTTTGATTTCAATCTGTGGATATCTTGGCCTGAGTGGTGAGTATTTTTGCAGACAACATATAGTCGAGTTTTGTCTTTTAATCCATTCTGCCAGTCTATGTCTTTTAGTTGGAGAGTTAAGACAATTTACATTTGGTGTTATTATAGAAACATGCTTATTATTGCCTACCATTTTGATTTATTTCTAAGGTTTAATTTGCTTACCTCTCATTTGCTTAAATACTTTTATAATGAAATTTATCCTTTTCTGAGCTCTGGAGTTTGTTTTTAATTCATTCAATGTGAAGGATTTCTTTATGCATTTTCTATAATGCTGGCTTAGTACTCATTAATTGTTTTAGTTTATACTTACCTTGGAAGGGTTTTATTTCTTCTTTGATTCTGAAGGATAGCCTTTCTGGGTGTAGCAATCTTGACTGACAGTTATTTTCTTTCAGTACTTTAAAGACACCACTCTAAGTCATTCTAGATTTTAGGGTATCTGGTGGAAAATCAGGTGTTATTCTTATTGGTTCACCTCTAAATGTTACCTGATGTTTTTCTATTGAGCCTTTTAAATTTTTTATCTGTATTCTATGTATTTGGCACTTTAATTGTATGTCATGGGGAAATTCTTTTCTGATCTTGTCTATTTGGGATTATAAATGCCTCCTGTATTTGGATGTCCCTCTGTTATGGTTTAGATTGAAGTGTCCTCCCCCAAAGCTCCTGTGTTAATGCAGGAATATACAGAGGTAAAATGATGAGATTGTGAGAGCCATAACCTAATCACTTTATCCTGGTTTAAATGGAAAGGCTGTGTGGTAACTATGCAGGTGGGGCATGATTGGAGAAGGTGGATCACTGGGGGCAAGCCCTGGAAGGGTGCATTTTCCTGTGTCCCCTTCCTCTTTTCCTCTCTGATTTCTGATCCCATCATGATCTGAGCAACTTCCTTCACTATTCCCTTTGGCCATGGTGTTCAGTCTCACCCAAAGCAAAGGAGACAGCTATCTTTGGACTGAACCTCTGAATCTATGAGACCCAAATAATCTTTTCATTCTCTAAATTGTTCTTATAGGGCATTTTTGTCATAGCTAGGCAAAAGCTGCCTGATGCACTAATTTTTCTGTTAATATTTCACTGGAAAATTTATCAATGCCATTAGCATGTATCTCATTTCCAACCTCAAGTCCAATAATTCTTAATTTTCATGTCTTAATGCCATCTCAGAGTCCTTGTATATTATTATCGTGGATTCGTCTTCTCCTTATCCACTCACGTCCTCTTTCTCCTCTGTTGTCTTCTTTTTATTGCTAATGGAGTCTTCAAGTTCATATTCCTTGTCTTCAAGCTGTTTTCTATGTGATCTATTCTGTTGATGAGATTTTCAATTGAATTATTGATTTTATTTATTGAGTTTTTCATTTCCAGAATTTTTTTGATTCCTTTTTATTTTTATTTTTATTTATTTATTTTTTTGTGGTGCTGAGGATTGAACCCAAGGTCTGTGCATGCAAGGCAAACACTCTACCAACTGAGCTATATCCCCAGCCCTGTTTGATTCTTTTAAAGTATCTCTTTCTCTTCATTGAAATGTTCTTTCACACCCTGTATTTTCTAAGTTCATTCCTTAGATCTTTCTGTAGTTTATTGTTCATTTTGAAAATCAACTTTTCAAATTCTTTGTCCAGGATTTCATCTATTTCAATATCTGTGGATTCCATTATTGGGGGGTCATAGAGTTGGTGTATTGTTGGTTTGTGTCCTCATATTTTCTGAGGTCCCATGTTAGTACATCTGTCGAGATGACTTCCTCTTCCTTGTTTACATAGGTGTGCTTTATAGAGTAGTTATCTTTTTATAATTAGACCTAGACTGGGGGTTTATCTTAGCTTCAACACATCTAATTAGCATAATCAATGTGCTAAGTTCAGCTACCAGTAACATTTTAAGAAAAGAGTAACTGCCAGTAGCAGTGGTCACTTAAAAGCAAACTGTATATCAACGTGTGCTATAAAAGTTATTACTAACAATCTCCACAACTCTATTACCCATAGAAAAAAGAGAGTGAGAAATAATAGAGAACAGACTGAAAAGATTAAGCTTCAATGATAATATAGTACATTGAATTGGAAGAAGAAATAAAAATAAATAGAGAGAAAAAAGCAAAAGGAAAAAAAGGAAAGAAAAAAATGATAGAGGGAAGGGAAACAGAAGATAAAATAAGGAGAGAAAGAAAAAAAGATGAAAGAGAGGAAAAGAGGTGTCCAGAATGGATCCAATTAATTGAAAAAATACATAAAATAGAACTCTGGAAAAAACACAAAATATAGGAAGACACTGGGGAATCAATTTAATTGAGCAGTTATTGTAGGAACTGTCATACGGAGATTCTGTTTTCCTTTTGCTAAAGATTTTGAAATGGAGATCTTTTTGTCTTTTTACAAATTCATTTAATTTTATTATTTATAATAAAGATAACTCTATATTAATGACTCAGAACAATTGTATTATTTTACTTGTGCAACTCTTTTCATGTCAATAGATTCACAAATCAGAAAAAAAAACCTTTTAGCAGACTAGATGACCTATTTTTTTGTTCCTTTTAGATATGCATGACAGTAGAGTGTATTCTGACTTATTATACATACATGGAGTATAACTTATTCTAATTAGGATCTCATTCTTGTGATTCTACATGATGTGGAGTTACACTGGTTGTGTGTTTATATATGAACATAGGAATCTCTGGGTTTTGTTTTTTGATTTTTTTCATACTGAGGATTGAACTCAGGGGTGCTCGACCACTGAGCCACATCCCCAGCCCTATTTTGTGTTTTATGTAGAGACAGGGTCTCACTGAGTTGCTTAGCGCCTCACCATTGCTGAGGCTGGCTTTGAACTCGTGATTCTCCTGTCTCAGCCTCCCTAAGTGCTGGGATTACAGGCTTGAGCCACTGCGCCTGGCTATCTCTGGATTTTTGACTTTAGAATCTCCCAACTATGAGGAAGTTTGTGTGACAAAAATATTGTGTTGTTTGTTTGATCTCAGCTCTGATCCAAACCAGCCAAATTTGGGGGAGTCTGTATGTTGAGTTCTACCCGCTCCTTCCTGGGCAGCCTGTCTGATTCAGAGCACAATTCATGCTCAAAATGACTTTGTTATTGTAACCAGTTGGGGGAGTGTAAGTCTGGCAGAGTGGCTGACCATCCCTTTCACATGCTCCGCCTGTAGGCTGAACTGGGTTTAATTTCACTCTCTTGTGTTGGTATGGGACACACGCCAGTCTATCTTCCAGACCTCTCTGGGGATAGAGACCTGGTGCAAGGTCCACAAGAGTGTGCCATGGAATCACCACTTTCCACCTGACCCTGATCCATTCCAGTTCCATCCCTTCAGGAACACCAGAGATCGGACTGCTAATTTTGAATGAAAGAACCCTTCATTCTTCTCTGCTCTGCAGACTGATAGACCAGAGGCTGCAGTTTCCATGGCCACCCTGGGCTTCTCCCTGATCTGATTCCAGTTTCACTCCAATGATGGACATTTAGCATGAACACCCATCAGTCCAGTAGAAAGTAAACCCTAAGTGACTGTTTGGTCTTGAGTATTTGAAAAGCCATTATAGCAAGAACAAGATGAAACAGAGGGAAAGCAAACTATGAAAAATAAATGTCAACTGAAGGGATTCCTAGTCTCCCATGCAGGAAATCCAGTTTTTTAAAGCTATTGGATACTTTCCTACTTCCACCATCCCCACGAGATTGTGGTAGGACTTTCTCCTGATCTGGCTCAGCTCACTATATCTGAGCTTATTTTCTGCTCAGAATGTGCCTTTGTTGGACAGCAATGCCTGTTTATCTAAAATTAGAAGGAAGAGTGTCTTTGGCTCATTGTAAGGGAGTGCCCTTCCCCCACTGGGCCGCCATGGGCCTGGTATTGCTGCTGTCTATCCCTTTTATTAATTCTCTTTCTAGTGTAGAAAACAATATTTTTGGTTTTCACCTGTTTGCTAACTCTCTATGTTGCAGACCAGTATTCTCCCACAATCTTCCTACTGCAATATGCTGCCACATAACTGTGGTTTTAATTCAGGCACAGGAAATTGCTGCAAAATTGTGGGTTCCTCTAATCTACCATTTTCTTCTCCTCCCTTTTTAATCTAAATTTCTTGAGGATCTGATCTTATTGTCTCTTATATCTGTGAATTTTTCTCTTGGTTGATTATTTCCTTGTGCATTTTGTAATTTGCGGTTATAAATTCATTATCGAAGTTTTACATGTGGGAATCCTACATCAATTGGAGAGGTGATGTGTCCCTCTAGAAGTGTCATTGCATTTGCCCTAGCTTAAAACTGACTTCAGATTCCTTGGTGTTGTTAATTCTGGTTTGGAGCTCCTAATCACAGAAGCAGAGTAAATTCAAATTTCACATCTAGCGAGCAGATTCCAACAACTTGGGAGGCTGAGGCAAGAGGCTAGCAAGTTTGAGGCCAGCCTCAGCAACTTAGCAAGACCCTGTATCAAAGTAAAAAATAAAAAGGGCTGGGGATGCACCTCAGTGTTAGAGCACCCCAGGTTTCAATCCCCAGTACCACAAAGGAAAAGAAAAAAGAAAAAACTATGGGGAGAAAAGTCATGATTACTAATTCCTAAAGAAGATTGTTTTCCCCACACAGAGCCCAGGTATGGATAAAAGTTCAAGGTTTTTCAATATTGGCATTATCCTATGCCAGATAATTAATTCTCTGTTGTGAGGAGCTGTTCTGAGCCTGCTAGGATGTTTAAGCAGCATCTCTGGCCTCCCCTCTCTAGATGCCAAAATCCTGTCTCCCCACAGTAAGACAACCAAAAAGATAGATAGAGGTGGGATTCAGTGGAGACTTAAAGGAGAGGAAGGGCAAGGCTTGTTTTGGGGCAAAGTGCTAACAAGAGTTATAGCTGGGAAATATTGGCTCCATCAGGAATTTTACCTAAACCAGGGTGAAATGTTTATGCTATAAGCATTGTGAGTGCCTGTTCTATACCAGGTGTTGTGCTGAACTTGGCCATAAGAGGAATAGGTTCACCACCTGCCTAGAGGAGAAACTTGTGGAAAGAGTATACTGGATGTTGGAAACGAGGCACAAGCTTTGGAATAGGACAGGCCTGAGTTTCAATTCAGTTCTTCCACTGACTGGCTGAGTGACCCATGAAAAACTCATCTCTCTGAGAGTTCCGTCATTCACGAAATAGTCATATCCACGAATTCTCTACCTCACACAGTGAGCCTAAGAAGAATCTGCTCTCATTTTTTCTGAAGTCAGCATCTAATTTTGTGACTTTGAAAGTGACAAGCTTCCTGAGCCTCAGTTCATTGACCTTTCTGGTAGGCATGCCTGGGCCCATTTGGAAGCTTTCAAGGAACGCTTGCTAAGCACCGTGATGCTCAGCCGTATGCTTTCACAGAACCAGGGACAACCGTCCCTGGGGCTCTGCCAGACCCACCTGACTTCTCCAAAGGTGATGAGCAGTTTGACCATTTGTGCCCCTGGTGCCTGAGTTGGGAAGTTCTGCGTTTGAAGGTTGAGGATTAGATGACATGATCTATGGCTGTTTCTCAACCATGGCATTATTGAAATCTTCAGATAATTCTTTGCTGGTGGTGTCCTTCACTTTATAGCATGTTCAGCAGCATCTCTAGTCTCTACCCACTAGATGCCAGTAGCAAGCCCCTGTTGTGACAACCAAAGATGTCTCTAGATATTGCCACATCTCCTTGGAGGATAAAATCACCCCTAGATGAGACCTAGGGGAATGTTCTCTGTAAGCCTAAATATGTATTATGTAATTCTTGTAATGAATTATTATTGTTATGATTTTCATAGAGCTAAGAGCTAAAAGCTAAAAATATACTACTTTTAAGGTGGTGTACATCCACTTTAACTGGAACCCTATGGAGACACTGAGCTCAAGGTTAAATAGTGGGGATTCTGAGGAGGTCTTGTCTAATAGGCAAGGCAATTACTTTTTTATTTTTTTTTGGTACCAGAGATTGAACTTAGAAGCACTTAACCACTTAGCCACATCCCCAGCCCTTTTTTGCATTTAATTTAGAGACCAGGTCTCACTGAGTTGCTTAGTACCTTGTTAACTTATTTAGGCTGGCTTTGAACTTGTGATCCTCCGACCTCAGCCTCCAAAGCAGCTGGGATTACAGATATGCACCACCATCCCCAGCAATGCAGGTGCTTTTTTTTTTTTTTTTGGTACCAGGGATTGAACTCAAGTGTACTCGACCACGGAGCCACATCCCCAGCCCTATTTTGTGTTTTATGTAGAGACAGGGTCTCACTGAGTTGCTTAGCGCCTCGCCATTGCTGAGGCTGGCTTTGAACTCGCGATTCTCCTGTCTCAGCCTCCCAAAGTGCTGGGATTACAGGCCTGCGCTACTGCACCCAGCTGAGGCAAGTACTTTTGAGCGCTGTATTCTGTGAGCACTGCCCACCTGTCTCCTAACAGGCCTGACAGCTGCTGGTCTGGCTAGGAAAGGACGAAAGCTCAGGCCCTGGTCTAGCTCCACCATTGCTTGCTGGGGGGCCATTTCCTTGGCATCTCTGGATGGACTCTGAGGTCCTTCATGATATCTGTTGGCCAAGACTATGTCCGTGTTAATATGTCCATGGAGGGAAGTAGGAGCTAGAAAGATGGCCCACCTCTCCATGGCAGCTGGGAAACACTGAGCCATGGTAAAGAGGCACCAAAGCTAAATAAGGATCAGCCGTAGCTCCTTAGGCCATGAGCAAAAGATGGCCTTTCTAGGCTTGGTGGGAAAAAAAAAAATTCTATGAGAAGTCAGAAGAGACTGTAACTATTTCTGTTTTCTAAGTAGAAATGTTTTATCTAGCTTCTTGTTGTTGTTGCTGTAACCAAAATATCCAGCAAGAACAACTTAGAGGAGGAAACATTGGGAGCTCATGGTTTCAGAGGTCTCAGTCCATAGATGGCTGACTGCATTGCTCTAGGCCCGAGGTGAGGCAGCACATCACAAGGGAAGAGCCCAGAGCGGGGGAGAGCTGCTAAGCTCGTGGCGGGGTCAAGAAGCAGAGACAGAGGGGAAGGCACCACAGAGCAGATGCATCCTTCTGGGGCATAGCCTCAGGGACCCCCTTTCTCCATCCACACCCTGCCTTCCCTCAGTTACCACCCTGTCAATCCATTTAAACCAGGACGGACTGATTAGGGGACAGCTCTCATAATCTGATCATGTCACATCTGGACATTCCTGCATCAACAAGAGCTTTAGGGAGACATCTCATATCCAAACCATAGCAAGGAAGGAATAATCTAGATGTGCAAAAGAATAAATCCTTCCATTGCTTTCTGCCTTATGAGGAAGAGGAAAGCAGAAAGACAGGCCCAAATGCCAGCTGTGTCCCCTGTCACTGAAGGACCATCCTATAGAAGGTGATCATTGCTGAGCAGGACAGTGAGCTTTGGATAGGCCAGGTGAGCCCAGAGGGGAAGGCGACACAGGCCTAGACAAATGATAAAGCAAGGAAGTTGGGTTTCCAGAGGAAGAGATTGGAGGCAAGGGCTTCAGAGTGTCTTAGGGCCGTGGCTGTCTGCTGTGACCAAATGAAACTCCCGAAAACTCCCAGTAACGCTTGCCAGTCACACAAAGACCTTGCATCTTGATGGGTTTGTCCATCCTCCCAAGGGTACATGTTGAAGATAGAGTTGCATGGAATGAGCTGGGCCCAGTGTACTGGGTTGCTGGGGCTGCTGTGACAGAGTGGCCCCCTGGGGGGCTGACCACTGGACATTTGTTCTCTCCCAGTTACGGAGGCTGGAAGTCTGAAATGGAGATGCTGGTGGCTCACTTGAGGCCTCAGAGGGCTCCTTCGCTGACTCTGCTCAGCATCTGGTGGCTGTTGGTGACCCTTGGCCTGGACTGGCCTGCAGATGTGTCCCTCCAGTTACCTTCTACTTCTGCCATCGCTGGCGTCCTTCCTGTGTGCCTGTGCTGTGGTCATCCCCTCTCCTGACACGGCACTGGCCACACTGGGTCCAGTCCTACATGACTTCATCTGACCTAACACATCTGGAAAGACCCTATTTCCAAGAAAGGTCACCTTCTGAGCTTCCAGATGGACGTGCACTTTGAGGACGTGTGGTACTCAGCGTGCACTGTCTGACCCCATACCCACAGCGAGAGGCACTGTGACCCATGAACGGAACCCTGGGGAAGGCAGAGAGACCCACAGCCCTCCCTCCCACCCTTGCCTCCTTCACAGACATGCAGGGGATAGCCGGGCACCTGGGCGGTGGCTCTGGAATAGTGAGGCAGGCCCACAGTCCTGTTAGATGGCTGCTGCACGAGGTGAGCGGCTCCCAGTGACTGACCTCCACAGCCTTCCACCCAAGGTCGTGATGGCCTGGGGCACAGCATCCTCCTGTTCCAGGCATATAGTAATAGTGGTATTTGTTCTCATTGATCTCTGTCTTTGGCTTCCATTCTTTCTTTTATATTTATTTATTTATTTATTTGGTACCTGGGATTGAACCCAGGAGTGCTGAGCCACTAAGCCACACCCCAAACCCTTTTTTAAATATTTTATTTTGAGACACCATCTCGCTAAGTTGCTTAGGGCCTCACTAAATTGCTGAGGCTGGCTTTGAACTTGCAATTCTCCTGCCTCAGCCTCCCGAGCTACTGGGATCACATGCGTGTGCCACCGTGCCTGGCTGGTTTCCATTCTTTTAGTAAATCTCACTCAGACTCCCTTTGGAGAACTTCTCTTCCTTACTCTCAGGCTATGAAGGCCTTCATCCAAGATTTTAGGACCTGGTCAATCATCCTGTTTTATCCCTCGAGTCCCAAAGATGGGTTCAGAGTGGGCACAAGTTCCAAATTAATGAAATCAGAAAGAGATTCCAAGAACTTTACAGAAAGGGAGGCTTCTTTCTCTTCAGCTAGTCTTGGATCTCTAAGGGTATGGGTTGGACCTCTGGCAATCATTCTGCCATTTGTGAGGTCAGAAATTCTTAGGAGTATTAATATGGTAAAAATGGAATCAAGAATTGAACAGGGGGCTGGAGATGTAGCTCAGTGGTGGAACACTTGCCTGGCATCTATGAAGCCCTGGGTTTAATCCCCAGCAACACACACACACACACACACACACAACACACACACACACACACACACACACACACACAGAAAGAAATAGAGACGACGGGAGGCAAGGAGGCAGAGAAAGAAAGAAATGGAGAAAGAAAAAGACTTGAACAGGGAGAAATGGGATTCTGGTGGTGTCAATATCTCCTAGATCAAGCCATACCTGAAGCTTTACTACTGGTTTTTGTAGCTATCTGGTTATTTAGGTATCATTAAATCCACCACTACTCCTCCCCATTACTTTGCTTGAGCCAATTTGTTGATCACATTTTCTATCAATAGTAAAGAAAGGGTATTAATTGCAGCTCCCTTAAACATTTCCCGGGTTTTATTGTTTCCACTATTTATACAGTCGGTGTGTTTCTTTTCATTTATCTTTGAAACATGAAAGATAAAGAGGATGGTGGTATGTTCCTGAGTGTCAGCACAGCACCCTGGTCAGGCAGATCATCTCAGAGTCTCCTAGAAGTGCAAGTCCATCGGCACTCAGCCTTTGTCCAGCAGGGAGTGGCTTGGATCAGGGAAGGGCAGTGGGGACAGAGCCAGTGGCACTGAGGGTGAAAGGAACTGAACCTGGTGCTGCGGGGCTGTCTGTCAGCAATGGGTGGTGACGAGGGGCAGTGTTGTGGAGGGGAGGGAGATGGCAAGCTTGGCCTTGACCATTTTTAATGTCCTGTACTTTCACAGTGGGGATGTCAGGTGGGACCCACATGGGGACATCAGGTCAGCAGCTGAACATACAAAGCTGGAGTTTGGAGTTGAGGCCAGACTAGAGTCACCCAAGTAGGGGACAGTGGGTGATGTGGGTGGTGGCTGAAATTGAGGTCCCTGGAGCGCCCTTGTCCCCTGAGTGCAGCAGGAGGGGACTAGCAGTAGGGCCCTCCTGCTGCACTGGGTGCCAGAACCTGGTGCTGAGCCACTCACTGTCCTGACTCACAAACTTGAGCTCCCCACGGGCAGGAATGTGTCTAGAACATGGGAAATAGACTTCTTAGCAGAGGACCAGGGCCCATCTTCTGTAGCACTGAGAAGATGCCACAAGTGTGGCACCTCCCCACAGTCCCCTCTGCTCCCTCACAGTGCTCACTGAGAACCCCCGGCCCCTGTGGAGGGGCTGGAAGGCATACTTGGTGCACCCCGGGGACAGGCTAGAGTGCTTGGGAGCTGGTGTGACCTGCTTCTTCCCCACGTGGCCTTCTTCCCTTCCCTGTCTCCCCACCCACTCCTCTTGTGGGGCTCTCTTCTGGGATCCCACCTGGGACCACCACCCAGTGCCAAGGGCAGGGCTTGGCTCTTGTCCAGACGAGGACTTCTCGAACCACAGGAAGAGCGTGTCCGTCTCACTCCCTGCATGAAGCGGGAGGCCAGTGGGTTGAGATGAGGAGGGTGGACCACTCATCCCTGCAGCCACTGCAGGAGTCCCCTCACACTCAGAGTCTGCTGTGGGCACGCTCTGCCCTCCCCCCACCAAAGGAAACCAACCTAGGACACGCGGGTCACTGTGACCTATGGGAGCACCCTTGGCTCTGGTGCAGCAGTATGGGGTCGGGGGAGGACTCCCGTGTTCCCCAGTGTCCACCTCCAGCAGGTCCACCTCCAGGGTCCCATGTTCACAGGGGCTCTACCTTTTTCCAGGAGATCCCAAAATATAGCAGCCTTGAGCACTGTCTCCTAGTTGTCCATGCCAGCGAGCCTGGGTGTGTGTGTGTGTGTGTGTGTGTGTGTGTGTGTGGGCATGCGTGCCTACATGTGTATGTGTACCCATGTTTTTGTGCTTTGGTGTGTGTGTTTGTGTGTGCGGCGGCTGCCTATCATCATGCCGCTAATGGAAATACTGCCACGGATCGCAACTCTCAATTAGCTCCCAGGGCGATTGCTGTGACAGCCAGTTACCGAACAGCAAGGTCTAAAGGAATGAATTAATTTGTAGTACACGGCAGTTAGAGTCACCGTGTTAGCAACGAGGCCTCGACAGAGACCCTGATTAGAGGAGCTTAGGACCATTTGACACCAGCAGGTTCCTGAGAGGCCTTCTCCTGTGGCCCTGACCCTGGCTAGGGATCAGAGGAGTGTCGAGGACCTTAGCTGAGCTCAGGACCATGCAACCTATCAGCGACTCTGCGGGTGCTGGTTGGCATGCCGCCAGACCAAACACCCAGGGTGCAGGGGCTTGGAGAGGGTGGCGGGGGCTCTTTCTCTCTTTCTCTTCCTCTCTCTTTCTCTCCCCCTATGTATCTATGTGTCTATTTGTTATGGTCTGGATGTGAGGTGTTCCCCACAAGCTCATGTGTAAGACAATGCAAACGTTCAGAGAAGAAATGATTGGGTTATGAGAGCCTTAATCCAATCAGTAAATTAAGCCCCTAATAAATTAACTGAGTGGTAGCTGGAGGCAGGTGGGGTGTGGCTGAAGGAGATGAGTCATTAGGAGGATATATTTTTATCTGGCAAATGCAGTTTCTCTCTCTCTGCTTCCTGATCACTATGTGAGCTGCTTCCCTCTGCCATGCTCTTCTGCCGTGATGTCCTGCCTCACCTCGAGCCATGAGCAACAGAGCCTGCAGCGTATGGACTGAGACCTCTGAAACCGTGAACCCCCAAATAAACTTTTCCTCCTGTACAGTTGTTCTGGTCAGGTCCTTTAGTCACAGCAGTGAAAAAGCGGACTAAAACACTATCTACGCCGTGAGGCTCCTCTGTTCTGCTTCTCCAGGTGACAGATGCTGTACTGTGGATGGAAGCTACCATCTATGTGATAAAGGAGACTTCTCCATGTCTGAGGTGTGAAATGAAAAGACCTGGAGGTGATGATGGTGCAGGGCCCTGAGAAACCATGCATTCAACAGAGACTCTGATTTCTGGGAATCATAGCCGGAGAAATCTAGAAGAGGGTTTGGGATGCAATTTGGCCCTAGAACACTGCTCTGCACCCTGAAGATCCAGTGCACCCATCTCTGCAGAAGGAACTTTAATGCAAGGGCTGTTGACCAAGTCTGGCCCCAAGGAGGAAGAAAATTCTTGGACTTTCTATTTCTTCCAACTCCACCTCTGGCCTTGAAAGAAAAGAAAGAGCCCTGTGTTTTAAATTCATCTCCTTTGATCCGGGCTAGTTCTGCAGTCTTTCCTTGCATTTCCTGATCCTCACATTATTTTTTCAAGGGGACAGGCCAGCTGTTTTATAGAACTTCCCTCTGTTGGTGTTTGCTGTTTTTTCATGATCAGATTCAGTTCATGCATCTGCCCAGGAATTTCACAGAGGTGCTATTTTGTTATTTTCCATGCCTACTGTCAGGAGAGACAAGAAGTTATTGACCCAGTGCTGGGATATTAACTTTAATCATCGAGTAAAGTGATCATCTGTCAGGTTTCCCCATTGTAAAGTTATTGTGCTTCTCTCTATAATATGTGATTTGTGGGACGATGCTCTCTGAAAATATCCTGGTTCACATCACATTTTACTCACGAGTTTTAGCATCCATTAATGATTTCCTTTACTATTTGGCATTCCATGCTAAGGAAGAATTATCCTCTCTTCCTTGTTTACTTATTTATCCATTTATGTCCGTATCGATTTAGGGAATCTTCTTGTTATAATTCATTTCTATTATTATTCATTGTGATGCTCAAATTGTCCGTATTCAGCCAATACGGACAATTGGCTGACAATTCAGGCTGACTCTTGCATTCCCATCCATCTTCGAGCACACCTGACCTGGTAGGTGCACACTGGTTGTGTTAGCCTCCTCTTCTACTTTCCTTGCCCCAGATCTGGAATCAGCTTTTTTCTCCAAAGACCCTTCCAGGATCAATTTAATCAGATTTTTTCTGGAGCACTGTGGAGCCTCAAAAGGGCAACTGTTCGTGTGGTCATGTGGTCGTGTAGTCTATTGGCCTGTGTTTTATTAAGTTCTCTTCTCTGAGTAGTTACGGTTTTATTATTTACAGAAATAATAACCATATTTATTTGCACACATTGATTTTCATTTTCATCTCCTTGTCTTTACTTTTTAAATTAAAGATGCTATAATACACACATATGTACCATTACATGAAAGGAAAACTACAGGCCATTGTACTAGAATAGACACGAGAGGATTAGCAAAGACTTTCTCCAGAGAACCAGATGAAGAAGCAGTCTAGACCTGGGGCCTACCAACTGCAGCCCCTCCTGTTTGGATGCATAAAGTTTTATTGGAACAAAGCCACCTTGTTGCTTTATCTATCATTGATGGCAGATTTTGCCCTACAATGGCAGAGATGAGTAGTTGTAACAGAGAGCACGTGGCTCACAAAGCTTAAAATATTTACTATCTAAGTTTTTACGGGAAAAGTTTGTCCACCTTTGGTCTAGATGCACCAATACTGAGAAGCCAAAGCTATAAGAGAAGCTAAATATTACTGAAACAGTCTGAAGGGGAGAATGGAATGGAACTAATGTTGGCCCGTTAATTCAGGTTCCCATACATAACTACTTATAAAGGCCTTGCTCCTTAGGTATGTAGTCATCATGTAAAGCAAAAAAAAAAAAAAAAAAAAAAAAAAAAAAAAAAAATTTAAAGTCTCTTAAAAGCCACCCTGTTGGAGACTGACCTGTCATTTCTCACTGAGTCCAGCAAAGTCAGTTTTGCCAGCATCTACAAATCTGTGTTGAGCATTTGGGCAACATACATATGCAAGGTAGAGCTACTATACGCAGCATCAGCCCACAGGCTGAAATCTACCAGGTAATCAACTGCAATTCTGAAATCAAATCACATGTGGGCTAGCAGAGTTTACAGGGAATAAATGATTAAAAACCCTAGAATCACATCCCTAGAAGCTTTCTCATTTGGAAGATTGCAAAAGAAGATTGAAGTGGGAAGTGTTTTGCCAACACGAAAGATAGAAACACACACACACACAACTTTTAAACATAGGTTGAAAAAGATTTTATGTCTGATAGCTATATCCTTTAAATTATCTCAGTTTTTAGTAAATGCAACAAACACCATCCAATTATGAATAGTCACAAAACTGATTTGAAAGATGATTCCAAATATATCTGAAATACTATCTTTTGGGGGGGAGGTACCAGGGATTGAACTCAGGTGTACTCGACCACTGAGCCACATCCCCAGCCCTATTTTGGATTCTATGTAGAGACAGGGTCTCACTGAGTTGCTTAGCACCTCGCCATTGCTGAGGCTGGCTTTGAACTTGTGATTCTCCTGTCTCAGCCTCCCTAAGTGCTGGGATTACAGGCTTGAGCCGCCGCGCCCGGCTATCTCTGGGTTTTTGACTTTAGAATCTCCCAACTATGAGGAAGTTTGTGTGACAAAAATATTGTGTTGTTTGTTTGATCTCAGCTCTGACCCAAACCAGCCAAATTTGTTTGGGGGAGTCTGTATGTTGAGTTCTACCCGCTCCTTCCTGGGCAGCCTGTCTGATTCAGAGCACAATTCATGCTCAAAATGACTTTGTTATTGTAACCAGTTGGGGGAGTGTAAGTCTGGCAGGGTGGCTGACCATCCCTCTCACCTGCTCCGCCTGTAGGCTGAACTGGGTTTAATTTCACTCTCTTGTGTTGGTATGGGACACACGCCAGTCTATCTTCCAGACCTCTCTGGGGATAGAGACCTGGTGCAAGGTCCACAAGAGTGTGCCATGGAATCACCACTTTCCACCTGACCCTGATCCATTCCAGTTCCATCCCTTCAGGAACACCAGAGATCGGACTGCTAATTTGAATATTTGGCATCTATTTTCTCAAATAAGAAGTTAGCCAGTCATTGAGGAAAACAACTGATAATATTGATGCCAATGATTAATTTTGAGTTTTTGAATTCTAGGAAACTTTTTATCTGCCACTGTGAGTTTGACAGTTTCTCAATACTTATAAGATCGGAAGTGATGTTGATCAAAACTGAACTTTTTGAGACTGTGTTCTGAAGTGCTCCAACATCCAGAAGATCTGCAGGACTTAATGTGTCCATGTTTTTCAAATGTCAATGTAGACTGTTAGAAAAACCAGGAGGAAGATCTACTTAGAGCACGAGAAACACCAGTGCCCATGTGATGTGACACACAAAGCACATGGATATGGTTTCGGATTTCCCATCACAGCCTAACTTTAAGAGATCACCACTCATTGAGTTTTGTCATATTATCAAAGAATACCCCCAATAATCTGGAAAGCCTACTAAGCTCCTTCTGCCTTTCCCAACTGTGTGTCTCTGAAGCCACATTTTCTTCATAGACTTTGATTAAAACATATATATATAGCACCAGACATTAGATTTTTAAAAATGAGAAAACAATACTATTTATGTTACTAAAATTTATTGGAAAAAATAATTTTTCATAAAAAGATGTTATTGGGGGCTGGGGAGATAGCTCAGTCCTGAGTTCAACCCCCAGCACCACCAAAAAAAAAAAAAGATGCTATGGACATTGACACGTGAGTTATTATTGTTGTTTCAAATTAATAAATGAACATTTAAAATATTCTCAGTTTTAAAAATTATCTCAAAAAATTATAGTTGTATATATTTATGGAATATAAAATAATGTTATAAATTTTGAAAACAATGGGAATTGGCCAAATCAAGGCAAGCAACCTGTCTATCACCTCAAACATTTGACATATTCTGTGATGAAAGCACTCAAGATCCAGCCTCCTGATGACATGGAAATGTCCAGTACCCAACTCTTAGCTATATTTACCATGCTGTTCAACAAGTGCCCCCCACCCCCAAATCCAGCTTTTGGATTACTAGGGATTGAACTCAGGGCCTCACACATGCTAAGCAAGGCTCTACCACTGAGCTACACTCCCAGCCATTTTTATTTATTCATTTGTTTGTTTCTTTTTAAAATTTTGAGACAGGATCTCACTAAGTTGCCCAGACTGGCCTTGAACTTGAGATCCTCCTGTCTCAGTCTCCTGAGTAACTGGGATTGCAGGCGTGTGCCACCATGCCCAGTCACAAACTTTTTTATCTTGCTGAGGCTCTCCACCCTCTGATTATCACCTCCCAGCCTCTTACTCCCACAGCCTCTACTACCCACCATTTGGCTCAGCTTCTATGACGTCAATGAGAACATATGGAATTTCTTTTAGTGTTTGGCTTGTAAATAGCGTAACATTTTCCAGTGTCACCCATGTTGTTGCAAACACCAGAATTTCTTCCTTTCTTAAGGCTGAATAGTATTCTATCATGTATATGTGTGTATACATACTGCATTTAATTTTTATTAATATATAATTATACATATAATGGGGTTCAGTGTGATATTTTAACTCATGCATGTAGTGTGCACTGATCAAATCAGGGTAGTTAGCATTCCCCTTTTCTTATCATCTCTCTGTTTGGAGACATCAAGTTTCTTCCAGATTATCATAAAATTTCTAACGGGTTATTGTGAACTATAGTCATCCCCTGTGCTGTGGAACACCAGAATTTATTCTCTTTGTCTAACTTTTTTGAAACCCATTACCCAACCTCTCATTATCCCCCCTCCCCTCCCACCCTTCCCAACCTCTACCAATCACTATCCTACATGTAGGCTGACTATTTTGAGCTTCTGCATAAGATAGAAAATATGCAACATTGTTTCTCTGTGTCTGGCTTATTTCAGTTAACATGATGTCCTTTAGTTCCATTCATTTTGCTGCAAATGGAGAGATCTTATTCTTCTTTAGGGCTTGATAGTATTCCTTTGTGTATATGTGTCACTTTTTCTTTGTGCTTTCACCTGTCCATAGGACCTAGGTTTCTTGAATATCATAGCCATAGTGCTTCAATAAACATGAGAGTGCTGGTTTTTCTTTGGCACCTTTTTTTTTTGGTACTAGGGATTGAACTCGGGGGCACTCGACCACTGAGCCACATCCCCAGCCCTATTTTGTGTTTTATGTAGAGACAGGGTCTCACTGAGTTGCTTAGCGCCTCACTCTTGCTGAGGCTGGCTTTGAACTCGCGATTCTCCTGTCTCAGCCTCCCTAAATGCTGGGATTATAGGAGTGCGCCACTGCGCCCGGCTCTTTAGCACATTTTTTTTTTGTCTGTTCATCTGCTGGTGGAACTCAGGTTGATCCCATCACTTGGCTTGTGGATAGCCCTGCAATATGGGCCTGCAGACACCTTTCAACATTCTGAGTTTAGGTCTTTCAGGTAACTACCCAGGAGTGAGACTGCTCTATCAGATTCTCATTTTTAGTTTCTAAGCTGATAACTTATCTATTGATACATAGAACTCCCTTAAACAAAGGTTATCTGTGGTCTTCAATAATTGTTAAGAGTGTAAAAGAGTCCTGAGGTCAACAAGTTTGAGAAGTACTGTCTCAGAATCAAACTTTCCCGCAAATTAAAAGGACACTTGCATAAGAAGTCTCACAATGGCGTTGCTTGAAATGATGAATGAATAAACTGTAATGTTGTCATATAACATCATTCTAATTAGCAATTGAAATGAATAAATTAAACCTATATGTATAAAAATGGACAAATCAAAAATCAAAAAGCAAGTTGCAGGAGACTTCATAATTTGACATTATTTACATATTTTTAATTGAAAGACTGAAAGTATGGATATATACAGATGTAGTAAATGTATTAAAATCATGCATAGGAATGATTTATGCAACCTTGGAAATAGTTATTTCTTTCAAAACAAGTAGGAGGGAGAAAGGTAAGAAAATAGACTCATACTATAATACTATATCTATAATATTATAAAAATTCTTTTTTTTTGTTTTTTGGTTCCAGGTATTGAACCCAGAGGCACTTAACCAATGAGCCACATCCCCAGCCCTGTTTTTATACTTTAAAGAAAGGATCTCGTTGAGTTGCTTAGAGCCTCACTAAGTTGCTGAGGCTGGCTTTGAACTCCTGATCCTCCTGCCTCAGCCTCCTGAGCCACTTGGATTGCAGGTGTGTGCCATCACACCTGGCACATTGCATTTTTTTTAGTTGCCAATGGACATTTATTTATTTATTTATTTGTATGCAGTGCTGAGTATCTAACCCAGTGCCTCAGACATGCTAGGTAAGTGCTCTACCACTGATCACAACCCCAGCCCACAGTACAACATTTCTCTTTTTTAAAAATTTGTTTATTGTAATTAGGTTTACATAACAGCAGAATGCATTTGATTCATTGTACACAAATGGAGCACAACTATTCATTTCTCTGGTTGTACACAATGTAGAGTGACACCATATGTGCAGTCATATGTGTACTTAGGGCATCGATGTCCATCTCATTCCACCATCTTTCCTGCCCCCATGTCCCCTCTCCTCCTCTCCCTCCCCTTTGACCAAAGTTCCTCCATTCTTCCCATGGCCCCTCCCCCATTATGGATCAGCATCCACTTATCAGAGAGAACATTCGGCCTTTGGTTTTTTGGGATTGGCTTACTTCGCTTAGCATGATATTCTCCAACTCCATCTATTTACCTGCAAAGGCCATAATTTTATTCTCTTTTAATGCTGAGTAATATTCCATTGTATATATATGCCACAGTTTCTTTATCCATTCATCTATTGAAGGGCATCTAGGTTGGTTCCACAGTTTAGCTATTGTGAATTGAACTGCTATAAACATTGAAGTGGCTGCGTCACTGTAGTATGTTGTTTTTAAGTCCTTTGGGTATAGACCAAGGAGTGGAATAGCTGGGCCAAATGGTGGTTCCATTCTAAGTTTTCTAAGGAATCTCCATACTGCTTTCCAGAGTGGTTGCCCCAATTTGCAGTCCCACTAGCAATGTATGAGTGTGCCTTTTCCTCCACATCCTCGCTAACACTTATTGTTGCTTGTATTCTTGATAACTGCCATTCTGACTGGTGTGAGATGAAACCTTACAGTAGTTTTGATTTGCATTTGTCTAATGGCTAGAGATGTTGAACATTTTTTCATATATTTGTTGATTGATTGTATATCTTCTTGTGAGAAGTGTCTGTTCAGCTCCTTAGCCCATTTATTGATTGGATTGTTTGGTTTTTTGGTGTTAAGTTTTTTGAGTTCTTTATATATCCTGGAGATCAGTGCTCTATCGGATGTGTGTGTGACAAAAATTTGCTCCTAGAATGTAGGTTCTCTGTTCACCTTATTTATTTATTTATTTATTTATTTATTTATTTTGCTGAGAAGAAGCTTTTTAGTTTCAATCCATCCCATTTACTGATTCTTGCTTTTATTTCTTGACCTTCAGGAGTCTTGTTAAAGAAATCAGGGCCTAATCCGATGTAATGAAGATTTGGGCCTATTTTTTTCTCAATTAGGTGCAGGGTCTCTGATCTAATTCCTAGGTCCTTGATCCACTTTGAGTTGAGTTTTGTACATAGTGAGAGGTAGGTGTTTAGTTTCATTTTGCTGCATATGGATTTCCAGTTTTCCCAGCATCATTTGCTGAACAGGCTATCTTTTCTCCAATGTATGTTTTTTGTGCCTTTGTCTAGTATGAGATAACTGTATTTATGTGGGTTTCTCTCTGTGTGTTCTATTCTTTACCACTGGTCTACATTTTGGTACCTATACCATGCCATTTTTATTACTATAGCTTTGTAGTATAGTTAAAGGTCTGGTATTGTGCTGCCTCCTGCTTGACTCTTCTTGCTCAGGATTGCTTTGGCTATTCTGGGTCTCTTATTTTTCCAAATGAATTTCATGATTGCCTTTTCTATTCTATAAGGAATGATGTTGGAATTTTAATTGGAATTGCATTGAATCTGTATAGCACTTTGGGTAGTATGACCATTTTGACAATATTAATTCTGCCTATCCAAGAGCATGGGAGACCTTTCCATCTTCTAAGATCTTCTTCAATTTCTTTCTTTGGTATTCTGTAGTTTTCATTGTAGAGGTCTTTCACCTTTTTTGTTAAATTGATTCCCAAAGGTTTTTTTGTTTGTTTGTTTTGTTTTTTGAGGTCATTGTGAATGGAGTAGTTTTCTTAATTTCTCTTTCAGAGCATTCATCACTGATGTGTAGAAGTGCATTTGATTTATGGGTATTGATTTTATATCCTGCTACTTTGCTGAATTCATTTATTAATTCTAGTGGAATTTTTTGGATCCTCTAAGTATAGAATCATGTTGTTGGCAAATAATGATAGTTTGAGTCCTTCTTTTCCTATTCATATCCCATTAATTTCTTTCATTTGTCTAATTGCTCTGGCTAGAGTTTCAAGGACTATGTTGAATAAAAGTGGTAAAAGAGGGCATCCCTGTGTTGTTCCAGTTTTTAGAAGGAATGCTTCCAATTTTTCTCCATTTAAGATAACGTTGGCCTTGGGTTTTGCATAGATAGCTTTTACAATGTTGAGGTATGTTCTTACTATCCCTTGTTTTTCTAGTGTTTTGAACTTGAAGAGGTGCTGTATTATGTTGAATGCTTTCTCAGCATGTATTGAGAGAATTATGTGATTCTTGTCTTTAAATATATTGATGTGATGAATTACATTTATTGATTTCTGTATATTGAACCAACCTTGCATATCTGGTAAAAAACCCATTTGATCATGGTGCACTATCCTTTAAATATATTTTTGTATGCAATTTCCCAGAATTTTATTGAGAATTTTTGCATCAATGTTCATCAGGGATATTGGTCTGAAGTTTTCTTTCTTTGATGTGTCTTTGGTTTTGTAATCAGAATGATACTAGCCCCATAGAATGAGTTTGGTAGGGTTCCCTCCTTTTCTATTTCATGGAACAATTTGAGGAGTACTGGTATTAATTCTTTGAAGGTCTTGTAGAATTTGGCTGAGAATCCGTCTGGTCCTGGACTTTTCTTAGTTAGCATCTTCTATTTCCTTCCTTGAAATTGATCGGTTTAAGTTGTGTATGTCCTCCTGATTCAGTTTGGACAGATCATATACCTCTAGAAATTTGTCAGTGTCTTCGGGATTTTCTATTTTACTGGAGTATAGATTTTCAAAATAGTTTCTAATTATCTTCTGTATTTCAATAATGTCTGTTGTGATATTTCCTTTTTCATCACAAATTTTAGTCATTTGAGTTTTCTCTCTCCTTTTTGTTAGAGTGACTAAAGGTTTATCAGTTTATTTATTTTTTCAGTGAACAAGCTTTTTGCTTTGTCAATTTTTTGAACTGTTTCTTTTGTTTCAATTCATTGATTTCAGCCCTGATTTTAATCATTTCCTGTCTTCTACTAATTTTGGTGTTGATTTGTTCTTTTTCTAGAGCTTTGAGATATAATGTCAGGTCACTTACTTGTTGACCTTTTCTTCTTTTAATGAATGAGCTCAATGCAATGAACTTTTCTCTTAACACAGCCTTCATAGTGTCCCAGAGATTTTGATATGTTGGTTCTGAGTTCTCGTTTACCTCTAAGAATTTTTTTATCTCCTCTATTATGTCTTCTGTTATCCATGTGTCATTCAATAGCATATTATTTAGTCTCCAGGTGTTGAAGTAGTTTCTATTTTTTATTTTATCATTGATTTCTAATTTTATTCCATTATGGTTTGATAGAATGCAGGGTAGTATCTCTATTTTTTTATATTTGCTAAGACTTCCTTTGTAACATAATATATGGTCTATTTTAGAGAAGGTTCTGTGTGCTGCTGAGAAAAAAATGCATTTACTTGTTGATGTATGCAACATTCTGCATGTCTGTTAATTCTAAATTATTGATTTTATTATTGATTTCCTGGTGTCTTTGTTTAGTGGTAAAAGAGGGCATCCCTGTGTTGTTCCAGTTTTTAGAAGGAATGCTTCCAGTTTTTCTCCATTTAAGATAACGTTTGGAAGATCTGTCCAATGGTGAGAGAGGTGTGTTAAAGTCACCCAGTATTATTATGTTGTGGTCTGTTTGATTTGCGAAATTCAGAAGGGTTTGTTTTATATACATGGATGCTCCATTTTTCAGAGCATAGATATTTATGATTGTTATGTCTTGGTAATATATGGTTCCCTTAAGCAGTATGAAATGACCTTCTTTATCCCTTATGACTACCTTTGGTTTGAAGTCCACTTTATCTAATGTGAGAGTGGAAACCCCTGCTTGTTTACACAGTCCATGTGAGTGGTATGTTTTTTCCCAACCTTTTACCCTCAGTCTGTGGATGTCTTTTTCTATGAGATGAGTCTCTTGAAAGCAGCATATTGTTGGGTCTTTTTTTTTTTTAATCCAATCTTCCGGCCTTTGTCTTTTAATTGATGAGTTTAGGTCATTAACATTCTGGGTTATTATTGAAATACAGTTTGTATTCCCAGTCATTTTTGTTTATTTTTGGTTTTTAACTTGACTCAGTTTCTCCTTTGATTGGCTTTTCCTTTAGTGTAGTTCTTCCCTCTGCCAATTTTCATTGTTGTTTTTCATTTCCTCCTCATGGAATATTTTGCTGAAAATGTTCTATAGTGCAGGCTTTCTCATTATAAATTCTTTTAACTTGTTTATCATTTTAGCTTGTTTATCATCATTACCAAATCTGAATCTTAATTTTGCTGGATATAAGATTCTTGGTTGGCATCCATTTTCTTTCAGAGCTTGGTATATGTTGTTCCAGGATCTCCTGACTTAAGGGTCTGGGTTGAGAAATCTGCTGAGATCCGAACTAGTTTCCCTCATATGTAATCTGAAACTTCCCTCTTGCAGCTTTTAAAATTCTATTCTTATTGTGTATGCTAGGCATTTTTATTATAATGTGCCTTGGTGTGGATCTGTTGTAGTTTTTTACATGTGGTATCCTGTAAGCCTCTTATATTTGATTTTCCAATTCATTCTTCATGTTTGGGAAATCTTCTGATATTATTTCATTGAAGAGATTATGATTCCTTTGGTTTGTATCTCTGTGCCTTCCTCTATCCCAATAATTCTTAGATTTGGTCTTCTCATGTTATCCCATAATTCCTGGACATTCTGTTCATGGTTTCTTACCATCTTTATTGTGTGGCCAACTTTAATTTCAAGATTATACATTTTTTCTTCATTTCCTGAGGTTCTGTCTTCCAAGTTCTCTAGTCTGTTGGTGATGCTTTCTATTGAATTTTTTATTTGGTTTATTGTTTCCTTCATTTTAAAGGTTTCTGTTTAGTTTTTTTTCAGCCTCTATCTCTTTCTTGAAATAATATTTTGCTCCTTGTATTTGCTCTCTAATCTCTGTTGGATTGATCATTTGTTGCCTGTAATTGCTGTCTTATATTATTCTGTGCTTCACAAATCATTTTAATTATGTATGTTCTGAACTCCTCTGACATTTCATCTACTATGCTGTCGATGGATTTTATTGTTGTAGCATCTTGGTTTGTTTGGGGCATTTTCTTCTCTTGTTTTTTCATGTTGTTCAAGTGTCTTTCTCTCTAGCAGTGCTGATCTGAGGTATTAGTATTTCTACCCTATAATCTTGTAGTGTCCCTGCAGGTTACCAATATCTCATCTCTGGTGTAACCAGGCCTGCAGGGACCTTGGTGATGATGTTCCTGGTCCTGGCTGTTGTCTCTAGACAGAAGCAGGCTGAGACAGCCATGAGTTGGCAGATGTGGGGCCACAGCATGGTCAGTCGGTCTCCTCCTCTGAACACCAGCCAGAGTTGATCTGTTCCACGTCCTCCATGTGTCAGGCCAGGGTCAGTCTCACACAATATTTCTTAAAAGATAAAATTTCTAAGCCAAGTGTGGTGGTGCATGCATATAATACCAGCACTTTGGGAGGCTGAGACAGGAGGATCACAAGTTCAAAGCCAGCCTCAGAGCAGTGAGGTGCTAAGCAACTCAATGAGACCCTATCTCTAAATAGAACACAAAATAGAGGTGGGGATGTGACTCAGTGGTTGAGTGCCCCTGAGTTCAATCCCCGGTACCCAAAAAAAGCTAAAATTTCTAAAACAAATAAGCTAATATAAGGTGCATATGTTTATATCATTTTCTATAACTTTCTGTAGGTTTCAAATATTTTATAATTTTTAAATATTTATTTATTTACAATAGAATGCATTTTGACATATAGTATACAATTGTAGTACAACTTCTTATTCCTCTGGCTGTACATAGTTCAGAGATAGGGAAGAATGAAGCATTTATAATTAAAAACAAAAAATGTCTTTCTTCAGTGCCTATTGTGTGTTACTTACTTTGAAGCACAAGTGTATTGTTTGGTTTTTGTTTAGTAAGTATCAGTTTCTCCATACTTTCACTAAATAAGGGCTGAATTTGTATTTGAAGAATACCAGAGTCCCTTGCTAATTCCCACCTGCCTGAGCAGTCCTTCCATCTGGGGCCTTGTGGCTGTGGAATAGAAAGCATAGGGAGAATTTTTAATTTCTCTGCATTGTTTTGACTTTTTACTCTAATCATGCTTTAGCAGGAAAAAAATAGTTTTTCATTGGGAAAATAGCAAGAAGTTATGCCCCTTTGTTTTCACATTTTAATAATACTGAAGCCACACTCTTCATCCCCTTGAAAATTGTTTTTTAATGTAAGATTTAACATTTTTCTATGTCATTGTTAATCTTTGATAGTTATTTTCATGGCTGACTAGTGTCCAATCTTATAAGGTGACCTAAGTGTCAAAACTTGGATTTTTAGCCACTTCTTCTTCTTCTAATTTGTCTTTTTTTTTGTTTGTTTTATAAATAGGGTTGGGATGAACCTCTTTGTGACATAATTATGAATATTGCTGTGACCTACAAATAAGCAAATTCCTGACACACAACTATATGAACATCATTTGCCCTTCTTCCTCGCTTCTTAGGCGGAGGGGCCAGGCAGCCAAGTGACTGCTCCATAGACAGAGTGGCAAGGAAGGAGAAGGACAAACAACGTTCATATTGGTGCATATCAGGAATTTGCTTATTTATAGGTCACAAAGCAATATTCACGATTATGTCACAATCTTGTATGCCTGTGCCATTTTCCACATGTCTAAGCAGGGCACGGTGATGCACACCTGTAATTCCAGTGACTCAGGAGGCTGAGGCAGGAGGATCTCAAGTTTGAGGCAGCCTTGGCAAGTTGAGGGCCAGCCTGGACAACTTAGTAAGACCTTGTCTCAAAATAAAAAATACAAAGGAGTGGGAATCTAGCTCCCCTGGATTCAAGCCCCAGTACTGAAAAAAGAAAAGAAAAAGAAAGGTGTTCAAAATTGGGTTAGATTTACAACCCTTACCCCGACCCCTGCATATCTTTTAACATAGAAATATATTTAAGTGAGGGTGCAATTCACTTTTGGTCTAGGAGCTGTGATCAGACCTGCTAGCATCAGTTTGATGTGTTTTCATTGTCTTGAACAATGAACATGGTCAGGGAGGCCCTTCACCGCTCATCTTAAGCATAACATGTGCAGAGCTTTGAACTGTCTCCAACTTAAACTTTAACCCTATTCTACTGTCCCTTCCATTTATCTTAAGCATGAAGCGCATAGCACTTTCTGTTAACTCACCAACTTTTGACCCTATACTCCTGCTTTGCAATGGGTCTTGAATTCTGAGAATATAGAATTAGGAGAGATTTTCAGGAATGCATTTCACTTAAAAAAATGGACTGCCTGGAGCTCCACTCCTTTGCTCTGGGTTTCAGAGGTGCCTGAGGCGCAGCCCCACCTGGAAGAGCCCACAGCCAGGTAGAATCCCATCTCCCTCCTACTCTGGCAGCCTGGAATCTGGAGCAACACAAGAGGACTTGACTAGGAGTTTAGCAAAGAGAGGGAGGCTAGGGTGGATTGGGCTTGGACCAGACTGGGAGACGAGTGGTTTACCCAGGGACCTACAAGGGCACTTTACAGAGAGGTGGGACCTTGAGGGCAGGGATCAGACGATGGGCAGAAGAGCCAGAGTGGCCTGCTGCAGAAGGCATGAGTGTTTCTCCCCTTCCTTCCCAAGGAACAGCAGTACCACTGCTGTGTTCTCTGAGGACCGCTCCTGGGCTCTTAATCCAGTCGAGAAATGCTGGGCACCTAATATGTGTCATGCACAAGGGCCATAGCAGTGAGCAAAATAAACCAACATGCAGAAGATAAAACACAAACCAAATAAATAGGTATTAAAATAAAAATTAATTGGACTGCTGTTATGGTTTAGATATGGGGTGTCCCCCAAGAGCTCACACATGAGACAATGCAAGAAGGTTTAGAGGTAAACTGATTGGGTTATGAGAGCCTTAAGCTAATCCGTGAATTAATCCCTTGATGGGGATGAACTGAGTGGTAACTGAAGGCAGGTAAGGTGTGGCTGAGGAGGTGGGTCATTGGGGGCATGCCTTTGGGTATATATTTTGTATCTGGGGAGTGGAGTCTCTCTCTTTGCTTCCTGGTGCCATGTCCCTGAGCAACTTCCTTCCACCACACTCTTTCACCATGATGTTCTGCCTCAATTCCAGCCCCAAACTATGTAGTTAATCATCTGTGACCTGAGACCTCTAAAACCACGAGCCCCAAAATAAATTTTTTCTCCACTATTTTTTTTTTTTTTTTTTTGGTGCTGGGGATTGAATCCATGGCCTTGTGTGTGCGAGGCAAGCACTCTGCTAACTGAGCTACAGCCCCAGCCCCCACTAATTGTTCTTGTGAGGTCTTTAAGTCACAGTAGTGAAAAAGCTGAGTAAAACAGAAATTGGTACCAAGAAGTGAGATCCTTGCTATGAGTAACCTAACTATGCGGTTTATAAGCTTTTGGAGCATTTTGGAATTTGTGGGAGGAATTTTGAAAAGTTTAGTGTTGAAAGCTGGAAAAGCTTTAGCATGTTTAAGAGTACCTTAATGGGCAGTTCTGGTGGGAGTTCAGAAGACCAGAATGCCATAGGACTGTGGACGGTGAAGACAGCACTCACGAGATTTCAGAGAAGAGGACTCTATTGCAAACTGGACTAGAGGCTTTTCATGTTAGGTTCTAAGAAGTTGTTTGCAATTGGCCCATGTCCTGAGACTTTCTCTGAGGCTGAATTTAAAGGTGATGGACTTCTTAATCTGGCAGAAGAAATTTCTAAGCAGCACAATATTCAGGCAGTGACAGAGACATTGCTAGCAAATTTTAGCCAAGTTTATTGTGATAATCAGGAGCAGAAAGCAAAGCAGAAAATTTGAAAAACTTGGGCTGGGGCTATGGCTCCATGGTAGAGCGCTCACCTAGCATGTGTGAGGCACTGGGTTCAATCCTCAGCACCACATAAAAATAAAATAAAGATATTCTGTCCACCTACAACTAAAAAATAAATATTTTTTAAAAAAGATTTGAAAAACTTGCAGTTTGACCAGAAAACCATGAGTAAAACTGGTTCTAAGGAATGTGTGGTTGTTAAAGACATTACAGACACCAAGGAAATGCTAAAGACTTTGCCCAGAGACAGTAGGAAAGGTGACTTGTGGGCATCTCAGGAATTGGTAAGACCACATTCATCTCAGGCTCAAGGGTGTAAAAGAAAAAATTTCCTTGAGAAGAGACCAGTAGGGAATGGTGTTTGCATTGGGGAGATGTACGCTAGGAAGTTGTTTTACCATGCTCAACCAGGCACTCAGAGGCTATTGCAGTCATGGTCCCTGGAGGCTTGGCTACTGATGAGGATGGCAGCAGACCTTGGTGTCAACGACGTGGTGCTGGCTCTGCAGGAATGCAGGATGCTGGAGTTAGAAGGTCATGGAGGCTTCCACCTAGAATTCAAAGGAAGGCCTGGCAAAGTGCAGTAGGGTCCTAGTCCCTGCAGACAGCCCCTCAGAGGGTGATGTGTGGAGATGTAAGGGGGAGGCTGAAGCTTCAGTGGAGACCCTGAGATTAAGAAATGCCAGTGTTCTGGAATGACTGCCAAGGAAAGCTTCAGGGAGTGAGCAGAGACAAGCCAACCAAGAGGCCATGTGGGCTGAGCTACACAAGCCCTTTGGAGACACCAGGATGCCATGTGTCCCAGATGCTGGATGTGGATCCACAGGTCTCATTTACCTTGCTGGATTTCGGTCTTGCTTTGGTCCTATCCCTTCTTTCTATGCCCCTATTTCTTCACATGAAAATGTTCACTCTGTGCCTTTTATATTGGATATATGAAACTTGCTTTTGATATCTCAAGGGCTCACAGTGAGAATTTGCCTCAAGTCTCAGAGGAGACTTTGGACTTGGACTTTTGGGCAATGCTTGAACTATTAAGGCTCTGGGGACTCTTGGAAATGAACTGAGTGTATTTTGCATTATGAAATGGACATGAGCTTTTGGGGGCCGAGGTAGAATGTTATCGTTTACATATGAGGTGCCCCCCCAAAACTCATGTGAGACAATGCAGGAAGGTTTAGAGGTGAAATGATTGGACTATAAGAGCCTTAACCCAATCAGTGAATTACTCCCCTGATGGGATTAACTGAGTGGTAACTGTAGGCAGGTGGGGTGTGGCTGGAGGAGGTGGGTCATTGGGGGCGTGCCTTTCGGGTATATATTTTGTATCTGGGGAGTGGAGTCTTTCTCTGCTTCCTGGACCATGTTCCCAGCTGCTTTCCTCTGTCACACTTTTCTGCTCTAATGTTCTGTCTCACCTTGAGCCTTAGGAATTGGGCCATCTTTCTATGGACTGAGACCTCTGAAACTGTGAGTCCCCAAATAAACTTTCCTCCTCTAATTGTTCTTGCCAGGTTTTTGCCAGCAGAAAAAAAAAAAAGAAAGGAAGGAAGGAAGGAAGGAAGTGAGGGAGGAAGGAAGGAAGAGAAAAAGATTAAAACAAATGCTACTAGTCTGGGACAGCACCAGGCCTTGCCACCTACATGTGCAAGTTGAAGTACAGCTCCGAGTGAGCGGTCCCAGCCTGGGAAACCAAACTTATGCCTAACCAATCAGAAACTGCCAACTAAGCTGACTTCCCACATTATCAAATACATCCATTGTCTTGCTTCCCCAGTCACCTTATAAAAATTCTCACTTTGCACCACCTTTGCGGAGCACCACCCTGAGCCTCTGGGGTCTGGGGCTGTGTGATTCAGAATCGCTGTTTGCTCAACTCTTTAAAAGTTTAATGTGCCCAAGTTTATCTTTTAACACAGGCAATTTATAGAGTGTAGTGGAAGGTGATAAGTACACAGGAGGAAAATAAGTATAAAAGGGGACATTGAGTGCTGGGTTTGGAGTGTCTGCATGCACGTGTGTGTGTGTGTGTGTGTGTGTGTGCACATGCCCGGGTGCACACATCAGGCAAGGCCTCATGGTGATGACATTTCAGGGTTTCTTTTAGATCTCACACAACTGTCTCAACTCACATTTACACACCTATCGTTGTGCAAATGAGTATTTTACCAGCAACTGTGGAAACTTCCCTAAGGACAGAAACAATCTTGTTTCTTCCATTACTATGAGGCCAACCACAGACCTGAGCCCCTAGTGGATATTCCAAAAGACTTTTTGGATGAATGAAAGAGAAACAATACATTAAACAAAAATGAAATGAATGAGTGAATGAAAAAGAAAAAAGTCCTGCCATCTCCAGACTGGACTTTTCCAGATGTTACAGAATCTTTACACTCACTGCCCTGGCTCAGCAAGCTGGAGACCCTCTCTCTTAGGGTAGAAGAAAAAGGCCTGATTGAGGCAGAGCAAAGCCCAGCATGGGGCAGGGAGGGTGAGGTGGGATGGGGTGGTGTGGAGAGCAGAAGGAAGAGCTAGAGGAACCAGGAGGGAGAAAACAAAAGATCAATATGAACAGCATGAAGTGACAGGAGCCGGCTGGGGAGTGCTCCTCCCTTGATTAGAATTCATGAACTCCTCTCTTACATTAAGTCTTTATATGACACCTGGCCTTTAATGCAAAGCTGGCTGCGAACATTAAAAATTAAAAGCCGAAGGTAGGCTACATCCATCTCTGATAGCACAGCTCCCCTCCTATCTGAGGCCTGCACAAAGCTATTACACATTGATAAATTATTTTGGGTAATAGCCGAGATATTACATTGTTTCTGAGTGAAGGTAAAAATCTCTCCATGACACGGGCATTTATCAGGAGTGCCTTTCATCCTATTTATTATGGGCCAGATGAGCAAGGGGCTGTGGCCAGCTGGCTGGGGTGCTGGGCTAGGCCCCCTTTTTCCCCCGACTCCTCCGTCTCTCTCTCTGTCATTCCCTTGATGGAGTATTGATAGGGCTTGTAACAAGTTAATTATTAACTAAAGATATGCAATTCACCTTATAAGGGGTGGGGCTCCTGGGGAAGGGGGAAGTTGGCTACTAAACAGTCAGACCCACTGATGAGGCCTGTTCTAGCAGCCTAGGCCCCACCCTGGTCCACCTGGTGAATTTCAGCTCCCCATAATGCTCACAGCCACCTGCAGGAGTCCATAGGCTGGAGTCTTATCTCACCACCCCTCTGCACCTTCCCACCCTCTGCAAGCTGGCAGCCAACCAGAGTTGTGGAGAATTTGCTCTGCAGAGGGTTCAAGAGCTGGGGGCGGGGGGTCTTTGCAACCCACTCTAGAGGTAAGCCCTGCATCTGACTAGGCACCGCCTCCTGCTGCCAAAATTGGTACCATCTGCTCCTCCTGCTTTTCCTTCCCCTTTTTCCGGCCTCCACAGGCTCACTTCACACTCCTGATGGCATCCTCAGTGTTGACCCTGCAGGGAGAAGACACAGCCTCCAGAACCTGGCTTTGTTCCCGGGCAAGGCAGGGAAACTTCCTGGGTTTCCATTTCCTCTACAGTGATGGGGATGTGATAATGACGCCGACCTCCTGAGGTTACTGTTAGAAAGGGCCACATGGGTAGTGCTCGGGCATCCACCTGAAGGTTCCGGATGGCTTGTGTGAGGGTGATGTGTGTGTGCATGCGCGTGGACACGCACACAATGTGATAGAGCAGTAATGGCTGCTGGTTTGGGGTGCTCGGGGATCACCCATCCAATCCCTTTTGGAAGCAGCATTCCTTCCAGGAATGTCTTATGAGGGTCTGTTGTTTTCCAGGCATGGTGCTGGGTGCTGAATAGACAATCAAGCCCATCCTGATCCAGCTCCTGCTCTCCAGCTGCTCAGTCTGATTCAGTGGGCTTACTATGCTCAGAGGAGCAAAGTAGGCGCCCTGGGGGACTTTTGTCCTCTGAGGTGGGTCATCTCCCAGGCCTTCCAGCCCTGGATCAGAGTCAGCTCCAACTCCTATCAAGTGCTGGGCACATAATAGGTGCCCAGTTGATATTTTTGGAATATCTGGAGGCTGACTGAAGTATTGAGCCCCAGGTGGGCAGTCCCTGCTGAGTCTCATTGACACCTAAGGTATGACTGGGGCCTGCTGTTCAGGAAGCAAAGGCTGCCAGCTCAGCTCAGGGGAACTGACCATGTCCAAGCCCTAGTCAGTAAAAAGGAGACAAGAAGTGTCCAGTGTCACTGGATGCAAGCTAGGCCATGAGGTCTTCATTGCTGTCAGCAGAGCCAGAGTGACTCTTCTTTCTGGCATTTCTGTCTAATGACCAGACAGCCACAGAATCCACCAACAAGCAAGAAGAGGGGTTGGTGACCCCAGGCACATACTCCCTGTGGGCTGTTACCTATTCAGTCTGGAAGGGGAACCAGGTACAGGCAGGTGTTTGCTAAGGAAGCCTGGGTGGGGTAGGGTCCAGGCTGTCCAGGTATCACAGCTGTCAGATCACACCAGCCTGTCCAGCTATCTCCAGTCTCCACTTCTTTTTCCAGCTCTTTTGAACTTGGATAGGACCGATTGACTACCTCTCAGTTTTGGCTTGAGCCCTGGCTGCTGTCCTTCCAGACTCCTGATTCTATCGTTGTCTATCAGTCAGGACAAGCCTAGCCCCATCCTGCAGCTAACCATGCTTCCTGAAGCCCAGCAAGGACGACTGGACCAGGACAATGGATGAACTTGGTCATCTCCTTGAGTGCCAGCCCCTGATTGGTTATGCTGTGGATTCAGTTGCTGGGCTGACTCATCATCTTCTTAACAGAGCTTTTTCATATAAGCAGAGGCTAAAACAGAGATTGTCAGCCCATGTGGGTTGTTTTCCCTTCTCCAAAAGATAGGCCCTGCCCGCGGAACTGAGAGCCATCCCTGTTGACTGCTGAGAGCGAATCTCCCTTAGTAAGTGTGAGAAAGAAAGCATATCAGCAGAGACCTCCTCTAACAAGCTAACTCTGTAAAACACAGCAAAAGGCCAAGCAGGAAAAGCCTTCTAGAATCAACTCAATGAGCACAACAAATTAATACTGATGATAACTGCAGCCCAGCTTGCACTTTTAGGGTGTCCACTGGATGCCAGGTGCTGCCATCAACATTTTGTGGTAGAGTAGAGGGAACCAGAGCCAGGACAATCAGTGTTGCCAAGCAAACATGCCTGAGTCTGGGCGGCTCTGGGAAGCTGGCTTCAAAGACAGAAGCAGGAGTCAGCCGCTGGAGGCAGCCTGCAGGTAGCTGGGGACCCAGAGAGGTCATGGTCAATGATATCAGTGGCGACAGTGGTCAGGAGGCCTCAGCGTTTAGAAGGTTGTTGAACAGAAGCTGGCAGAGCCAGAGGTGTGCTAAAGGTGGGAAAGATCCCAGGAGGCTAGACACGGAATCATCAGAGGAATACAAGGATCTGGGAAGCTGCCAACTGCAGGCAGAGGCGGAGGGAGCCAGGACAATGTGAAACCCAGTGGCCAGAAAATCAGTCTCCCCACTAGCAGAAGGAAAAGACAGGCAGCAGAGGCTAACGGGTGGGCTGGTGGTGCACAACCAGCTGGGTGCAGGCGGTGACCTGGCCGTGAGCTATCGCCCGGGCCTTAGAGGGCTCCTTGGTTTGCAGTTGACCGCTAGGGAAGGGAAAAGATGCCAAGAATATCTTAGATATTTTTTTCTGAGCTAATATTAGGTAAATAGTTTTCCTTTTTTATTTTCCCAAACAACTGCTGTAAATATTTAAATTGTTTTAATCATTTCTTTTTGTTGTTTAGGGAAGTAATTGGAATTGAACCCAGGTCTCCACATGCTAGGAAAGTGCTCTATCACTGAGCTATATCCCCAACCCCTAACTACTTTTATATCAGACTTTTTTATTGATGGAAATTTTTTTGGGGGGGTGGGTACTGGGGATTGAACTCAGGGACACTCAACCACTGAGCTATATCCCCAGCCCTATTTTGTATTTTATTTAGAGACAGGAGAATTTGTGCTAAAATTGGATTGGAAGGGAGCTTGAATTTTTGCAGGTTGCATTTTTAATAAAAATAATTTGAAAAATATGAAAAGAACATAATATTTGCATACTTAGGCCTGTATCTAGAATTGCTCCCTTTCTGTATAATAGAAATTAAAAACTGATGTTTTTAAAGGTTGGCAAGGAGGGAGACAAGATATAGAACATGGTTTGCCTTGAGTTTACCTCTCATTAGGCTCGCCAGGTCTTCAAGGTCTTTCTACCTCCAAAAGAAAGGCTACACCAGGTAGGAAAGGGGTAAGCGCTTTCTATTTCATAGCGGTAGACAGTCTGGAAAGAGAATTATCACATCAGCTGGGCAAAGAAATTGCAATCACTCAGGATGCATAAGCCAGCCAGTCTTGCATCTAAAGTCTCTGCTAATTCCGTGCATTCTTAATCTTGGCAATATTTCAAGCGGCTGGGTTTTAGACTTGGCTCTTTAGAGTTAATGTTGCCTTGGGGGTGGGGTGGGGAAGCTGCGAGGTGGGGGCGGGGGGGTGAGTTTCTACAAACCCAGTGTCTCTGCACCTGGAACCTGGGAAGGGGGCAGTGGTCAGAGGGAAACAGAGGGAGAGAAAGATATCAAGTGTAGTAATCAGAATGAAAAATGGAGCCGCGGTTACTTTAAACAAGAGCTAATTCATCACAAGAACGAGTGGATAAGTAGCTGAGTTTCAGGCGTTCAGTAAGTTCCCCGTTCTGCTCCAAAAATTATTCCACCCCTGTCTGCATGCTCCCATAAATCATCCCTTCTTCACATCAACTCCGATTACCAATTACTCCCGCCTGTGACACGCTTTCCTGGCCCAACACCATCTGATGGGGCCTTGCCTTTTAATTTTACAAATGCTCCCCCCCCCATTTTCCTTTCTTCTTTCTCCTCCAGTCTCTCCCCTCCCCCAGCCTCCCGTTCTCCTCTCTTTTCCCGCCTCTGTCGTCTCTTATTTGCACAGTGCTCCCAGTCCCTGGCCAGCTTGGCCATCCTCAGTGACCCTTGGGAAGGGGAGTGGCCTGGGGAAGATGTGAGAGGGTGACATCTCCTCCTCTTGGACCAGTCGTGGTGAACACCCACGCCCGGCCTGCAGCTCGCTCTATACACTTGGATAGCGCTCGAGTCTGGGGTTCTCCCAACCTGTTGGAAAGGATGACTGATTCTCCCTAAGGAGAGAGCTTGACACCCCCATCCCCAGCTCCTGCATAGTGACATTGGGCACCATAAATATTGATCATGCTGCTGAGGGTGTTTGGGGAGGAGAGGTGGAGCCTCTGAGGGGCCTGCCTTCCAGCCCCACAGAGAAGCCTCCAGACCTCTGCTAGTAAACAGTCACCTACACAACATCTCTATATTATAAGCACAACATTTTCTTCAGATCAACTTAAAATTGCTTCACTTGCTTCTGAAACTTAACTTGGTCCTAAGTAAAAATCCATGAACTCATATGTTGAAAGGGATTGTTATATTTTCCCCAGTAGCTATGAAAACAATTGCTTAGCTCCTATACCAATGACCTAACTTGATAACAACTGAAATCTTCTGGCACAGTGCCTGTCACACAGCACCAGCTCACACACTCGGACATGGGCTGCAATGGCTGTCCCCAGACTGGACCCAGAAAGTAGAGCAGCTCCAACCTCCAAGAACTTTACTGTGTCCTGGAAGGCCCAAGAGCCTGGTGGGATGCTGATGCCATATCACCTCCATGGACTCTGATTCAGGAGGCCTAGGGTGCAGCCCAGGCCCCGAAATCCTGATTGAGACAAGCATCTCTCAAAAACCTGGCCATGCTTTGAGAAGTTCCGGTCCAGCCTGTGCTTGAAATCTGATTCCCTTTGTAACCTTAGGAAAAATCACTGAATCTTCCATTTCCTAGATGCTGAAACTAGGACTGTTCTTCTTACCCATGGAGGTCACAGAAGGCCAGGACTTGAGGAGCTAAGCAGGCGATGGTTTGGAAAGGTGGCCAGCTCTGCTGAGATAAGAGAGGGTTGCCTTCAGTGTCTCTTATCAGTTAAGCCATTGTTTTGACTGGATTTGAAAACTACAGATTCCTGCAGGTTCGAATGCACTCTAAGCCAGTTTCGAGATTGCCATTTGCTGTCGTTTGGATGTCTTGTCCCCTCCACGATTCATCTTGAAACTTAATTTCGAAAGCAGCAATATTGAGGGGTGTGGCCTTTGGGAGGCAATTGATCCACGAGGGTCCACACTTATGAATGAGATTAGGTACCAAGGGCTTGTTGGAAAAAATCTGTCCCCTCTTGCCCTCCCTCTTCTGTCATGGGAAGACACAGCCTTGGAAATAGACACTGGGCCCTCCCTAGAGAATGAACCTGCTAACACCTTGACCTTGAACTTCCTGATCTCCATAATTATAAGAAACACATTTCTGTTCTTTATAAAGTGTTTATCCTTGGCTGTTTTGTTACATCAGCACAAATGGACTACAACACCATTAAAATGAAATTGTGAGTGGGGTATGGATCTATAAAAGTTACCCAGAATCCCAGAACACTGCAAGCAAAGTATTTAGGGTGCAGAATATAAGGGTGGCCTTTCTCTCAGGTCCTGACCCTGCACTCATACAGTCCTGAGAGTGAGAACCTCCTGGAATGTGCCCTGGTATCTTACCTGCTCCCCACCAGTCCTGGCTCTGCAGAAGCCATGGGGTTGCTAGATCTAAATCCTCCTGAGTCAAGGTGAAGTCAAGACAAAGAACCAACCGTCAACTGAACATCCAGGAGGAGAGTCCCAGGTCCCTAAGCTAAATCATCCCTTTCCATGGAGTGTTAACAAAATTAGAATTGGGGCTGGGCTGTAGCTCAGTGGCAAAGCACTTGCCTAGCATGCGAGAGTCCCTGAAAGCCATCGCCAGCACCACAATAGCAACACGAGAATTAACTCCACTTCCCAGATGAGTTCAAACGGAAACCAGAGACCTCATATAATTCCATGTACTTACTAATTATTTTTAAATCACTCATTGCCAAAAAAGGACTTTATATCCCTTGTGTTCATTTAGATGTCTATATCCACCCACAAAACACGACTGAGGACGCCACAGCCAGGCACACCAAAGAGTCACCGAGGGTTTTTTTGGAATCTTAGAAGCCAGTGGGGACACAAAATTAGCTGATGGCACAGATAACCTGGAGAAAGTAAAGAAAGAAGTATCTCCTGGATAATCAAGGAGAGGGAGCTGTGCCATAAAGCAGGCTGGAGATGGTGTGGACACACCATAGAACTTAGCCCAGAGCAGATGCTGTAAGCCAATGGGAAGCATCCGTGCTAGGCATGAGAGCTGCCTTCCCCAGTACTGAACTGAGAGCACTATTTATTTGTTGCTGAGAATCTTTACATACAGGGCACCACCAGGAGGGCCAAGGATCATAATGTAGTAGTAATAATAGTATTGGGTAAGTGCTTTCAAATGTTAATCCCCCCAATGATCTTGAGAAGCAAGTCTCATTAAGCCCTTGCTTTTCAAAACGGGAAACAGAGACTCAGAGATGTCTAGCAACAGGGCCACAATCCCACCGTCATTATATGGCTGATCCACTGGAGAGCAGGTTTTTCTCAAGTGTCCTTCATTTATAAGACCACAGCTGCCAGTCAAGTGAGCGTCTCTTGTCTCTACTAAAGGGATATGTTAAGTGACAAAGACATTCAAGTTAATTAACTCTCTCACCCCCTGCCCTCTCATTTCATAACCAGCCGTTTTTATTTGGGGCCAAGTTCCCTATTGTCTCCAATTTTATTAAAGTCACCTCTTTCTTTTTTTTTTTTTTAAATATTTTGTTTAGTTGTAGATGAACATAATACCTTTATTTTATTTTATGTGGTGCTGAGGATCAAACCCAGTGCCTCACGTATGCGAGGCAAGCGCTCAACTGCTGAGCCATAACTCCAGCCCCTAAAGTCACCTCTTTCTGTCCTTATGAGATCTCTATAGAGCTCGGGGGTGGGGGTCAGGAAAGGTGACACAGAGAAAGACACATCGTGTCTGGGCCAACAAGTATCTGCAGTATTAGGTGAGACTGGGGCAGTTCTCAAAGTGGGGTCCGGCAGCTGGAAACTCATTACCTACACAGTCCTCTGGCTCCATCCCAGACTCTATGGAACTGAAACGGGTGGCCCCAGCAGTCTGAGGTTCAAGGAGCCCTCCTAGTTTTTCTGATGTATGCTAAATCTTGAGAACCACTGGTTCATGTTAGTCAATGTTTAGCTGTGGCCACACATAGGCATTACCTGGGAAGCTGTATGAACAACCAATAAGACAAGCACGGTGGTGTGCACCTATAATCCCAGCGACTAGGGAGGCTGAGGCAGGAGGTGGTAAGTTCAAAGCCAGCCTCAGCAACTTAGTGAGGCCCTAAGCAACTTAGTGAGACCCTGTCTCAAAATAAAAAATTATAAAGGGCTGGGGATGTGGCTCAGTGTTAGAGTACCCCTGAGTTCAATTTCTAATACTGAAGAAACAAAAAATTTAAAAAACAAACAAACAAAAAAACCCCATCAGCTGCAAACTGCCCCAGCAATTTTAATTGGATGGGTCTGGGATATGCCACAGGTATTGGTGTGTTTTTAAGTTCCCCATGGGAGTCTAGAGTGAGACCAAGGTTGAGAAGCCCTGGCTGAGAAGGTCAGAACTTCACCCCAGCTCAGTGCCCCTGCATGGGAGCTCAAGGGCTCAAGAGTTCAAAATTGTCACTTTGCTCTTGGAATTCTTCTCCACTTGAAAACTTAGAATGAAGGCACCAGAAGTTGGGAGAAACTGTGCTTTCAAGAAAGGAACTTGGAATTGAAGACTTTGCAGTCCAGTTCAAACCCTGCACCTGCCACAGACTCACTGTGGGACTCTCCTAGCTTGTTTCTCACCTGTAAGATGGTGAGATTAAAATCTGCTTACACTGCTGCTGTTTAAGCATGAAGGACAGTGCTTGGTACTTGGTCATAGTAGATAGAAGACATGATTTTTTTTTTAAAAAGTGGAAACTGGCCAAAGAGGACCATGAATGTAGGGGCTTCATTCTGACCAAGATCAGGCAAAGGCGAAAAGTATCTGGATGGAATGCTGGAGTCACCAGCAGGAAAGGATGCCAGGAAGGCAGGCTTGCTCCTGGCCAGTGATGGTAGAAGAATTCAGGGGAGATGGAAAACTAGATTCCCTCCAGATTCCCCGGATGCTACATTCACTCATCAGCACAATCAGGAGTGGGGACAAGACCAAGGGATGAGCGGTGTGTGAAATGTGTAGCCCGGAAGGAAGAGGCAGATCCAGCAAAGGGGCTGCTGGGATGGCCCTGCTGGGGACGGATATCCCCCTGGGAAGGGGTGAGGGTCTGCCTGCACCCTGAGATACAGAAAGAGGGTTTGTCAGCACCAAGAAGAAACACTGACCAGGAATGGGGTGCCATAACTGCCAAGCTGGAGTTCTCAACCAAGTTCAGTCTGGTGGTGAAGCAAGACCAGTCCCTGGTCCCATGGAGCTGTGGGTCCTGCCAAGGCCCCATGCTAAGGGGAGAAGGGCAGCGTCTCCTCAAGGGGTTCTTCCTGCCAAGGAGAATGTAAGCCACCTGAGAAATTAAAGTCTAGAATAATTATTAAAGAACAAAAGACAAAGTCAGAAAGATACTTTCAAAAGTTGGAGCCCCTTGGGCTGTAGCTCAGGGGTAGAGCACTCGTCTAGCATGTGTGAGGCACTGGGTTCAATTCTCAGCACCACATATAAACAAGTACATAAAATAAAGGTCCATCAACAACTAATAAAAATATTAAAAAAAAAAAAGCTGGAGCCCCTTATAAGTCCAGTCCACATAGGAGCTGGAGCTAGACAGCAAGAAAATGGCTCCTGTGGTTTATTTAAGGTTTAAGGGTGTGCATCAAAGGCAGAGACAAGGTTTCAAGGGCGGAGTCTTGCTTCCTGAAGTCTTGCAGTCAGCAGGTTGATTGCATCCTGGCAGGTCATGCCCATCTCAGAGGGGCTGTGCGGCTACAGCAGGGGAGCCCACCTCCGGTGCTGTGTGGGGTCTTTGGCAGAGCTGAGGGGGCAGTTCACCTGCATCAGGCGGTCTAGCCCTGTGGGGGTGTCATGGGAGCTCCCAATGCCAGGCCGATCCCCCCGCTGGCTGTGATGCCGGTAGTGCACACACAGCCCATGGACGGCTCTCTCCATGCCCCACACACGGACCTGGAACGTAGATCTGTATTCTTGGCCTCATTTGCTCACCACGCTTGCTGGGATGATTTTGGAGTGAGGACTCTTCTGGAAAGGCTTACCTTGAGTCTGGCTGGTCCCTTCTTTCCCCTGCCTTTATCCTCCTTCCCCCAAGAGCTTATTCTCCAAACTGATGTAAGGTTAGTGGCCAAACCATCCCTCTTTTTTAAAGTGGCAGCTGCCTTTGCGAGGAGGTTAGCATGCCCAACAGCCTCCGTCTCTGACTGCATCTGGCTGCCCCGCACCCCTGGGGCCACTTAGCTATGCCTTGATCTGGGACCAGGACTGACCTGGGGCAGAGCTCAGGGGTCAGCTGCTGCTGAGCAGACTCCCCTCCTGGACCCTGCTTCCAGGTGCTTCTTCACAACCAAGGCCCCAGATGCACTCAAAGCCCCCTCCATACTGCGTAGCCTGGCTGGTATCCCAAAAACATCCAGTGATTGTGTGACCCCAGCTCTGTCCCTGACTCACGAGGCCCACCCTCCAGCCTGTCTCCCCAGGTCATCCCAGAAGTCACAGTCCAGCCCTCCCTCTTCTGGGCTCTCAGCCCTCCAGACCTCCCTCTCCTCTCCTGCCTCTGCTCTGGATGGCTCCTCCCCAGGACACGCCTTCCTCCTCCAGCTACTCCTTTCCTTCCACCCATCCCTAGCCATTTTAGAGATTTTAAAGATTCTTTTTTTTGGCACCGGGGATTGAACTCAGGGGCACTTGACCACTGAGCCATATGCCCAGCTCTGTTTTGTGTTTTGTGTAGAGACAGGGTCTCACTGAGTTGCTTAGTGCCTTGCCGTTGCTGAGGCTGGCTTTGAACTTGCAATTCTCCTGTCTCAGCCTCCCTAAGTGCTTAAGCACCTCCTGCAACAAGAAGCTCTCCTGGCCCTACCATGTCGGGCCAGGCCCTTGGCGTTCCCCAGCACCCTGCATAACAGGATTGTGGCTATGCAGTACCCCAGAGGTGGTGCGATTTATGGGAGTGGATGAAGATTATCCTGAAAGGGCAGGTATAAATGGTGGGTGGGAAAAGGTAGCGACGCCAAGTGCCTTGGGGAGAGTTGCTGTTCCCCAGAGAAGGGAGGTCAAACTGAAATAGATATGCTGGGACTGGGAATTTGCATTTCAAATTCTAGAAAACTCCCAGGAGGTGCTGCTGGAGAACCACTGCACTAAGAACGGAGCTCAAAGAACCCCTCCAGCCCTATCCCTGTCACCCCTGACTCCCTAAGAACCCTAGAGGTCACAGTGAGCTAGTGCAGGAAGACTGGTCCCAGCACAGGAAGTGCTTAGTAAACAGTGACTACGCTCATTTTCAAGAGACCACCTTTCCCATCCAAATGTTCATCTGTAATTCATGAGCTTCTGGGACCTTCTGGGCTGACCACATTGAGCTGGGTGGAAGTGGGGGGTTGGCTACAGAGCCCAATGCCATCACCTGGCCCTGCCGCTGGAACACCTGGGCCTGCTGGCACCTCCAGGCCCTGCCCCGCCGTCCCTTGTCCTGCAATGTCCTTTCTTCTTTTTCTTCTGCAACCTGAATCCTTCTTGGGCTCTGGATCTCAGCCTCCTTCTTCATGATGCTCCCTGTAAGGCTCTTTCCACCCTGTCTCCTGCACTTGGCTGTGATCTCTTCTAGCATCTATCTCACCCTGCCTGGAACTGTGGGCAGTAGTTGGTGAGGCTGTCTCTTACCAGGATGAGTTCTATGTGGGTGTGGAGAGGGTGAGGGGATGGCATTGGGCTCTGAAGCCACCCCCCTCCCACCTGGCTCCATGCAGTCAGCACAGAAGTTCCCAGAAATTCATGAATTACAGGTGAACATTTGAATGGGAAAGAGCCTCTCTCAAAAATAAGAAGAGTTAGTGTTTGCTAAGTACTTCCAGCTTCCTTGTGCTAGGTTACTGTGTCTCGCCAGAAGGTTGTAAAGTCCTATTATCCTTCCGCTGAAGGTACAGAAATTCAAGTAACTGCCAGGTGCAGTGGGGCCCTCCTGTAATCCCAGTGACTTGGAAGGAAGGCTGAGGCAGGAGGATTCCAAGTTCAAAGCCAGCCTTGTAACAGCGAGGTGCTAAGCAACTCTGTGAGACCCTGTCTCTAAATAAAATATAAAAAGGGACTAGGGATGTGGCTCAGTGGTTGAGTGCCCTGGGGTCAATCCCTGGTATGAAAAAAAAGAAAAAGAAAAAGAAAGTTCAAGTAACAACAGGCAAGGAAAGCTAGGGGAGGTGGCGGCCTTTGCATCAGAGCCTGTGCATTTAACCATGCCTCCAAGTACAGAAGCAGACCCCCCAGGTTGGGGACAAAGAAATATTAGCGAGAAAGGTGATCCATTCCCAAATGGCTAGGAGTCTCATGAAATTAATCAGGCTCCTTAAGTGGCTGAGCAATGAACTACCTATTAAAACCTGTCTTTAATAAGAAAAATAAAGTTAGGAAATGGCTGCAATTAGAAAGTCATAATAAAAAACAGGTAAAGGGTCACTTAGAAAAATTAAATGCTAGAGAGATACATAAATCACGGGGTCCGGTGGCACACAAACAGAAAGGTCTTGCCAGAATTAGCTAATGAACTTAGGGGACTCTTGACATATACTTTCAAAAAAGTGAGGGAGGACGGAGGGAGAGGACTGTGGAGGGGAAATGCCAGGCTGGACTGGAAACACAGGAGGAAAACCAGTTCCGGCCACTCCCCCCGGGAAGCCCTGAGTCCTGCTGGCGGGCAAGACAGCATAAATTTTATGATTAAAAATTTCCAATAAATTTTATAAGTAGAAAATCCAGTAAGCAGCTGGAGGCCAACAGAAACCTAAGCCATAAACTGAACTGGCAGGTTTACGCAGAAGTCATGCCGGGAAGCCATAGGGTTCTTTTATTCTAACTAATTTGTAATATTAGTGGGAAGAGGGCCTACTGAAGATTTAGTGGGTTTTTGATTTTTAGAAAAGGCTTTGATTCAGTGTCTCATGAAATGTGACTGGCAAAATTAATTTAAATGGTCCTGGACAGGGACCGTCCCAGGGATGGGACTTGGCTAGAAGGCTGTTAACAGGTGCGATGAGGGAGGGCAAGGGTGTAGGCCGGCCGAAGCTGCCCTCTGGTCACAGTGAGTCTCCTCAAAGGCAAGGGTCATGGCTGGTCAATTAAAATATGGAGGGTATAATTTAGCCAGTATGACACAGACAGGGGAGAGTGGGAAGCCCAAGAAGTATCAAGGACAGAATCATCACCAGAAAGCACTGTGTGCCGTGTAGCAGGGATGGCTGAGGCCCGAAGAACCCAGAAGTGTCTGGCAGAAGAAACCTGGTCCAGGGATGTGTTGAAAAAGATCCCCAAGGAAGAGGAATACACACAGGTGCTCAAAGCTGGGAGAGAGTACAAGGAACAACAAACCTACTGTGAACAACAAGGACACTTACCTCACATGTAGGAATGGGAAGGGTAGGGTTAGCTTCAGGCACAGCATGATCAAGGCCCTGGCTTTACTACATGTTATGGCTGTCCTCAGGCTGGCTTTCCCCCAGATTGCAAGAAACCTGTCACTAGATTCACCCATGCCCTGGAATATGACCTTATTTTTTTAAAGGGGTCTTTGTAGATGCAATTAAGGATCATCCTGGATCAACTGAGTAGGCCCTAAATGCTATAAGTGTCATTGTAACAAGAGAAGTCAAGGCAGAGAGGAGGCCATGTGGAGACAGGCAGCGTCCACACACCAGGGTTGGACTGCAAGCACAGGAGGAGCAGGGGAGGCGGCAGCATTGCAGATGCTTAGATTTCAGACACCTGGTCTCCACAACTGTCAGAGAATAGATTTCTGTTGTTTCAGCTGCCCGGTTGGTGGCGATCTGTTGAGTCTCGGAAGCTAATCTAGCGCCTGCTGGGAAGTTGTGCTTACTGCTCTGGAGACCAGCTGTGTGTGCCAAGAGGGAAGAAGTCGCCCTCTAGTGCCCTGGGCACATCTTCCTCCACACCTCATCGGCTGACGTGAGCCCAGCCTCGTCTCTGAACCAGTCATGAGACCACATTACGCAGCTTCCACTCACCTCTGTGAAATGGGATGACAGCCACTGGCCGTACTGGAGATGGCAGAGCCCCACAGCCTGTACCTCCCTGTGAAGGACAAGAGGAGTGCAGCCTGCCACCTGGCCCGCTCACCCTATGCAACAGACACATGCCATGGGAGAGAAGGAACCGCTCTGTTTAAGCCTCTGTGGATGGGGCTGCTTGTTACCATGGACCTCCTGACTGATACAGAGAGAGAAGACCACAGAAGCCATCAGGAAGCCTGGCAGAGCTGTGATAGGGAGATAGCCCAGGCAGGCAGCGCTGCAGGGGGAAGGACATTCTATGTGTGGGGAGAGGTCAAGGCTTCAAAGGCGGAGACAGGTGCTGGTAAAGAAGCCCCCCCCCCCACCAAAAAAAGGGATGAAAACTCCCCAGGATGGGGTTTGGAAGCAAAGAAGAGGGAATGTGGGTGGGAAGGTAGGTTGGGGAAATTGTTGCCAAAATCCACGCAGGAAGGATGAGGAGCTGGACGCAGGGGAGCTTGCCTGTAATCCCAGTGGCTTGGGAGGCTGAGGAAGGAGGATGGCAGGTTCGAGGCCAGCTTGGGCAACCTAGCAAGACCCTGTCTCAAAACAGTCACTCAGCCCAGTGACAATCAAGGCTAGCCCTGAGGAGCCAGGCCCGAGCTGTGGGACAGGGCACCTGGGCTGGCCTCCAGAGCTCTCCCATGCATACCCGGCCAGCAGAGCAGTGCTGCCCTGGCCTGTGGTGAGAGTGTCCCCTGGGCTGGGGACCCACTGGGGAGGAGACCGGTCCCCCATGCTGATGGAGCTACAGCTTGGAGGTGACGGGGCGTGTGCCTCTCTTGCAAGGGGACGGTGCTCTTGTGACCTCTGTGTACTCGGTCCCCTTGGAAGCTGCTTACGTAGACAGCGACCACCAAAAATCCTCCCAGGAAGCCTGCAAGGAGCACTGGCTCGCCTGGGAGGGTGACGCAGGGGCCCAGGGAGGAGCCAACGCTCCATGTGGAGCTGCAGGCCGGGCTCGGATCTGGGTGCCTGACGGAGGCTGGAAACCCAGCCCTGCCCCTCTCGCAGACCCTGCTGGCTTCGGTCCACATGCTGGCAAGGCTGACCTCAGTAGCTCCAGGCTTTCGTGTTCTTTGCAGCCAGTGATCCCAGTAAAAAAGACAGTGCCTCTTTCCAGTGGTTTCAGCAGAAGTCCCAGCAATGCTCCTCATTGGCACAGCCTGAGTCAGGTGCCCCCTTGGGGACCAGGCGTAGAATCAGCTCCACTGAAAGGGCATGAGCAGGGAATGTCAAGAAGACGGTAGCGTGGCCTGGGTTCCCCCAAGACCGACGCCCAGACAAGGGTGTAAGTGCAAGTGGGTGTGGGGGCGCTGTCAGAGGCATCGCGGGGACCTGGGAGCAGAGACCAGGCGGGGGAGAAGCTGACAGGAACTCCCGAGCAGGCTCTGCTGTGGGCACTGGGTTCGACTGCACTGGGGCCCCGGAGGAGCGAGCATGGATTCACCCACAGTCCAATTCACCTTCGGTGGAGTTTGACTCCTGGGGCATTAATTCCCAGCACTTGTCACCCATGCCATGCAGGTGGCTGAGCATGCTGCGGCGGCCAGAGGGCCTTCATGGAGGGCTGAGGGAACCTGGGCAGGCCACTGGCACCTTGTATGGGTGCTCCCCGAGGGAAAAGAGGAGGCTGTAACCAAAAAAAAGGCAGGGGGACAAGAATTCAGGAATGCCACCAAGCTCCTGACAGAATGTATCCTGGATGAGTTCTAAACCTTCACCCCCAGATCTGCACATACCCATCTATACCCATATATCTCATGAATAGAATATCCATGTATCTCATCCACCTCTCATCAAAGTCTGGTCTTAATTCTAGAAATATTAAGAACCATTTCTCTAAGGGATAACCTGATAAAATGGAAGGTATCATCAGTCCCAAAGGATGAATATTAATAATGAATGATGGTAGATCCAAACAAGTGAATCACTAATGGTGGAATCTCAGGCTCCACAAAAGCTGTTCAAAGGGAAGAGACTGTTGAGAAAGGTGCCTTAACCCAACATTGGTACCCCACAGGGAATCCTCCTCTATTATTAGATGCAAAATTATAGGTCCACAGCTGATAGTACTCATTACCAGCTTCTGGATCTTGCAATAATCTGAGAAGCAAGAAAGAGAACTATTAGCCCTACTTCTGAGAAGGTAAAACTGAGGCTCAAGGAGCCTCACACAGAGCAAGACTCCACTTGGGCTTATCTAATGCCAATCAGATCCCCCTGTGACAAAAGACACCAGCAAGAAAGTCTTTGCTTGGAGACTTGATCCCTCAGACTTTCCCTGTGGTCCTAAACCTGCCGCCCATCCAGACCCCACCTGCGGCTGCTGTCAGGTAAGGGGGGAGTGGGAAGAAAGCTCGGGCCCCCATGCTGAGTGCAGACGTCTTTGAACAGTAGCAAAGACCACGCGGCCTCTGGGAAGATGGAGAACACACATCTTGTAGCCTCTAAGAGCATCCACAGTGGTGGCTTCATAATCACTGGATGGAGCACTCATGCACAAAGCAAAGTTCCTAAGTGTTCTAGAGAATAGGATCTTGCCTGGTGGCAGCCGCACCTCAGGGCGTTCACACCAGTGAATCGTGCTCCACCCTAAACCCTATCACCCAGGTAGCTCAAATCAATCCTCATACACTATATCCAGAGTGTAGACATGTCTAGTCCCAGAAAAATAAATTATAATCATTGTCTACACCCACAGGAGTTTGCGGTCCCCTCGTGTGCCTTTGAATGTTATAGTAGAGGTTCAAGAAAGGTTTGGCTCTGAAGTCCAGCTACATGGTGTCAGATAAATAGTAAAGGAAAAAAAATATATAAAATGCTTAAAACAGGGCCCAGAACATATTGAGTAGTCAATAAATGTTAGCTACTTGGATTATTAATGAGTGGGTGAGTGGTGTATGGAAAATGCCCAACTATTTGCAGGAGAAATGTCCTGTGAGGGCTCCTTAAGGTTCTCAGACTTTTTTAAAAAAAATTTTTTTTAGTTATAAATGGACAGAATATCTTTATTTTTTATTTTTATGTGGTGCTAAGGATCAAACCCAGTGCCTCCCGCGTGCCAGGCGAGCACGCTACCACTGCGCCACAACCCCAGCCCCAGACTTCGTTATTTTTTTAACGGCACTATCAATATTTGGCCAGCTGGCTGCAATGAAATGCTCCCTGTGTTTCTTTGACCAGCTGTGGCCCAGAGACACTGGTTGTGGGTGAGGGTCTTGCATAGAGAAGTTTAAGATTCGCTTAAGTTTTACTCCTAGAAGTGAAGAGGGAGGCAACCTTGTTAATGAAATTCAGCTATTAATGATACACTTGTTTGGATCTCTCGTCATCCTTTATTAATATTTAGCTGGGTCCCTAGACAGAAGACCAACTTCTCTCCTCACTCCAAGAATCTGTGAGAGGAAACTGCCCTGAGCAGAGGGGAGAGAGTTTAGATTGACCCTGAGCTCAAGTGTGCTCTGAATTCTCCTTCCCTGAGGACCTTGACAGTGAGCATAGAGGCCACCAGCTGTGCTGGAGACGCCCAGATATAGAGCTTGGGTCAACACCCTCCTAACTCTAGCCCCGCTCAATCTTGCTGGACCTACTTTCTTCTAGGGCAAAGGAATTCTACTATTTTATTTGATCTTCACAATGGCCCCATGAGGTCAGTACCAATTTATCTCTATTCTAGAATGAAAGGAACAGGGCTGGGCTGTGGCTCAGTGGTGCAGCACTTGCCTAGCATGCAGAAGGCCCCAGGTTCCATCTATCCCCAGCACCATACACACACACACACACACAAAGTATAGGATGAAAGAAACAGAGGCACCAGAGAAGTTAAGTAACTGGCTTGAGGTTACACAGCTTTTAAGTAGAAATGTCAAGTATCAAACCCAGATATATGCATCTGATTCCAGAATCCATGCTCTAAACTACTGTTAACAAGCAGCGAAAGAAAAGCACAAACATCTGTAACTTCCTGGGCTGCCGGCCTTCAGTGATCTGCTCATGAGGAATCAGGAGGTGAGCTCCTTTGGAACCCTAACTCCTGGCTGGTCACTGAGTGTGCTGACCTCCTCGGGAAGGAGGAAGCCCTAAGGCTCTGGATTTTGTTAGCCAGAGGAGAAAGGAAGGTTCCCAAAAATGTCGCAAGTTGAGTGACCTAGAGTTAACAGAGTTGACGGCAGGGCCATGGAGGGGAGCGAAGCAGAAAGGGCAGAAAGAGCACACTTGCCACGGACTCCCTGGGTGCCAAGGACCTGCTCAGCCTGGCACCTTCCCCTCAGGTGCCAATGTCCAGCCTGGCCCAGTGCAGAGAGGAAACGGCCGTGGACACCAGGCTGTACCCACGGCAGGCTGGTCCCCGTCAGACCTCTGCTTCTCTGTCCCCACCCGCCCTTCCCCACCCTGTCTGGACTTGGGCTCCCCCGCCCCAGCCCCTGATCAGGATGCAGTCACCTGGGCTGTTTTTAATCCTTGCTGGATCTCTTATTTTTTTCCCCCTTTGCTGGGCTTCCTGGGCTGTAATTTTTCCCTCTGTGTCATCCATCACAGACACAGCATCGCTTGTGCAAATTAAAATGCACCTCAGAATAATAAGAAAGGGGCTTTCTCTCTCCCCCTGCTTTCCCTTCCCAGCAGCAAAGACTCAACACAGGGGCAGGGGAGCTGGAGTGTTAACCCTGCGCATGCCGCCAGGCCCATAGGCTCTGTAGCTGTGTGCAGCTGGGACCTGGGCCAAAGGCAGCTGGAGAGGGCAGAGAAGGGCGCCTGACTCTCAGGACTTGGCTGCTTCATGAGCGCCAGGCACTGCGCGTACTTTGCCCTTCACTGCATACCCAGGGGCACAACTGTCATCTGCATTTAAAAGTGCCCGTGCCATTGAGCCATACTGGCTTGCCCAGTGAGCTGATGGAGCAACATCCTCGCCCTGAAGTGTGGTCTACAGACCAGCAGCTTCTTGGGCATCACCTGGGAGCTTTTTAGGAATGCAGAATCTTGAGCCAGACCTCCTGAATCAGAACCTGCACTTAGAATCCTCAGGGGAGACACTCTTGTGCACCTTAAAGTTTAAGAAGCACTTCTCCACACCACCATGGGACAGCCTGTCCCACCTGCTCCCACTCCTACCTGCCAAGAAAGGGCAGATGAGGAGATCCAGTGGAGGAAGCTCAAGCTTCCCCTCCTCCAAGGAGCCAGGCTCCAGGTGGAGCAGAGCAGGCTTCCTTACCTGGGCCTATTTCCATCACAGCAGTGAAACAGGTATTGGACTCACTCACCTATACGCCTACTTTTCTCTCTGTGGTGACTGGAGGCTGGAGTGGTATCTTGTTCTTAGGTCTCTGTGGTTCCAGCACACTGCTTGGCACCCAAAAGCTCACTGAGCCTGTCTGTATGTGCCTGTGTCTGAATGTTTCTGAAAACTCACACACAGACACACACACACACACCCACACACACACGTTACATAGTAAGACTTCTGCTTTGGGGACAATGGAATAGACATACTTTGTCTTATTACTTCCATTAAGTATAACTAGAAAGCCTGACGCTATATGGAAAACAGTCATAAGGCAACTCAGAAAGACGGAAAGAAGGCAGCTGGCAAGGGACATCAGAACTCAAGCAACAGCTTGGTGCTGGGTCCTCTGGGTTTTCTTCTCGCCTCATAGAACCCATACTTGAAGCTGAAGAAGATGGCAACCGAAAACACGAGTGGGCTCAGATCTCAAAACAAACTAAAATCTACTCCCGTCAAAGAATTAGGAAAGGGTGACAAAGCTTTTAGACTATGGCATCTCCACTTCAACCAAATATCACAGGAGGAGACAGAACCACACCCTCGGCATCAGCAGCAAAGATCAAGTGGGAGCTTGGACTCCATTCCTGCTAGTTATAAGGAGGCTCCCTCCCCTACCCCCCGAGGGTGATGCCAGACAAGGCCATGTCAGGACGTGGGACGTCCATCTCTACCACTGAGTAACAAAGCCCCTCACTCTGTGGAGTCAGCAGAGGCCACAGAAGAGCAGTGATGAGACCCTCCTACCCTCCAGCCAGGGACGCCTGATGCCCTCCAGAAGGCTGTCAGTGGAGGCCAAATGGTACAGAGCTCCCCGCTCCCAGAAGTGATGAGCACTATCTTCTGCCCCCACCCAGAAGTAACAAGGCAGCACCCCCTTCTACCCCTGCCAGCATTGTGTCAGAACAAAAGAAGCTAAAAGAGAAGGTTTCAATAAGATCTGGAGCCCCACAGTACATTCCCACAATGTCCAGGTTTCAATAAAAAGTTACACTAGGATCTCAAACTGAATGGAAAAAGACAGTCCATGGGGTCAACCCCAAGATTACAGGAAGGGCAGAATTAGCTGACGGTGCTCTTAAAGCAACCATCAAAAAATTGATTCAACAAACACACTTGAAACAATTAAAAAAAAAAACAACAGAACATTTCGGCTAAGAAATAAAAAGTCTCAGAAATGTAATAGACAAGATTAAAAAGAACAAAGTTGAAAACTACAATAACCAAAGTTTAAAAAAAAATTCAAGCAGGCTTAGTGGCACACACCTGTAATCCTACATACTCAGGAAGCTCAGGCAGGATGATCCCAAGTTCAAGGCCAGCCTGAGCAACTTACCAAGACTCTGTCTCAAAATAAAATTAAAAGGGCTGATGATGTAGTTCAGTGGTAGAGCACTTGTCTAGCACATACTAGATCATGGGTCCAATCCTGAGAACTGCTAAAACAAACAGCTTTGTCAATATGTGAGCTTAATAGCAAAGTAGAAGGAACAGAGGTAGAATCAGTGATCTTGAAGATAGAACAACAGAAATCACTCCTTCTGAATAACAGAGAGAAAATGGACTTGAATGAAATTTTGGAGTCCTGTGGGACTATAAAAGAAGTGCTAACATTTGTATCATCAGAACTGTAGAAGAGGAGTGAGGAAACTTTCCAAATTTGGCAAAAAACATAAATGTACAGATTCAAAAAGTTGAGCAAATTTCAAACAGAGCAAACTTAAAGAAACTCACATCAATACACAATATTGTCAAACTTCTGAAAACTTAAGACAAAAAAAAAAAAACTATTGAAAACAGTAAGAGAAAAGTGACCTCTGACCCCTAAGCTATAAGGGAAAACAATCAACATGGCAGCAAATTCATCATCAGAAAACAGGAGGCCAGAAGGAGATGGCCCAACAGTGTTAAAGGGCTCAGAGGAAAGAACATCAACCTCCATCCAGCAAGAATATCCTTCAGGAATGAAGAAGAAAATCAAGACATTCTAAGATGAAAAGCTGAGATAATTTGTTGCAATGAGACCTACCCTAAAAGAATAACTAAAGGAAGTTTTCTAAACAGAAAGAAAATAATAAGAAGGAACTTTGGAACATCAGGAAGGTGAAAACAACAGACTTTCCTTCTCTTCTTGAGTTTTTCTAAGTAATGTTTTATGTTTGGAAAAAAATTATAGTTATCTAATATGGCTTTAGGTGTATGTGAAAGAAATATTTTAAGATAATTATATAATAAACAGAAAAGAATAAATAAAGAGGTATGATTTCTACACTTTACTTGGACTGATGAAATCAGAAGACTGTAATAAGTTATATATACATCATGTACTATCTACAGCAACCACTAACAAATTTATATGAAGAGATACACTCAAAAAGTTACAGACAAAAGAAAATTTTAAATGTTCAATTAACCTAGAGGAAGACATGAAAAATAAAACAGAACTAACATGAAACAAAAAACCCTTAAGATAGCAATAATTAGGGCTGGGGTTGTGGCTCAGTGGTAGAGCGCTTGCCTAGCACGTGTGAGGCATTTGATTCAGTCCTCAGCACCGCATAAAAATAAATTAAAAAAAAAAAAAGGTTTTGTGAGCCAGGAGCAGTGGTGCACACCCGTAATCCTAGCACTTTGGGAGGCTGAAACAGAAGAATCATGAGTTCAAAGCCAGCCTCAGCAACGGCGAGGCACTAAGCAACTCAGTGAGACCCTGTCTCTAAATAAAACACAAAATAGGGCTGAAGATGTGGCTCAGTGGTCGAGTACCCCTGAGTTCAATCTCCAGTACTGCCCCCTCCAAAAGATATTGTGTTCATCTACAACTAAAAGTATTTTTAAAAAAGATAGCAATAATTACATTAAATGTAAATGGCCTACAGATAACCCTTAAAAGTCAGAGATTAGATAAATGAATAAGAAAACACTACCTAACTATACACTATCTACAAGAAACTCACTTTAAATATACCAATATAGATAGGTTAAAAGTAAAAGAATGGAAGATCTATACCTTTCAAATACCTGAAAAAAGTGGAAGTGTCTATATTAGTATCAGATAAAGTAGATTTCAGAGAAAACAAAATTACTAGAGACAAAAAGATGCAAAACATAATGATGAAAAGGTCAATCCATGAAGAAGATATAGCAATCCTAAATATGTATGCACCAAATAATACAGCTGTAAAATATGTAAAGCAAAAGCTGATAAAACTAAAAAGAACAGAAATTCATAATTGTAGTTAGAAATTTCAATACCCATCTCTCAGCAATTGATAGAACAACTAAACAGAAAACTAACGAGGGTATATAAAAACTCAACATCATAAATCAATAGAATATAATCAAAATACCTGCCCTACAAAGCAGAACATACATTCTTTTCAAGTGTCCATATACCAAGATTGAACATATCCTGAGCCATAGATCTCAACAAATTTAGGAGTTTTAGATTGTGTTGTCTGACTAAAATGGAATCAAACTAGAAATCAATGACAGAAAGATAACATAAAAATCTCCAACTACATTGAAATCCAACAATATATTACTACATAATCCATAAATCAAAGAGGAAAATCTCAAGGAATGAAAATGAACTGGATGAGAATGAAAATAGAGTATATTAGAATTTGTAGTATGTAGTTGAAGTTGTGCTGAGAAGAGAATTTACAGCATTGTGTGCTTATATAAGAACAGAGCAAAGCCTTAAATCAATAACCTAAGCTCACACCTCAAGACCCTAGAAAAATAAAATCAAAATAAACTGAAAACAAGCAGAAGGAAGAAAGTAATGAAGAACAAAAATTTGTGAAATTGAAAACAGAATTTTTTACTCAATGAAAAAGGAACTGGTTCTTTGAAAATATCAATAAAACTGACAAACCTCTAGCAAGATTGACAAAGAAAAATGAGAGAAAATGCAAATTATTAAGTTCAGGAGTGAAATAAGAGCTATCACTCTAGATTCTGCCAATTCCAAAAACATAGTAAGAGAATACTAGGGACAACTCTCACTGTGGTTTGCACAGAGTGCCTCAAAGGCCAAAGTAGCAAAAGGATAGTAGTGCTGGGAGGTGGTGGAGCCTTTAGGATTTGGAACCTAAGGGGAGATCTTTAGGTGATTGGGGTTGTGACCTCAGAGGGGATTGTGGGACCCCAATTTTTTCCTCTTCCTCTTTGGCTGCCTGGCTGTGCATGAAGTGAATGGTTTGCTCTGCCTCAGGTTCCTACCAGGGTGTTCTGCTTTGTTATTGGCCCAGAAGCAACAGGACCAATCAGTCATGGACTGGAGCCTTCCAAACTGTGAGCCAAACTAACCTTTTTCTTTTTGTAAGTTTCTTGTCTCAGGTATTTGTTATAGTGATAGAAAGTGGACCGACTCAACTGTGAACACATAAACTGACAACTTTATATATGAAATGAACCCATCCCTCAAAAAACACAAATTAAAACTCATCCATTACAAAACAATTTGAATAGCCATATAACTTTTGACAAAGTTGAATTCTAAATTCAAAACTGCATGAACAGAAGCTGGGAACAGTGATTCCACGCCTCTGATCCAGCTACTTGGGAGGCCAAGGCAGGAGGATCGTAAGTTCCGAGGCTAGCCACAGCCACTTAGGGAGACCCAGTCTCAAAAAATTTTTAAAAAGGGCTGGGATGTAGCTTTGTGGTAGAATGCTTGCCCAGCAGTAGAGAAGCCCTGGGTTCAATCCCCAGTACTGGAAAAAAAAAACAACACACACACACCTCAAAGTGGATAATGGACTTAAATGTAAATTATAAAACTCTTGGACAATACATAGGAGAAAAATTTCAGGAACTATGGTTAGATAAAGGATTCTTAGACTTGATGCCAAAAGCCCAATTAATAAAAGAAAAAAACTAATAAATTGTACTTCATCAAAATTAAAACTGCTGTATGGAAGATTCACTTGAGAGGATAAAGAAACAAGTGCAGATTTGGGGGGGAAATCACAAAACATATCTGACAAAGGATTAGAGTCTGGAATGTAGAATACATAAATAATTCTTACAACTCAACAGTAAAAACAACAAACAATCCAATCAGAAAATGGCCACAAGATATAAAGTCAGTTTTTACCAGTGAGGATTTGCAAATGGCAAAGGAGCACATGATAAGATGTTTAATTCTCTTAAGATCAGGGAAATGAGCATTAAAACCACAGTGAGATGTAATTACGCACCTACCAAAATGGCTAAGGTAAAAATTAGTGACAATCCCGAATGCCAGAGAAGATCTAAGAAACATCTGGAAGAATCTAGAAGAAAGTCTGGAGAATGGTTTGGCAGCATCATAAAATACTGATGATGTGATCACCATATGGCCAGCCATGGCACTCCTGGGTACTCAGCCCAAAGAAGGAAAGAAAGTCTCTGTTCACACAAAATGTGTACATTAGCATTCGAAGTAGCTTTATTCATTCACAATAGCCCCACAGGGTAAACAACCCTGATGTCCTTCAAGAGTGAATGGTTAGACAGACTGTGTGGTCTATCTAGGCTGCTGCAAATAGCTCAGGAAAAAGAAAAAAAAGAAAGGAAGAATACAAAATCTTAATGCAGGCAACAACCTGGATGAATCCCCAGAGAATTATGTCAAATGAAAAAGGCCAGTCCTGAAAGATTACATGCTGTGTCATTCCACTTCTATAACTTTCTTCAAACGACAAGATCATAGAAATGGAGAAGAGGTTGGTGGCTGCCAAGGGCTCTAGGGTTTAAAGAGGGGGTGTGGTGGGAAGAAAGTGGATGTGGCTACAAAAGGGCAGCTTGAGAGGTTCTTGTAGGGAACAAGGTTCTGTGTCTTGGCTGGATCATTGTTAATATCCTGATTTTGATACTGTACTGTTGTTTTGAGGGATGTTAGTATTAGGGAAAACTGGGTAGGATGGAAGTGGAATCTCATATTTCTTACAACCACATGTGAATCTATAATTATCTTCAAAGTTTACATTTTTTAATAGTTAGCAGCATTAATAGGGCTGATTATTCCCCATAAAGTAAAAATAGACCCACCCTATAATCCAGGATAATTTCTTATTTTAAAATCATTTGATTAACAACTTTAACTCCATCTGCAAACTGAATTCTTCTTTATCATGTAACATAATGTCATGCCCAAGCTCACGAGACCACCAAGAGTCCGATTCTGATGCAATCACAAAAGAGGTCTTTATTACAAGCTCGAGCAGGGACCACACACCTTTCCAAGCTCGAGCAGGGACCACACACCTTTCCAACACAGCAGGTAGGGAGGTGTGGCCCGAGTCTAGGGGAGCAGGGATTTTTATGGATTACAATTGCAAGCAGGGGTGTACAGGCCTTGGTGTTACATGATTGGGTAAGGGAGAACGCGCGCAGGGGGACAGCAGTCTTGTCATTCTAGGATTGGGTAGAGGTGAGTGTGATCAGCATGAGGTCAGTTGACCTTTAGGCTGATAGGTTTGGCTAAAGTGGGCCCAATATCTAGTTTCCTGATTGGTTGGCCCAAATTGCGAAATGACTTACTGGCGCCTGAGCAGGATGCCGTTAAGGGTGTTGCAACTTTTCAGGAACTGGGTGGGGGCTGCTGATTTGGGAACAAAGGTCAACAATCTCAAGATGGTGTTGGTCCTGTCCTCTCAATAACATATTCCAGGTTCTAGGAATCTGCCAAAGTTACTATTCTACCTACCACAAATATCTCTACAAAGAAGTAAGTTTTAGAATAAGAGCAGGACATGGGAGTATAAAGAACAATTTAAGTAGATATAAATAAGACCAATGAAACTTATAGAAATAGGAAACATTATAATTAAATTTAAAGTACTGATGGAAGATTAAACAAAAGATTAAATACAACTGAAGAGAAAAATCCTAGATATCTGAAAGATAGATTCAAATCTTTTCCAGAATTTAGCTCAAAGAGACAAAGACATGGACAAGATAAAAGGATGTTAAGAGTCACAAAGGGCAGCTGGAGTCAGTCTAAGACTGACCAACTGCTCATGAGGATCGGGGAGGGGCAGTGCTCATGGGGTAGAGGAGAGGTGGTGTTCATGAGGATGGAGGAGGGGCAGCACTTCAAGAGATGATGCTAGAGGATTCCCCAGGGTTGCTGAAAGACATCACTCTTCAAGTCCTGGATGTCCAATGGACCCCAAGTATAATCAAAGGACATGCATACCTATTATAGAAACAAAATTGCAGAACATCCAAGAAAAAGAGTTTTTGGTTTTTTTGTTTTGTTTTAAATAGAGAAAAAAGATCACTTACAACATTGGGTGACGGACCACTTGTGAACAGTAGTAATGGAAGTGATATTATCTCCAATATGCAGAGCAAAATAGCTATCAATTTATACTCAGTGAAACTATCTTTTAAGACCTAAGTTAAGAATGAATGTTGCGTAAGAACGAATGTTGAGTTTGCCTCCAGCTGAGTACCTACTGTGTGCAAGGCACCCTATGTGAGCTGTCAGTGTTCTGGTGGGAGCATGAGGATCCTCACTTTATGTAGGGAAGATTGAGACTCCGAGAGGCTGAGGCTTTTGCAGATCCTTCTGATGCCTGAGACCATGCTCCTCCCAAGAGGGTGTAGTTTAGACGGCTGGGTTTGCAGACAAGCCCTTGGGCCTGAGGAGGAAGAGCTTCCTACACACTGATGCCCTGTGGGACCCATGGAGGGCAGGTTCTAAGAAGAGGAGCCAACTGGGCTGGGGTTCCATTCTCCCTTTTCTCTCCCTGCTTTGCCCTCCCGCGCCGGCCATGCCTGGGGTGCTCTTTAGGGTAGACGGTGCTTCTGGCTCGGCTCTTTCCTTCTGGCCGCTCCTATGATGGTGAGTGTCCAGAACCACAAAGACCATGCAACTGGCCCACAGCAGGCAGGAGTCAGTCCACTTGGGAAGCCCCAGGGCACAGAGCTCCCCCGATGGCTGCAGACCTCGTCAGCCTCTGCAGCCTTGCCTTGGGACCCTATGGCAACCTGGCTGGCTTCTTGGGGTCTTCCTCCACCCTTGGCTCCCCCTACCATTCTCCAGTCCTTTCTTAATAGCAACTTCAGAGCAGTGGCCGGGTTCCAGTTCACCCCTCACACTAGGCAAGCTTTATGGAAGGGACAGAGAGCACGTCACAGGGCCTATCCCCATCTTATTCCCAAGTGGCCCCAGGATGGGCTCCTGACCCTAATCCACTGCCTGGCCAGTGAAGCATGACTTTGAAAAGGATAGGCAGGGACAGCCAGGTTCCTCTTTGGGAACTCTAGAATGGGCATGAAATTATGGAACTGAGCTTATGTGGGGGGCAGATGCTAAAATTGAGAAGTCTAGGTTGGGACCACCACTGCCCCAGGGTGGGGATGGTGAGAAGGACAGTTGCTCAGGTGGACTGCCCTCCCTCCCACCAACCCGGGGTACCTATCCACTGACAGCTGCGGAAGACACCCCAAGAAGATGAATCATGCTGTTGGCTCAGAGCCGAAGGGGACAGAGAGCCTCTACCCCTCCAAAAGCCGGGCACTGTGGCTGCCCGGCTGCTCGCATCTGGTGGTGTGCTGGCCCCGTCGCTCTGACAGCATGAAAGATGTTTGGTTTTGTTCCCAGCGCTGTTATCATTTATCACCCTCTCCTAGAAGCTGGCGCCTCCGCCTGCCCCCTTCCTCCCCCCACCTTCCACCAGCCTCCTGCTGCCCACTCCCCCTGCCGCTGAGGGGAGCCCTCTTGTTCCCACATTGGTCCCCAGTGGTCCCCAGAAGCCCAAGTGATGTCCCAATTGAAGTCAGCTCAAAAACATTTGCTGTGCAAGTTGGTGGTCCCCTGGTCTCCTGGTCCCCTCTGTGTCAGAGGTTCTGGGTGGAGGAACAGTGGTCAGACACACCCTGCCTTCAAGGGACAGAAGGCCTGGATGAGAAATGTATGGAGCAAAGGACAAGCAAACATCAAATATCCACAGAAAAAACAGCTGAGAGGAGCAAGAAAGAGAGGAAGCCACAGCTGTTGTATCTGAGATGCTCTGAAGGAGGAAGAAGCTGGCCAGTGCAATGGTCAGCGTTGAAGCACAAGAGAGGACAGAGCAAAGTCCCGAAAGGAACTGCAAGGCCAGGGCAAGTCAGGGGCAGGACTGGCTATGGAGGAGGAACTGCAAGGCCAGGGCAAGTCAGGGGCAGGACTGGCTATGGAGGAGAGAGGAAAGGTGGAATCGGTGTTTGGCTAGGGCTGGGTGGAGGCGCTAAAATGAAAGGAAACTGTGCATGCACCATCTGTGACTCAGGAGGTGAGGTCACCCGCTGAGAGATGGTGAGTTTGGGACTTCAAGATGACTGCAAGTTGAAATACCCACTGAGAGTTACTGAGATTTTAAAACTTGTCAAACATCAGAGTCCTGCTCAGATTCACTCCCACACATGTGCAAAAGCACCACAGGGCCTTTGCACATGCTCTTTCCTCTATTTAGAACATCCTGCATTTTCTTACCTCTCAGATCTTCGTTTAAATATCATCTCTTCCCAAACATTCCCCCTGAAGTAGGCCCCTCCTCATCTCCCATGATTCTCTATTTCAGCCCCTTTATCTCTTCGTACCATTCACACTTGCAATTACTTTATTGTTTTATTGCTTGTTTCTTTCTTCTTCCTTCCTTGTTCTTCCTCCTCTTCTTCCTCCTCCTTACCTCCTACTTGTCTTTTATTTCTTCTTTTTTGTCTTGCCCAACTTGTTTGGAAGTCCCAGGAGACCAGGAGCCACATCTTCTTGTGTAACCACGTGAGAGCAGAAAGGCAGCCAATGCTTCCTGAGTACAGGAGCAAGTGTCCAAAAACTCGTGTCCCCAGGGTGCTAATCAGTGGGAGTGAGTTTTACCCAGGGTAGGAGACTTCCATACAACATCAGCCCCACTGGAAATCCAGAGGGCCAGTTGGAAATTACTGAAATGTTTGATAATGGGGAAGTGGGGGATCCCCAAATGGGGACAGGCAGCTAACTGAAGTGAGCAGCGAGGTGCCACTGATCTTCCAAGAGAGAATTCACTACATCTCTCTGAGGGGTGGTCAGCTGACAGCCTCAGCTGTAGCACCTTTGGGATCCGCCACTGAGTCTGAGTGAAGGCCCTGCTTTTCCTGGGCAGCCCTGGTCCAGGACTGCCCAGTGTGGGACTGCCCTGCTGGAGAATCTCTGCTCCAGTGGCCAAGACGTTGTCATGGAGATACTGACATAGTGACTCCATCCCAGAGACTGAGATAGAGTTAGGAGCTCAAGAATTTTATTGCCAGTGAGGACAGTGAGGCAGGAGGTAAACCCATGAAGGAGAAGGAGGGTGGCAGAACCAGGCAGGGAAGCCTGGCCCAGCTGGGGTTCTCCGGGGCCCGTCTGCTTTCTCCTCCTCAACCTTTGTGGGGGTTCCTTCTCATCTATGCGGCTGTGACAAATGACCACCAACCGAGCAGCTTCAGACAACAGAACTCTGGTCTCTCTCACGGTTCTGGAGGCCAGAAGTCCAAAGAGGAGGTGTTGCCAAGGTTGACAACAGGCTCGGAGGGGGAATCCGCCGCGAGCCTCCCCGTGGCCATGGCCACAGGCTGTCCTGACGTCACTTGGCTGGTAGACACTTCGCTCCAGTCTCTGCCCCCATCTTCATGTCCTCCGTCCTCTAGGCTTCTCTGTGCCATCTCCTCTTCTTCTGAGGACACCAATCACTGGACTTAATCCTAATCTGAGGATGATTTTGTCTTGAGATCTTTAATTACATCTGCAAAGGCCTCTTTCTAGGGGCACTGAGGCTGAGGGGGCTGGAGGAGGGGCTAAAGTGGTCACCAGAGGGGACCTTCAGAGGGCAACCCTACTGTTGCCTGGTGACCTGCATTCTTCTTGAGAAATCACGAGGAACTATGGCCACCCATGGCTGGGCTCTGCCTCTCCCTCCTTGACCCTCAGGAAGGACTAGAACTTGTGTTGGGAGGAATCAGCATCACCAGTATCAACCACCATGTGCTAGGACCACAGACTTGGAAAGAAAGGATCACAGGTCAAAATGTCCACAGGAAACTGGGAACCTATACTGCCCTGGACGAGCTCCTGGGGTTGTAGAGAACTATATGGCAATCCATGTACTGTGCCTGCAAAGCAGGACCCAGACCTGAAAAACAAGCGAACATCAACAACTAAACCCTTCCTTACGCCGTCTGCATTTGGCACTTTGCATATTCTGAGACATGAAGTTGCCCATATTACAAAAGAACAGAGTTCCCAGAATTTATACCCACAGCTCAGAATTGCGTGGGAATTACCTCCGCCCTGTTGGTTGGGTTATTTATTTCTTAGTGGGAAGGGGTTGCAATTTGCATTTAAGAAACTGCTGACTGCTTCACAGGTCTCAGACCTGTGCCCAAGCGTGTTGCTGTCCCCTGAAGGAGGCTCCAGGTCAGTGCTTGGCATGTCGGAAGCACCCAGCTTGTTCTTGGCGATGACTGCACAGAGATTCGGAGAAGGTTCTACAGATTACCTGAAAATTCAAAGGACTGCACTCACCTGTACTCGGATTGGCACATGGCTTAATTGTTACTGGTGCTCAAATGCAGATTAATCCCTCTGCATTGATACTTTCTGTCCTTCAGGATGTTTTCCGCCGTGTCCTGATTCTGTAGCTCCGCAGTGTATAGACAAAGCCTCTGGGCGGGCAAGGGCGTCACTCCATAATTCCAGGGGGTTTCTGTTCTTTGAGTAAAAAGTAAATTTACAACTGAGGCAGAAGATGGTGAGTTTTCCATCTTCCTCCACTGCCGCCACCCCACATCCTCTGCTGAAGAAGAGCTTTTGCTTACCGGCTCAGCTTCCAGCCCTGGGTGGCACTTTCCAATCAAGTTCTAGAACATTGTAGGTCTGTGTTCTTTTTTATTGGAGCGTTTGTTGTATGCGAACATGTTCTACTGCGTTTACAGACACCATCACCATGAAACACCATTACCAAAGACAGAGCCTCCGAGAGACTTGCCCCAGAAAATGACCAAGTCCAGTTGGCACAGGCTCCTGAATCCAGCCTGGAAGATACACAGGAAGCAACCAGGGAATACTCTGGGGGATCAGAGCTGGGGACTCAAGAGTGCCTGAGAGTGGGGCTCCATTCCCACCGCCTGGGCGGGATGGCGGGCTTGCTTCCTGTGGCCCCGAAGGCAGCGCCAGGAGAGGGCGAGGAGAGGTGGGTGGAAATGAAAGGAAGGCCAAGGAGAGGCCCAACCCACGATGCTCCCATCAGACCTGTGCAAAAAGTGGGCAGGACTGTCCAGGGCAGAGGGTTGCCAGGTTAAGCAAATAAGAGTACCGGACACCCAGTTAAATTTGAATTTCAGATGAACAACAAATAAGCCTATATAATATTTGGGACATAAAATATTATAAAAACTTTTTACACTAAAAAGTTATTCATTATTTATTGGAAATTCAGAATGAACTAGAATCTTGTTTTCTATCTGGAAATGCACCCAGGATGTTGCTTCCGTCACCAAAGGCCATCCATGGTTTGGGGATCGACCAAGATGTCGGATGGCACGCTTGGGGGCGAGAGCCGGCCCCCTCCCCAGGCAGGCATATTTCACCATCTGTCCTGGTGGGTTCAGGGAGGGGGCATTCTGAGAAGTTCCCCAGAGTCACTGTCTCTGAACGCAGCAACAACTTGTTTGGAGATCTGTCCTTCCAGAGCCTATAGCAGCAGCGGCGGCCTATATCCAAGAGCAGCCAGCCTGTTGTGGGGGTGCTACAGGTAGCCAGATGACCCCACAGTTGGGCGCAAATGTGGACCTAGGGCCAGCTTCCTGTCCCCCCCACCCCCTGCCTCCCGGTGGTGAGCTCTCACCCACCCCTGAGCTGTTTCCCTGGCCCGCCATCACCCACAGACACCCGATTAGGGGGATCGAGTGACTTACAGGGGCTCCTCTTCCCCAGGGTCGGCATTTGCATAGGGTGATGGATGCCGAGATGTCATCTAAACACATCTGCTCTTTGCATATTAAACAAAGCAATTTCCAGAGGAAGCCGGGGGAGCTTTGTCTCCTTCCAAGAACATTTCCTCGGAGTCAATTTTGCTTTTCTTTGGGCCAGCACATTCCACGTCTGTCCTAGGTCCCTCTCCTCTTATAGTCCCCCTTCCCCCATTGCAATGACCTCAGTGTGGTGCAAGAGGTTGCCTGGGACATAGGACAAAGAAGGACACATGTCCTTAGCCCGAATCACCCAGCCCTCCTCTGTACCCCACGCTGGTGCCCTCCCCACCGCAGGAGCCCTGTCACCAGCCCTGTCCATCTGCCCTTCTCAAGGCACCCGCTGTGGTTGCCCTCTGGGCTTTGTCTGGAGATGGGGACTTGTTTCTGTCTGAGCTCTGGCCTCTGATATCATACAGTTGAGACTTCTTTTAAATGAATCGAAGCCTTACCCTGAGAGATCTTTAGAATGATGATAAAAATGTCACCAAAATATTGACCCACAAAATTAGGGCTAATTTTTTTCCCCCCAAAGACAGGAAGGAACAAGTTTAAAAATCCCTGGATTTTGTTCCAGGTCCTGTGGTCTGAAGGCCAGCAGCAGCATTTCAGCACAATTACTTAAATGGGGTGTGACTCTGGGTGAAGTCACTTAGCCACAAGTGGACACAACAATCCTGCTTCCAGTGGCCTTATGGCCCTGGCACGCAGAAGTCATGAGGCACTTCGGAAACCTCCCTTCCTGCCCTGATGGAAAGTTCTTAAGCTCACCCTGGCAAGGGGTAAGAGCAGGCATCTGTGGCTGGAGGGTCTCCTGTGAAGTCACACCCTTCCTCCTGGTGGGAGGAGGATGGGAAGAAGAAGCAGATGTTTACTGAGGGACTGCTGTGTACCCAACCCCTGAGAGGACTATCCTGAAACATGGCATCGGGGTTAAGAAGAGACTTGAGTTGAACTCATAGAGATCTGGATTCGAATCTGATCTCTGTAACTGTAAGCAAGTTGGTTAGCCTCGCTGGGGCTTGGTCTCCCACAGAATGAAGGCTCTTGCTGAGGCATGCTGGGATGCGGCACGGGGTGGCTGGGGTACAGGGAGCACCCCACTGACGTTGCTCAGGAGCACCTGCACCCAGTGCAATCAGCTGCTTCGTGCAGGTCAGGAGGTGGGAGCCAGGCAGAGACTCCTGAGCCTGCACCAGTCTGGACCCAGAGCTCAGCTTCACCCCAGATGTGGCGGACTCAGCATGTCACCCCCTGCTGAGGACACTGCAGCCTTTCATTGTTCTTCCCACTGTGGAGCAACATCTCACCAAGGGTGACAAAGCTTGGCATGATCTGACCCCTCCAACGTCCAGCCTTCTCTTTCTCCTCACTCTTGGCTACCAACCAACCCAGATGGCTTTCTTCCTATTTCTGGAGCAAGCTCAGAATCGGTCAGCAACCCCCCCACTTCCTGAAATGCACTTCCACAGCCTCCCCTGCCTCCCCGCTTCTCCAGCTCTCAGCCTTGACCTGCTTCTTCAATGATGATGTCCCTGGACAACAAATTCCCATGATCCCAGCCACTACAGCCAGGTGGGTTTGCCTCTTCCTCTCTCCCGTGTGTTGGGGGGTCCCTCTGTGACACTCTCTTCAGTCACTGGTTTACTGTAAGTCTTCCCTGCGGAACTGTGAACTCCCACTGTCACCCCACACCTAGCCCTGCGCCAGGTGATGAATGGAGGACAGAGTGGGCCAGCCAAGCGGGGAGAGCGCCCCCTGGGTGTGACAGGATCGGGCTGTCTGGTGTCCACTGCAGCAAGACCTAAGACAACTGCTATAGTCTTTGAGCCAGAGGTGGGTCCCTGGAGGACGGGTCTGGTTCTATAGAACTGCACTGTGTGCAGCTAAGATTCAGGGCGGAGAAGGAGTGGGTCCCTTGGATTCTGGGTGGCTTCTGCTCTTTGGGGGGGTCAAGTAAATTTGCAAGTGGGGCAAAATAAAATATACAAGGTGGGGAAGTTTCCAGTCTTCTTCTGCTGACCCCACATTCACTTCTGGATTTCATATATCTAGATATCTAGATGTCTATATATATATATAAATATCTCCCAGGCAATAAATCTCCATAAGCCAGGATAAACGGTGTCTTTTACTTTTACCTACAGTCCTCCTGGTGCAGACCTCTTGGCTCTCTCCCGGGTCTCTTCTGCTTCCCTCTGGTCTTGAGTGTCCTGAACAGCACATGGGCTGCTGTCATGTCACATGCGAATGCATTTCCAAATCTCAAGATGACTGCGTGTGCTTCATGCATATCTTTTTTTTTTAAAGGACTTATGCTTCATTGGATCCAGTGGAAATCTTGATCCATTGAACTATCTAGTCATTAAGATAATTTTGTACTTATGGGTGTTGTTATCTGTGTATATCTGAACGTCCCATGTCTCTGGATTGATGAAAACAAGAAGGGCCTCGTAAAAAGCAGTGGGAGGGCTTCTCAGATCTGCATCAGACTTTTCCAGTTTACTTTCTGAGTTTTGCTGCTGATCACGATTTGACTGGTCGTGGTGCTGGGGATGGATCTGGTGCCTCATGCATCCAGGCAAGCTCTGATCATGTTTTTAAAATGTCCAGGGGACCCCACCCCACCCCATCCTGAGACCTTGGAAGTGGAGGTGGCTCCCTGATGGCCTTTCCTGCATCAGCCTGGACACCTGAGAGCCATTTTGTCCAGAGAACACTAAGCCTGAAAAGATAACGGTTACAGAGACGCTCCAACAGGACTTTCCTTGTTTATTAGATTCCAGATACATGGGACCAGGGGGAAGAATCCCAGGGCATGTGATTTACATGGAGTTCTGTGGGAGAACATAGACAGGGTGGAAATGCGTACAGGGGGCGATGGCGGCACGAGGGACTGCCATTTAAAAATATATACATCTCAAGAAGCCATTCCAGCCATACTATCATTATTAGAAAATAAAGCCATCTTTCACATAGTGCTTTTCTTTGGTGCTGTTCTGAGGGCACAGGCTCTGGGACCTTGCATGCTCTTTATCACAGGCCGTCTGCATCCCCCACTTCTCCTCCTGATCCCTGGGAGGGCAGAGGCTGGAAGGAAGGGGGCTCACCAGGGTGGGGCAGGCTGTTCCTTGGAGGCCCCGCTCTCTAGCTCTCCAGAGCCTCAGGCCCTGTCCTCAAACTGCAGCCTGGGAAATCACTGAAGTTTACGTAGGCAACAATTGGGAGATGCTCTCAAGTACCTATGTGCCATCTGGAACCTTTGGAAAGGACCGGGATAAGAAAACCAAACAAAACCCAGCGAGCACCACCTTCTCTGCAGTTGGATTTCCATGTTTTATTTCTTGGTTGGTTTCAAATGACCTGTATCATGTGTGTACAACTGAGAGGGGTGGTTTCCTTTTTACAGATTTTCTAGAAACAATAGATGTGGGGGCAAACTTGGATTCTGTGGTCTAGGGGCCACAGGGTCTCCTGAACTTTCCTTGCTGTGCCCGCTCCCACTAAATGGAGGCCCCACGTCTGGCTGGGCTCACAACTAAGAAGTTGGTCCCTGCCCTTCTCTGGGTGTCCAGGAGGCCCCTAAGTCCACACCGGGCTTTCCCAGGGGATGGAGTTCCCACCGTTGCTGAGGCATTTCCTGTGACAGCGGCTCCCCCCTCAGGCCTGCGGCCCCCTCTGCTGAGAAGGTCTGACTCAAGGCACCTACAGAAGCACCAGACGCAAACAGGCCAAGGTGCCAAGGTGCTCGTGTGGAGAACTCCCACCTGCTCCAAAGCAGGCCTGCATGACAAGCCGCTTTCCCCAAAAAAGGTGGACGCCAGTGTACACAAGGCCCCATGAGCTTGGACCGGAAGTGACACTGGACAGGGAGCGACAGTGCAGACAACCTGGTATCTGATGATGAGGCTGCCCTCTGCATCCCTCCTCTGGCTCGCAGCTGTGAGATCAGGGACACCCCAGAGAGCACACCCCAAATTCCCTCACTGAGGACCCTCCAGGTCAGGCCTTGGTGCCTGGCCCCTAGGTTATGACCTGGTGTTCAGCCTGGGTTCCTTAATGCCAAAGAAGTGACTGCAGTAACCATGCACACCACAGGTCAGGGACCAGGCAGCGTGAGGTCATCAGCAGCTTCAGCATCAGCTCACCCAGCGACTTAGGACTTCAGGTTTCCCACAGGCCAAAGGAAAGGGGGACCTCCTGGAACCCTTGGTATTTTCTGTGCAGAGGGATCAGACAGGTGCTCTGTAGCTGCTGGGCTTGGCCAGCTCTCCCATCTGGGTGACCTCAGCTTGTTCCAATGCAGCTCAGGCCAAGCAGTTTCCGATCCACCTGGTGTCGTGTCCCCCAGAAACAGCAACTGCTTCTCGTGGAAAAGCTTTGGACGAGGCACCTGGTGTCCCAGCAAACAGAGATACACCTGCCTCTCCCAGGAAGGGGAAACAGAGAAGGGCATGGACTTGGGACTCCCAGTGTCCCAGGAGGGGCCGCTCTGACCCCTGCTGTGGAAGCAGCTGATTGGCAGGGGCATGTTCCCTTCACCCCAGGTCCTCCATGCTGCCCTCGGTCAGCCCACAAACACCAGAAGCAAAGTGGGGATTCCTGGACAACTGCCTTTCATGGCCACTCACAGAAACAGCAGCCCATGTGCCTAGGACTGAGGGACTTCCTGGGACACAGAATGCACACTGTTAAAACCGGGAAGGTCCTAGGCAAAGTGGGTTGGTGGATCCTCTATGCAGCAGCAAGACATTTTAGGGGCCCTGCCAGAGCCGGCCAGGAGAGCTGCCACCAAATTTCTTTGGTGGCCCTCATGCACCTGACCCTGTGGAATGCAGAGGATTGGTATCTCTGGGGTCTATTGCCCTGAGAGCCAGGAAGGACCTGGCAGGCTGGGCCCCACTGAACTCCATCTCTGGGGCTTCCCCGCTCTCTGCTGCTGTCTTTCTGTTCTGGGCAAAGGTTGGTTGGGATCTTTCCCCACCCTGCCCTGACCTCTCCCACAACTGCCAGCCTTGGCCGAAAGCCCCCATGCCCTTGGACGGGAACGTCCCACAGGCCCTCCAGTCTGAACCTGCTCTGAAGGAAGAGGAGGAAGGAGGAAGCAGAGGCGGGCCCTGCTCTTCCCTGAGCCAGCGTGTCCTGTCCACAGGCCCTGGGGTCACCGTTGCTGGCTGAAGTCATGTGGAGTGAGCTGAGGTAGGGGAGGGGCCTCCTGGGAAAGGAGAGGAAGAAGATGGGTGGCAGGAAGGTGCAGGGCACCAAGAGGTGGGGTGCCCAAGAGTTCTAGTTGCCACTCCCCTGGCTGCACCCACACTGCCCACTGAGTGCGCTGGGGGCTGAGAGGAAGGAGGAGGGCCGCCATCTGGATTGTGGAAGGTGGGGAGCCTCGTGACGGGGCTGAGGGCCTCAGCACAGGCAGGGCCTCCAGAAGATGCTGCTGACCCAAGGACCTGCCCTCCAGGTGGCCCCTGCCCTGAGCACTGCCCAACCCGGCCCCGGATCCCAGGAGGGCCGAGATGCTCACACTGCCTGCTGGTGGCCTGGCAGGGAGAGTGGGTACTTCCTCTGGTGGTCTCCAGTCCCAAGGGGAGTCACCCTGGCCCAGGCCTCAGCCCTGCCCATGAGAAGGAAAAACAAGCCAAAGAAAAAGCGGGTGATGGATGAGCCCCACGCCCCTTCCCTCCCGCCCCGTCCCCCCACCCCACTGCACCCAGGAGTCTGCACACACAGCCAGGAGGCGGGAAGCCCCTTCGCTGGCACAGCTTGGAGCCATGATACAGGGGTCGAAGGTCGAGGCTGGTGGCTGTGGAGGTCTCCACGTCGGTCCGTCCATTGGTCTGTCCATGGGCGGGCGTTGGTCCGTGTGCGGGGCCATCAGACCTTGGCCTCCAGCATCTCCAGGAAGAGTTTGTGCATGGGCACCTTGCCCTGCAGCTTGATGCTGTAGAAGTGCTGCACGGCCTTGGCGGCCGTCTGCCGCAGCAGGGGCAGCGTCAGCAGCAGCTTGCCCGTCCTCCGCGGCTCCTCGTGGCGCTGGCTCAGCTCGTAGTCCTGCAGCGCCTCGTGCAGCAGGTCCTGCAGCTTCTGGACGGCCTCCAGGTCCTCAATGTACATGGAATCTGTGGGCACGGGGGTGAGCGTGAGAGGCCGGCCGGGGGCGCTGCCCACGTCCACCGGCCCAGCTCAGAAGGCAGGCGGACAGGCACAGAGAGGTTACGCTGCTGGCCAGAGGCCACAGAGGACACAACAGAGCTGAGGCTCAGACCCAGTGAGAGACCTGCCTCTAAGGAAGGGACCAAGAGACGCCCACACTGGTGCCAGAGGGGCTGAGCCTGGGCAGAACTCTCTGGGGCCCTGGAGGTGCCAGTGCTAGAATCCTCTGCTAGCGGTGTGACCTTCATTTCTCTGTGCCTCACTTTCCTCATCTGTGAAATGGGATAACAGCCAGACCCACCTCAAAGGGTTAAAGAAGTCACCCAGCCCAAGGGTTAGAACAGTACACGTCACAAGCGCGTGCCCAGAGAACAGGACACCAATGCCATCGCCATCACTATCACTGCCACCACACTGCTGTTGCCACCGGCGCCAGCTCCTCTGGTCTGCAGTGCAGTCGTGAACCCCGCAGGGATCCAGCTGCACACTGCAGACACAGATAAAGGGCTGAGCAGGTCAGGGCGCTGGCGCGGAGACCGAGGGAGCTGGTGGTGGCTCAGTGGCAGAGCGCTTGTCTAACATGTGTGACACCATGGGTTCCAGCCCAAGCACTGCAAAAGATGGGGGGAAAAAAATGGGAAGGTCTCGGAATTTAGGCCACAAATTGAGAGTTTGAATGAAATGTACCTAAATCTCACCAAAGCCGGGAGATGCTGTTAGCATTAGGTTAGTATGTGTTTAAGTCAAAGGAAGCGAAGGGAATCACCCAGACCCCACTCACTGGGGAGAGATGATCAGACTTCTTGTGAGCTTCCTTGATGACCCTGGGCTTGATGATCTGAACTGCAGCACACAAGGCTTGCCAAAGGTAGGACTGATTGATCTTGGTGACTCTCCCAGCCCTCTGGATCTATACTCCTCTGCCTGTGCCCTCCAGGGTCCAGCCTCTTTCTGGGTCAGGAGCAGCAGAATGACAGAAAAGACTCAGATGCTGTGTGACTTTGGCCAAGTTGCTTAGCCTCTCTGAGATTGTTTCCTTATTTGTACAAGGCAAACAGGCATACAGACTTCTAAGCTGATGGTAAGGGTTAAAGGAAATAGCACATCACTGGGTACTTAGTCGGCACTTGGTATTTAGTTATTATTATCATTACTGGGAGGACTGGGTCTGGGGGATGAGTGTCCTTGCAGGGCTGGGTGATCCTGGGGCCAAAACCCAAGTCTCCTCCACATTTTTCTACAGTTATCAAGCCAGCAAGGACTCCTTTGCCAACTGGGAGATGGAATGTAGCTCTGTTCCTATACTCCAAGTCATTTACAGTCATTTACAATGTAAATCAAAATGTGGCTGGTCCCTGCAAGGGTGGGCCCTGGCCACCTGGATTCCCTGACTCTGGCCAGCTCCCCCTCCCCATTCCTGTCACCCTCCCCTGTTTCCCCCGGGAGGCCAAAATTGGCAGGTGTCTTCGATCAAAAATGAAATAAAATAACATTGCAAGATTAATTTCTCCACAATCCATCAGCAAGTCTGTATCGATGGCATTGATAAACTGTTAATTACAAAATCAATGGCTATGAATTTTTTCCGCTGTCAGGGAGCCCTGGAGATGGCTGAGATGTGGGGTGAACGGCGGACTGCAGGCTCCCGACAGGCTGAGCTCTGGGACCACGGCCTGGCCTGTCTCTGACGTGCTTTCTCTTATGTCTGGCATTAGCCGCTAAGTGACTGAACCCCACCTGTGTCTCATCCACTCAACCTCAGAGTGGCACCCACAGGCCACCAGGGCCCCTCAGTGATCTCCTGGGCCCCATCTCTCCTCCATGCCTCCTGTGTGATCCCCATGGCTGGGGACAGGTCATTCCTAGAAACCTTTCCTGGCTCCTGTGCTGAGCCCATTCCAACCCAGCCCAGCCCAGCCCAGCCTTGAGCTTCTTGTCACATGGGATGAGGCTGGAGGAACCCAGGATTCTTGCCTGGTGGCATCTAGAAGGCCACTGTGCCTACGGTGCACAGGTGTGAGGTGCTGGGGTGCAGAGGGCTTGTCCCCCCATTTCCTGCCTTGCGCAGACTGCTGTGCTACAGAGCTCCCTCCACCTCCCCAGATGAAACCGTCTTCCCAAGCCTCTGCTCGAGCCTCCACTGTGCTGGGTCATGATTTTCATTCTGATTTTGTCCATGTTCGTGTTTTTCCCCTGGGGCCAGGGACTGTATCCTGGTCAGCCTCTTCCCCAGGCTGCCAGCACTGTGCCTGGCAGAGCCAAGCAGAAGCACCTGGAGCGAGCAGGCAGGTGCTTTAGATGCTCCACTGAGGAGAGTAAGAAACTGCTGTGCAGAGAGGCCGCTTGCTTCACACTCAGCAGGCAGGGTTTGAACCTGGGGCCGGCTAGGCCTGAAGCCCACCCTTTAGACCTCTGCTGTTCCGAGTGCAATGTACAGACTGGTCCCCTCTGCCCTCTGGTATCTGCTACTGGCCTGAGTAAGATATAGAAATTGAGAGTGTTTGGAAATTTTAGAGCAACTTGACAGTATAGGTTTTCTTTATGTCTATTGTATTAGCAATTTAAAAATTGGGCTTTTATTTTGCTTATGTTTTTTAAATTTTGTTTTTGTGATAATTCATTTTTGTTATATTTTACAAAATGATCAGCCTGCAATAGATCAAACAGCTTAAAACATTTAAAAACTGATGCTTCATTACTGGTACTTTGGAATGTACTATTTGAAACCATTACTTCAAAACAATTTTAAAACATTATTTTAAAAAAAAAAAGAAGAGAGAAAAGAACGGGCCAGCAGTACGTGGAGCACCTGCTGAGCAGGCTGGGGCCTTATGTTCTGCCCTCAGCCCTGGAAGGGAACATCCTCCTCGGCTGCTGCACCAATGCCTGCAGCCCCCAGGGGAAAGCAGGTGGCAAAGGTCAGCTGGAGCCTCCAGCGTCAGAGTCGGCAGAGTCGTCCTGCACCCCTTGAGTCTTGCACCTGCGCACCAGCTGCAGGATGGCCCTCTAGATGCCAGCTGGGCAAGAAGTCTGGAACCTCATCCCACGAGACCAAGGGCACACTTGGGCAAAGCTTTGTGCAAACCTCTGCTGGGTCTACATCACCCAACCGCGCAGATCCTCAGGTGGTGTGTGCGTGTGCGTATATGCACAGATATGTAGGCACACGCATGCGTGCGTGTGTGTGTACGTGTGAGATTGAGACAGATGAGCTGCCTCCTCCCTCATCACTCACCCCTCCCAAGATGAACAAGCTCAAGCTGTGTCTGGTATCAAGTAATCAGGAAAGTCCAAAAGGGAGGACTTTGCTCCCAAGCCTGGCCAGCCTCCAGCCACAGCGCCTGGCTCCTCCCACTTCCTGCTGTAACTGCTTTGGCCCCCCCTTGTCCCCCCCTCAGAATGCCCCAGAATACCTCGCCCCTCTTCAAAGGCTAGTTAAAATGCTGTCCTCTGAAGAGGTGTGGCACAGGGACATGAAAGTCTTCCATTGATGTCATGATGGAGACGTGACATTACATGTTTATCAAAGCCACAGGAAGGAAAAACACCAAGAGGGAGCCCCAGAGGAAGCTATGCACTTCAGTTAAGAATAAGGCATCGAGCTGGGCACAGTGATGCACAACTGTAATCCCAGCAGCTTGGGAGGCTGAGGCAGGAGGATCACAGCCTTGGCAACTTAGCGGGGCCCTTAGCAACTCAGCAAGACCCTGTCTCTAAATAAAATACAAAATAGGGCTGGGGATGTGGCTCTGTGGTTGAGTGCCCCTGAGTTCAACCCCTGGTACCCACAAAAAATAAAAATTAAAAATAAATAAATCCTTTCCATAGTCTTGTGCAGTAAGGTCTGTTTACTGTCCCCATTTTATTGATAAACTGGGGCTCAGTGTGAAGCAGCTTGCTGGAATGGTAGAAGCAGGATTTGACCCTTAGCAATCTGACTCCAGAATCTGTGTCCTCAAGCAGCATGCAGATCTGGATGTCACCATCTTCTCAATTCCAGGCCACCTACCTGATCAGCCCCATCTCTACTGGGGACAACAGCAGGGGCACCTTCCGGCCCTCCCCACCCATCAATCACGCCCCGCCCATCAATCACGCCCCGCCCACAGTCCCAGAGACAAGGCTGAAGCTCCCCGCCACTGACTCCACACCGCCCCTACCTGAGTTTGCCAGAGCCAGGGCTTTGAGCGTCACAAACTCCTCCTTCTCCACCTTGAGCTTCTTGTACCTGCGCACCAGCTGCAGGATGGCCCGGTAGAGCTCCAGCAGCCCGGCCAGGCGGGAGTGCTCCTCGTCCATGATGTAGTCCTCAGCGTACACCAGCTTGTCGTCGTAGGGCAGCGAGCGGTACACAATGCCCAGGATGAGGATCTCCATCCAGGCGCTCTGCAGCAGGCTCATCTGGTCCCCCAGGGAGAGATTCGAGAAGCCTGCGGAGGAGGGCAGCGGGGTTCAGGACAGGGACTTGCAGCCTCCTTGAGGCGTGCTGGAGGGCCGAGGTGGGGGGGTGCTTTGGTCTTGGAACCTCCAGAATCTACTGCAGAAGGTGTCCCTGGGCTGCTAGAGTCCTTGTCCTTCCCGTGGTGAATGAGCAGACTCGGAACCCACGGGAAGACTGACATAAGCAGAGCTGCATGGTGATGGTGGTCACTGTTTTGACGGTAGTGCTCAAGTAGTTTTCAAATATCTGGAAGTGTTTTGATTAATTAAATGCATTTTTAATTTAAGAGGTTAATCCAGAGGCACAGCATGGGGTCTCTTCCACTCTGGGGAGTTCAGTTCCTCTTTCTGCTCAAACCAGAGGGGAGCTTTGTGCTCTAAAGTGATACCTGATCTCCACGCAGAGTTTCTGCACTGGGGCCCATGGCTCTACCAGCAAGGAGGATATAGCTGTTCCCAGCCATGGCAGAAGATCCCAGTGACACAGCCTGGGCTGTGGAGAGATCAGGGTCCCCAGAGTTGGGATATTTTCTCATGGGGCTCAGAGACCAACTGCCCAGGCCATTACTCCGTGCCCCCTACTCTTTGGTGGGACTGGAGATTGACCCAGGGCACTCTACCATAGCCCTTTGTGTTTTTATTTTGAGACAGGGTCTTGCTAAGCTATCCCTGTTGGCCTCTACCCAGCCATCCTCCTGCCTCAGCCTTCTGAGGCCATCACCCTCCTTTAAAAATGGTTTGCCCTGGGGGCCGGGGATCACTGGAGGTCCCCCCTCCCTGCTAGCAAGAAGGCTGACTCCACTGTGAGAAGAGGTTGGGTAGGAGTGGCTCCAGAACCATGGTGCCCCCTTGCCCAGTGGGCTCCGGACTGGGCCTGAACCCCACTCCTGCCCTGAGCTTGGGACTCAGCCTCCTCGTCCCTGAACTCCTGTGGGTCTAAATGCGATGATGAGTAGAGGACATACTTAGTATTTATTGGGCTCTTGTTAATGATGAGCTGAAAGTCAACATTTGTCAAACGAAGATGACATACTGGAACTGCATTATATCTGTACTTAACACAGGCACAGTCAATTAACATCTTGATTTACAAGAAGAGAGGGAGTAGGATCACTGATTCTCACGTTTTGTTTTTTTTTTTGTTTTTTTTTTTTTTTTTGTGGTGCCAGGGATTGGGCCCAGAGGCACTCAACCACTGAGCCACATCCCCAGCCCCCTTTATTTTCTATTTTGAGACAGGATCTTGCTAAGTTGCTTAGAGCTTCACTAAGTTGCTGAGGCTGGCCTCAAACTTGCAATCCTCATGCCTCAGCCTCCTGAGTCACTGGGATTACAGGCATGCGCCACCATGCCTGGCCATACATCTTAACTACTAAACACGAGGCAGTAACTTCGCCAGGGGCTGGATGATGGGTTCCAATACTGACATGCTGGACTCATTTAGAGGAAGAGTATCCACAAAGCCATTTGGCACCATGCACAATGGGCTACCAAAATTGAGGGATTTTTCTGGGATAATTCTGCCTCTGAAGGAAGTTGCTGATGTAGGACCTCGCCCTGCCTGGCTGCCACTTGCTGGTGTCAGGGTGTCGTGAGGATGCAGAGACACACTTGAACACCTAGCACTACTCCCAGCACACGGTGGCTCTTGACAGCCCTCAGCCGGGAGCTGCGAAGCTGGTGGTGGTTATGCCCCCAGCACCTGTGAGCCTTACTTCCTGTCTCCTCGTGGCCCGTGCCTATGGCCTGGGGTGCTCCCCCATTTCGCATGGCTCATCTCTTTGGCTTTTGTGATCTATCCCCATCATCTGCTGTCCCGTCTTCCAACCAGCGTGTGATGCTTCACCTTTCGGGGGGGCCCTCTTGGGGATGCAGGCCACCTTACTGGGTGGGCCATCCTTGTCTGTTTCCTGGTCCCATCTGTACAACCTGGCCCTTGGGTCACCAACGGGCTGCTGGAACCCGGAGGATCAACCAGAGAGTGGAAAGGATAGCAGCCACCAGCACAGGGCAGGGAGCTCTGATTGATGTGCCTTTGGGGAGAGGATGGGACACAAAGGGGTCAGCCATGTGTGTGTGTCGCCTTCTAGATCCCCAGCATGGGCGAGGGTGCGTGGGGGCCGGGGGAGTCGGGAGGTAATAAAAGATAGATAGAAATGGACATCCAATTTCCCTTATCAGGTTTCTGAGTAGGAGAGAGGCCCTGGGCGACATTAATTAACAGATACCAATCAGCCAGCATGGGAGGGTATGTGGCGAAGTGCTGGACTGCACTGCGAGGGGCGTCTGGGAGCCGGCAGACTGGCAGGGAGGATGGAGGAGGAGGGCAGGGGCGAGATTAATAGACAGCCGTACTGCAAGGTGGCAGCGAGGGAGGGCCCGGCTTCAGGAGACGCAGGAGGAAAGGCCCTGTGGGCTGATCACACAGGTAGGACCTTACTAGAACACTGGCAGCAGGGTCTGCTCCTTTCATCAGCCAACAAATATTTATTGAGCACTTACTAAGTGCCAGGCCTGTGCTTCACTGGGGACTCAACTGGAAGCTGGAACCAGAGGAGATCAACTGGGATGGCTAGGGTACTCAAGCCAGAACTGTGCCCTGTCTTCAAGACAGCATGGTGAAGAGAGTGTCCCAGATCACCAAGGGTCATGAGTAGTCACATAGTTGTGATCATAAGAACAGCAATGGTGAGTGGACCGCTCTGAGAATGTGCAATGGGACCATGTCCAGAGAGGGCCTGGGGAGGTTTTTTGCAGAAGAGGTGACTCAGGTGCTGAGCTCCGTTAGGACGGTACTGAGGATACCGCGACACAGAGGCACACACTAGGAACAGGGGGGAATTCCTGGCCAGCCTTAGCCCCTAGAGGGAACGCGGACACTGAGCTGTTGTACTCCTCTGCAGAGCAGGGGCCTGGTCCACATTCCAAACAGGGGAGAGAACGGACGATCTCCAGGTGACAAGAAAATAAACCCGAGGCACTTGTGTCGAGCCTCTTAGATCCTTGGACTCAGATTCACACTCAGCTGCCTCTGCCTATTACCATGTAAGACTCAGGAATCGACCTGGCCTCTGGTGGGAGTTGGGGGCTTCTGCTTGGAACGTTTTATGCCCCATACACGGGCACAGCTGAGGGAGCTGTCCCCCCACACCTTGCTGCTGGGCTGGCGTGGACAGTGGGCTCAGCTCCTGATTTCTCTCTTCCTCCCTAAACATCTGCAAATGTACTGAAAAGAGGTGAAGCTTCCACTCGAAGCCCCAGAGTGCCAGTGGGGTACCCAGGCTGCTTTGCTCCATGTGGGGAAGGAAAGAAATGTTGGCCATCAGCTAACAGTTGAAATAGTTCAAATGCTTCCTACTATTTGAAAAAAGAAAATACTAGAAGAAAAACATGCGAAACAAACATGGTTACCTCTAGGAGGGCACAGGATGAGGTAATCTGTGTACACATTTTGAGGCATCTGTGTACACATTTTTGACGCACTTGGCTTTTCAATCATGTCAAAGTTTGAGATGTTCAAAAATAAGTTAAAGCATAAATATAGTTTAATCAAAGAAAAAATAGCAGGCATGCTCCTGTCCATTTAGCACTTCACCTGCTAGGGGTATCTCCCAGAAAGGTAAGCACATATAAACACACAAGGATAAATGTAACAGAGTATTGATTCCGTTACTATTTGAAACATCACAAACAGAAAACAACCTACACATAACTAATGTGATACATGTAATTATATAAATGCAATTTTCAGTTAAATGAATGTCATGTTAGAAGGGAGTAGAAGCCAGGTGTGGTATGCATGCCTGTAATCCCAGTGGCTCGGGAGGCTGAGACAGGAGGATCGGGTTCAAAGCCAGCCTTAGCAACAGCAAGGTGCTAAGCAACTCAGTGAGACCCTGTCTCTAAATAAAATACAAAATAGGACTGGGGATGTGGCTCAGTGGTTGAGTATCCCTGAGTTCAATCCCCAGTACCCCTCCCCCCCCCAAAAAAACCTAGAACTGTTTGTACGGATGGGCAAAGATGCCCAAGAACATAAAGAGGTCCTTCGGAGCACAGACTCCAGGGCTGGACATCAGAATCTTTGCTTACTGACTACCTGAGTTGACTCTGGGAAAGCACACCTCTCTGGGTCTCCGTTTCCTCATCTGTAAAATGGGAATAACCACAGCACTTTCCTCTTGGGGTTGTTTAGATGAAATGAGCTCACGTGGAACACCAGAACTCTGCTCAGCACATGGGAAGTGCTACCATTTGGTATAAGTCAACGAAAAACCCGAGTGTAAAGCAGAGTTGGAGTGTGAATCTCCTCCCTGGAGGTGGTAGAGGGTAGGATACTTTGCACAGTGTTGTGGGAATTTCCAGAAGGATGCTCAGATGGGAAATTTGAGAGTCTTAGCTCCACCCATATATGACATCTTTACATATTCCTTTATTTAAAACCCAAAGCAGCTGAAACACTCCTCCCCACCCTTCAGGAAAGCTCCCTCCACTTTCACCTCTCTACCCTGGGCTGGGTCTCCTCCCTAGAGTCATCTGGGATTCCAGGCCAGGGAAGCCCCTGGAATTGTCTGCTGGGAAAGGCTGGGTGTGGCTGGGTCTCCTGAGCAGGCAGAGCTGCTGGGTGGGGTGGAGCTGACCCGAGGCAACACTGCCAAGCCAGGGCCCCGATCCTAGGCCTCCCACTGGGGCTGGGGTCTGCTGCCCCAGAAAATTGCTTTATCTGCACCATCAGATCTAATAGCATCCATGCTCTGCCCAAGCCCCATCCCCCAGTGATCTGGCACTGTGAGCATCCAGAATTTAAAAAAAAAGAAAAGAAAAAAGCACATAATTTGTGGCAAGTGGAGTTCATAATCTGTTAATTTATGATGGTCTCTGCCGACCTGGAGGGCCATTAGAGAGGTAATAAAGGGAGATGTAATTATGGGATCTGGGGCCACTTCAGACACAGCTGCTGTCACTCAGCAGCTCATCTTTCATCCAGCAGCTACCTGGGAGCAGGCTGCCCAGGGACCCTTCTGCGGAGGCCTCTGGGGAGTCCCTGAACATGCAGCCTGGGCTGGGAGGGAGCGGTGGTGACTCCCCAAGAAGGCTCCCCTGACCTGGCCACCCAGCCTGCCTGGGAGGGTGGGTGACTTGCTAATAATGTGTGGAGGCTTCAGTTCATCAAGAGCTACTCTCCGCCTGCTAAAGGCTGCTGGCTCTTGTTCTAATTTCTTGCTCACAGGAAATAAGAGATGAGCACTCTAAAGACGTAGGTTTGTACTTCAGGTAGCCCAGTACTTGACAAATTCAGCCTCAGACTGACCCGAACTATGGCTGCCACTCTGAGCAAATCACAATCAGCTCTGAGTTTCCCATGGAACTCGACCTTGTTCCAATGAGATCCTTGGGGCAGAAATTAATCTACTGTAGTCCCTTCTTCTTATCTGAGGTTTTACTTTCTAAAGTTTCAGCTACCCAAGGCCAGCTACAGTCCAAAAATATTAAATAGGAAATTTCCAGAAATAAACAACTGATCACATTTAAATTGTACAACATTCTGAGTCCTGTGATGAAATTTCATGCCGTTCTGCTCTATTCCAACAAGGACATGAATAGTTTCTTTGTCTAGTGTATCCACACTGTATATGCTACCCACCCATTCATCACATAGTAGACATTTAAGTTACCAGGGCAACTGACATGGTACATATGTTCACACAATCCTTATTTAATAATGGCCCCAAAGCACAAGAACAGTGATACAAAGAAGGCACCAGAGCATAAAACACAGAAGGGCAGATTGACTCCGATACTACATGGCAGTGCATTAGAGTATATAAGAAAAAATAGTACCTACAGGATTTGGAACTATCCATGGTTTTAGGCATCCACTGGGGTTCCTGGAGTATATCTCCCACAAACAAAGGACCCTCCTGCAAGTCCTTGTCCCAGCTACAACTCCAAGCAAGAGACCCTACATACAGCAAGTGCTCACTTTGTGCACACCAAGGCAAGTGTGTAGTGCTGTCCATGCGCCCAGCCTTGGACTAGAGACTGGAAGATACTAAAGCATGCGACGCGGTCTCCTGTTGCCTAAGACAGCACCCTCTCCGGGGATCTAGTCCTGAGCCATCTGAAATGGCCAGTCCTTCTTTCTGTCTGTCCCAGAACCAAAGTGGATAAAAGCAACACAGGTCTCAGGGTGGCCTCCAGCTTGCTCCTCCCTCCTCTACCTGCCTCTCTCTCTCTCAGCTAGTGAAACTGCCTTTGGATGAGTTTGCCATCTAATCTGAGAAGGGATTAAGTCAATTAGTTTAAAATGCTGGGCACTTGGTGTGCCTCTGCCTTCCCGTGAGGTCTGTGCGCAGCGGCAGAAGACTTCACTAACTTTACCTTAAACAGTGGAAGGTCAGACACAAATAATTCAGCATGCAGATTAATGCAAAGTGGGGAAATTCGTATTTGAGACAAACGAGCCCCTACATGTATTGTATTTTTTAATCCAAAGGAATTCAACTTTGGATGAGGAGAAATGACGGAGCAACAGGAGGTTTCCTCACCATGGGTGATGGCAAGGACCATGGCAACAGTCTGGCATCACCAAGCGGCCACAAGATGGGCTGCGTCCCCCCAGAAGTCCTATAGGGACTCCATTAGGATCCCCATCTTACAGATGAGGACACTGAAGCTGGGAAAAATCAAGTATCTTGCCCAAGGCCAGTGAATACAGAGCTGGGATGGAGCTCAGGCCACCTGCTCCATGTTCCCAGCAACCACTCTGCCTCCCAGATGGGAGAAGAATGGGGGCAGGGAGGCAGAATCTCCTAGTCCCACTCCCCCACCTTGGAGGTGTTACAGGGGTGGGGTGATGGAAGGAACCGCCAGGCGCCACTCCTGAGCCATCTCTAGGATGCAGTATCTGCTTGACCAGGAATAGGAGTATGGGGACAGGCAGGAGTAGATGTACCCAATTTGGCCCTAGGTTAGTAGAGCAATCCAGGCTGAGGTGTCTTAAGCAGTGGCCTGACCCCATATCTGTGCTGAGCCAGCACTGGGCAGATTGAAAAACTACTCAGTGTATAATCTCCAGGAGGCTGAGCTCCTTAGCAAGGGCGCACCAGCCAGGTCCCTGGCAAACTCACCCGAGTCAGAATGCCCAGGGCCACCAGGGAGTCCCCCAGACTTTCTGGCAGCGAGGGGCCAGCCAATAGCACCTCTAGGCCACCTAGTCTCTCTGTGAGCCCTTGCCCAATGAAGGGTCCCCCCTGTAAGCTGTTGTTGCAAGGGCTCACGCGGGACTTTCCGATTCACTTCTATCAACCTCAGGCTCAGCATCTGAAGTCCAGGACACCTTTGCTACACCATCATGCAAGCTGCGTTCGTCCTTCAGGGCGGGGACAAGCAAACCCAAAAAAAAGGGAGGTGCAGACAGGAACATAAACTGTCTCATGTTGCACAGCTAGAACCAGAGTCTACGGCAGGGTGCCTGCCAGAAGGCTAGCAGGACGACGCGGCCACGCTCTAAGTCACGCTGTTGAAGCAAAGGAGTGTGGCAAAAAGTACCAGAGAAAGGAAGGTCCCAGTGTGTGTGGGATGAGGAATCACGTGGCACTGGTGGCTGCAAAAAGAAAAAATCAGCTCACACCATTTACCTAGCTTAAAGGTAGGCATGTGGGTCCACATGGCACATACTTCCCACACCAGAAATGCCTTAAATTCACGGTGTCATTCAAATAAAGAGGCAGCCCCAGGCGGGCGTGGTGACGCACACCTGGAATCCCAGCAGCTCGGGAGACTGAGACAGGAGGATGGCGACTTCAAAGGCAGCCTCAACAAAAGTGAGGTGTTAAGCTACTCAATGAGACCCTGTCTCTAAATAAAATGTGAAATAGGGCTGGGGATGTGGCTCAGAGGTCGAGGGGCTCTCCATCCCCAGTCCCCCTCTCCCCCTAAAAAGAGGCAGCCCTGGCAAAGGGCTCAGGCAGGTGACCATGGTGAGCATGCAGCTGACGCTGGCACGTGCCAGGCACCATGCCGGATGCTGCACACCACACTCTTGTCTCATCCTCCCGTCAAGCCCACAAGGGATGCACCAGTGAGCTGCAAACCCAGACTGCAAATCCGATCTGATCCCCAAGTCCCTGCTCTTAACCGCTCCTCTCTGCCTGCCTCTAATATGAACAAAGGGAATCGATCCCTCTTGTGAGATGCTTTCCAGCATAATTCCAATAAGGTCTAGAAGAAAACCTTGCTTTTTGTCCTTTAAGGATTCAAGGAACTTGTTCTTTGAATATTACCAATTGCAGATCCAATCACAGCCTCTTCCAGGATGATAAATGGTTCCTGAGAACCCCTAGCAGTTCGTGAACACCACTGGACCTTCCAGACACGGGCGCCTCTCCAACCCCACTGGGAAGAGCAGGGCTCCTGCATGCCAGGCACTGCGTCAGAACCACAGGAATGGGGCAGCCTTGGGACCAGGTGAGAGCCCCTTGCCACACTCTCCCCTGGGCCCCATGACTCACCTGGGATGTGCTTGGCCCACCCGATGATGACCACCAGCTCCCGGTCTGCCAGGTCACAGAGAGTGGTCAGGGCCTTGATGTCCCCCTCAGGCATACCAGGCGGGGGCATGGCGTACAGTTTGTCCGGCTCGGCCACCAGTAGGTATGAGACAATCTTTGTCACTACAATGATGAAAGGGGGCGAGGTAAATACTGAGAAAGAAGGAAAGGGCAGGTGGAGCCCAGATGGCCAAGGAGGGAAATCAGGCAAAGCCTCAGGCAGGCCATATGTGGTTGGAATCTCTCTGCCCATTTTGACTCCATGAAGCTGCAGGCAGTGGTGATTTGGTGGTCGAGAAGTATCTTTCCACAGGAGTTCTGATGAATTCTCCCAGGAGGACCTTGCAGCCTAACTCTGAGCAGGGCAGGTCTGGATGCTGGGACCCGTGGCTTCTTGGGACCCTGCCTCATTCCCAGCCTCAATCTGGGCCACCCCTCAAGGAAAGGCCTTCTGAGGGAAGCCAGGCAAGAGTACCCCCTCCCTGAGACCATACTGCCCCACGCCCGTGTCCTCTCCCCTCCCCTGGACACCAGATGTTCTGGGCACACACACTGGGCAAGGGCATGGAAGGCCCCGCTACGCACATGGCTTCTTAGCAGGTGGAGAAATCTGTAAGCTCAGGTACGGGCTGCTCTCCGAATCCAGGCGTCGTTTGTATTTCTGGCGGCCTCCACGCACTCGGTCAAGGCGCACACCTGTTGGGGAAGAAAGGGAGAGGGACACAGGGGTTGTTGGACATCACCAGGGGTGCCGGCACTGACTTGGAATGTCAACACTGGCTCAGACCTTCAGCGTGATACCCAGCTGGCCAGCCTCAGATCAGGTAGCTGGATCGTCCTAAAGCAGATCTCTCACAGTAAGGACCCACCCCAGTTGCCCCGGTCTGGTCCCGCCTCTCTGGATTCAACCTCCTCCTGAAATCCATCCCACACAACCTCCAGCCTGTGTCTTTATGAAGCCCCCTAGCAAGTGTCAGGGGCAAGAGAAGTCAAAGTGTCATTTCCCTGCTTTGAAACCAGGGAGTGTTGAGGTCCTTGCCAAGAGGGGAAAGGAGTCTCTGTGTTGACAGGCACTTCAAAAGAGCCGACAGGGATCTTCAGAAGAAGCCTCTGGTGGACACTCATGGTAATTGTCAGCTTCTGGATCTTACCCTGTGAGATTCTGAGATGGAGCTCTAGAGTCTGTGTTTTACACACAGTTTCCCCAGAATGGGGATGTAGGACATCCTGGCCAGACATGGAAAATCAATGCCTAGGAGCACTATGCAAAAAGCCATTGTGGAGATTTCACAGTGACATCCATTTCCAGGGGCGAGGGCCTGCCCCCTACCGGTCGTTGCCAATGAGTCTACACTGTTTTCCAGAAGCCAGCCCCAGCCCCAGCTTCTGCTGTCCAGACAGACACCTTGGTACTGCTGACACCCCCTTCTCACAGATCGAGGGCATGGGGCTTCGGGCAGGTACCCCACCCCAGGCACACAAGCTCAGACTGGCCACTAACCATGTGGAACTCATCACATTAGCTCCAAGGTCTGAACTAACACTGAGAGAACCAGAGGCAGGACACAGAAGGGGGACAAGCAGGGTGAGCAGGAGCCCAGAGCCCAGCGCCTGGGCCCCTGGCTCAGCCTGCTGTCCACTCCTGCTTTTCTGTCTCGGCTCTCAAAGGCCAACCCTTGTGCAAGGCCCCTTAGATTCCTTGACTTGAGCTATTGCAAATGGGTCTTTTCCTGACTGTGAAATAAATGGGCCTTGCCTACAACACATAAAAACCAGACACAAAGACAGAGCCCTCAGAGGAAGAAAGTGTGGTCAGTCGCTGGCTTTGAGGTGAGAGGCCAAATCCAACTTCTGCTCTTTTCTACAAAGGTAAGGAGTCACCGACCCCTCGCAGAGCCTCAGTCCATTTGCCTTCAGGGCCTGTCCTTCCCTTTTCCCATAAACCCCGATCTCTCAGATCTGGGAGGCCACAGGACCCAGAGCAGGACCTGCGCTCTCCAGACCTCTGCCTCTTTTTTCTGCATCTCCAGGGAGGTGGCGAGCCAGCCTGCCCCCGCAGCCTTCCTCCAGAAGACGGGGAAGACGCTGATGGAATGCCCTGATGGAATGCCCGTGTAGATCCCATTCTAGCTGTTTCTTTGACAGGACACACAGCCACTCCATGTAAGTCCCTGGGATGACAGGAAGTTTCCTGATACAAAGAGCAATTGAAAATAAAACGACTTCGTGTGACGGGCAGGGCCAATGCCTTCAAACGCAGAAAAGGAAAGGAAAGAGGAGTGGGCGAGACACCATCCCCCTCTATTTCCAGGTGAGGGCTCCCACCCACATCCCCACACCCTCCTCCCAGAGGTCAATGTCAGTGCTGGAGCACACCTGACCTGCGGGTCACCTGAAGGAACTGCCTCTTTGGGGCAGGTGCCACTCAGCATTTTCACCATTTCCGCGTTTCCACCCTATGACCTGTGCTTGTCCCTGGTGCCTCACAGGGCTGCAGTGAACACGGTTTATGGGGGAAGGGCGCACTCAGCATCCTACCCCTGATCTGTATTTAAAGGTAACTCCCCTGTGGGGGTCATCTTGGTAAGGTCTGTGCCCAACCGCCCACTGAACATGGGCATAGGCAGCTGGACCATCAAAAAGGTGGGGGGAGGGGGAGGCAGCAGCCCCAGCTGGACCATCTGAGTTACTGCACTCCCTGCTCCTCTGGTTTCGCCATGTGGTCCTTGAACCTCCCGCGAGGCCTCCAGTAAACCCTCCTTCTGCTTAGAGGCTCAAAAGTGGTTGTAACTGACCAGGTCAGCAGCTGCTTTCTCCAGGAGCAGAATCTGAGACAAAGATGTGTACAGAGCTGTTCTGGATAAAGAAAGGACCCGGATGAAGAGAGTCTGTCTCAGGAGGTCCTGCAGACCCAGGAATTGGGCAGGTCACGCCTTGGCGGTCCACCAGACACCAGCGAGGGCTGCTTTGGCGCTTCCTACCTGCCTCTGTGGTCCAGGCTGGTAGCCAGAGAAAGCCCTGGGGCAAAGCTGTAGCCACAGGGGGTCAGAGCCAGCACTCAGGGACAGAGGGTGCTGAGTGGGTGTGGCAAGGACAGTGTTTGTTGCTTTTCTCCTCAAAGTTTGGCAGCATCACCATCACTGGGGCTTGTTAGAAGGACAAATAGGCCTGGCCTTGAAGGAATCAGGATCAGCATGTTCACAAGGTGACGCCCTCCCCCCCCCAAGGTCTGAAGAGGTTTGTTTGAGGGCAGCGGCGGCAGCTGTAGGCTCCACTGCCATCCTGCCCAGGCCCGGAGAGGACAGCCGAATCCTACCCAGCACAGGCTGTAGGACTGTGGCTCACCTTTGACCCCTTGCCCCACAAGCCCCTTCAGTGAGGGCAGAGGGAGCACACACAGAATGCAGGAAGGACAGTTCCTCCCTGGAGGCCTCTGGGGTGACGTCCCCTGTTAGAAGAGTTTCTGCCTCCATCGTGAAGAACCCTGCCCATGACCCCCAAGACAAAGTGCAGCCCCCACCCTAGCTAAGTTCTGCTTCCCCTTGGGGTACTGACAAGACTAGGAGTAAAAACTCCAAACTTCATAAAGGTTGGCAAGGAACCCTGTTTCCTGGGCACCTCCCGTGTGCCAGGGTCTGACATGCACTCTCATTTCTGAGACCAGGATGAACCAAGTCCTGCTTTTCTGATATCTCTCAGCAGCAAGTCTAGTAAGATCTGTCCGCCCCCAGCCTGCCCCCTCCCCAGGCAGCTGTCGGCCAGAGAGAGAACTGTTCAACTAGACATAAAAAGATGCACCCACCCCTCAGCAAGGCAGGGAGATGAGCAGTTGCCACCTCTGCTGGTGCCATCTTTCCAGAACGTTCTTTCATGCAGGGCCTGGCCCTCAGTGGGTGCTAAGTATAGGAATGGATGCACCTCCTTCCTCCCCAGCCCGTGCCAAGCTGGTGCTTCTTCAAGAGCACACTAGGCTGAAGGCACCCGAGGCCAGCACAGCTCAGGCCCTCCTCCAGGGTCTGTCACGCCACCCCACACACAGTAGGTGCTCAGGAGCTGTTCCTGTTCTTACATCATCCTCATTATTACCCTTCCCCAGCACTGTGTGCAACTTTCTGGTAAATCACATTAACAATGGCAGTTGCATAATTCATGAAGAACTTTCTGGAAGAACGGCCCTCTGTGACCCACACCCTACACAGCACGTTCTACTAGAAACACTCAGGTGCAGAGAGATTCAGTAATTTGCCCAATAAAAGAGCCACTCCCCAAGCTCCTCCCTGTACCAAGGTGTGACTTTCCAGGGCCAAGCAAAGATAAACTCACCTCTAAATCTTCTCCTCCAGATCTTTACAGCCTAGTGGTCAATGGTTCCAATCAATAAATGTTACCAATTATCAGTTCATTTTGTTAAAAAAAAAGGGGGGGGTCTGTTGGGTTTAATCATGCACAAACTGATACCCGGTGTGACAGGTTTGCTCTCCTCGCTTCCTGGCTGGGTTTCCAATTCTGGCCCCCTGCACAAGCCCACGGTGGCTGCAGCCCAGAGGACCCACGATCAAGGTCCTGGCCCATCTGCATCCCTATGGTGAGACTGCGGGGACTCGCAGCCTGTTTTCATTGCCGTCAGGTACGGGGAAGGGTCGTACCAACCCTGCTCAGGGTGTCTGGCTTTTATGACAGCAGAGTGACTTCATGGTGAACTGCAAGGCAGTTCCAGTAGGCCCAGGGAGGCCACCTCTGGCCCCCGTGCTTGGCATTCACCTGGCGCTTAAGCTAGTTTCCCTCTGTACCCTCCGGCTCTCCAGGTCGGCGGCTCTTAGAGGACAGGGCCCAGGCCTGCTAGCTCCCCCACCCCAGCCTACAGTCGGGGTTTGCTGATGACGGTTTAGATGACATGGGCCTGTGCTTCCCACCCCACAAAGCCCAAGTCTGGGCTAAGGGGTGGTGGGCCACCACCTGAGTGCAGTGGCCTTATCCCTCTGCCCACTCTGCTCCTGAAGGCAGGTCACATCTGGACCCACTGCCTCAGCAGAGTGGGCCCAGCCTCTGCTGACCTCCCTGTGCTTGTCCATGCCATAGTGACAACAGAAACGGAGTGGCCACCACTCCACAGGCAAGCTCATGCTATCCACTGGCAAAGGGACGATGGGCACCTCCTGGGCCAAGACTCTGATCTATCTCTACAGCCCAAGTCCAACCCCCAGCCCACAGTGGGCAACCGAGTGTCTAATGATGTACCCAGTTCAAAGGAAGCCCTCCAGACTTAGAAACAAAAGACTCTCAGGGCCTGGCCTGCCCCCAGCTTCCCTCTGTCCTCTGGCCTCCAGCAATCCATCCCCAATGGGCTCATTGCTCATGAGCCCATTATCTGTTTCCCCTTATCTGAGCTAAATTCTATCTCATCATCTCCTTCCATCACATCTGAGAAGACAACTCACTTTCCAGTCTGTTCCTTTATGAATTTCAGTTCCCGGGCGCCCTGCTTCCATGGCCAAGCCCCCTTTACTTTCTCTCTGTGTGTGGTTTTTAGGCCAGTCACCTCCCTGTTTTCTGTGTGCCTGCCTATCTTTATTGATATGGTCTGCTACCAACTAAGAGCTCAGATCCTCACGGGCAGGGATAGTGGAAAGAGGTCTGAGTTCCTCTGCCCACTGTCTAAACAAACACTGGTTAACTCTGTGTCCACTTATTACCTGTCTGTGTGGTTTTACATTTTATCGAGTAAGATGCTCACAATTTTAATACACAGGAAGTCCCTCCACAGCAATAACGGGAGGAACTGGGACCTCAAGCTGATTGCTACAAGATATTGTACCAGGATTCCTTTAGAGGTGGATCACCAAATGCCAATGGTTGAGTCCCAGACATTACCAGTCACTTACCCAATTCCCATTCCGTCCTCTCTCTTCCATGCCAACAGAACCTGGATTTCATTGGTGGAAGCAACATGTCTTAGTCAATCCCAACAATCCTGTTTCCCACTCTCCCAGCTTCCTTGGTAGCCAGAGTGGGTAGATGGCCTGTTTCCAGTCAGTGGGAGGAAAGAGAGAGTCCATAGTGGTGAATGGTTTTGCTTTTCAGAAAAATAGGACAAACATGATTGGTGTAATTGTTTTTGCCTTATTGTTCTGACTTGTAAGGTGAAGCCTGGAGTTGTGGCAACCACCTTGCCACCATGAGGCAGCTATCTGAGGACATCAAAGAACATCAGAGAAGAAAAAGTTTGAGCCCTTGACTATGGCTGAGAAGCCCATCCGTCAATTGCCCACCTCCAGACTTCTTGTTAGGAAAAGAAATCTACTTCATTTATAGATGTCTAAGTCACTAGCCACCAGGAGGTTCCTAACTTGCAGCAGGAAAGCAGTTTTCACGAACTGATACAATGGGCAATTACTTTTTAAATTAGGATGCATAAGACTTCCAAACACCAACTGGAAAAAAGGAGTCTTGAACTTGAAATGAGAGTTGCCTTATTGTTTGTGCTGTTATATTAGCAAAATATCTAAAAAGTAGACTCAGGAAGCACAATTAAAATACTAATTAACTTACAATTACTGGTGGGGATTAAAGATCATATCATCTTACTCATACTTTCTGAATACAAAACAGCATTAATAACGCTAATGTACAGAGCTTCGTAGATCTCCAAATACTGTAATAAATACATATCCTGTGTTTTAATCACTACTGAACACTGTTTAATCCATTAATTTGTGCAGGTCAAAAAGTTAATATTTCTACAGTGTCTCATGAATACAAAAATGATGGGCAGTCAGTGGGACACAGGATCCCGTGCAGATGCAGACTGAGTGAGTCAGGACCGATAAGGTATCTCCCGCTCCTTGACCAATACTTTAAAGCCCCTAAGCCCCTAAGTACGAACAGAAGTGGCTGGATCTAATGCCTGGGGCCAGTCCTGGCTGAGTGATCTGGAGTAGGTTTCTCCACCTCTTTGCTTCCATTTTTTCACCTATAAAACAGGAGTAGTGACAGTGTATGTCTCACAGGGACAATAACTTATTTAATCCCTAAAGAGTTGATGCATGTAAAAACCTAAACTATCACAGATGGAAAATATTAAGTGTCCAGCAAATGTTAGTTAATATCGCTATTACGAACATTACCGCTAAAAACACTTTCTCTCTGAAGGCGTTCTGTATTTTGACAGTACCTAACTGTACACTGTAACACAGCTTTGCAAGACATCACCCCTGAGGGAAACTGAGTGAAGGATACATGAAATCTCTATTATTTCTTACAATGGAAAGTGAGTCTAACAATGATCTTAAAATAAAAAGTTTGATTAAAAACTTTTTTTAAAATACCGGCAGAAGCCGGGCCTGTTGGCATAAGCATGTAATCCCAGCAATTGAGGAGGCAGAGGCAGGAGGGCCAAACGCCAAATGGTGGGCTGGGGTGTATAGCTCAGTGGCAGCGTGCTTGAATGAGCCTTAGGGTTAATCCCCAGCACTGTCAAAAAATAAAATAAGTCAAATGGCATAGATGTTAGTGGAACACTGTTTGGTTGTTCCTCAAAAAAGTAAACAGGGTCAACATCTGTTGGGAGGCTGGGACAGGAGAATCGCAAGTTCAAAGCCAGCCTCAGCAACGGTGAGGCGCTAAGCAACTCAGTGAGACCCTGTCTCTACATAAAACACAAAATAGGGCTGGGGATGTGGCTCAGTGGTGGAGAACTCCTGAGTTCAATCCCCACTACCGAAAAAAAAAAGAGAAAGAGAGAGAAAGAAAAAAGAAAATGATGCAATACTGCTTCGATGAAGCACCTGGGGTGCTTGGAGTCAGAGACGGAAGGAGACTGCAGACCTCAGGGGAAGGGGTAAGGCCCCGGGGAACCAGTGTTCAGTGGGTGCAGAGTCCCCATGTGGGGTAATGAAAATGTTTCAGGAACAGATAGCGAGAATGCGCTCAACGCTCCTCTACACTTAGAATGGGGTTTTAGATGGCATGGGGGGCGGGCAGGACCAGGGATTGAACCCAGGGCTGCTCTACTGCCACTTTTTATCTTTGAGACTGGGTATTGCTAAGTTGCCCAGGATGGTATCAAACTTGTGATCCTCTTGCTTCAACTTCCAGATTAGCTGGGATTACAGGTGGGTGCAAGTTTTGCATGTTCTCCATTTTGCCACGAATTTTAAAAATAATGTAATATACCAAAGCCCATCAAATTACACACATTAAATAAGTGAACTGTATCTCAACAAAGAATTGAACAACATAAAATGCATGAAACAGGTAGCAGAGTGCTCGGTACACAGCAGGCACTCAATTGTCCATTCTTGCCTCTGACCTGCCTGTTGAAGGTGGTAGAGTCTATGTGAATGACTTTCCTCATGGGGAGAAAGCCTCATCTTCCCATGTATAGTTATAACTTCTGTATGTCACAAATAAAAACCCTCACTTAACCAAGGCTCAGAGAGGTTAAATATTGTCTTAGGGGAACACAGCCTGACCTAGGAGCTCTGTGTAATATGCCAATGGAGCTGAGTGGCCTGAGGACAGAGTCAAACTTGCTCCCACCCACAGCCTCCTCACCAGGCTGGTGCCCTAGGCACCTTGTGGGGTGGTCTTTGCCCCAGAGTGTTCTGGAGCTCCCACTCCTTAGGAAGAGGGGAGCCAGGCTTCCCAGACTCTCCAGGCCATGCCCCATCTGCTGACCTCTCCAAACCACTGCAGGCTCTTTAGAGCACCCAGGACCCGCAGCTCCCATGTGGAACCAGATGCCGCCGCCGCCCCCCCCCCCAGCTGCTTTGATAAGATCAGGCTTCTGGCATTTTTCTTAATGGAGGTAAGATAATTCCCACTTCCCTCCACCTCTCTCCTTTCTTCATATTTTCCTCCCTCAGCTGGATGAGATCCCAGTCTTTCAGAAGTAAAAATAGCTGAATGTGCAGGGGCAGCAGCCGTGGAGGCCAGTTTAAGTTTCTTTCTTTTACACCCAGGTGCTAAAAATAACTGGCTATAGCTCCCCAAAGCATGGCCCCGCAACCTGGCCCTGAGCCTGTCCCAGCACTGCCCTCCTGTCAAGAGTCTCTTCCCACAGGGAGGGTTTCGACACAGCAGGAAGAGGAAAGGTCTCTGAGCCAGTGTCCTTCTTCCCAAGCTACTATCTGGACTGAGAGTGGGCAGGATTCCTAGTGACCTTGCAAAATGTTCATGGTCAAAACCTTTCTCTTCCCCTTATCCAGAAACCCAGCTGCCGCCGCCACCAAACTCCACAGCCTCAGTTTACCAATTTGTGCAGTGCTTTTGTTGACCAGGCTAGTTTATACCCATCTCTCCTCCGAGCTGCACAGCAATGCTGAGGACGGAGAATCCAGGAATACAAACATGCCAGGAGAAAACGGAGGGCTGTGAAAGTCAGGTGACTTGCCCGGGGTCACACAGTCTGGAATGCCAGAGGGAGGGTATGAACCTTGATTTATAGATGTCCAAGTCCAATCTCCTTAATCCTGAGCCTGCGACTGCTCAGGCTGCACCATCATCAGAAGACCCTGGAAAGCCCTGGGATAGCACAGCCTCGGATGACCTATCCCTCGAGGTCCTGAGCCTACAGGTCTGGGAAGATATCCAGGGATGGTATTTTTTCAAAACTCCTCTAGCGATTTGAATTGTCTGCCATGTCTGGGTTTTAATCCAGTCCTGACTGACCAGTCCTTCCTGAGGGGACTTCAGGGGTGACTTTTGCACTGGTGACACTTCTCACAGCAGACTCCCCAAAGCCAAGAAGAAGAGCCTGGAGGATAACAAGCACACATAACACCTAATATTCTGGGGCTCCTGCATCTGTTTTGTGGGCTCTGGGCACCATAGTGGGTCAGATGGAGCCCAGCATTCTGCCCGTTGAAGAAGTGCGGGTCTCGCTCTGCTCTCTTCTCTGGACCCTATGTGTCCTCAAGGGCATCTCAACGAGGGCCCAGCCTCCTCTCTTTTCCCTCCCTCTTGTCCCCTTTGAGGGGGACCCACAGGCTTTGCTACTGGCCAAGGCATCCATGCTGAGGTTGGGAATGGGAAATTCCCAAGGAGACCAGATTCCATCCGCCCCGTCACTTACTAGGGGCAGTCCTAGGAAAATCATGTAAGCTCAGCCAGGCCAGATCAAGCATGGCAAGTACCTGTCACCTGTGCCACTACCTTTAATTTCCTAACCTGTGATGGACACTGTCAATCATGGCACCATGCCTGCTGATCCCAGGTCCTGCCTCAGAAGCCCTTCAATCATGCACTATAGGTAGCAGCCACCCACGCTAGGACTGAAGCCTACTCAAAGGTAATCGGCCTTCCTGCCTCCTGAATTAAGAACTGTGCTAGAAGTTGCCTGAGTAAACATGAACCAAACAAACAAGTTAGTATGATAATATCAGATGGGAAAAGTGTAATGAAGAAAGAGAGAAGAGGATACAGTAACCAGTCCTAGAGGGGGAGGGAGGTCTGTCCGAGAGAATGATATTTACATTGAGGCTGGAAGAACAAGGAGCCAGCCTTTTTTTGGGAAAGCTTTCAAGCAGAGGGATTAGTAGAAAAGTTCTAAGGCAGGAAAGACTTTGTCATGCTTGGGGATTAAAAGCAAGCTGTGTTCAGCGGCTCAGCGGGAGTCTGAGGAAGGAGGATCCCAAGTTCAAAGCCAGCCTCAGCAACTTAGCAAGACCTCCAGCAACTCAGCGAGGGAAAAAAAAGGGAGGGGGGTGGCTGGGGATGTGGCTCAGTGGTTGAGTGCCCCTGAGTTCAATCCCCAGTACAAACAGAGTCAGGGGCAGGAGAGGAATAGGCTGAGAAGACCTGCAGTCACAGGGAGGAGCTGGACCAGGGTAAGGGAGCTGGATTTTATTCTAAATACAATAGAAATCACTGGGTGATGTGAAACCAAATGCCAGCGTCCACGGGCTGCTCTGGGGATTAGATGAAAGAGGACCAAGAGTGACAACGGAAGTCCAGTTAGGAAATTGTCGTGATGGTCCAAGAGAAAGCCAGCACTTCCTTGGACCGGAAGGTCATGACCGTGGAGATAAAGAAAATAGGAGAATCTGAAATACGCTTTGGGTACTCTCCCAGGAACAGTCAAGGACAACTTCTGGACTTTGTGTGAGTGACAGGGAACAGCAGTGCCATTCCTGAGATGGGGAAGATGGAGAGCAGCAGAAGGTAAGGGAGTTGCAACCCATAGTTCTCTCTAGAATGTTTAATCCACGATGTCCCAAGTGGAGATGCCAGTGGGGCAGTTAGATATGGAATCCTGCAATAACCAGGGGAGGGGCTGGGGCTGACAGTCTGAGACTGCAAGTCATGTGTATTTAGTGTCTGATAACTAGAGACGGCCTCGGTCCAAGACTCAAATGGTTCCAAAATGCAAAGATCAGCAAGAGGCAGAATTTGCAAAGTCTAAAACTCATGCTTAACAAGCCAAGAGGGACAAAGGAAGTGGCTGAGAATATAGCTCAGGTCGGCGAAGCTCAAGACAGAGGAGCACCAGGTGTGGCAGCTCAGAGGCTGCAGAGGGCACAGTTTCAGGAGTGGGTCAGGAGTGAGGCCTGACTATAGCAGAGAGGGATGACCAGTCATCAAAACCAAGATCAACGCCAGAGGATGGAGAACTAAGTTTTGGAGGCAGAATAGGAAAACATCGTCAGGAAGAGGTTTTTTAAATGATGGAAAAGGAAAGCCATAAAGGAAAAGATCGATAAACTCAGTTTATTAGAATTACTAACTTCTAGCTCAGCACAGAGGTGTACACCTGGAATCCAGGCTACTCTGGAGGCTGAGTGAGGCAGGAGAATCACAAATTTGAGGCCAGCCTCAGCAACTTAGTGAGATCCTGTCTCAAGAAATAAAAATGGGAGGGGATGTAGCTCAGCGGTAGGGTGCTTGATTAGTATGTTCAATGCCCTGAATTCAATCCCCAGTTCTGCCAAAAAGAAAGAATTTCTATAACCAGTAGAAAAAAATGTAGAAAAGTAGAGGAAAGCTTCCAACAAGCACCACATCACAGGAGCGTCTGACTACAGGTGGCAAAAGCATAGATCAGAGCAACCAAATCAGGAACAGTCCCGCATCGTCTCATAAAGCTGAAGGTGCACATTCCTGGCGCTTCTGCTCCCAGGCCCCTAAGGCCTTATGCACATGCACTCAGGAAGCACGCAGGGCAGTATTTCTAACACAGAAAACTCAGAGGCCCTAATGGCATTTGCTGGTAGATGGATGGAAATAGAGAAAATCCTGCTAAGTGAAATAAGCCAGACTCAGAAAACCAGGGGTCAGGGGAGCAGAAAGAGATGGAGGGGGAGAGAGGAAGACAAAGGGCAAGAAATATGGAACGAACCTAACAGAACCATGTTATATACACATATAAAGGTACCAAGGGAATTTCTCCCTTAATGTATGTGTAGAAGGTACCGATGGAAAATTAAGTAAATAAAAGAGTGAAAGGAAGATCAGTAGAAGAGGGAGAAACGGGGGAGGGAGGAGAGGGAAAGGGAGGGAAACGGGGATCGAAATCGAAGTCTTTGTATGTATGATTTTGTCAAAATGAACCCAGATGCTATGTATATGTATGCTCTCAAAAAAAACAAAAAGAGCCCATTTAAAACTAAAAAATACAGTATCATTAGAGTTACAAAAAGATGATAGAACTATAAAGAAAAGCAAAGGAAAAATAACATGAAATCCAGGATAGTCATTAATGCTGAAGGTGAAGAAAAGGGAAAGAAAATGGGGGAGGGCCTGTGGGGGACCTCAAAAAATGTTAAGGGTGAGATATACACATATACACACACACAATTTCCATTACTAGGGATTGAACCCAGCTAGGGTTCACTCAACTACATCTCTAGCTCCTTTTATTTTTTTGTTTTGAGACAAGGTCTTGCTAAAAGTTGCAGAGGCTGACCTTGGCAATTCTCCTGCCTTGGCCTCCCAGTTCACTTGGGATTATGTGCCTATCTTCACATGTATTTTTCTTTCTTTCTTTCTTTTTTATTTTATTTTTTCTGTGGTGCTGGGGATCGAACCCAGGGCCTTGTACATGCAAGGCAAGCATTTTACCAGCTGAGCTATATCCCCAGCCCATTGACATACATTTTTGATAAACGAAAGTGGTTGTCCTTTAAAGTATATCATTGCCTTCTTCCATATGAACAGTTTTAGCTTGACATATGGCATCCCAGCCGAAGACTGCAATTCCCAGACTCTTTTTGGGATAGGTGCAGCCATGTGACTAGGTTCCACTAGTGGGCTGTGAATGAATGACTGCTGTGCCCTTCAAATGACCAGGCATGGGCTTTTTCTCCTGGTGGTGATATGGAAAGAAATGGAATCCACAAGTGGAAGCCACAGGCTGCGGATGGCAGAGTGCCAACCAGTCCTGGATCACCTATGACCTTTGAATTATTTATTACATTCAAAATCAAAGACAACTAAATATGTACTCTGCTTATGCTTCTGGGTTGTTTTAGAGGTGAAAAAGATCTCTTTGCTATAGAAGCTTAGCCTTCCCCTACCTGATATCATATTTTTCTGGGTCTACTCAAATGCTTATTTTTTATAAAGTAGTTGGATTTTTTAGTCTTCTTTTTTTAAGTGGTGGGGATTTCTTTCTTTCAGTGCTGGTGCTTTACCACTGAGCTACATCCCTAGCCCTTTTTAAACTTCAAGAGGGATCTCTTGCACAGATGCTGAGACTGGCCTTGAATTTGAGATCCTCCTACTTCAGCCTCTCAAATAGCTGGGATTACAGAAGTGCAACACCACATCCAGTGGGGGACCAGCTTTTGAGAGGGACAGAAACATGTCTACTTCAACAGGAATGGAGGCAGAAAACATGGACCCACCAATAGCAGTTTTGTGGGATCAACGGTAGGAGAGTCAAGAAACTTGACTGTTTATATTTTCCGGAGAAAATATGAAGCAAGATCAAAGGGTGCCGAGGGGCTATAGGAGATTCAAAACTTCCTCCTGCATCACAGAAGAAAATCAGTTTTAGGGAGGGCTGAGGGAAGAAAGATGCTCATCAAAGAGTGATATATTGCAGTGCCTGGTGACTACAGTGAATAAAAATAGTGTATATTTCAAAATAATGTGTATTTCAAAATCTAAAATAGATTTTTTAATGTTCTCCCCACACACAAAACATAAGTTGGTGAGATGATGGATATGTTCATTAGCTTGATTGGATCCCTCTATAACGTATACCCAAATCAAAACATCACAATTTACCCCATAAATATATACAATTATTTGTCAATTAAAAATAAAGAAAATCAATGTTATAACATGATGAAGAATATTGATCTCAAATCAATGATCAAAATCAGACATCATAGTGCCACTCTCAAGACTTCAGTGAAGATGCGAACAAGAGGAAAATAGCCACTATTATTAACCCCACTCTATAGGGGAGGCAGAGTCTGACAGAGGTTTAAGCAACTTGCCCAAGGAGCTGGTAAATGGTGAAGCTGGGATCCTACCAGGTCTAAATGACCTCTGAGCCTGTATCCAATGCCAAATGCCTCAAGTTACAGTAATAAGGATTCAACACAGAATCATCTCTGCCTTCATTCAGTCAGCACTTCCCCAGCCTGGGGTCACTGTGCTTGCGTGGCCCAGGACTTCGGGGCGCACAAGATGATCCTGTGACCCGTCAGAGGTGGGGGAGATGAGGTGATGTGTGGAGAATGGAAAGTAGTTTGGGGGGGATACAAACATACGTGAGAGTTCTCCAGCTGTTGTTCAATTCTGAAGTTCTGCAGAGTTGGTTTGTTTCAAAACACTAATGTATTTTAGAAAAGAAAAAGAATTTTTAAAGACAAATCATCTCTTATTCTCTTTCTTCATTCAAGGGCCAGAAAAGTGGTATTTCTGGCATGGGCTAGAGGCAGAATGCTCTATAAATACAAAGCCATTAAATCCCATGCAGCAGGAACCTGATCAGGGCCTCCTTTTAATTTCCTGACATGAGCTGGCCACTAACCCAATTACCCAGAATCCCTGGAGGAGCCCTCCGCCTTCCCAACCAGCACAAAGAGAGAGTGGGAGCAGATTGCATGGATGTCAGCCCAGCTCTCCCTGAAATCAAATATCTTTTAGAAAACACTTGGGGAACGTCAGGCAGAGGCTGGGCGGGGGAGGAAATGGAGCAGCCCAGGAGGCTGGTGGCTGGAGGGAGATGAAGTCTGGAGAGGAGAAAGTGAAGTTCACAGGGACGAGCTGACGACTGAAAGTGCTGAAGTCCCAGAGCAGAACTCAAGACTTGGAGGGTCCTCCATGAAACACAGGAAACGGCTCTCCAGGGCTCTTCTGGGTTGGAGGCTGAGTCCCTCTATACCCTAGCCAGGCTGGGAGCAAGCTCATTTGTCAGGGGACTCTCCCATCCTGATTCTAGCACCAGGGGACTAGCCCAAGACAATGCCAACCCTCTAAGATTCCCCATCAGTCAATTAAGAAAGAAAAATCAGGGCAGCTGGACTTCACTGGACACAGTGGGCAGGCTTCTGGAAAGCTGGGCGAGAATGAGGCTCCCTCTAAACCAAATACTACTTGAACGCTTCTGAGGAGCTGACCAATCAAAGCGGTGCCCCAGTGGGTTTTACCAAGGAGCTGTCCCATCTGGTTCTCAGCTTTCCTAGGTGATGGACAACAGGTATCAACATCCTTGTTGTACAGGTGAAGGAACAGAGGTATTTGGGTTGAGAAATGCCATCACACAGCAAGAATATCTGAGACCCAGAGAAAGAATGCAGCCTGCCAACTCCTTGCCCAGTTCAGACTTTGTATTCAAGTTTTTATATAAAAAGAGAAAAACCGCTGGGTGCCGTGATGCACACCTGTAATCCCAGTGACTTGGAAGGAGGATCGTAGGAGCGTGGGCAACTTAGCAAGACCCTGTCTCAAAATAAAAAATAAAAAGGGCTGGGGGTGTAGCTCAGTGGTAGAGTGCCCCTGGGCTCAATTCCTAGTACATCAAAAAAAAAAAAAAAAAAAAAAAGAGAGAGAGAGAGAGAGAGAAAGAAAATTACTTTTTACCATGAAAACACACATTTTTATATACTAGGTTTGCTTAAAGAAAGACCCTTGGGCTGGACACAGTGGTGCATGCCTGAAATCCCAGTGGCTCGGGAGGCTGAGGCAAGATAATCGTGAGTTCAAAGCCAGCCTCAGAAGATTAGCAAGGCACTTAGAACTCAGTGAGACCCTGTCTCTAAATAAAATATTAAAAAGGGCTGGGGATGTGGCTCAGTGGTCAAGCACCCCTGGGTTAAATCCCTAGTACCAAAAATTTAAAAAAATTAAAAAATAAATGAAGAGCTTTGTAGGATGCCTGCATTCCATTGCCTGCTCTGCTCTGGATGTCCCAGGGCTATGCAGAGGGAAGGCAAAGGCCATACAGGATATAGATCAGTCCCCAAGTTGAGACATCTGATAAGCTTAGATCCCAAAGACAGAGCAAGCGCCACATCTGATCTCTTCCCAGGTAATAGCTGGGGCACCTAAATC
>CM053401.1:23113342-23206253 GCA_028644305.1 Xerus rutilus
GCTAAGCAACTCAGTGAGACCCTGTATCTACATAAAACACAAAATAGGGCTGGGGATATGGCTCAGTGGTCGAGTGCCCCTGAGTTCAAGCCCGGGTACCAAAAACAAAGAATACTATTTCCTAAGCAGAGCCCCCAACAAAGTAGCTGGTGTATGTCTGGGAACTGAGTGGCCATCACAAAGGGGGAAATGAAGGGACAAATGAGCAAGCTTGCATTTTAAAGGCCACTGTGCTGTGTAGGCACAGGGAGTAATTGAGGACCTGCTTCAAAAGCTCCTGCTTTACAGGTACAGATGCTGCATTAACCTAGGTGAAGCGAGGGGACCTAGAACAGAAACAGAAGTGAGAGGGGTGGCTCCCAATTTCCACAACACGTGAAAGTCCTAGTTCTCTTACTGGCGAAGCGTCTTAAAGTCAGGCCCTCTTCTCCAGAGGGCACTGGGAGAGGGGGTGGGAGGAGAACCGCAAGCCTGAGAGACTGTGCTGGGCTTCCTAACACTGATCCCCCGCCTGCTTTCCAGAGGGCCCCTCCTCTTCCTTGCCAGTCTCTCCTGATCCTCACACACACCTCTTTTCCTGCTTTCTTCCACTTCTGGAAGGACCTCAAGTCCCAAAAATTCTGTAAAAATTTCCACTGGCTCCCCTCAAAAGCTACAAAGGAGATAACACAGACACAGACACACACACACAGGAGTGTGTGCGCGCGCGCACACACACACACACACACACACACACACACTCCACATCCCCAAAACAGTACCAGGTTTATCAAACTAAGCAGATTGATAAGAAAAGTGAGGAAAGAGGAGACCTAGAGCAGCTGTACACATAATGAGCCACATGTCATCTTGTTTTCTAGGAGCCACAATTAAGGAAGGTAAAATAAGTGTGTAGCCAGGCATGGTGGCACATACCTGTAATCCCAGCTACTCAGGAGGGTGAGGCAGGAGGATGGCAAGTTCTAGGCCAGACTGGGCAACTTAGCAAGACCCTGTCTCAAAATAAAATAAAAAAGGGCTGGGCATGTGTCTCCGGGGTGGAGTGCTTTCCTAGCATGTGTGAGGCCCTGGGCTCAATCCCCAGCAGCCCCCACACGGAGGTGGGGGGAGATGCAGGAGGAGGAAGGGGAAGAGGAGGAGGAGAAGCAGCAGCATTAACATTTTGATGTTAATTTCAAAAATGTTTTATTTAACCCAATGTATCAAAATATTATCATTTCTGCATGCAATCATTTTTCTTAAATAACCACTACCACTTTTTACGCTGCTTTTTATCATCCTAAGTCTTTGAAAACCATGTGCAGAACACTCTTCAGATCAACTAGTTACTGCTCAGAAGCCATGCGCGGCTCACAGCTGCCATTCCAGAAGGCACAGCTCCACAGGAGAAAGAGGTAACAGGGAGGGAAGGACGAGGTAGAAGAGAGGGAATGGAGACAGGGGAGAACCATGTGAGAACCATGTCTGTTCACCGGCTGGAATGCAAGGCCTCTCCTCACCAGGGAAGGGTGTGATGGTTACCATTCTGGGCCTCCATGCCCCTGTCCTTTCCACCTGCAAGCCCTAGAGGGCGCTGGGGTCACTAGCCTCTCAAGCCTGCCAGGCTGGAGAAGGGGCCTGCCCGGAGTGCCAAGCCAACTGTCCAGGGCCCAAGTGGGGTCAGATGCCCTGGGAGGATCCTTAATGGAGAGCTTCCAACTCCTGCCTCCAGCCTTGAGCCTCTCCAGCAGGAGGAGAGCTTTGGCTGTGGGCTGGAGGCTGGCTTGCAGGGTATGGGGCAACAGCAGCCGCGGGGTGGATCTCAAGCCAGGAGGCAGGATGACCTGGTAGGATTGGTGTGCCTCTGCGCTGCCCAGGAAGGCTCAGGGCTGGCGGGTGACCCCAGGCCCTCCGAGGGCCCTTGGCTGTACAGGCCTCTTACCTTCCTTCAGCATCCCCACTTTGAGGCATTTCATGAAGCGGCAGGCCTGGCAGGACTTGCGCCTCCGTTTTGTGATCTCACACTCATTGGTGGCCGGGCAGCTGTACTCGATGTTGCCTGCAACCAGACACAGAGAGGGTTGCCAGGTGCCTGCAGTGCAGGACCCAACCTGCTGGCAGAAGGCTGGGCATTAATTGGCCAGAGCTACAGCTCGCCCCCACCCAGGGTCCCACAGGGCAGTGCTCCTCATAGTAGGTGCTCTGAGCTGCTGGTCTGAACATTTCCAACTCTCTTCCAAGCAGAGATTCCAGACCATGGGCCAGGCAGCCACTTGAAAAGTCAGATTGTGGTCACCCATCATTCATGGGTCCAGGACATCCAAACTCACTGAGCTGGCATTTTATCCCAGGAAGAGAATGGCCCCCGTGCTGCCCATCATCAGTGTTGTCTACCATCGGCAGCTCCTCCCACCTCTAGCCAGGACCCCTGACCTAGGAAAAGTCTGCTGGACACATCGAGCTCACAGGTGTCAGGGCCTGGATTCTGCCTCCCACTGAGCAGAGCCAGGTTACCCAGCCTTGCTGGCCTTGAGGAAATCTCCTTCCTCTCACAAGAGTCTCAATGCTGTGCCAGCTCCTAACAGAAGGCTCCAGCAAGACTTCTCACCAACAGTTGCTCTGAAAAATTATGAAGCACTGGTCAACATGGGGTGATCATTTAACAAGCACAGCTCATTGTAGCAGAGGGACTTTGTGATTAATTTTCCAGGTCGCTCCTTCAATGAACCCTACCCTATGACTACTATGACCCTGACCTCATGTTCCCAGGAAGCTGAGCCCCATGAAGGGAAGGGCTCATTGCCAAGTCACAGTAGCACTTGGAACTGCCCCGCCACCCAGAAGGCGAGCAAGAACAAGTGCCCGAGGAATAAACTGCCAGACCCAGTCTCGCAGCAATTTCATGAAAAAGGTTCTAATACGCTTTGCATTTTTCAGACGAGAAGCCTGAGTTTTACAAACTGAGGGCAATGCGACTATATGGGGCATATTAAGGTCCTAACCTTCAAATGCCCCTGTCTCTCTTCAGCCTCTTCCAGGGAGGGCGTACAGCCTAGCCAGGAGAGGCCATGGCTGCCTTCCTCACACAGGGCAGCGTCCACTCTGCATACCTTAACTGACAGCACGGATTTAACAAATGTGCACTGTGTTCCTGTAACATGCCAGATGCTGGAAGGAAAGGCCACGGCGGGTACCGAGTCTCTCCTTCCAGCCCCTCCAGACACACAACCCGAGGGAGAAGGGGGACGTTGGAGGCTTGCTTGTCCTCTGAGGCCATCTGCTTAGTAATAAAAGCTAGGACTGACGTGTCATTCTGTCAGCTCTCTCCATCCTCACACCCTCAAGCTGGCACTACAGCGCACACTTCACAGACCAAGAAGCTGTGGCTCAGGGAGCTGAAGGGAGTGACCACTTGAGGCCACCCACAGACCCAGGGCCACTTCTGCCTCTCACAAGGAGCCTGGGGAAATTGGAAGGGCCACCTCAGCCTCCCTACGTGGGTCACAGAAACCACCTGCTGCCAGGTATGGGGGCACAGGTCTGTATTCCCAGTGACTTGGGAGGAGGATCGCAAATTCCAACTCAGCCTGGACAACTTAGTGAGAACTTATCTCAAAGTAAAAACAAAAAACAAAAAAACAAAAAGGACTGGGGATGTAATCAGTGGGAGAAACCACTTGCTACTGGGTCTTCTGGAACAAGCACGAACCATGTACCACAACTGAGGAAGTGCTGCTCAGTGGTCACACGACAGCCCCAGTTACAACGTGCCTGATCGTACGAAGCACTCATGGCAGCTCTGGGCATATCTTTCCCCATTTCTACTGATAGGAAACTGACTTCCTGGAGCAGCTTAGAGATCCCAGGAGAGAGCTATTCTCCTCTTTTCCTCTCAAGTCCAGCAGGCACCGCTTTCTCCCTGTCTCTCTCCTGCAGGGAGGGGGCTAGAGGTCATCCTCTCCGCTGGATGATAGAGGATGAGAAGGGGAAGGGGTGAAGATTCTGGGCCCCTCACCCTCTTTTATCCCACCCTGACCACTGCTCAGAGGCCTTGCTTGTGTGGCTTCTTGGGAAATGATTTCAATGTGCACCTGAGCTTGGTGACAAGAAGAGAAACAGCAGAAGGAAGTGCATATCAAGCCTTGATCTCAGCTTTGAAGCCTCCGTGCACCTGGCGGCTGGGCCCCACCTCAGTCTCTCACCATCTCTGGCCTCCACTGGAGGCATTCTCCAGTAGATTCTCTCCATTCCCCTCACTCTGCATATTTATCAGTCACTCTGCATAATTATCAGTTCCTGGAACTCTGATCTCCTAGACTTCCAGGCTTTTGCTCCTGCAGCTAAGAACCAGCCCACTAATACCCTGCCCCCAGGCCCCCCTAGAGATGTGCTGCCTCTCTCACTGATGTCCCCACTGCCTGTGTTTTAACTGTCTCCTCCGCCCAGACCAGCTCCTCCCTGCAGTCCAAGTACCCAGCCCACAGCCGTTGCTCAATATACGCTGAGAGCTAACAGGGACCCAGCTGCAGTGCAACTCTGTATATATTGAGTCCTTCCCTCCCTCAACAACCCTGGGGGTAAAACCTATTTTTTTCCACCTTACAGATGAGGATGGTGAGAGAGTGCAGACTGAGGGACCGCTGGACTGGGAACCCAGGTGGTTGGCACCAGAGCCTGCTGCAGATGGCAGTGACCTCCCAGAAATGGTGACTGTATCGCCTTGGGGCGCACCTGCACACTGTGACTCTTCTCATGCCCTGTGCCCAAGCTGCACAGATGCCTGCCCTCCCTCAAGGAAGAGGGACCACAGGCTGGTGCGCCGATCGGGGTCAAGAACATGTGGCCCTCCCACAACATAAGGACCAGCGCTAATATCAAGTCTCCAGCAGTGTTCCCGACCCTTTAGGGACACGTGTGGGAGACAGTTCTAATTTTACTTATTTGTTTTTGTTCCTTTCAATTTGTTTTATGGCCCCAGCGGCTGGTTGCCAGCAAAACCAGGCTGGGGGCCTTGCCTTGTAATTTCTCTAAGTGCCTTCTCGATAAAGCAATGAGATTAATTCATCAGAATTCCTGTGGTCTCGAGGAGAGAGGAGGAGAGCTCAGGAAGGCAGGAAGGGAACATTGGTGGTACACACACACACACACACAACTGAGGTATGACAAGTTTGGAGGTGGCTCTCATAGGACAGAGACATAACCAATGGCTCGCACAACGTCAGGGTTCTAACCTGGGTGTGTCCAGAACACACATGTGTAGACTCCACTTTAGGCAAGTCACCTAACTTCTCGGAGCCTCAGTTTCCTCATCCATTAATGGGTACCATTCCCAACTAATACATTTGTATAGGCTCAGAAAGCATGTCAAGGGCTTCATGGAGTGCCCAGCCAGGCAAACAAGCAACCAAGACCACCATGTTCGTTTTTACAACCAGGCAGATCTACCAGGGTAGATACAGCCAGGAGACTCTGGGGTAAGCCCTTGCCATGTGTCAGATCCAATTCTGACATTTAAAAATATTAAAAACTGCCTTCCACAGCTAGACCTCAGAGTTGATGCTACTCTGTCTGTGGGAGACGGAGAGGCACACCCAGAACCTGACCTGGATTTCCACGTGACCCCAAGGCAGAGGGATGGTGCTTTGATCCTGGGCTGCCCTAAGAAGGGAATTCCAGGGGCATCCCCATCAGCTGTCCTTGAACAGCTGCAGAGGAGCTAGCAACCCTGCCCTGGGCTCAGGGGTGGGGCCTGCTGAGCTTAGAGAAACAGCTTTTCAGAACTTGTGGGCTCAGGGCTTCTGGCTCACTTCAGAGTCTCAATGGCCGCCATGCTGAGGGACTACAGTGACAGGTCTGGGCTGGTGGCCACTTGGCTTTATTCCCTTATTTATCTCACTCCTGGAGGACAGAGGCCATCCCTTTCCTTCTGTGTGGCCCAGTGTCCTCTACTCTCCACCCTCCCCCGCTCCCTGCCCATAGCTGGATGATCTCATCCAAGTCATGAGTCAGGAGTCATGGGCTCCCCAGCGTGACTGGCAGTGCTCTTCAGCTGGGCCTCACTGGGCCTCCCGCCCTGTCTCCACTGGCATGCCGGGAGTTCCCTGCTGGGATCCCTTGGCCCCTCACACCTCCTCAGACTGAGCCCACCCTCAGCCCCCCCACTCTTCTTCTATTCCTTGTCATGTCATCAAAGGGACAACTAGCTATCCTGAGTCAGAAACGGAGATGGCATCCTGGATTCTTCCCTTCCACTCCTAAAATCTTTTTGTCCGTTTCCTTGACCTTCTCTCCCTCTCTCCCTCTTTCCCCTGAGGCTACTGCAGTTCTCGGGGTGTCTCCACCTCCCTTTCTGATCCATCCCCCACCCTGACCGTGGAGGATGCAAAGAAGCTCCTTGGCCAAACCCCCAGCCAAACACAGGTCCACGTGCCTTCCCCAAAGCCCACTGAAGAGCAGCACAGGAGCGAAGGTTATCTTAGAAGAACAGAGGAGGCAGAAACCCAATCAGCTAAAGATAAGAAAGAAGCCATGCGCACCACAGACTTCAGAGACCCTCAGGCATGAAGATCAAGATGGAGTGAGGTCTGAGCTGAAAACAGAATTTGCTGGTCGTCTGTATTTAAGGAGTGTTTAGCTGCTCAGATTCCCATTCCCATTCCTCCAAACATCCCTCCACAGCCTGCATGTGAGGAAGCTGATGTACTCTCTGGAGAACATGGGCAAGCCCCCTCCCGGCACACCACAACCCAAAGACGGGAATTTAAGAGATACTTCTCTGGAGGACCTAATAGCATCAGAGAAAGACCAGCCGACTCAGATCAGCAAATGAAACAGCCCTTCCATATCTGTCTGAGCGCCTGCCCCACTGAGCATGCTCACAACACACACACACACACACACACACACACACACACACACACACAGAGGAGTGCATATACAATTGGCAAGCAACCTGAATAAGGTTGATAGATTGTATCAATGTCAATTACCTGGTCCTGTTAGATGTTACCCTAGGGGAAATGGGTGAAGGGTGAAGAGTGTACAGGGATCTCATTTTTACTTTTTATAACTGCTTGTGAATGTATAATTATCTCCAAACAAAAAGACAAACTAAAATAATTTTTTAAATTATTTAAAAGACCCACAGTACTTGACACAGATTTTTGTCACAAAATTTCAATAGCAGGAGACAAAGAAAAGAAAAAAAGATTTTTAAAACTTCCACGGAGAATCAGATCAAATACATAGAACCAAGAACAACTTGTTTTTTGTGGTACTAGGTATTGAACTCAGGGATGTTCTATTGCTAAGCTATACCTCAGTCCTTTTTGTTTTCTATTTTGAGACAAGGTCTCACTAAGTTGCCAAAGCTGGCCTTGAACTTGCAATTCTTCTGCCTTAACTTCCCAAGCAGCTGGGATTATAGGCCTGTGCCACCAAACCCAACAAGCAGCAAGAATAAGATTAGCCACCATGTCTAAAACTACACTTATTTATCCCTGCAGTTTCCCCAGCATCTACAACAGTGTCTACTGAACCCAGAGCCTTGCACGTGCTAGGCAAGCACTCCACTGCGCCACATCTCCAGCCCTTTATTTTACTTTTGTTTCTGAGATGGGGTCTCTCTCTAAGCTGCCCAGGATGGCCTCGAACTTGCCATCCTCCTTCCTCAAACTCCAGAGTCACTGGGATTACAGGCAGGGACCACTGCGTCTAGCTTCAATGTGCATTTTTAAAAAATTTTTTTAGTACCAGAGATTGAATTCAGGGGCACTTGAACTCAACCACTGAACCACATCCCAGCCCTATTTTTTTTTCTATTTTACTTAGAGACAGGGTCTTACTAAGTTGCTCAGAGCCTCACTAAGTTGCTGAGGCTGACTTTGAACCTGCAATCCTCCCCTCAGCCTCCGGAGCTGCTGGGATTACAGGCGTGCGCCACTGTGCCCAGTCAATGTGTATTTTTTAAATGAATGAATCACGCACCACACCAGGAGCTAGAAGGCAAAGCAGAAAGTGTCCAAATTCCAGGCGAAAATGATTGTCAACTAGCGAGATGTGAATCTAACGTGAGGGCTGAAGGACGGAGCAAAGACATCTCTACGCCATGAGGCTTCCACAGTGTAACCTGTCTCCCTCTGCTCCAGCACATCCCCAGAGTGTGTGATCCCCCGAAGGGGGAATAAACCAGAAAAGATGAAGATGAAGGATCCAGAAAACAGGGTATCCAACCCAGGAAGAAAGAGTCAAGGACACACCAAGAAGGAACTGACCACAAGCAAATAGAGTTAGTCAAAATTTAGATAAAACCTATTGTGACAATAGGAAGATGAGAGAGGGGTGTGTGAGAGTGTGTGTGTGTGTGTGTGTGTGTGAGTATGTGTGTGTGTGTGTGTATGGGTTGTATAATGGAGGCCAACTCTTCATCTTCCATACCAGTATATCAAGAAATGTCAAAATTGCCAAGTCAGTAAACACAAGTGTCAAATCATAATATTATAGTAACTCAGAAGGCATATTCTACAAGATTTTTAAAAAATCATTAACCCTGGGTCAGGGTGGGAAGAGAACAGAGAGGGCCGGAGGCCCTTATATTCCATTATAAAATTTATATTTCTATTGTACTCTTTAAACTAGGTGCACACACCATTTTGGTAAAAGAATTTAAGATATGACTTAAGAATTTAATAGGTTGCTTTAAGAAATTCCCCAAGCTGGCCAGGCACAGTGGTTTGTAATTGCAGAAGTTCAGGAGGCTGAGGCAGGAGGATTGCAAGTTCAAGACCAGCCTTAGCAACTTAGTGAAACCCTGTCTCAAAATATAAAATAAAAAAGGGTTTGGGGGGCTGGGATTGTAGCTCAGCGGTAGAGCGCTTGCCTCGCATGCGTGAGGCCCTGGGTTCGATCCTCAGCACCACATACAAAGCAATAAAATAAAGACATTGTGTCCATCAACAACTATTAAAAAAAAAAAAAAGGGTTTGGGATGTAGCTCAGTGAAATGGATAGAATGTCCCTGAGTTCAATATTTGATACCAGAAAAAGAGAGAGAAAATAAGAAAAATAAATTGGTTAAGATATTGCTAAAACTTCTCATTGATTCTTCGAATCATTCTTGATCCAAGTAATAATTTTCATGTTTTTCCACAGAATCGTCCTCTGCTAGAAAGGGAGCTGACGATGCTATATTTCTTAGTAGAGCACCCACTGTAGTCTGAGTGCCCCTCTAGGCCCTGACCCCCAACTCTGTGAGGCCCAGACCTATATTTCCTTTTTTTTTTAAAATACTTTTTAAGATGTTGATGGACCTTTATTTTATTCATCTATTGTTATGTGGTGCTGAGAATTGAACCCAGCTGAGAATTGAACCCAGTGTCTCACACATGCTAGGCAAGCGCTTTACTACTGAGTCACAACCCCAGCCCACAACTGCTATATTTTTAAGACTGAATTGACTTTTGGAAGATTCTAAGCCTTCTGACACTGTCCTGGTTTGTATGCCTGTATTGGACAATGAACTAGTCCTCTTAACTAGATTGTTACAATCACTTCCTAACTGGTCTCCACGCCTCCAGACTCTCCTGCTTCCAGACCCACATTCCTATCCTTGACAGAATTATATTGCCAAAAGGAGATCTGATCAATTCCCTGCTCAAAAACCTTCCATGGCTTCCTGTAGTCAAGCATAAATAACAAAACAATTACTATTTATTTCATGGTTATCATATGCCAAGCACCAAGTTCAACTTTACAAGCATGTCTCATTTACTTTTTGTAATAATGCTCCAGGGGTGGAAACTATTTATTAACCCCATTTTACTAATAAGGAAATTAAGGTTCAAAAAGCAGCCACTTGGGCTGGGGATATAGCTCAGTTGGTAGAGGGCTTGCTTCACATGCACAAGACCCTGGGTTCAATCCCCAGCACCACAAATAAAAAGAAAAATCCAGCCACTTACTCAGGGATACGCAAGTAAGAAGTTGCTGAGCTGGGGTTCTCAATCAGATTCAACAGCCTTTCTTGGACTCTGTCACCCAGGCCCCAGACTAACCAAAATCTGATCTGTGCTCTGCTTGTTTCCAAAAGAGGGTTGTAGCTGCTCTTCCGTAATCCCCGAAGGCCTGGAAGATAGCTTGTGCTCTGTGGGTTTGACTCCTTCTCTATAGAAGAAGAAACTGAGGCCAGAAGACTTAAGTCTCTGCCCAAGGGTAGAGACCGGGCTGGGACCTGCACCTGGCTCCTGGTTCCTACGCACTCCTGAGCTTTGTCTCCACACCACTCTTGTGTCCTCAGGGATTCACCAGCTTCCTTCTCTAGAACAAAAGGCCTGGACATGATCCAAGGCAGAACAACCCATCAATCATGCCCCTGCCTCTCTCCCTGGGGACTTTCCTGCCAAGCCTGCCTCTGGGCTCCAGGTGAGCAGAGGAAGCACGGTGCCAGGCTCCTTTCTCACTTGCTCCTCCTTAAGTCACAGGCCCAGGAATTTCTGGAAGGATCTCCCAGTGTCCTGCAAAGTTAACCATCTCTCCTGGAAATTCAGGGAGGGGTCAGACCGGCTTTGTTCTCGGTGTAGCCCAGCACTCTCCATGGCCCTAGACCTTTTTTTTTTTTCATTATATGGTGCTGGGAATTGAGTTCAGGGCCTTGAGCACGCTGAGTACCACTCCACCCCAGAGCTACACTCCCAGCCCCTCCCTTACAGAAAAGGGGAGGGATAGGTCTTGCTATGTTGCCCAGGCTAGTCTCAAATCCCCTGGGCTCAAATGAAACCTCCTGCCTTAGCCTTCCAAGTAGCTGGGACCACAGGCGTGTCTACCACACCCACTATCATGGCCCTAGACTTGACCCAACTCTCCAGCCCCATCTCCTTCCACGTTGCTTTTACTCCGTTGGGTCACACTAGCCCTCCCTCCAGCTGGAATGCTGGTCCCAGGACCCTGCATGGGCTTCAACTTTGAAAGCCACCTGTTCCCACAGCCTACCTCATCCTCTTTTACATGATACCTCCTTCCTCTCTCTCTCTGGTCTCGCTGTTCTCTCTCCTTCCCAGCACCTGGCTTAGTCTGCTCCTATGTACCTCACTGATCATCTGCTCCTCTCTGGGATACAAGGCCTCCAGGATCGGGGTTGTCACTCTGTCCCTAGCTCTCAGCTCAGTGGTCTGGTGCTCAATAAATACCAAACACCCAACAACCACTTCATAAGCTCAAATGCAAGTCAGGGTTTCCCCTCAATACTGCCCAGTGGAAAAGAGGAATTTGCTTAAGATTTGATAAGGTCTCATATTAGAAGTGCCATTATGTAAGTCGCTGTTATTGAACAGCCAACTATAGACATGTGGCCCTAAGACTTCAATCAATGCTCGTCACCTACATGAATCAATATGAATGGAAGCAAAAAAAAAAAAAAAAAGTAACACAAATTTAGTTACTCCCAGGAATGTGACCTTAGAATAACAAAGGCTGTACATCAAAACCCAGTATTTCTATGTTTAGAAATCATGATTGAAAATCAACACAAATAAAAAAAGAACTGCCCAAATGACCCAGGTGTGCACTTATGGCTTAAAAACTTATAGGCGAGATGCAGTGGCGCACACCTGTAACCCCAGTGACTCAGAAGGCTGAAGCAGAAGGATCACGAGTTCCAGGCCAGCCTTAGCAACCTAGTGAGATCCTGTCTCAAACAATAAAAAAGACAGGAGAGGGAGTTCAGTGGAAGAGCACCCTTGGGTTCTCTAATCAGTATTGCAAAAAATGAAAATAAATTAAATAGTAGCACACTCAGGGAGGACATACACACTCATTAAATCTCAATAACTGAGGTGGAAGTGAAGCCACTGTGTCTTGGAAGTCCAATGTTAAGTGGATCTGTGGAAGGAGGGCAAAGACACTGTTTTTTTTGGTACCAGGGATTGAACTCAAGGGTACTTGACCACTGAACCACATCCCCAGCCCTATTTTGTGTTTTATGTAGAGACAGGGTCTCACTGAGTTGCTGAGTGCCTTGCAGTTGCTGAGGCTGGCTTTGAACTTGTGATTCTCCTGTCTTAGCCTCACAAAGTGCTGGGATTATAGGCATGCGTCACCACAAAGACACTTTTGTGACAGATCCATATGAAAAATTTGAGAAACACTGCTTCACAAAATGTGACGAGAAAAAAGTTTTCTAAAATAACATATTCTACATGGAATTTTAAATATGCAAGTAAAACTGAAATTAGTATATTGTTATAAGTGGAAGTTTGACATTATCTGGATTCCTACAAGTTTATATATATGTAAAGTGGCCAAACTTGTTTGGTGTGTCCTCATTAAAAAAATGGGGGATCACTTTGTTTGGACACTTGAGAACATCCTGTGTGCCAGGACCGTGAGAAGACACAGGGTCAGTGAAAAGCAAGGTGAGTCTAACACGGTCCCTTCAGAGCCTCCTGTCTTGATGCATCAGACAGCCATGGCAATGCCTGCACAGTGAGGTCAGGGCTGGTGGGACAGGGGAAAAATCATGGAAGCATCCAGAATGGGCACCACTCATGTTAAAGGTGGGAAGGAGTCAAAAAAGGCTTCCTTAGCTGTGCTCAGGGCACGCCTGTAATCCTGCACTTAGGGAGGCTGAGACAGGAGAATTGCGAGTTCAAAGCCAGCCTCAGCAATGGCCAGGCACTAAGCAACTCAGTGAGACCCTGTCTCTACATAAAACACAAAATAGGGCTGGGGGTGGGGCTCAGTGGTCGAGTGCCCCTGAGTTCAATCCCTGGTACTTGCCCCCCCAACAAAGATACTGGGCACAGAAGGTGGGTCAAGAACTGAGAGGAGGGAAGACTGCAAACCAGAGAATGAGGGGATTGTTCTGAAGATTGAATGGAGCCACGCGCATGCCTCCAATCCCAGTGACTCAGGAGGATGAGGCAGGAGGATCACAGGTTCGAGGCCAGCCTGGGGAACCTAGCAAGATCCTGTCTCAAAATCAAAAATAAAAAGGGCCTGGGATGTAGCTGGTGGCAGAACACTGCTGGGGTCAATCCCCAATACAAAGAAGAAAAAGGAGGAGGAGGAGGGGGAGGGGGAGGAGGACAAGATGATGATTGGAGACACTGGAGGTATTTAAATGCGAATGGAAGGAAGAGACCAGAAAGTGAGAAGGGGAGACAGAGAAGAGGAGCTGTGGAGTGTGAGGGTCTCTGGGAAGAGGGGAGGAGACAGGGGTCCCAGCTGAGGAGAGCTGAGCCTAAGGAGGAGGCATCCCTTCCACCAGGGCATGTGGCAGGCTTGAGCAAGGAATCAGTGAGTGGAAAATCACAGTTATGGGAGGAGTGGGTAGGTCTGACGGTAACACCTCCAAGACTCCCAATGAGGGCTTCTAGTTTCTCAAACAGGAGGCAGGAGCACTGCCAAGAGGAAGACAATGTCAAGGCTGGAAGAGGCTGGAAAAGGCCCGGAGGTCTCTCCCCAGTACCCGCTCCTCACGACTGGGGTACTCATTTCAAGGGTGGCGAAGACCTATAGGGAGGGGTCACAATCAGAAAGATAACTGCATCAGGCTGTCCCTAGGTAGACTCCATTTCCTCAGGTGTGACAGCTTTGCTTAAATCTGTCTTTTCTCTCTGCTGGCCTCGTGGATGGGCACTTTTCTTTAGCCAGACCAGTAAGTTCAGTCAGACTCTCCTTTGAGGTCTCTCCTTTGCCTGGAGCTGTTCCGTTCCTTCAGGAAGGAGCCTTTGTCTATCTCAGGGCTCATCTACTCTCCGGGAGTGGCACCAGAGCCCCAGCACTGGCCACAAACTCCACATCCCAGCTCAGAACGGGGCAAAGTTGGTATAAGCACTGCCCACGCTCCCGCCAGCAGTGGGTGATAAGCCCCCAGAGAACTTGGGGACAGGAGCTGGAATTCAGAGGAGTGCAAACTGTTTCCCTGAAGATTGCACGTATTTTATTTAGGCCTGACATCTCGGGTTGCAACTACTTAACTCTTTACCTGGTCAAAGCAGCCACAGATGATATGTAAAAGAATAGGTGGGGCTGTGTTCCCACCCTACTTGATTTACAAAAACTGGTGGTTAGCCGCAGGCTGCAATTTGCCCTTCTCCTCCCTTCCTTCCCTCCCGACCCCATTGTGCACAGAGCTACAACGTAGCTCAGAAAACCACCCAGCACTCAGTATTGGTAGAGGACTGACCTCTGAGGGCTTTCTCCTTAAGGCTTTCCTGACACCCTTGCTTCTACAAAATTTCTTCCCACACTGGCACAAGTATTGGATTGAGCTGACTGAAAGGATGTAAGGGGGAAGCAAAGTGGGAGCCAGTTAGAATGTCTTCCAGAACCTTCTAGAGTTAACATAACTTGTAAGAGAATCATTACATGACTAAAGCCCTCCATCCAAATGACTGGAATTTTTTTTAAAAAGGCCTGGGGCGTGGGGTGCAGCCCAGCAGGGGAGCAATTGCCTAGCCAGGGAGAGAACCTAGGTCCAATTCCCAGCAACCCTCCCACCCTTCCATGCACAAAAAGATTAAATTTAAATGGCCTAAATATGTCCCTTAATTAGGTAGGCTTAGGAGTCTACACCCCGGTTTGGAACCTAGTGTGGGGGCCTGCAGACTCAAGGTCTCAAGGGCATTGAGCACTGGATTCCAGCTACTTGAGGACAGGCGCCTTGTCCCTGCCTCTCCTGTCTGCACTTTATATGGAACAGATATTCAATAAATGCCCACTGAGTCCTTTCTTATTTCTGTGGTTGTCCAGTACAGGCCATTGTTTTCTTCCTTACCCTTATATTTTTTAACAAAAATTTCTGCAGTTATTATGCCTAGGAATAACAAAATTCAAACTACTTTTAGAACAAAATCGAAGTTAATAAAATAACAGAGCAATCCGTCTGCCTTAAGAATTTACTCCTCTCTACTCCGGGCGGAAACGTCCTTCTGCAGTGAGTGTGGAATCTCCCAGTAAGAAGGGAAGGGTCCAGGCAGTCTCTCGTGTTCACAAGATCACTGCTGTTTGTCTCTTGACTTCTACGAAGAGATTGTTATCCTATTCGTGGTAGCTGAGGATTAAAACTATTTACAAATAGTTCACGTGGACTTCAGGCTGGTGGAGGACATACTCAGCAACCAGGGCCTCTGGTGAGGGTGTAACAGGGGTTCTGGGTCTACACACACCAGCTTTGGCTGGAAACTTTGACGCAGAATATTCCAGCCTTGTTTAAGAACAGCATAGGAAGAAGAAAACGTGATTGTCTCTTAAAAAGCAGTGTTCCCAAGACTGATCTCAAAGAGTTAAGAATAATGACAACCTCACCAAGACCACTTCCCAATTTAGGAAGAAAAATGCTATTTTAGTGTCAAATATCTGCGGAATCATAACAAGATCATCAGACAGGAGTCTCTCAGTCTTGTCTAATGCAGGAGACAGAATCCATACAACACATTTCAAATATAGGGACCCCAGGCCTTCCTCCAGGCTCAGGGAGTATAAAGCTAGCTCATAACTAGCCTAGCATGTATGATCCTCAGCACCACCAAAAATTTTTAAAAATAAGTATGTGTACATTACAAAAGCTGGTTCTGTAACCTAACATATTAAGTGACATTGTTAAAGTAAAAACAACTGCAGCCAGGCGCGATGGCACACACCTATGATCCCAGCTAAGCAGATTGAGGCCAAGAGGATCACCAAGTTCAAGGCCACCCTCAGCAACTTAGCCAGGCCCTAAGCAATGCAGCAAGACTCTGTCTCAAAATAAAATTTAAAAAGGGCTGAGGCTATAGCTCAGTGGTAAAGCACCCCTAGGTTCAATTCTCAGTCCTGCAAAATAATAATTGTAAACATTTATTTAGCACTTCCTAGAGGACAGGCAATATTTTAATGCTTTAAATATACTAACTTGCTTATGTATCTTTACAGGTCTATGTGAGGTAGGAATGGTATCTCACATCAGAGAAGAAACTAAAGCACAGAGAGAAACTGAGGAAGCATACCCAAGGTTCAGCCACAAGGTTATCAGTGGAGCCGTCTGTCTCAGGAGGCGCTTCATTACCTTATATGTAGAACTGAAAACAAGTCCAACCTAATGCCTTCAACTGGCCAAACACATTACCACTTGAAAAAACTAACAAATATTTGTTGAATGAATAAAGAAAATCATCCCAGAGAAGCTCAGCCTGCTTCTTCCAAAAGGGAAATGGGAGAAAGAAGGTAGATGGAAGAGGGCCTCGGACAAAGGATCGGGAAAGGACAGAGGTCCCTGGGTTTCTCCATCTGATTTGCAGTATCTATCCAATAGGAGGGCATCAGGCCTCTCAAGTACCTACGTGAGCATGGATTTTTGTCTATCTCGTCACCAGTACCTACAACAATGTCTGGAACTTAGTAGGTGCTCAATAGATAACTTGGCTGAATGAATGGAAGTGCTGTGCCCCAGTCCTGCTGCAGTAAGAATCACAGCAGGGCCGGGCACGGTGGCTCAAGCCTGTAATCCCAGCACTTAGGGAGGCTGAGACAGGAGGATCGCGAGTTCAAAGCCAGCCTCAGCAATGGTGAGGCGCTAAGCAGCTCAGTGAGACCCTGTCTCTACATAAAACACAAAATAGGGCTGGGGATGTGGCTCTGTGGTCGAGTGCCCCTGAGTTCAATCCCTAGTACCAAAAAAAAAAAAAAAAAGAATCACAGCAGGCTCTCTGTGCCATCAACTTGATAACAGCCCTGGGAAGGCATACCCACCATTATCCCTAACTGACCTGCGGGTAACTATACAGAAGGACCCACCAGGGCTCCTGCATACCTTCACTCTAATACCACAGGAAGAGGCCTCCACCCACATGGCCACTGGAACATGATTCAACTGATATGCAAATGATTGGAAAAAGTCCTAAAGATAGGCCAAACTAGGGATCCCAACATGGTAAGTTCCTGTCCTGATGCAGACACGTCTGAATTCTTCACAATGAGAAAACACTCATATCTTACTTCTGCAATTAAAAGATAAAAACAGAGCCTGGCGCGGTGGCTCCAGCCTGTAATCCCAGCACTTAGGGAGGCTGAGTCAAGAGAATCGCAAGTTCAAAGCCAGCCTCAGCAACAGTGAGGCGCTAAGCGACTCGGTGAGACCCTGTCTCTACATAAAACACAAAATAGGGCTGGGGGTGTGGCTCAGTGGTCGAGTACTCCTGAGTTCAATCCCCGGTACCAAAAAAAAAGATAAAAACAGGGCTGGGAGTATAGTTTGTGGTAAAGTGCTTGCATCGAAAGCATGAGGCCCGGGTTTGATCCCCAGCACTGCAGGGGAAAAAAAGAAGTTAAAAGCAAGCTGGGTGTGGTGGTCCACGCCTGCAATTTCAGCAACTCAGGAAGCTGAGGTGGAGGATCCCAAGTTCAAGGCCAGTCTGGGCATCTTAACCCAGACCTCCTCTCAAAATAAAATAAAAAGGGCTGGGATGAGGTTAGTGATGGAGCAGTTGCCTGCCACATGAGAGGCTCTAAGGCCAGGCCCTGAAGGGGGAGGGGCCAATCCCCAGCACCAAACAAGGATAAAAATAAGAGAAGGATGCTTTATTCGCCAGTATGTTTGAAAAGGCAGGGTGAATGATGTTTTACCACCTAAAAATAATTTTTTTTTAAAACAAGGTCTCCCTAAATTGCTGAGGTTGGCCTTGAACGTGGTATCTTCCTCCTTCAGCCTCCTGAGTTGCTGGGATTGTAGGCACGCACCACCATGACTGGCTTTGTTACACACAAACACACACACCTGCTGGATTGAACACAGGGCTTCCCTCACGATAGGCAAGAGTTCTACCACTGAGCTACAACTTCTTTGGCTGGGGGCACACATTTGGGTGTTCCCCATCCTAAGTGAGAGGTACACATCTTTAGGCATTTGTGTAGACTTTGGGGCTTCTGAGTCTTTGTCCAGAATTCCTGACATGAGAAACCCTGAGCCATAGAAAAGAGACCCTTCAGAAGTTCTGCTCCAAGGTGCCAGACCTGGAAGGGCCCGGTTCTCCAGAGGGCCGGGGCACCTCCACCAGCACCTTGCACCCAGCCCCCGGCACCCGGAACCCAGCACACAAGCCCTGCACAGCCCACCACGCACCTTGGATGGTTCTCTTGAAGAAAGCCTTGCAGGCTTCGCAAGAGGCCACTCCGTAGTGGTAGCCAGAGGCAATGTCCCCGCACACGAGGCACAGGCGCTTGGGGATAGCGTTGAGCATGTACTCGCACTTGATGGCCGAGTCCTCCATGATACCGCTGGCACAGTCCTCGTAGCTCTTGCGGCACGGGGTGCCCCCCAGGCCCGCACCTGCGAACATGGGCGGCGAGTCCAGACCGTTGGCGTGGGTGCCCAGGGCCAGGCCAAAGCCGCCGCTGGCGTCCGACGAGCCGCTGGGGCTGTGGTGGCTGAGGGCATCAATGCCCGAGGACGGGCTGGACGGCTCTGTCTTGATGAAGGAGCCACAGCTGGAGCCCAGGTGCCGGTCGTCTGCGGACATCCTGTTCAGCAGCCTGTGGACACACGGCAGAGTCAGTGCCAGGAAGGTGCGTGGGCGGGGCAGGGCGGGGCGCGGCCGGGGGCGGGGCGCCGGGCGGGGAGGGCCGCCCAGGCCCGCGGGGTTGTTGGTGGCCCAGAGCAAGTTGCTGCCATTACCACCCCCATAACCATCTGAGTCCTCAAAGAACTGTTTAGATCAATAAGCTTCAGATCAGGAATCCCCGTGCTTCGCAATAACTATTCAGCCTAAATATCTGGCCAACCTACCTGCCTAAGGATACGTGGCGGCTCCAAGGTAACTGCCCGGTGTGTCAGGCCCTGGATCAGGCACTCTAAGTGCAATGGCCTGATAATCCATTTCACGGTATCCATCATCCATGATGGCAAGTCCCGCTAGCACATGCGTTAAGTACAAACTTGCTGCTTCATACAGGACCTTACCGCCACCAAGGCCAAGTCGTCTGATCAGGGAAAGAGGGGCACCAGCTAGACTGCTAGTCTGTGTTTTGCTTTAGTCCAGGCTTGGTAATGGACGGCGCGTCTGGAAGGCAGCTCCCGGACCCCTCCCTGTTTCCCTTCCAATCCTTTAAGGACAGCTCCCACCTAGCCTACCCATTCCCCCAAGAAACTGCCTCCATCAGAGAGTGTAAGGGAGCCTTCCAGTCCCAACTCTGCCCATCCCCCAATTGTTTCTTTTGTTCTCAAAATCCTGGCCTCAAGTGATTCTCTTAGCTGGGACTGCAGACAATCACCACCATGCCCAGCCCCCCACAGTTTTTTTTTTTTTTTGGTACTGGAGACTGAACTCAGGGGTACTCACCACTGAGCCACACCCCCAGCCCTATTTTGTGTTTTATTTAGAGACAGGGTCTCACTGAGTTGCTTAGTGCCTTGCCATTGCTGAGGCTGGCTTTGAACTCATGATTCTCCTGTCTCAGCCTCCCTAAGTGCTGGGATTACAGGCTTGTGCCACCGCGCTCAGCTACCCCACTGTTTCTTAACCTTAAGTTTGGTTTGTTTTGCTGTGCTGTGCGGGGGATTGAACTCAGAGCCTTGCACACGCTAAGGTAAGTGCTCTACTACCGAGCTACCTCCTCAGTCTTTCACATGAACTTTCTTAGCCTCTAAGGCACCCTGCTTAACCAGGAAAGCCAAGGAGCCTTACTAATGTGGTAGGGTCACTGCAGGATAGTAGAATGTTTTCCTAACCCAAAGCCCAGATTCAAGCCATGCTGGGTGGGGAAGAAGGCCGGCAAGGGTGTGACCCTCCCTCATCTTAGCTCCCAGGATGAGGCCTGAGGACCTTCCCTCTATGGGCGTGGACGGGAAAAACCCCTGGGCTCACAGCAGGGAGACTGGTGTGTTCAGGGGAACCTAGATGCCAACCAAGTTCCAGGACAGATTTCAGGAGTCCTGGTCGTGTCCTGGCCATGTGATCTTGACAGGTGGGCCCACTCTCTGAGCCTCCTCTGTGGAGGGAGAGAGAAGGCCAGTGCTTTTGAAAGGAAGATGGCGAACAGCACTGGGTGGAACCACCCAGTTGAAGGAAAGAGGACTCCTTGGCGGGAGGGAGGGTCTCAGTGCTAGAGGGCACGTGGGGTGGAGGGCAGGGTCTTGCCTCTAGAATCACTTAGAAGTAGTGGTAACTTGCTTGTCAGCCCCCCTTTCTGAGCAGCCTATCATAGAAATAACTGGTCACTCCCTGGAGAAATGCTGCCTCATCACCCACAAAACCAACCCCACATCACAGTCCTTAGCTACACACCAAGACCACAAATGTGTCTGTGGGAGCTTCTAACAGAGGGTCCTCCATCGTCTCTGGTCCACTGATGAGTTCACGCTCAACACAACCTCTGAGGGGTTTTCTCCCATCTGCATTTGAAAATGTCCAGAGAGAGAACTCTTGCTCCATACAGGTGGTTTTTGTTGGTTTTTTTAAAAAATACTTTTGGGGTTTTTTTGTTTTGTTTTGGTACTGGGAATTAAAACCAATGTGCTCTACCACTAAGCCACACTCCAGCGTCCCATCCCTTTTGTTTTTTGGACAAGGGTTTCACTGTGTAGCTGAGGCTGACCTTGAACTTGCAATCCTCCTGCCTCAGCCTCCTGAGTGGCTGGGATTGCAAGCATGCGCCATCGTGCCCAGATCACCCCATACAGCTCTAATCAGAAGCTGAGAGCTGCCGATTTCAAGATAAAAGACCCGCCTAAGTCTCCTGCTCTCAAGTTTACAATTCCCTGGAATGTAGTATGTGAGGACAGAGGCTCTGGGTCTCTTCTGTTCCAAATGGAATGTTCCTGAGTCTTAGGAGACCCTCTCCTACAGGCCCCTAGTCCTCCCTGAATTAGTAGAAGTTCCCCTGGTTGAGAGTCTCCTTGGGGCCTTTTTATATATCTCCAGCCAGTGTCCTGTCATCTCCCTGGACAATGCCACTCACTACCCCTCCAACTATCAGTGGTGTGTCTCCAGGGCATGCCATCCGCCTGGCGGGGCATCATCTAGAGGAGAATCTCCCTGAGGAGAACGGGAATCACCTGTGGGCTTCTTTCCAGATGCCATTCCTCAGAGCACGAGGAGGACAGCTGACCACACACTCTTGAACTTTTAATCCCTTTCTTCTCCCCTGAGAGCTGCTTTAGGCTCTGCTCTTCACAAGAGCATCCCAGGTCTACTGTGAAACTCTGCTGGGCCAGAGCTTTTGAATGCTGGCCACCTATCTAACCTTACCCAGGCTCCCAAGACTCCAGAGATTTCAGGAAATGCACTTGACCTAAACAGTCATTATATTAGCTACTGTTTAGTGAGCATGTACTATATGCCCCCTGACTTAGAACTGTCCCTGGAGCTGGGCGTGGTGGCACACACCTACAATCACAGTGACTTGGGAGGCTGAGGCAGGAGGTTCCAAGTTTGAGGCCAGTTTCAGCAACTTAATGAGATCCTAATCAATTTAGTGAGACCCTGTCTCAAAATATTTTTAAAAAATTAAAAGGGCTGGGGATGTGGCACAGTGGCAAAGAACTCCTTGGGTCCAATCTCTAGGTACCAAAACAAACAAACAAACAAATTGTCCCTGAAAGGTGGATACGGTAGCCCACACCTATAATCTCAGCAACTGCAGAGGCTGAGGCTGGAGCATTCCTAAGGTCAAGGCCAGCCTCAGCAACTTAGTGAGACCCTGTCCGGGCGCGGTGGCTCAAGCCTGTAATCCCAGCACTTAGGGAGGCTGAGACAGGAGAATCGCGAGTTCAAAGCCAGCCTCAGCAATGCCGAGGCGCTAAAGCAACTCAGCGAGACCCTGTCTCTACATAAAACACAAAAATAGGGCTGGGGACCTGGCTCAGGGGTTGAGTGCCCCTGAGTTCAATCCCTCGTACCAAAAAAAAAAAAAAAAAAAAAGTTGGGGGTGCTGGGAATGTAGCTCAGTGGTAGAGTGCCCCTGGGTTCCATCCTCAGGTCCAAAGGAAAACCAGCTGTCCCTGGAGATGAGCAGAGCATGTGAAGCCTCTCCCAGAAGAGGGTAAGACATTTTCCAAAGTGCCTTCCCGACCTCATGGCTCAACTAACCAGGGACACCCAGGAGGGATGATGGCTGTGTTCCTAAACCTTGCTTTCCCCTCCTCCTTTGTGTGTACGTGTATGCACGCATGTGTGTGCTTATGCACGTGAGTGTACACACAAGGGGTGCTGGAAATCGAACCCAGGGCCTTGCACATGCTAGGCAATTGCTCTATCACTAAGCTATACTCCTAGCCCTTCTTTCCTTCCTCCCTTTCTCTCTTCCTCTTTCTTTTTCCTTTTTTTCCTCCCTCCCTCCCTCCCTCCCTCTCTTCTTTCCTTCCTTCCTTTCTTCCTTCCTTCACTTCCTCCCTTCCTTCTTTCTATACCAGGGATTGAAAACAGAGGTGCTTAGCCACTGAGCCACATCTCCAATCCTTTCTTTTGGTGGGGGGGTAGTTACCAGGGATTGAATTATCAGGGGCACTCAACCACTGAGCCACATCCCCAGCCCTATTTTGTATTTTATTTTTCTTTTGGTACCGGGGATTGAACTTAGGGGTACTCGACCACTGAGCCACATCCCCAGCCCTATTTTGTGTTTTATGTAGACACAGGGTCTCACCAAGTTGCTTAGCACCTTGCCATTGCTGAGGCTGGCTTTGAACTCTCGACTCTCCTGTCTCAGCCTCCCTAAGTGCTGGGATTACAGGCTTGCGCCACCGCACCCGGATTGTATTTTATTTAGAGAGAGGGTCTCACTGATTTGCTTAGTGCCTCGCTTTTGCTAAGGCTGAATTTTGGGGGGGGGGGCACCGAGGATTGAACTCAGGGATACTCGACCACTGAGCCACATCCCCAGCCCTATTTTGTGTTTTATGTAGAGACAGGGTCTCACCGAGTTGCTTAGTGCTTCGCCATTGCTGAGGCTGGCTTTGAACTCATGATTCTCCTGTCTCAGCCTCCCAAAGTGCTGGGATTACAGGCTTGAGCCACCACGCCCAACTCTGAGGCTGGCTTTGAACGCACGGTCCTCCAGCCTCAGCCTCGCAAGCCACTGGGATTACAGGCGTGCGCCACGGCACGTGGCTTAAATTTTATTCTGAGACAGGACCTCACTAAATTGCCCACGCTGGCCTTGAACGTGTGATCCTCGTGCCCTGACCTCCTGAGTAGCTGGCCCCGTCGTTGATTCTGAGGAGTACAAGCATCCTGCAGAGTCCAGGTTGCCGCTGCAAGCCCTGGTTGGAGCGCAGGCTGAGAAGGAAACAAACCAGATCCCAGCAACAGGAGGAGCTGGCTGGGGAAACCTGGAAGGCTGCTGCCGAGGCGGCGCCTGAGCCCAGCTGAGGATGCCAACCACGGCATCCCTTCAGCTTCTCATTTCAGTAACCATTATTAGAGGCCACCAAAATGCCTTTTCCAGGGAGAGTCAACCCCTTCTTGAGGCACCTACCATGTGTCAAGTGCTGGTCATATATCAGGCAGAGGGTGAGCACAGCCCCCAATCTCAGGAAGGTCTGACTCGGTCGTAGGAGCCACAGACACTCAGACACCGAACAAACACAAGCACAGAGAACGCCAGGAAGGGCCCTGGGGACACTGTGTTGACAGCACGTCCCTGCTGTGTCCTCTGGTCTTGCTCCACTTCATTCCTCATTCATTGACATTTGCAGACTCTGAAGACCCCCAGGAGGCCACAGCTTCTTTCTCCTTCTCCTCCTCCTTCTCAATTTAGGCAATTTCTGACCATCCCCAAGAGCTCCAGAGCCTCACCGTCATTTCCTGAGCCACAGTGGATAAGAGTTGAGAACTCTCTGGAGTCAGAGGGGACAGGGGCACAGGGCCCTTCTAGGCTGCCTCACTGGATGTACCAGGCAGGGGAGAGAAAGTTGCCGAAGCCACCAGACCCCTCTGGGAAACCAGCCCAAGCAAGCCTTCTGTCTTTCCTTGACTTCCGGGACATACTTCACTCATTCATTCATTCACAGACAATTTCAAAGGAAGGATAGAGGCAGAGAAGTCCAAGAAGAAGACAGAGAGGTAGCCAGAGGAGCTGGACAAGAAAAAAAGAGCACATCACAGAAATGTGAAGAGCAGAACTATCCAGAGGGGAGTGAGCAGCAGGTCACGTGTGGCTGCCAAGTTAGATGAAGGAAGAAAGGCCAGTGTTCACTGTGCTCGGCCATGGGGAGGTGGCCTGGGACCAGGGCAGCACGATGGCATGGGGACAGACTGATGGGGACAGACACCACATTGCAGGAAATGGCGCACTCAGATGATTCTTTCAAGAAGTTTAGCCAGAAGGTCAGCAGAGGGGTGGCAGGAGGGATGTCCACATCTCTTCCTTCTCCCAGCTCTGTCTGCTTACACATGGCAGGCCCTTCTGACTTGGGGGCTGGGGAGGGGGAAGGAATGTTTTTGTTGTTGGTGGTGGTAATTTTTAGCTTCTTTGATGAGGAAGGAGATGCTGAGAATGGAAGGAATTTAAGGTATCTAAAAATGACATTGTTCCTACCATCCAGTTTGCCCTGGGCTATCCTGGTCCAGTACCATTACCAATCTCTCTCCCTTTCTCTCCTCAAAGTAGATGATGAATTATAGATTGAGCCTCCCTTATCTGAAATGCTTGGGACCAGAAGTGTTTTGGATTTCTGATTTTTTTTGTTACATTTTGGAATATTTGCATATGTATAATGAGTTATCTTGGGGATGGGACCCAAATCTAAACATGAAATATATTTACATTTCATCTATACCTCATACGCATAGCCTGAAGGGTAAATGTATACATTATTTTTGCAGTGCTGGGGATGGAACCCAGGACCTTCTGCATGCTAGGCAAGCGCTCTATCACTGAGTTGCATCTCTGGCCCTTACATAATTTCTTGCATGACATGTGTGTATACTCTGAACCATCAAGTTTGTGGAGTCAGTTTGGCACTCCTGAAGTTCTGCATTTGGAGCATTTCAGATTTTAAGATTAGGGATACTCAAGCTGGGCGCGGTGGCACATGCCTGTAATCCCAGCAGCTTGGGAGGCTGAGGCAGAAGGACCATGAGTTCAAAGCCAGCCTCAGCAAAAGCGAGGTGCTAAGCAACTCAGTGAGACCCTGTCTCTACATAAAACACAAAATAGGGCTGGGGATGTGGCTCAGTGGTCGAGCACCTCTGGGTTCAATACCTGGTACCAAAAAAAAAAAAAAAGATTAGGGATACTCAATTTGATTACAGTCACTCTGTTAAATGCTAATGGAAAGCACAAAATCAAGATGGGAAGGCTGGAGATGCGAAAGGTCAATGTCAGCTTTTCTCAAACTGCTGTTGAGCCTTCATCCGTGTCAGCTGAGGGGCTTGAACAGGGAGCTTCCTGGATCCTAGCCCACTGCACTCATTTTGTTGTTGTTGTTTATTTGTTTGTGGTACTCAGGATTTAACCCAGGGGCACTTAAACACCGAGCCACATCCTCAGCCCTTTTTATTTTCTCATTTTGAGACAGGGTATCACTGAATTTGCTGAGGCTGGCTTTGAATTTGCAATCCTCCTGCTTCAACCTGCAGAGCCCCTGGGATTACAGGTGTATGCTATTACACCTGGCCCAGCCGTTTTCATTTTTTGAGGCAGGGTCTTGCTAAGTGGCTTAGGGCCTTGCTAAATTGCTGAGGATGGTCTCTGACTTGCAATCCTCCTGCCTCAGCCTCTCGAGTCTCTGGGATTACCGACATGGACCACCACACCCAGCCCCACTCATGTTTTGAATACGCGCATCTCTGGAGGTGGGGCCCAGAAATATGTGTTATGTGTTGGAGTGGGGGTGGTATTTAATTGTGCTTGCTCAGTACCCTTGTGATGCCTGTGGATGTTACACTGGAGTACCACTGGAATAAACAAAAGTGTTCCAGTGCCTGGGAGGAGTCTCAAAGGTTTCCAGAATGTAGGCAGAGAAACGAACTCCAAACATAACAGAAGGGCTAGCTGTGCAATAGGAAGTGTTTTCTGTTTGTTTTCCTCCCCACCACCCCTAGTACTGCGAATTGAACCCCGCAATGCTCTACCTCTGAGCTATATCCCCATTTTTGTTGTCATGTTTTATTTTATTTATTTATTTTAGGGAAGGTAGCAGGGATTGAACTCAGGGATACGTGACCACTGAGCCACATCCCGACCCTATTTTGTATTTAGAGACAGAGTCTCACTGAATTGCTTAGCACCTCACCATTGCTGAAGCTGGCTTTGAACTCGCAATCCTCCTGCCTCAGCCTCCCGAGCCACTGGAATTACAAGCGTATGCCAACGCGCCTGGCTCATTTTTTATTTTGAGATAAGCTGGGATCACAGGCATGTACCAACACACCCAGCAACAAATGGGAAGTTTGTCAGAGACAGGGCGGGAGTCCAGTGAGGCCTCGTCCACTCCATCCTGCACTCACCTTCTGGTGACTTTGTGAAGGAGCAGGTACCAGCAGCAAAGGCTGAGGCCAGAGGGCAGGAAGACTAGGAAAAGGAAGAAGGTCTGCCGTAGAGCAGTGGAGGCAGAGAGAGCAGAAATCAGGGAGGGCTGTGGAGGTCCTTTCACTTGCTCTGCAGGGGCAACGTCACCAGGGGAGTCCCACATCCTCTGGCGGCTGAGACCTGGGTTTCTCAACCTCGGCATGACTGACAATTGGGGCAGGGCAATTCTTTGGTGTGGAGGCTGTTCTTTGCATTATAGAATGTTCCAGAGCATCCTGGCCTCTATCTACTGGATCACTAGCAATCCCTGCACAGATATGTCAACAGAAACCTTCAGATTTCACCACATGTCCCTCTGGGGGTAAAAACTGCCTACCGGTGAGAGCCACTGACCTGGCTGCGTGCTTAGAGAGGGAGGAAACAGAGTGCAGGAACAGAGACCTGGGCAGAGGGGCTGTGCAGTCCCTGGGGAGACCACAGTGGTACTGGGGTGGGACTAGGAGAAAACAGGGGCCATAAGCATGGAATTTTCTTGGGGTGGAGGCTGAGGTACAGCAGAAGGTAAGACCAAGGAAGCTGGACAGCTGGGAGACGGCGTCAGGACCTGAGGACCTGGCACTGAAGACTTCAGGGGTGGCCTTGGAGTGGGTGGCTGCGGTGGAGTCCAGGCAGCCTCAGTACAGGGACCGGAGGCAGCAGCCCTTGTGCTCAGGGAGGAGGGAGTTCTGATGAGTCCATCATCTGTAGCTGGCTGGGCCCAGCTCCCAGCTGGATCAATGACTATCGACTCTTCATGGGGAGGGGGACAGATGCCTCTTGAAAGAGCAATAGTCAGTGGTCAAAGTCCCTTGAGGCATCATTTTCCCTTTGATCCATCTGGTGACTGGAGCTCAGCAAGAGCTGCCCTGGCCTCAATTTCACCATCTAAACAAAGGTGGCCTTTCTTTTGCCCCCACCCAACTCTGTTCCTGGCTTCCTCAGTGTCCAGTGTGGGGCCCTGTTCCCCAGAACAGCTTGCCCTCCAGGGATGCTTGCGCTTGCTGGGGTACTCTCCCAACTCTGCCAGACTCACTCTACCAGCTAAGAGCTGAGGATGATCCTCACACAGAGACCAGTAGAATCTTGAACGTTCTAAATGAAACCCAAGCTGCTTAACTATGTTGCCTCAGATCTCTAGAGGATGAGAAATTCCTGGGTATTAGCAAGAGGTAATCATAGCCAGGTGCGGTAGTGCACATCTGTAATCCCAGCAATTTGGGAGGCTGAGACAGGAGAATCACGAGTTCAAAGCCAGCCTCAGCAATGGCGAGGCTCTAAGCAACTCATTGAGACCCTGTCTCTACATAAAACACAAAATAGGGCTGGGGATGTGGTTCAGTGGTCGAGTACTCCTGAGTTTAATCCTTGGTACCAAAAAGATAATCATAGGTTTCTTAGCTGGAATCCTAGGGATATACCCCTCAAGGTGGCCTGCTGGTGGTCAGGCAGGACCCGGGTAAGGACTGGTCTGATCACTCTTCTTAATGGGGTGGCATCTTCCCACCACACACAAGGATCAGGGTCATGCAGAACAACAGCCCCTGGAGCCCTCTTTGGCCCTCTTCTTGGGCCATGCATTTGAGGACAAGGACAAGCAGCTAGGTCACTTAATGGTTGAGAGTCTGCATGCTGGCATTGGGTGTGCCGGTTCTATCCCATATTACCATTGACTTTGAGTAGCCAGGTCACCCTCTCGGAGCTAGTGAAGGCAAAAGGCTCAAGCTAATGCTGGTTCCCCAGCCAGCAGTAAGTGGATGTTTTCTCCCAAGAAAACCCCTTCCAGAAAATTCAGCAGCTGGCAGGCTTGTGGTTAAACCCAGCAAACCTCCCTCCCTCTCCAAGCTCCCTGGGTCTAGAACTGAGGATAATCCTGTAAGGAACTTGCCATATACCAGGACAAAAAGGGGGTGGCTAAGAAGATTAAGAGGATCAGCCAGGCTGAAATGGGAGTCCACTCTACAGAAGAAAAATGGTCTCCGAACACTTGCGAGACTCTTATGTGCATCTCGATCATTAATTTTAAGGGTCTTCAAGCCATTCATTAAGGCAGATTCTCGGACCCTCTAGCAAGGCTATATTTGTTGCAAATCAACTCCTCTAGGCACCGGAAATAACACAGATGAACTTCCTTTTAAAATAGTTTTAAAGGCCTGGCTGGGTGATACAAGCCTGTGATCCCAGCAACTCAGGAGGCAGAGGCAGGAGCATCACAAGTTCAAGGCCAGCCTGGGCAACTTAGCAAGACCCTATTTCAAAATTAAACATAAAAAGGATGAGGAGCCGGGTGCGGTGGCTCACGCTTGTAATCCCAGCACTTAGGGAGGCTGAGACAGGAGAATCACGAGTTCAAAGCCAGCCTCAGCAATGGCGAGGCACTAAGCAACTCAGTGAGACCCTGTCTCTACATAAAACACAAAATAGGGCTGGGGATGTAGCTCAGTGGTTGAGTGCCCTAAGTTCAACCCCTAGTACCAAAAAAAAAAAAAAGGACGAGGGATATAGTTCAGTGGGAGAGCACCCCTGGGTTCAATCCCCAGTACCCCCCCACACACAAAAAAAGTAGTATTAAAAATGCAGAATAGCTTTAACAGGCGGGTAGGACAGGGATAACCAAGTAGCAAGATGTGAATTCCTGTCAAGGTCCCAGCTTTCCTGTTGGACATGGATTCATGGGGCACTTATTACCTGGAAAGGAAGGAGGGAACAGCCCAACAATGAGACATGATATGAACCAAGCATTATGATAGATCCTATTCTGCGCACTGAGGTCCATTAATTATATGTGTATTTTTCTTTTTCTTTTGGTACTAGGGATTGAACCCAGGAGTGCTTAGCCACTGAGCCACATCCCCAGCCCTTTTTATATTTTATTTAGAGACAAGGTCTCGCTAAGTTGCTTAAGTCCTCGCTAAGTTTCTGAGTCTGGCTTTGAATTCACAATCCTCCTGCCTCAGTCTCCTGAGTTGCTGGGATTACAGGTGTGCGCCATCACACCCGGCTATATGTATTTTTCTTAAACTTAGAAATTTCATTAATTCTAACTAACTCCCCGCCTTGATAGTCTGGATGGTTTATTCTAATAATGCTTTTTTAAAAAAAGTCATTCCTGTGTGATTGAAATCTAGTGTATGTATATCTTTCAACTTTCCACAATAGGTAACGTTTTTGCAGAATACATTGGCCCAACTGGAGGCACTAAATCTTAAGTTCTCAGAGATCCATCTGCCTACCCTAAAACTGAAATTAACTTAATCAAAGTCACTAACCAGAGAGTCAGATTGGTTGAGGGGGTATCTGGGAGGTTGGGGGGTACCTGGGAGGTTGGTCAGGGTTTAGAAACGGTGAGCTGGGGACCTGCCCAGGAGGTGAACTGACAGAGCAAGAGGACTCCCACCAACCTCCCTGGCTAGGTTGCCACTAACACACATCTTTCTGTAATGGTTTGATTTGATTTGCCACCGCCCGGGAATATCTTTTTGTGTTCCTTTTGTTTTGTTTGACATTGGGATTGAACTCAGGGGCACTTGACCTCTGAGCCACATCCCCCATCCTTTTTTTTTAAATTTTGAGTCTAAGTTGCCCAGGCTGGCTTTGAGTTCATAATCCTCCTGACTCAGCCTCCTGAACAGCTAGGATTACAGACCTGTATTTTTGTTTGTTTATTTGTTTTGCAGTGCTGGGGACCCAACCTAGGGCCTCACCCAATTAGCTACACCCCTAGCCCAGGAATTATCTTCCTAACATTCATTTTTTTCTCCCCTAGGGGCCCCCTAGAACCCAAGGCTAAAACATGCCCCTACGGCTCTGTGGCTCCAGAGAAAGCCTGCCTCCCTCTGCACATGCTGGGACTCTGGTAAAAATCTGTAATTAAGCATCTTGTCGTCAGAAAGATTAGTCAAAACTAGGCTGATCCCGGACAACTGATGGAAATCTCGTTCCACACAAATTACGGCATGGAAAATAATGATGGGTAATTAGTGTCTTTCAATCAGGGCTTTTTATCCATGGTTTTCCAGGCTGCATCTATTATAATGAGAAGAGAGAGTCTGTTGAAGCAGAAAGAGATGACTAGATGTAGAGGGGCTGCGGAGGACAGCAGCGAGGACCCAGTCCACCAGCCTGCAGACAGCCTCTGCTGGCTCTTTGAAACGTCCAGATCTCACAGGAGACCGCTTATTCATTGTCCTCATGGAAGGCCCCAAAGTGCCTGGGCTAGTACCTGGGCTCTTGTTTTAGCTCACTCAGCCAGCTCTGGGTCTGACCACCACAAAGAGGTATGTCCGGGGAAAGGAAAGTGTCCCAAATTCAGAATATGTTCCAACACACTTCTTGTGTCCTCCCATTCGGATGCAATTGGAGATCTGACATCTATGAATTTATCTTACTACTTATTTTTTTCCTTCCCAGTACTGAGGATGGAACTCAAGGGTGCTCTACCACTGAGGGCTCTACCACCCCTTTTTATTTTTATTTTGAGACAGGGTCTCACTAAGCTGCTGAGGCTGAACTTGAACTTGCTCGCCTACTGCCTCAGCCTCCTGAGTCTCTGAAATTACAGGCATGTGCTTTCCTTGAATCTGCTTTGATTTCCCCCCTCCATGTCAAGCAGTGGTGTGCCACAAACATCCCACTTATTGTCCTTGAACAGACTCTGCAGTTTCCAGATGGTACTGAATTCTCACAAGAGCCCTGGAGCTGGGCTATGTGGCTTCATGTAGAGCTGGACTGCCTGGGTTTGAATCCCAGTTCTGCCCCTTATGAGCTGGGTTATTGAACCTGAAGGTGCCTCTGTTTCTTCTTCTGTAAAATAGGGATGAGAATTATAGTATTCCTTTTGCAGGGTGGTCTTAAGAATTAGCAAGTTAATACAGAAAAGAGCCTAGGACAGTAGCTGGAAAACATAAGTACTTAATAAATACCAGCAGTTGTTCTCACACCCCTATTTGGTAATAAGGAGACAGCTTCTGCTTACTGTCTCTAGAAAGTTCAGTCTTCCAGCAAAAAGCAGTCTTCCTCCCTCTCTGTTCCCGTTGTTCACTGCCCCCCCCATGCATCTACCCATCCAACCATGTGACCATGAATTTGCATGCCTGCTACTTCCACCAAGGAAGTCCCTTTTCAGGCAGAGGGATGCCCCCCCCCACACACACCCAAAGGAATTGCCAGATTCTTACAGATGTCCACTTGCCAGCCCAGCCGATTGACCCAGGGGTGGATACCTGACCCAAGCTAGGACAATAGAACCTTCCCATGAGGGTTTTGGTGCCAAGACTGCCCCTCCAGGGACAAAAGCTGTAAGATGGAGAGCTCAAGAATTGAGCAAGGTCACAGATCCCACCAGTGTGCCGAGAGAATATCGGAGCTGGCGGCAGAGAAGAGCAAGCGTCAGAGGCAGAATGTTCTGGACCCTCAGTTGCTGCCGCCAGTGGCCCTCAAGCCCGAACAGCATCTGTGCTCCGGCGTGTGAGCCTGGCCTGATTCCCTGGTGCCTTAGCTCACAGGAGGGGGTTTGTGGCTTAACCAAAAGAATAAATAGCTCACGCACCCTTGCTCGCTGGCTCGCACATTCAGCTACTATTCGAGTATCTGCTATATCCCAGACCGTGTTCCAGCCCTGGGGACACACTTGGGATCAAAGTGCACAGGTCCCTGCCCTTAAGGAAAGCCAGTACTACATTTCATTGACCCTAGACTACTTTGCCCCCTCTCCCTCCTTCGACCCCTCCATCTGCAGGTCCCAGGAAGTCCTCTGGGGACTCCAAGGCCCTGGAAGATGACAGAACCACAAACTGGAAGGCCTTGGAATCATCTAATGAAAAGGCTTCTGCCCAACACCCTCACCAGAATGTTATGTGAGCAATAAAATCTTCTGTTGTGTTAAGCTACTGAAAAGCCAGGTGTGGGCTGGGATTGTAGCTCAGCGGTAGAGCGCTTGCCTCGCATGCATGAGGCCCTGGGTTCGATCCTCAACACCACATACAAACCAATAGAATAAAGACATTGTGTCCATCTATTTAAAAAAAATAATAATTAAAAAAAAAAAGCCAGGTGTGCAGAGAGTACCAGTCAGTGTTGCCTGCTCTGCTGTGACAAGTAAACCCTCAAATGGCATAAAGTCAGCGAGTGCCAAAGGCCACCTGGAAAAGCAGGGAAGGGTGCAGAGTGGTGGTGGGGTATCCAGACAGTGTGGTCCCAGGAGCCCATCTAGGGACTGACGGGGCAGGGGAGGGGCTGCAGGGGAAGCTCTGTGGAGAAGACCTGGGAGGCCTGTCCCTCAGGGGAGGCAGGAAGAGGAAGGAGAGAAGTGGGAGGCGGTGAGGCAGGGCCTGTCCAGCCCGGGGCCTCAGGCAGGCCAGGACCTCCAGGCATCTAGGCCCATATTTCAGTCCCTCTTACCACCTCCCAACCAGGTGGCTGCCTGCCTCAGGAGGACCCCAGGGCAGGGGAGCTCGGGTCCAGGAGGCAACAGTCTATAGCTTTAGATCCCTCGGCTTCTTGGGTTTTGTTTCCAGTGCTTTGTGGGCCACGGATGTAGCTTCATGGTAGACAACTGCCTAGCGCGTGTCAAGCCCTGGGTTCAATCCCTAGCCCTGCCAAAACATTAGAAGTTAAAAATGAAAGTACTTGGTGAAGAACCAAAATATTTCTTCTCCAGTTTATACAACTGCACCCCTCAGGGCCCACCTACAGATAAGTGTCACCCCTTCCATAGACAGCCTGCCAGATGGCTGGAGCAGCTTCCTGCTCCCTGGTGAACCCCTCCTGATGAGGGTCACCCCTCCAGGATCACCAAGGATAATCCATCTTCTCTGTCCATATAGGAGCATCAGAATGGAGGACAGGTCTCCAGGTAAGTTCTTTCTCCATTCCCGCTGTGGTCCTGGGGCTGGAACCAGGGCTTGCCCGTGCTAGGCAAGTGCTGTTCCCCCCCAGCCACATCCCCAGCCCTCTAGGCAAGTTCTGATTGGTGCAGAGCAGACTTCTGTGTATGCAGCCCAGGGTGGACTGGGCAGTTCAGGTGTCTGACTCACATTTTTGATCTCCACTGTGCTCCATGAGGTCACATGCCTGTGACCCTTTCTATGTGGCCGGATGCACAGCAGGGATGACATAGGACATTTGGGGCTCGCAGCATCCTTTTCTCATCCTGAGTCCAGTTTTCAGTCTTGGCACTAACTAGCAGCTAGGGCAGATGACAAAAAGACATCTTCAGGTGGACAGATTCGGACCTAGCACTGAAGCCAACCAGAGAATCTGGTTCTGATCTCAGTAAGGAGGGTACTAGTGCCCCCAAATGGAGGGCTTGCTCTATGCAAGGCCTGGGACTCTGGATGACATCACTGATGGATTCCTTCAACCTCTCCTTGAGGTAGGTACCATGCACTGCATCCTGGCCTCCAGAACCCCTGGCTCGCTTTCTCTTCTTTTTTCCTCATGCTAAGGATCCACCCCTGGGCTCCTGCAGGCTAACGCGTGCCATACCACTGAGCTATGCCCCAGACATCCTAGCTGCTTCCTGACTGCACTAATTGTGCCTTACCTTGGGGCTCTGCTCCCCATCCATGGGGAGTCTGGTTTCTCCTGTGTGCCAGTCCAGTATCTAGAACCCCAGCAGACACACAGCAGGTGCTCAGTAAGTATTTGTTGAAGACATGAATTAGGATGCCTGAGAGTTTACACTAGGTACCACTGTGTAAACCCGGGTTCTGCAGTCCCCTCAGCCTGCACCCGCTCAAGATGTGACAGTCACAGACCTGAGTAACAAGGCAAGACCAGGGTCCAAGAAGGGGAGCCAGCCAGCACCCTAGGAGCAGAGCCCAGAAACACAAGGTCCACAGACCCTGGGAGAGTGACTAAGGGAACAACCTTGAAATCAGTTCCTATTGAATTCCAGTAATCCTGGTTAAATACTTTACAATGTATGGATTTTTCTTAATTACTGGTTTTTCTCCTCCTCCCCCTTTTTTTATGTACCAAGGATTGAACCCAGTGGCACTTAACCACTGAGCCACATCTCAGTCTTTTCTATTTATTTTGAGAAAGGGTTTTGCTAAGTTCCTTAAGGCCTCGCTAAGTTGCTGAGGCTGGCTTTGAACTTGCAATCCTCCTGCCTCAGCCTCCCAAACCGCTGAGATTATAGGTATGCACCACCAGGCCTGGTTTCTTTCCTTTTTATTTAAAAGCACCCAAAACCTTGTCATGTGTTTGGTGAACATCTTAGAGAACTTAGAACCTGAAAGTCAGTTTGGAGAAATTTGGTTTTAAAAGGTGGAAAAAAGAAGGAGGAGGAGGAAGGAGAAGAGGAATAAGAGGAAGAGAAAAAGGAGGAAGAGGAGGAGAGGAAGAAGTGGAAGAGGGAGGGAGGAGGAGGAAAACAGGAAGGAAGAAAAAGGAGGAGGAGGAGGAAGAGGAAGGAGAAGAGGAAAGATATTTTAACACCAAAGGCAATATGTTGCATGCAAACCTGTAGAAAGCGGATTGGAAAAAGGTTGCCTGCCTTAGATCCGGCACCTCCTGTGTCGGTGAAAATGGTCCACCACTGCTCCTTGCCCTCAACAAGAGCAGCAGAGCCAAAGGAGGAGGACTCTGGTCCCGATCCTCTGGGCTTAAATCCTAGCTTTAGCATCTACTAGTCGGACAATCAGTCGTTTAGCCTTTCCATGCCTCAGTTTCCTTATCTGTAAAATGGGTAAGGTGAAGAAAACACCTAACTCAGAATTTTTCTGAGTATTCAATGACACAGCACACATAGAGCATCAACAGCAGCACCTGCCTACACTAAGTGCTCAGTAAACACGAGCTGTTATGATCTCTCAGCTCTCTGTGGTGCAGGCCTGCCACCGCAGACCCCAGCAGTCTGGATCTCAGTCACCCCTCTGTGAACTGAGTGTAAGAAGAAAATGAGGAAAAAGCGTGTGCACAGAGGAGAAGCTGAGCTGGGGTCACTACCAGGCTCGCTGGCCCTTCCCTGATCCCAGCCACTGGGGGAGAGGGCCGAGTTGCTAGGCTGCCCTTGGCAATGCGGTCACTTATCACACTGACTTCTCTAGAGGGGTGGTTGGCTATTGATCTGATAAATAAACAGCCTGCTGGCTCGATCAAAATGTTATTTTGCATTTCAATCACTGTTCACTAATGCAGCCTTCTTCCCTCCAAGATGCTGCTGGCAATGGCACTACCCTGCTACCGGCTGGAGAGGTGGAGCCACCCCTGCCAACACCCAAGGGATTATGGCCCAGGTGACTCAGCTGGGGCAGACGAGAGGACTGGAAGGGCAGATGTACAGGGAGGAGTGGCGGCCAGGGGCTCCCTTCCCCACACAGGCACACCTGCTGGAAAAGCCCTGTGACTGCAGGTGGGTCCCAATGACCAAGCCTGGGCTACCCAGTGCCCTCCTGGGACCTGAGCCTCAGGCCTTGGTGTTGCCCTGCTGGGTGGAGCAGTGGAGCAGCCTTGGGATGTCACTCCATTCCACTGCATCTTGGTGGCTGCATCAGTAGCTGGGTCCAAGGAAACTGCCCTGGGGGATGCGCTGGTGTGAGGAGCAGACTCAGAAACTCTGAGAAGGGGAAAAAGAAGCTATGAGCACAGCTGCATCACCCAACAGAATAACGAAGCCTCGCTCCCTTCCTCCGTGCGCATTTAGCACATGCGGGTTTACTGATCCTCGTGAGAACCCTGGAGCCTCCCCCAGTGTTACAGATGGAATCAACCAGGGCACCAGAGGCTGCAGCACATGGGCCACCCAGCTGCTTGGTAACTTACACTCTTGTCCCTGCTGGAGTGAATGACAGCCGTTTCTAGAGAAGCACCCTTCCTTCTTCCCTTTCCTGCCAGACCTCCCTGGCCTTGAGCAGAGGGCAGAGAGGGGTCTGGGTCCTCCTCCAGGGGGGTCCAGGTGGGAGGAGGGGCTGAGGCCACAGACAGACACCAAGTGAGGCCTTAGCACTCTTTTCTGGACCACCCCAGGCACGGCCATCAGTCACAGGTGTCCCCAGGCCTGCCATAGGGTCCAAAAGAACCAAAGGTGGGTGAGGGCAAGGGCTGCTGCCCAGTGAGAACCAGGCCATGCAGAGGCCTCATGCCTGGGCACACCTTGGGGATTGGGGACAGGCAGAAGGCATGTCCAGAGGGATTGCCAGAGGGATTGCCAGGGCTGTATCTTCTGTGTGCACAGCTGTGGAGGTGAAGGTGACCTGCAAGCCCCAAATTTAGAGAGTTCAAAGTGAGTGCAATGGGAACTCCCAATGCCAAGTGCATAGCAGCCACAGGCCCTGGAGCCCATCCTCTAACTGTATGCCCTGTTTGAACTGAGGGAAAATGTTGGCTTTTGGCTTCAGCACCAAAATTAATTTGTTCTTTGTCCTCATAGTACATTAAAGTAACTAGTCTCTCTCACTCTCTGACACACATATACACACACTCAAAGGCACACATACTGTCCCTCTAGGGCAAGGACTATTAGCTTACACACTTAGAACTGTGGCTCCCAGCTCCCTGACAAGGGTGGAATTCATTCTATAACTTAAGGGTTAAAAATGAAATCACCTCAAGAAAAAAAATCTACATTATAAAATGAAACACTGGCTATAATACAATGGCCTGAGATCACTATGTTATGTAGCCACTCTCTAGTCTCCGCATGTCTGCCCAGCCAGCCCGCATGACAGATCCCTCCAGCCCAGGATCTGGAATCCAGGCCCTACCTGCCACCACCCCAGGGCTGCCTGCCCACTCTGGCCACCAGAGTCCAGGTTCAAGGCCTTTCCTTCCTCTGTGAACTCCCCAGGTTCTTGTCCTCTGAGCTCCAGTTTTTTATCCACCAAACGGGAGATTCTGTTTCACTACCTCGTGGCATTATTGAGAGGACCGATTTAGGACATCGTCTCCGAAAGCCTTGTAAAGTGTTAGCCTCCTGCAAAGCTATCATGTCCTCCCTGCCACCTCTTCTGGCATTTTACAGCCTGGCTTCTGGGAGAGGAAGTGAACAGCCTCAGGATAACTGGTCCCTCCAGGAACCCACAGATGAAACTAAAGGAGCATGAGCAGCTCACCAGGCCTCCTCCAGGGTGGAGAACCTGAGGCAGGGTAGCCTTCCTGGCTCTTGTCACTTGGGGGAGTGGTGGCAGAGCCAGGGTTCAAACCCAGTCACTCTCCAACCCTGACTCGGAGTTCTGAGCTGGACTTTGACACCACACAGCCTCTCAACATCCTGATGTCAAATGGAAACAAAGTCAAAAAACGCAAAAGCAAAACAGCTGGCCAGCAGACCTGAAAATCGTCAAGGTCGCAGAAACCAAGAAAGGTCCAAAAAAGTGTCACAGATCAGGGGAGACTAAAGAGAAGGGACAGCTGAACTCAGTGTAGGGTTCTGGATTGGCTCCCCCAAGGGGCAAGGATGGTGGAGGGAAAACCAACAAAATCTGAGAGAAGCAGGGAGTTTAGGTTGTAGTAAGGCATCAAGTGGCAAGTCTACCATCTTTTTTTTTTCATTCTAAATCATACTAAGGATTTAATTAGACTTTCATCTTACAATAGTGATGCAATTACTGCTTTTAATCTACAAAACATTTTTAAAAATGTTTCATTATGTCTTTTTCAGCTTCCAGTTTTTTCTTTTTTTTCTCTTAGTTTTATTTATTTATTTATTCTACTTAGGTATATACATGATAGCAGCGTGCATTTTGATTCACTGTACGCAGATGGAGCACAACTTTTCATTTCTCTGGTCTACCATCTTAATAAGACACCAACAAAAGAGAAAGCAGACACGGGTCCCGGGGAACCCTGCACCAAATCCTAGCAATTTTTCTGTAAAGCAAAAACTATTCCAATAAATCTTTTTTGAAAAGAACTTGAAAAAATAACCAAAAATAGTTCAATCCCCAGTACCCCCCCAAAAAAAAAATAACCAAAAAAAAAAATCAATAGCAAAAAACACCCCACAAGACTCCAACAAAAAATGAGCAAATAATCCAAAATGAACATTACTCAAAAAGAAGATACACAAGTGGCCACTATCATTTCCCTCACTACCCAACTTTACTCTCTTTCTTTTCTTTGTTTTTTTGGTTCTGGAGATTGAACTCAGGGGACTCGACCACTGAGCCACATCCCCAGCCCTATTTTGTGTTTTATGTAGAGACAGGGTCTCACTGAGTTGCTTAGCACCTTGCCATTGCTGAGGCTGGCTTTGAACTCGCGATTCTCCTGTCTCAGCCTCCCTAAGTGCTGGGATTACAGGCATGCGCCACCGCGCCCAGCTCCTACTTTACTTTCTTCATAGCCATTCTTAGTATCTGAGCTTCAAGTACTTACCTGTTCACCTATTTATAATCTGTGCACCCAGGACCCTCCCCTCCAGGAAGGCAGGGACTTTGACTCAGAACCAGGACACAATATATGTGCTTAATAAATGCATGAATCAAAGAGCAAAATCTAGAGGAGAGAAAAGAGCACTTTTGAGTGAAGAATAGAAGGAGGAACGTCACTCCATGTTACCTAGAAAAGGATGTGTACGGAAGGTAATGTGCAAACATGGAAATGGAAGTGACACTGGGAGAAATCAGCGAGTTGTTTTTATCCTTCCTCTAGTTATTGAGAAATGCACACCGTGTTGGAATATGGTCTGCAGCCATGTAAAGAGGGCAAGCTGTAAGCTGGGCACAGTGGCGCAAGCCTGTAATCCTAGCACTTAGAGAGGCTGAGACAGGAGAATCACGAGTTCAAAGACAGCCTCAGCAACGGCGAGGCACAAAGCAACTCTAATAAGACCTTGTCTCTACATAAAACACAAAATAGGGCTGGGGATGTGGCTCAGAGGTCGAGTGCCCATGAGTTCAATCCCTAGTAACAAAAAAAAAAAAAAGATGGCAAGCTCTGACATCCTTCAGCCTTCAGTTCAAAGTTGACCTCTCTCTTCCAGTTGCTGTGTGATGTAAGAAAGCCACCTTAGCCTCTCTGAGCTTCAGGTGTTTAGTCTATAAAATTCATATCACATCCCTTTACTCAGAGGGTTACTGTGAGCATTTAAAAAGCAAGAAGCGAGCATGTGGCACCGTGCTCCACACATACTACCTCCACACATACACACCTGCCAGTCAGTTCAGGGGTGTTTTGGCCTGAATCCAAATGTCACTCCCAATACACACACATAGCTTTGCAGAGTTCAAGGCCCACTCTGAAACTCTGCTGAGCTTAGAACCTACTGGGTATGAAGCCAGCCTCCCCCATGGGTTCCTACAAGACACAGCCCTTGCCTGGCTCACACATCCAGGTCCCCACAAACCCCTGGCTAAGCTCAGGGCACACAGGCAGGCTGTGACCAAGGAGGGAGAGGTTAGCTGTAGAACTTCCACAGAATTGTAGGGGGAAGGACCAGAGGCTGCTTTGGTTCGGTCCCCTTTCTGCAGATGAGCTCTGAGAAGGCAAAAGACTCCCCTCAGGTCACTAAACCAGGGACGGCCAGGTGCCTGGCTCCTGGCCCACTGAACCCAAAGGGCCCACACCCTGGGAGCCCGAGGGCAGCAGGGAAGGAGAGGGCTACAGAACACCTCCCTCCAATCAGCCATCGTGCTGATCAATCAACTCAATTAAATCTAGAATGCTTAAAAAATTTTAAAAAAAAACAGCAGCAGAAAATAATGACTAATAATCAAGTAAAATTGGATTATTTCTGGGCTGACTGGTTGGGGTGGGCGAGGAAGTGAGAAAGTTCACTGGAGCAGGGGAGGAGGGGACAGCAAGCTCAGCAACCTGGGCGCTGGGGAAGAACCGCACAGGAGTGCCTGGCCCCCAGTAAACACCCTGCCGCACTGGAACGCGGAGCCCAGCAAGGGCTGCCTATCTTAACTCCCACACCTGCCACACACCAGGGGCTCAGAACCATTATGACCCCCTGCATGCTGAGGAGTGAAGCCAGGGGCGCTGTATCCCTGAGCTGCGTCCCCATCCTTTTTTAGTTTTTTATTTTGAGACAGGATCTCTCTGAATTTTGGAAGCTGGCCTTGAACTTGAAGTCCTCCTGCCTCAGTCGCCCGAATCTCTGGGATTACAGGCGTGCACCGCCGCACCCTGAAACCTGGTCCTGGTTTAGAGCTGGGGAAACACAGGGGCAAGTCATCTGGTTAAGGCCACATGGCTAGGGTGTAGCCAGGATTTATTTGGACTCTGGTCCAATACCAGAGTTTTGTCTGCAAGAACATGCTATGTGCTTCCAGGGTATGGGGATAGTGTCGGGCATGTGCCATATGCCTGAGGAGCGAACATTTACCTCTGACAAATGGGAGATGCTATTTTTGTTTTTATTTTTCTTATTGTTATTGTTTGTTTGGTACTAGTAATTTGACCCCGGAGTGCTTTACCACTGAGCCGCATCCCCAGCCCATTTTGTTTAAAAAAAATAAGGGATTGAACTCAGGGGCGCTCGACCATTGAGCCACATCCCCAGTCCTATTTTGTGTTTTATGTAGAGACAGGGTCTCACTGAGTTGCTTAGTGCCTCGCTGTTGCTGAGGCTGGCTTTGAACCTGCGATTCTCCTGTCTCAGCCTCCCAAAGTGCTGGGATTACAGGCTTGCGCCACCACGCCGGCTTTGTTTTAGATTTTTAGACAGGGTCTCACTAAGTTGCTTAGGGCCTTGCTAAGTTTTTGAATCTGGCCTTGAACTTGCGATCCTCCTGCCTCAGCCCTCTGAGTCGCTGGGTTTACAGGCCCGCACCACCGTGCGTCACTGGAAGTTACCATTCATGTATCGAATTTCATGTACTGCAAGTTTATCCAGCCAAACAGGAAGACTCTGTTCCAAAGCTCACTGACTCCATTCCTGATACCATGCCATCACAGATATGAATAAGTGACCAATGACAACAAAGCCACTGGCCAAGGAAGGGTCCTAAAGGGCTGTGATAGGGTTTTCACAGGATTACTGGAGCACAGAGAGGGCCGTCCAAACCTGCTGAGGGGAAAAGGGTCAGGAAGGCTTCCTGGAGGAGGCGGAGTTTACTGCCTTGAAGGACCAGGCGGTGTTAGCCAGGCCAGGATGGGGAGACGGTGGGGAGTGGCATACTTACCAGCAGAACCTGCCTGTGCCAATCACAGAGGTACCCACAGCAGTACTCATCCCGAGAACTGGGGGTAGTGGGAAGTCTGGACAGAGAACTGGGGCAGGGCACAGGGGCAGGAAGAGGCCAGGTGGGGCAAGACTGGCTACCAGGATGGACAGGTGGCGGAGGCCGGCTAGGGGTGTAGATATAGGAGCCTCTGCAGGGCAATCCATGTCACCCCATGCACTGACCAGCCTTTTACAGCTGCCCCCCACCACACCTGCTCCATGCTAGGGGCCGGGCAGGGGGCTTCTGCTCACTTCCCCACCCACAAAGCCCAGGCTCCCGGAGGAGAAATGACCACCACTCCTCTGACTTTAAATGCAGGCCTCCTGCTTCCTTTTTTCTCCCATCCAGCCTTTCCTTGCAGTACAGATGCATTAGTAAAGCCAGCTATTTAAAGGAACCCCTGCAGCTAATCCTTGCATAAGCGGAAAATCTTTAAGCAAAGCTAATAATCTCCCCGTAATCCAGCTGTTACGTATTTCTGGTTTTTACAGGACAGCACTGGGCACTGAGCTATTCTGGTCCTTACAAACCTACTCGGGGGAGGGGGCAGGGTTGGAGTTGGACAGAGTTCAGGGAGAAGAGTGGTCAGGATGGTGGGTATGCCCTTGTGTCCGTAGATGACACTGTGAGAAAAGGGAGTCTGGAGGCCTGTGTCCCTGCAGCCCTGCAAATGAGCAAAGCCTAGAGGTTTGGGGTGGTGTGTGTGTGTGTGTGTGTGTGTGTGTGTGTGTGTGTGTAGGTAGGTACTTGATGTGGGTGGGAAGAGGGATCTCAGTCCTTCCTCACCCCACAAGACTAAAACCACATCAACCAGGTTGTTTCATATCTTCCAAAATACCAAGAAGCAAGAAAGGGAGGCAGCGCCACTTCTCAGAATGGAAAACGAGGACCTGAAGAACACAAAGCCAGAAAGTCCACTGGCGTTGGCCACTTCCCCTCCTGGCCAACCTAACCGCCTGGACTGCTACCCATGCCCCCATTGGCAGTCGGCCTCCTCTATTTGGTGATTTGTCCATCGAGGTCGATTCATCCCCGTGCCCTCAGCACATAGCAGAGTGCCAAGTAAACAGCAAGTGCTCCATACATGTGTTAAGAGGGAATTAAAAGTGGTTTGCTTTAGAGAAATTAGATTTAGAACTGGGATAAGGAAAGGAGCAAAATGAGAATACTGAACATCTCTTCCATTCCTTGGCAGGATGCTAATTCTATTTAAGACAATACTATTTATCATGTAAACAGATTTTTTAAAAGATTAGATGTTAATAATAGTATAATAATATAAGAACGACTCTATTATATTCTGGTCAAGGCAATTTGCTGAGAGTCCATGATTAGTGTATTAAAGGTTATCTAGCTAGTAATACTAATAATCACTAATATTTATTGAGATGCACATGCCACGAATACCATTTGGACCTCCTGAGAACTTTATGAGGCTGGAACTATTGTTAACATGTAGTGAAGCTGGACACTGACCCTAGGCTGACGTCACACTCATCCTCCCGGACACACTGCCATGGGCAAACCCCTCGACTCCCCTCCTCCCCACCTGGGTCCCGGCAACACAGCGCCCATGAGATCCAGATGAAGCTGGCGAGGACTCAACCCACTTTTCCTTTGCTCCTAAAGGATGCCCAATAGGAAGATGCCCTAAAGAGAAGCCCTTGCGAGTTTCCATGAAAGACTGACAGCAAATGGCAGACCCAGGAGAAAGGAGGAGTTAAAGAAGTGGGAACCCAAGTGTTTCCTGTGGAGCTTTGAGTGGCCCTCTCTGTTTCTGAGAAGGGCACATGATTTCACACAAAGACCCCAGGACTGAAAGCCAGACCGTGCAGAGCTCTGTAGCTAGCACCCAAACAACCTGAGCCTCCACTTTTCTATGTGTAAAATGGGGACACCAGGCCTTCCCCCACAGATCTCTTGGAAAGATTAATGACGCCGTTCATGAATGCACATGGAAAATCTGTGAAGAGTCATAGAATATTTGGTAACAGTGGCCACACCAGGGGCTGTGCAGGGAACCAAGGATTAGGACCAATGCACCCATCACTGCCTGATCTCAGTGTTTGACTTCCTTATTAGACATGTGAATATATTACTTTTTAAATAAAGTCTGAAAATGAGCGGGGGAAGTGTACACATAGGGATTCAATAAATGGTAAGCAATACAATAACCAGTCTCCTTCCGCCATGGGGTACAATGAGCCAAAACACCCATGGCTACTTGGTGCACACCCTCCACTCAAGACCTGAGCAGGAAGCACTTCTGTTCTGGTCCCCAGCCTTTCACATCTCTCTTCCTCTAAGATCCTCTCCCCCAAAGGAGGCCCCTTAGGCTTGTTTGGCTAATGTATTCACAAACCAAATTGGGGGGGCTGGCTCCCAGGAAGGTCCTCAAGCCAGTTCCTAGATACAGGGAATTAGATACCATCTCTTGCTCAAATCCGATTAGGCCCAGCCCGCCCCCGCCCCAATGCAAAAGCCCGCTTTCTAATCAATTTTCCAAAGGGCCTTCTGCAGATAGACACTAATGGTATTGAGCTGGGCTCTTTAAACCAAGTCTGCCCGAGGTCTGCAGAGATAAAATGCACATACTGTATTAATGCGGAAGCCTGTGCTAGGGTGTCCTTCCTCTCAGAAACTGGGTGGGGGGCCCTGAGTGTTTACTACTAACTAACGTCATCCCTACTCCGGGAATATGGCCTCAATTTGTCCTCCTTCAGATGTACCCCACCTACTCCTTCCCATTAAGGTTCCCTGTCATTGAACCTTTACACACTAGAGGCCCAGTATGTGATTCAGCGATTGGTATTTTCTTTCCCCTAATCCTCCGTCTCCTAGACAGCCCTCCCTTAACCTGACTGCCACTTAGGGCCTCCTGGCCTTGGGCATGAACTTGACCTCTCTGGCCCAGGGCTATGCAGCTATAAATGGGGAATGGTAGCAGCAGGATTCATCACAAGGTTAGGGATGACAGGTGGCATATGCTCAGAACACGCCAAGTGAGCTCTTCCTACACTGCCGCTCACACCAAACTGCCCGTCACTCCCCACGCTTTATTTATTTATTTATTTTGATACGAGGGATTGAACCCAGGGGCACATAACCACTGAGCCACATCCTCAGCCCTTTTTATGTTTTATTTTGAGACAAGGGCTTGCTGAGTTGCTTAGGGCCTCACTAAGTTGCTGAGGCTGGCTTTGAACTCACCATCCTCCTGCCTCAGCCTCCCAAACCTCACCCCAGTGCCCCAGCATCTCCACACATTTTGTGACGTTCACACCTTTCCCCTTTCCTTCCTGAGGAAGCTTTCCCTGGGGAATTTCTTCCTCGCCCGCACATGGTTCACTCAGGGCGTGCCTACGGAGGGGCTACTGTACGCCTGCTCTGGGCGTCTGGAGGCTGCTTCTGCTCTATGCCACACTTATGCATCATCTCTCAGCTAAATTCCTTGAGGACAGGGACCTTTTCATTGTTGTGTCTTCACAGAAGGTGCTTAAACTGTTTGGAATGAATGACTGATCAAGTGGGACCAGACAGCCTGAGAAGGCCGGGAACCTGGTAGTGTGTGCTTTTTGGGGGCTGAGGCACGATGGTTCTTCAAACCTGCCCAGTGACTGGGGCCCTGCGTCTGCCCTGCAGGTGTAGATAACTGCAGCCTGACACCCTATTCTTGAAGACGGGCTGCTGTACATGCAGCCTGAGCTCTGTGTGCTGCTTGGTGTCTGTCCAAGGGCTGGGCTGCCAAGCCCCTTCAGTACAGCACCAACAGTAACCACACAGTAACCAGACAGAGGAATCCCCAGCCTGCTGGCACAGCTTAGGGGAAATGAAGACACCCTCAGTGCCCCTCTCACTCTGCGCTCCTGGATGTACCCAGACCCACTCCTGCAAGACAGCAGGGTTCCCATGAACACTCACCAATAGGGGGTGGGGCTGAGTGCTCACCAACCGCATGAGTCCACTGGCCCTACAGGACCATTTTTCTTTTGGGGGGGTACCAGAGATTGAACTCAGGAACATTCCACCACTGAGCCACATCCCCAGCCCTATTTTGTATTTTATTTAGAGATAGAGTCTCACTGAGTTGCTTAGTGCCTCCCTGTTGCTGAGGCTGGCTTTGAACTCACGATCCTCCTGCCTCAGCCTCCTGAGCCGCTGGGATTACAGGCGAGCGCCACCACACCTGGCAGGACCCAGCTTTTGAGCTGAGCAACCTGTGTTGCTGGCAAACACAGACTAATGAGTACAGGAGACATTCCCTACTCTCTTAGCCTGCTCATCTGTCTACATGGGTTAAAGAGCGACAGGGCACCACTTCCACTAAGGTGCTGAGAAGAATCATGAATGAATAGAGAGAGGGGCTCATGAGTACTTAGGGAGTCAAGAGAGGCTGTTGGGAAAAGGTTCAAAAGAACTTGCACAGACTAAAAGAATCAAATGTTTCAGAACAGTCTAGAACCCAGCCCAACTTCGGGCCTCAGCCCTAGGCACCACCCCTGCCTGCCCCCCAGAGGCCCTGGACGTCTCCAGCTCATTCTCCCTTTTCTCCACAGCTTCCTCCTGATCCTGCTGTACTCTGTCATTCCCGAGGGTGGGAGCAGGGTTGGTGTGTCGGCTCAGCCCTACAGGCACGGAGACTCTGGCCTGGGAATTTTTCCAAAGATCTTCACATGTTTGATATATGACCAAAATAATCATCAATCATCATCATCATCATCATCATCATCATCATCATCATCATCTCCAAATACCAAATGTGGAAAGAAAAAAATGCAAAGGCAAGAAATTTTATTTTGAATTTTTATTTATTTATTTATTTATTGGTGCTGGGGATGGGAACCCGGGGCCTGTGCATGCTGGGAAAGCACTCTGCCAACTATGCTATATCCCCAGCCCCAGAAAAAATGTTTTTGCAGTGTTGACGATTGAACCTAGGGTCTTGTACATGCTAGACAAGTGCTCTCTACTATTGAGTTACATCCCAGTCCCTTTTTATTTTTTTTATTTTTTTTCACTTTATTTTGAGAGAAGGTCTTCCCAAATTGCCAGGTTAACCTTGAACTTGTGATCCTCCAGCCTCAGCCTCCCAAGTAGCTTGGATACAGGTATGCACCATCTCACCTGATTTGTGAAGGTACTTGGTGTGTGTACTGTGATCTGGGTTTGTGAAGACCTTAGTAGCCATGGCTGGGACTTGGCTCAGCCATGTGCTAAGCAGTGGGAGCAGCAGAGACAGTGGCTCCAAATCCAGCTCACAACCCAATGCTTGGGGACGCAGCTTCTTGGAAGCTAGAGGTCCTCTGCAGGGCAGTGTACACAGCCATGTGGGTCCACTCCACCTGCATCTCCAGAGGGGAGCAGGCCAGTCCTCAGTGAGGCCACCCCATCCATCACAGGGAGGGCCCTACCTGCAGGACGGAATAAGAAGGTGGTCCCCAAAGGGAAGGGCAGGCTTGGGCACAGGAGAGGGGAAATCAGAGGAGAGATCACTGCCTCGTCCCTGGGTTTCCAGGCTTGGCAGGGGAGAAGGGCTAAATCCTAAGGGTGGTTTAATGACCTGGATACAAAAGGTCACCTGCAAGCTGGGAGTAGTGGCACATGCCTATAATCCCAGTGATTTGGAAGGCTGAGACAGGAGGATTGCAAGTTCAAAGCCAGCCTCAGCAATTTAGTGAGGCCCTGGGTAATTTAGTGAGACCCTGTCTCTAAATAAAATACAAAAAAGGGCTGGAAATGTGGCTCAGTGGTTGAATGTTACTGAGTTCAATCCTTGGTATCAAAATAATAATAATAATAATAATAATAATAATAATAATAATAATAATAATGCCACCTGCAGATTCTGGCAGATCTATTGCTGACCTCCACCAATGTCTCACGTCCACATTCACAAGAAGCCCCAGAGGCCATTCCATCTCTTCTTCTCAGCCTGCCTCACAGCAAAACTTAAGAGGAAATCCCCTACTGGGTTTCATGCTGTCTCTGGACACAGGACCTTCAATTTTTTAAATTTTCTCCCCCCATGATCAAACAGCTCCTGAGGTCTCAGGCTGCAGTTTCCCTCCAGGTGAACTCCGGTGCCAGGAGGCGGGGCCAACCACTGCTTTAGAGAACACAGAATGTCCATACCTGGAGGGTCTGTGATGCTCTGAGGGGTTTCCTGGATTCCCTTTGCTCCTGCTTCTCTCATGGGGAATGGCCATCAGACAACATTTGCTGGCCACAAATATGTGTGTGTGTGTGTATTTGTCACTTTTAGACAAAATGTCAAACTGTCATTAAGTATATTCAAGAATCTGGGCAGAAGCTGTTGCTAGAGATGCTTCTAGGCATGGGGTGGGGCGTAGGGCTGGAGGTGCAGAGGGTGCAGGGCAGGAGTGGGGAGGGGGAGAAAGAGGAGAGGGGGCTGTGCCACCTCCCTGCAGTTTCCTAAGGGGTCCACTCACTGATGAGGAGAGGCTCATGTGGAAATATAAATAAATCCCAGACCTAAACATCACCCAGGAGTCTATCCACTGATCCACTCCTAATATCAGATACCTGGATACTGTTCTGGCAGGAAAAATAGGTTCCTGATTTCAGGCCCAGGGAGTACAGGGCACTTTTGCTCTAGTGGGAGAGATGAACAAGGATATAAGTGTCATGTAATATAAATAGTTAAAAGTCCCACACAATGCAGGACTGCACTTGCACGTGGCCCAGGCGGACACACACATGCAGACATGCTGCTCATGGGCACCTTGGTGGCAGGGCCAGACCCCAGGAGAGCCCTGGCTGCTGAAGACAGACACAGTGATGTGCACACACTGGCTCACACACACAGTCCTTCCTTTAGGGAAAGCTTTAATGCAAAACAGGGCACAGCGACCTTGTTCACATCACAGACAGGCAGAGAGCGTGCCAGACATTTGAGAGCACCCAGACTTGTCCAAGTCACACCAAGTATTGGACCAGAAGGTCCTTGTTCCCAGTGAGCTGAGTCTTGCAGCCTGTTACCATGCCTAGCACTCTGGCACCTGCGGGGCCCCTCCTGCAGGCACCCGGACTGGGAGCAGCAAATAAAACAGAACCCAGCAGGTTCTGCCCATCCCCAGCAGGCAGATGATGTCCAGGACATTCTGAGCCATGTTCCTCTGCCTTCCCTCCGGGTGTGGGAATAGATGGTCAACACACACGCCTTTCCTCCCTCGCAGCATTATGTCCCCCTGCCTCTCCCTGATCTCTCCATTTTCTCTCCTGCCATCAGAAGGCAGCCCCTCCGTTGAGGGTTTTCAGATACCCTGATCAATTGCCAACGACATGCCTGATGAGTCCTGTTTCCTTTGCTCCTCAAGGTGTCTCAGCCACACAGTGGGAATCCTGGCAGTATAGTGATCAGGGCATTGTTCTGGGGTCACACCGGCCAGGGTCCAAATCCTGAATTCCCAATTGCTAGAAAGCCCCACAGACTCAGAGCCTATTTAGCTGTAAAATGATATACTTGTTCCCAGCTCCAAGGGTGGCTGGAAAGAGTACATTAGATCACGCACACAAGCACCCAAAAAACATAGTCACATGAAGTGCTCTCTAGTCCTTTCACCTTGGGATACTCTTTGACCATGACAGTAAGTGGAGGTTTCCCATGCGTGATGAACTTGATCATGGACTGGCACCGCAAAGCAGAGGGTGGGAGGAGAGAGGCCCAAGGGGCCCAAACCCAGCATCTGCAGGGGTGGAGGCTACAGCAGAAGAAGTTCTGGGGACCTGTGATGCCCAACTTATGTGATGTTCTCAGGGTACCATTTCCCAATGCTTAGTCCCTGGAACCCAGTTTCATGGGATTTACATATCCCTTTCCTCAAAAATTACCATGATCAAATAAATAAGGTAAACACTTGCATGAGCAAGTTTATTTACCACATGACTTCGTAGGACCTTGAATACACTAACAGGACCTAGAAGGCCTAAGACAGGGGCATCATATACAGACCCTTCCAAATTCATTTGCCTGCTGTGATACTTGATTTTTTGTGTCAACTTGACTGTGCTACAGAGTGCCCAGATATTTAACCAACTGTTATTCTGGGGCATTTCTCCTTCTCCTTCTCCTTTTCTCCTTCTCCTTCTTTTCTCCTCCTCCTCCTCCTCCTCCTCCTTCTCCTCTTCCTCCTTCTTCTTCTGTATTTATTAGATTAAAGTGGCTTCTCCTCCTTTAATTGTAGCTCATTTTTGAAGTTGAATACAACTGAGTATTTATTTATAGAAACCAAGTCTCATAATGAAGCTTTGGTGTTGACAGAGTAACTTCTGTGCTAAGCAGAAAGTTTTCTGAAACATAATTTCAGCTTGCACGTTTCAGTATCTTACCACCAAGTGAGACTTTGTGCTACATGATGTCAGACCTGCTGAGCTGGAAGTAAGGAGATCTCCACTGTCTCTAAGTTTGGAGTGGGAGAAGCGTAACCCTTAACAACCTCCTGAGCAGGACCCACACACTAAAAGGTGGTTTGATAAATAGGATTTCTAAAATGGCCCCTCAAAGATGTTCTACCCTATTGCCTGCAGCCTATGAATGTCTTAAGATGTTATTCTTTTTTTTTTTGGTTTTGTTTTTTTTTGGTACCAGGGATTGAACTCAGGGGCACTCAACCACTGAGCCACATCCCCACCTCTATTTTGTGTTTTATGTAGAGACAGGGTCTCACTGAGTTGCTTAGCGCCTCGCTGTTGCTGAGGCTGGCTTTGAACTCACGATTCTCCTGTCTCAGCCTCCCTAAGTGCTGGGATTACAGGCTTATGCCATCGCACCCAGCTAAGATGTTATTCTTAAGATGATCATTTTTTGTCACATAACACAGTTGGCCCTAGAATAGGGAGATTATCTTGGATTATATACATAATCCCAGTGGAACTCCATGAACATTTAAAAGCAGAGAAATTTCTTCTAGTTGGTGGCAGAAGGAGAAGTCAGAGAGACTGATAGCACAAGTGGACCTTGAAGATGGCGAAGTGGCCTGTGATGAGCCATGCATGCAGCCCCTGAGTGGCAGCCAGCAAGCAGACCCCAGGGTCCCCAATACTGCCAATGACCTGAATGAGTATGGAGAGACATGGTTCCCAGGGCCTCCAGGAGAGAGGCAGACCCTGTGTGATTTATATGAGGCGTCTTCCCAAAGCTCATGGGAGATAATGCAAGAATGTTCAGAGGTGATGTGATTATCTGATGAGAGGTGGATTAAACCACTGATATAGATTAACTATACCATAACTATAGGCACGTAGGGCGTGGCTGGAGGAGGTAGGTCACTGAAGGTGTGGCTTTCAGGTTTATATTTTGCCTTGGCGAGTGGAGCTCTCTCTCTGCTTCCTGATGTCATTTTGCCTTACCTCAGGCCCAGAGCTATGGAGTCCACAGTTGGCCAACCGTGGACCGAACCTCTGAAAACAAGAGCCAAAATAAACTTTTCCTTCTCTCTGTTGTTCTTGTCAGAACTTTTGGTCTCAACACATGGCTGACTAAAACAGACCCTAAGCAGAGAATCCTAGCACACTGTGCAGAGTGAACAGATTCCTATGTAAAAGCTCTCTTCCTAAGGATCAGGGTTATGACTTGAAAGTCACTGCATGATTATCTGTCTAACAAAGGAAACACAAGGCATCACAATACATGTGATCACGGCACAATCAAGAAGTCATGTTTCCCCATCAGCTCAGAGAACTTCAAAAGTGAACTGCTCTACCAGTTCCTAGAAGAGGTCTCTCCTCTGTACAGACAATAACTCAACCTATTTGAGGATTCTGGGCATTTCAAGAGGTTATTATTGGTTGAGAGTAACATTTAAATTGTCAAACTCCCTAATGTGGGTGGGCCTCATCCAATCAGTTGAAAGCCTGAATATAACAAAAAAGGATGACTTTCTCCCAAGAAAGAACTCCTCTTGCCTAATGGTCTTCAAGCTGGAACATCAGCTTCTTCCTGCCTTTGGACTTCAACTGAAGCATCAGCTCTTCCTAGGTCTCAAGAGACTGCCAACCTTTGGACTAGAACCTATGCCACTGGTTCTCTGGGGCCTCTGGCTTGCCTACTCACCCTGCAGATCTGGGGACCTGTCAGCCTCCATACCATGTGAGCCAATGCCTTATAATATGTCTCTTGATTGATTAATAGATGATTTGTAGGTAGGTAGATAGATAGATAGATAGATAGATAGATAGATAGATAGATAGATCTATAACTATACTCCCATCTAAATCTCTCTGTCTGTATCCCTCCTATTGGTCTGTTTATCTGAAGGACTCCACAGAAACCCACTTTCCCGCCTGTGCAGCTGTACACACCTGTAATCCCAGCAGCTCTGGAGGCTGAGGCATGAGGTTTGGAGCCAGCCTCAGCGATTTAGTGAGACTCTAAGCAACTTAGTGAGAACCTATCTCAAAATATAAAATATAAAGGGCTCAGGATGTTGATCAGTGGTTAAGAACCCCTGGGTTTAATCCCTAGTACCGAAAGAAAAAAAAAGAAAATAAAAGAAACCCACTTTCCGCCGGGCGCGGTGGCTCAAGCCTGTAATCCCAGCACTTAGGGAGCCTGAGACAGGAGAATCGCGAGTTCAAAGCCAGCCTCAGCGATGGCGAGGTGCTAAGCACTCAGTGAGACCCTGTCTCTACATAAAACACAAAATAGGGCTGGGGATGTGTCTCAGTGGTCGAGGGCCCCTGAGTTCAATCCCCAGTACCAAAAAAAAAAAAGAAAGAAAGAAAGAAACCCACTTTCCTGTGGGCTGAAGTTCCATGAATGCTTCAAGGAGAGCTGCTGAGGGTCAGGGCCTCAGAGGCAGAGGCCTCTGCTTCCCAGCCACTGCCTAGGAAATGGGGTTACCAGCAGGACACCCTGCAGGATTGGACCACCACAGTGCCCATCCATCAGGCTGCTGCAATCTGCAGTCTTCCAGGCTGCAATGGTGAACGGAGGTGTAAGAAGTCGGCTCTGCCGTGAATGCCGATTTCCCCTTTCAAGCGCTTGGTGGGTTTCCTCCTCTCAGCCCTCCATGTGGACGCCGGCTCTGCTGGACTTACAGGACTTAACCTCGTGGCCTGGACCTGAGCTGCAATGCCAGTGAGGGAAAAAGGGCTTTTCTCCTCGCAAGGTGTCTAGTGACTCCCTGAAGGTGGCCACAGCTCGCAGCGGAATCCAGGGAGAGGAAGTCCCTGCTCCAGGCTGCTCGGCCAAACCACAAAGGATACCTTCCAACTCTAGAATCAGAATCGCTACCCTCTGAACAGCACAGACAGCAGGCCCTGGGGCAGAGGAGAGCTCTGGCTAGATGGAGCCCCTCAGAGCAGTCTGCTCCCTGAAGGACAGCGAATGCCAATGCTGCTCCCGTGCCTTCCCTTTCTGCCCCCAGGTTTCCTACAGAGCCTGGGAGTCCAGCTTGAGGACACCTGGCTTCTAGTTCCTGGGTTCCAGACCAGAAGTTCCCCTGCTTTTGAGCTCACAGGATATGCCCTACTTCACTCCACTATCGGGGACCAATACAGAATTGACTCTATTTTCCAAGAACACTAACAGAAACAAGAGCTGGGAGGGTGGTGCACATCTGTAATCCCAGAGGCTCAGGAGGCTGAGGCAGGAGGATCATAAGTTCGAGGCCAGCCTCAGCAACATAGGGAGGCCTTAAGCAACCAAGTAAGACCCTGTCTCAAAATATAGGGCATAAAAAGGGCTGGAGAGGTGGCTCAGTTGTAAAGCCCCTCTGGGTTCAATTCCCAGTACAAATCAATCAATTAATAAAACCCAAGGCTGCTGGTACAACCATCATTGCAGAAAAGAAAGTCCGCTCACACTCCTCAGATGAGGAAGATCATCATGTCACATGAAAGGACAGTCTTCAACTGGAGTGAGTTCTTCTGGAAGGTTCTCAGGGTTGCTACTTCCCTCCTTTTACTCTCAAGTCTTCAGGCAGCATTTGAGGTCATCCAGTGCCATTCAGAGTGCTCTGCCCCAGGCCCTGTCTCCCCAGCTGTGTTCTGGGCATGCTTTTTTAAATTCAAAACTTCTAAATCTCTATATCTCTCAGGTGGTATCTCTAGAAATTTTTCCAGGAGAAAACTGTCAGGGGATGTCAGCACAAGAAAGGGGAAATGAAGTGTCCACTCTTAGGGCTCCCACAGACAGGCTAATTCTCAAGAGCAAATGATGTCCCCGGAGCAGGAGGGGCTGTGTGTCCTTCCCTTCTGTCCCCAGCTAGATTCGTGCCAGCTCTGACTCATTCAGCCTCCCCGCCAAAGCAGCGTGGGTTCTGCGGGGTAATTTGCAGGTCTGGCTGGTAAGATGAGAAAGTTAGAGGCATCTTGCTGGGTCATTACTTATTCTTCATGGAGCAGACACTGAGCCTGATTGGTGGGGGCCACAATTACCCAAGTTCCCCTGGACGCCTACATGGACTCCCACCAAGTTTGCCCCACGAAGCAGGGGACAGCTGGTCAGGAGCAGCTGGGTGTGACCATGAAGTCAGGAGACCCATTGTGACCAACTGATATTTATACACCCGGTGAATGCTGTCCCCTTCAACATGGTCACCTTGGGCATCTCTTCCCACTTCCCAGCCATGCTGCCGTGGGTCACGGCATTTTTGGAGCTCCTCTTGGGAACTGCCTTTGGAGCCAGATTATCTGAGAAATAGAGTCACATCCTCACTTTCTCTGTCATCAAAAACCGCTTTGCTCAGCTTTGCCACCCAGCTAATTCCTGAGACTTGTCTCCGAATGACCTTGGCTGCATTAAAAATTTAATCTAGCCGGGCGCGGTGGCTCAAGCCTGTAATCCCAGCACTTAGGGAGGCTGAGACAGGAGAATCGCAGGTTCAAAGCCAGCCTCAGCAACGGCGAGGCGCTAAGCAACTCAGTGAGACCCTGTCTCTACATAAAACACAAAATAGGGCTGGGGATGTGGCTCAGTGGTCGAGTGCCCCTGAGTTCAATCCCCAGCACCAAAAAAAAAAACAAAAACAAAAAAATTTAATCTATCCCCAAAGGAAGAGACTCACCACCAGCAGCCATATTGAAAGAAGATGGTGCAGACTCGGACAGCAGGACAAGGAGGTAGCTCAGGGCGCTGCCGCTGTGCTGCCCTGCAGTGCACGTCTCACCCTTGCTGTGCGCTGGACCTGGGAGGCTATTGTCCCCATTAGGCCAAGGAGAACAGGGAGGCTCAGAGGCCAAGTGACCCGAGATCACACAGTCACAGAGGAGCCTTGGAGCCCCCTCGGGGAGCTTCCTGTTTACCTGGAGAGGTGTGCACTGATTTAAAGAACAATCAGGAGAGCCAGGCTTCATGACACACGCCTGTAATCCCAGCAGCTCTGGAGGCTGAGGCAGGAGGTTCAAAGCCAGCCTCAGCAATGGCAAGGCTCTAAGCAACTCAGTGAGACCCTGTCTCTAAATAAAATACAAAATAAATAATAAATAAATTAATTTAATTTAATAAATAAAATACAAAAAAGGGCTGGGGATGTGGCTCAGTGGTTAAATATCCCTGGGTTCAATCCTCGGTACCAAAACGAGAAAAATAATAATAATCAAGCACTAACAACCTTTACTTACAGCCTTTCCCTCCCAGAGGACTGGCAACTACTCTTTGGACCCATCTGCGAAATGGCAGACTAAAGCCACGCAGAAGGACCTGGTGGTAACTTCAGTCCCCAATTTGCTGACTCAGCAAGACTGGGCCTCAGTGTCTGCACCTGGAAAATGAGCTCACCATCCTCTGCAATCGCCTCCCTCCTGTGCCCACGGGTTCCCCTCCACAGAACAGCAGAGGCTGACCTGAAGGAACTATAGGACAATAGTGGCCAGTTGGAACTTAGAGTCAGATAGACCAGAAATGAGTCAGACTCCACTGTGTCCTGCTGAACAACCCTAGGCCAGTCACATAACCTCTCTGGGCCCCATTGCAACATCTTAAAATGGGGAGCAGAGGAGCTCCTGCCTCCTAGGGGTGTTGCAAGGATCTGTTCATCCAGGGCCTGGAATGGTTGGTGTGAATGTGATGCCAACGTCAATCAAGAGTTATGCCCCCTTCTGCCTGGGCTGGTGCCTCAGACCCCTCTCCCCGACCTCTTCTCTTGAAGCCCTGCCTTCTTCCCACCCCTACCCACTAGACCCCACTAGAGACTGTATCCTGATCTAAGGAGAAATTAGAGAAATAGTGACGAGGCCATAAACAGCAAGCAGGGGGCATCCCGTTTCTTCACTGTGCCCTCCGATGGGGTCAAGAGTGACAAAGGAGAAGCAGCCCATTACCAACAGAGACAAGGAAGACCATGAAGACCGCCTGTCGTGCACAAGGGCGTCCCGCGTGGTGGACTCTGAAGATGGATCTGTCCCAGCTTTGACTCTTATTAGCTTGGTGACTTTGGGGACACCCCTTAACCTCTCTGAACCCCTTCTCATTGGTCGCATGTGGAAAACACGAGTGTCCACTTTGCTGCAATCATGAGATTCAAAGCCAGAAGACAGGCAAAGCCTGCCCTGGTATGTGCCTGGCCACAGCTGATTCAGACACGAGAGGCCACTGGAGTTTGTGAACCAACTTCCCAACAAGCAGATCCGGCTTAGGGGTAGGGGGGCACTACCCCAGGTTTGAAAGAAGGGAAGGAAAAATAGAAGAGAAGATCCTGCATGCCCACCCTTTGTTTCCCACCAACATGAAATGAGGGGATTTACCTAAAGGGGTGAAGTGTGTGAGGGGGAGCATGACCCTTGCCAATGTGGGGACCTCTGTGACATCCTAAACAGGTCCCCTTCCCACTCACATCTCTCCATCACTGGGAGACTTGCTCCTCAGCAGGTCAACGGTTTCTGAAGCACCAAACATCCAGCTTTACCAAAAGACCATTTTTTGGGTCCCAAATTATTTTGTCTCAATCTTTGCCCAAATTTTGTCCCAACAACTCTATTTTAGAATTACTCTAAAGCTGGAACCCCAGCCCTCTTAAATGAAAGAAAATATGGATCTGTGACTATAGCTGAAATTCCTAGGTTCAAGGCCAAACTCAGTATGTTTGCTGACACCTGGACGAATAGCAGGTACTTGGCTACTTTTGGGGGACACTTGGTGATAGACAGCAGAGAAGGAAATTCAGAGCTGGGAATGGCAGGACCTCGCTGCCTGGCCTACATTGGACTGGCCTGTCAGGTGCAGGGAGTAGAATCTCAGCCTCTAGGGGCCCCGAGTCACCCTGTGCCCTTACCAGAGGCATCGGTAGGACAGGGAGGCCCCAAACCCCACAGGCGGGCTCTGGAGGTTCATGCCTGTGACCTTGAACCCCAAGGTCCTGCCAAAGGAGTAACAATGAGAACAGCTCCAGGCCCCACTCTGATGTTCCCCGTCTGGGGAATTGGTGTCAGAGACACGTAGAAAAGCCAGATGGCACTTTCCAGGGTCAAGGTCTACCATGGAGAGAAGCCCAGGACCCTTTTCATGTCCTTTCCTGCAGCCGTTGTGCTGGCATGGCTGGCACAGGAGGACCAGAGCCCACAGAGACACAAGATTAATGGGTCCTGTGGCCGGTGAGCTGCTGCCCCCTCAGCCAGTCATGGTCCTCTGTGGCTCCTTCGTCCTGATTGGCCCCGTGAGGCGTGGAGTACAGAAGAACTTGGCAGAGAGGCCAGCCCTTGCCAACCGGGCAGAGCCAGGCCTCCACGGCCAGGGTGCCCATGGGAGCCGAGACTTCAGGAAGTCCCCACAGGGGCTCGTTCCTGCTGCAAGCAGAGGGGCCTGCTGCGTGAGGGAGCTGGAGCAGGTGGAAAGGAAGCCGGTGCAAGGACAGAACCAGCTTCTGGAGGTCTCTGCCTGGGGCACTGGCTTCCAAGGTGTATGAAGACGCCATGTTTTTCTTAGGGAAGGGTTATATTTGTTGGCACATACTTGTTTCCTTAACTTACAAATTAAAATTGTTTTCATTGCAACATACACACTCATGTGTGATCAAAAGGGTAAAGGAAAAGCAAAAATCTCACCCCAATGCCAGGATTCCTGAGCTACTCCCCACAGGGAACCCAAATCGAAGTTTTCTGCATCTCCTTCCAGAGGTTTCCAAAGCACTGACCTTTTCAAAGTGGTCCAGCATTGGAACTCTCAGAAAACATAAAGGTGACCACAACATACTGCTCAGCCATCTGCTGCTTTTTTTTTCCCCTTGTTTTGATACCAGGGATTGAACCTAGGGGTGCTTAACCACTGAGCCACATCCCCAGCCTGCTCCCCTTTTCTGAAGGTCTCACTAAATTGCTGAGGCTGGCCTTGAACTTGCAATCCTCCTACCTCAGCCTCCCAAGCTGCTGGGATCACAGGCATGCACCTGTTCTTTTTTTTTTTTTTTTAACTCGCCCCTGTGTTGCCTATACTTCCATGGCATCCATCGAGGTCCACAAGGGCTCCTTTTATTGGCAAAACATTGCTCGATTCCCCCATCTTATAATGATCTTGACAACTGAGTCTTCCTTAGTTGGAAGATTACATAATAATCTCATAATTCACTAGTACTTTACGATGAACTTGTGTTTTTCTTTTCAATGACTGCATGTTCATAGGGAACACTTGGGGCCCATCAGACTCCATGAGACCTGGCAATACCCTTCCTAGAGCATGTTACAGGTATAATATTACTAAATCCATCTGTGACCCCAGAAGAAAAAGATATTACTCATTACTCCCATTGTTTTAGATGAGGCCAGTGTGGCACAGGAGGGTTAGGTGATGGGCCCAAGGCAGCGCAGCAAGGGACAGTGAGAGTTGCCAGCTGAATGCACATCTGGGTGACATCAAAGGCCCCACCCTCTGCACCACACCATGCAGGGACAGCTATTCCTAGGTGTTCCTCCTGTGTGGGTCACAAGCCAGAGGGGTTCCTTCCTGCGACAGCCCTTCTGCAGCCCTCCTGGCTCAGCTGGTGGTGTTATCTACATGGTAACACCACCGGACCCTGACGCTGACCTCAGGCCAGAGATGGCCTTGGATGCAGTAGCGGGGATACTGCCTTGAAGCAGCCACAGGACTAGCAGCTGGGCAGTGTGCTCCATTTCTGTGCCAGGCACCGGGAAGGCCAAGGTGATGCAGACAGAGGACATGGTCTTTATTCTCCCAGCCTCACGCCGGAACGGCTGGCAGAGGGGCCCATGGAGGAGGCCACTTTGCCTGAGATGTCTGTTCTGCTCGCCTCTGGCTTTCTGGCTCCTGCAGTCCCCTCTCTGAGCCTGGGAGGGTGTGCAGTGTGACCTTGGCATGTCACACACACAGACTGCACCACACAGCTCCGTGGCTCACGGTTCAAATCCTCAGAATCACTTGGTCAAAGAGCCCTCATGGAAGCTGAGCGAAGAAAGAATTGACATCCAGAGAAATGAGGAACACAAGACTACGCTCTGGGCCGGGGCTTTAGTTCTGTATCAGAGTTACATAAGTGTCACCAAGGCTCTTGTCCACTCAGAGCCTCGGTCTCCTCATCTGTAAAGTGCTGGTGCTCGGGCTCATAGCCTCTCAGGTCCTTCCCAGCTCCCAGTGCTGCCTTCCCCCCTAGGAAGTCCCACATGCCAGCCACGCAGGGCACCTGGAGGTTCCAGGTGAACCTTCATAACAGGAGGCCCAGCACCAGAAGCCACCAGAAGCCCCCTGCACTGTATCTGGCTCATAGCGGGCATTGGGCAGGTGTCCGCAATTGTTCCCATTATCCTTAGCAGCAGAAAAGAGAAAAACACAGGCCTGGAACCACAGAGGCAGAAGCCCAGGGCTACAAAGAAAGCATAATAGGCTTCTCCCAGAGTTGGAGAGAAGCCACATAGCTGGAGTGGCCGAGCCCACCTGTCAGGGGCACAATCACTGGCCTGGTCGGTGTGGCCAGAGGTGGAATTACTGAAGAAAGTAGAATCCAAGGTGCTCTGAGAAGACAGCAGCCATAGAGTCCCTTGTATGGACCCCCCTGGGTTCCCAGGTCCTCCCACCCTCCAGGAGAGGCCTGGAACTCCTTCCCCAAATGGGAAAACTGCAGACTCCCCGCCCACAGCTTCCCACACCTGGCCACGCCCTCGACCTGCCTTCTGCTGTCCGGGGTCCCTATTTTGGGGACTGCTCTGGTGCCACCGGGCATTTTTGTTTGTAATAAATATAGGTATATCAGCTGCGCACGGTGGCGCAAGCCTGTAATCCCAGCACTTTGGGAGGCTGAGACAGGAGAATCACAAGTTCAAAGCCAGCCTCAGCAACGGTGAGGCACTAAGCAACTCAGTGAGACCCTGTCTCTATGTGAAACACAAAATAGGGCTGGGGATGTGGCTCAGTGGTCAAGTGCCCCTGAGTTCAATCTCCAGTACCAAAAAAAATAAAAATAAATAAATATATATATATATATATCTCATGCAATGTCTTTATTTCATGAAACATAAAATTTCTTAGATAAATATGCTTGTGAACCAAAAGCACAGCTCCCTCCTCATCCCCATGGAACTCTTTCCATTACTATTAGTACCATTCGGAAGTGGCCAGCCAGTGTCAGGACCTCGGAGGTTTCCAGGGGAGAAGAGAAACCTTGTGAGCCAAGACTGTAACCAACTCGCCCATGGGGGCCATGCCAGGGGCGCTTCCAGGGTTATGGGAGGCTTTTATTTGTGAGGCGTCTCTAGGGAGAGCCAACCAGGGCCCCGAATGGTGCCCCACATTAGTCCTACAGGGTCTCCTCCTGGGCTGCTCTGTGGTTAGACGTGAAGCTGAGCAAGTTCAAGGGTCACAGAGATAAAAGCACAAATGTAAGCCCAGGCCTGCTGGCCGTGCAGCGCCCTCTCCACTGTGCCCTGGCCTCGGGAGCACCCCTGCCTTGGTGCCTGCAGAGGCCCTCCCAGGGCCCCAAGTTCCCATGCAAGCAAACACGCTGGCCACCGCCAAGCAGCCAACAGCATGCAGGGCTGCTGACAGGGAGCAGTGAGGGGAGGGCCTGTGCTTCCCTCCCCTTCCTTCCTTCCTGTCAAGGGGCTGCTCTCTCAGCATGACACCTACACGGGGCATCTCCAGATGCCCCAGCGCTCTGTCCCGGGATGAGGAATGGCGGTCTCCTCCTGCATGCTCCTCCCAGCCAGGGTCTGCTGAGCAGTCCAGCCTGAGGCCACACTGACATGCAGGAACAGTGTCAGGAGGGCTACGACAGAGAGCAATGCTGGGTCTTCTGGGCCCCTGAGCTTCTGAGCTATTTCAGGCAAACTGCCTTGGACTGTCTTGGATTTGCATCTGGGCTCCTCAGGTGGATCCACTGTGTCACCTGGGGCAAGCACTCAACTCCTCTAGTCTGAGGGATGAGAGCATCACTGTAAAGATAAAGAGCAAATGCCCTGGCAGAGGTCTCCTCCCCGACAGAGCCCCTCTGAGTTGACAAACTGCAGAATCCCCAAAATCTACTCAAGAGGCCCTAGACCCCCAGGGACCCAACGTGCTCCTGCCAGATAGCGCTTGCCCAGGGCTTCCCACATGACTGAGGACACAGCCCCAGGGCATCTCATTTTCCCTGGGCATCCGGAATTAACAGCAAGGGAGGGGCTGGGGTCCCTGGCCTGTGGGGACCCTGTGGAGAACCTGCTAAATGCTCTTGTTATACAGAACAGAAAGTCTTCTGAAGAACTCTCAAGCTTTAACATTGAGGCTTCAGGGACTCACTCACAGAAAGAAACACAGTAGCCTCAAATCTGTACACGTGTTCCTCAAGGGCCTGCCCAACCCCTTGCACACTCAGCTCTCCTCCTCACTGTTGTGTGCCATGTTGCAACAACTAGGTTCAGACCTCGCCAATCTGCTCCACCAGGCACTCCTGGACAGTGGACAACCTATACAACCATACAGGTGTCTCTCTAGCAGTTTGGTCGAATGCACAAATTCACTCAAACTGTATCCAAGTGTTCACTTCACATTCGCTGAAGGCTTTTCCAGGTTTGACCCTGTCCTGCAGATTCACAGATGCACGATCTAGGTGTGCCCTGGAGGAGCTGAAGGTAAAGGGAAGACTCCTATGGACAGGTGGGCTGCCTGCTTGGCATGGCCATTTCCAAGAGCATCTGTCTACAGACCAGGGGTTCAAAACACAGAAGGAGGCCCCTGCAATCAGGTGCCTGCCTGTCAAGCTGTGCTGGCACCTGTGGGCTCGCCTTGGTTCACCACTGAAAGTGGCCCTGGCCCACTTGCCCTCTCCTGGCCTCTGCCATCCTGGTGGCTGCAGACCTCATCTCTCAACTTCCTACTTTCCTGGGGCATCACAACAAACTGCAGCACAGCTGGCTTGGCCCACTGAGGCTGTGTCGACGAGGGACGCCCCTCCACTCTGGGCACTGGCTTCATGGGCACAGCTGTGCTGCCCAGCTTTTCCTCCTGGCAAGCCGGGGCCCCCCTCCTCACACCGCAGCTTGACCATTCTGGGTATCTGTGCCATTCCTCTCTGGGCCTCCCCCACGTCCCCCTCGCTGGTGCTGCCATGACCTCAAATCTCCACAGGGACCGGGGCATGATCTTCCCCTGGCAGGAAGGCTAAGCCTACCTCTCCACCAGGGCCGTTCCCCTTGGAAAATTAGTCTTTCCTGGCTTCTGCTCTTAGCCACATGAGTTAAACCCCATGGGCAGGAATGCAGTAGGAAGGAGAGCTTGACCTTGAACCCTACACAGAAAACACACTCCTCTTTCCTGGGAGCCCTGTTTCCGTCGAGTTGCAATAGGGAGCTGGGCACAGGGGCACACACAATCCCAGCAGCTTGGGAGCCTGAGGAAGGGACAACGGCCACGTGGAGGCCAGCCTGGGTAACTTAGCAAGATCCTGCTAAAACATAAAAAGGACTTGCACACCCGGGTTCAATCCCCGGCACTGCGTGGCTGGAAGGAAGGAATTTAGATAGGGACATGTCCAGAGGATAGAGAAGAAATTTATTGAGCACCTACTGGGTACCATTTTATGCTTTGAATAATAAGTTTTAAATCTTTACATCAGTTCAATGAGGAGGATCACTACAGATGAGGAATTTGAGGCACAGAGAGATCAAGTCATTTATCCAGAGCCAGGGAGCAGGAGGTGATGGAGTCAGGCAGTGGTTTGGTGGTCAGTGATTAACAAGTGCTCAGGAGACAAGCACTGATGTGTAGCATTTGCCAGTTTCCATGGTGTAAATACTGTCATCGTGGTCAGTGTCAAGACACCAATGTGACAACTCTGAACGTAGAGTTGGGAACAGATGAACCGCAACACACCGCCGTCAGCCACTTCCACCCGACAGGTTCATTGGATGTGAATTTACTGCAGGTATGTAAAGTAAGATGTAGCATAGTATTAGAAAATTATGAGTTTTTGAGTATTTATGATCTTTGTTTTTAATAAGATGCACTTAATTATAAGTTTATATAATTTGATTTTTGGTGGTGGTTGCATTTAATAATCAGCTCACAAAACCACTGAACATTTCACAACGGCTCTTCTGAGCTGCTGTGAGCTGGCTGGAGCCCAGCACCCAGGTCAGTACTAGACTCCATCCATCCAGAGCCAGTTGTTCCTTCCCACCAGACACTAGATGCCTCCCAGAAGGACTGAAAGCCACCTGGCCAGTCTCAGCCTCCCGGCACTGGAGCAGGGCGGCAGATGTGGCTGAGCCAGCCCTCGAGGACCTGCCACTCTCTGGGGCTCCCCTTTACCCACTCCCAATCCCCCTGCAGCAGCTCGACTGGTGTTTGTTAAGCACCTACTCTGCACCAGATGCTGTTCTAGGCTCTGGGGAAGGGGGGATGTGCGTGGACTCCACAGGCACAGGATCTAGTAGCATATATTCAGATCCAACAGACGGCGACCCAGTCAGGAACACTGGCCATGGGCAGCTGCAAGGAGAGCAAGATTAGCTCCCCCTGGAGGAGTCAGGGCCACTCCACACAACGAGGAAGCCTGAGCAGGGTTTTAAAGAGTATGTAGAAGTTCACCAGGCAGACAAGGGGTGGAGGGGGGACAAAATAGGAAGGAATAGACCCGAGGTGTATATTTAGTAGAAGTTCTCCAGATTTAGGTGGAGGATTAGACAACGAAGAGAGAGCGAGGAAGGGGCTGAAGACTTCTCCATATCCTGGGGTCTCCTGGGTTAACGGGGAGAGAGACGGCAGGCAGATGGAATGGTGGTGAAGACCAAGTATACAGCTAGCCTGCCTGTATGCAAAACCTGGCTTTGTCAGCTGTGTGACCTTGGGCAGGTGACTTCATGTCTCTGTGCCTCTAACTGTGAAATGATGATGGTAATAGTACATACTTCCCAGGCTTGTTAAGAAGCGATGAGTTAATGCATGAAATATTCTTAGGACAATACCTGGCACGGAGTAAGTGTTCAATAAATGTCAATTACTGCAATGATTACTCTTATTGTCACAATTACTCATCTCTGGCCTTACAGTTTATCATTACTGGAGAAGAGAATCTGAACACACTATCAGAATCCGGAAATGGTGCCGGCTGAACTGCTTCTGCATATTCAGCAGCTGGGGCGGGGGGCATTCCTCAGACTGAATGAGGATGAGCCTTTTCCAGCCTGTCTGGAGGTCAGGCGATCCACAGAGGCAGTGAGCGGCGAGCCTGAGATGACGTGTTGGGAAGCATCCCACATCGAGAGGCAGCTGCGGTGCTGCAGAGCCCGGAGCAGGGGGCGAATCTGACACCAGAGCTGCTTTCTGAGCCGGAATCGCGAGCTCAGTCTTCCTGGGATCCTGGGGTTCTGCAGGCTCTGCGTACTCCTCCTTAGGGGACCCTTCCGCGGCTGGGCTGTCACCGTGGGGTGCAGTGCCAGCGAGCGCCTGTAGGGGGCTCTCGAGCCCTTCCATTCCCCGTGCCCGGGCTGCCAGGGTACCGGCTTAAAACAATGGTTGTGTTTACCAGCGCTGCTGGGCTCCGAGAGGTGGGTTAGGAGAGCTGGGAAGGCTGGTACACTGCCGGCTAGCCGGGTTCACCCAAGCTCCCATCTGGCTCTGCTTCAGGTTTATGTCCCTCTGTCCTCTGTCACCACTGGGAATTCCGCCTCCCCAGTGGAGCAACGGAAGCTTCCGTAGCCCAGCAGTCCAGCCTCTCCAACCTGCTTGTCAGGGACCACGCAAGGCTAGGTTCCGTGAGGAGACCCTATTTCCCTGATTTATTTACCCAAGGCAATCTATCCACAGATCTGAATGACAGAAAGCATTTCTCCCCACTAACTTCTAAGGACATGACCGGTCTACAAAAGTTAATGCTGTGGAAAACTGTTGAAGATGGACATTTAAACAATAATTTGGAAAACAAAGGACAACTTATAAACATATGATCATTATTTGAGGCTTTGTTAGAAGCAGAAAACAAATCAAAGAAACATATTTCTTCATCAGACCAATTTAAGAAAAACAGGCATGAATAGGGTTGCCAGAGTTAGCAACTATTGCATAGGATTTGCTTATATTAAAAAATTATTTGCTGTTTATCTAAAATTCAGATGTAACTTAGTATTCTGTATTTCATGAGGCAGCTGTACCAAGGAGTCTGAGAACATGCGGATTCACTCAGAGGAAAACTTCCGATTCACCATCCCCCCCAGGATTGTAACTCTTTCTAATCCCCTGTGTTACACGCAGAAACCCAAGCCACAGTGATCACATTTAAAAAAGTAATGGGTTCAGGCACCCCGATCTCACTCCTGGGGATGACTCATTGGGAGGTAATGTCAGAGGAATAAAAAATAACTTCTAACAGATAACATCAAAAGGATAAATAACACCCTCCGTTTAATGCACACCTACTATGTGCCCGACACTTGCCAATTACTTCCTTTAATCTCCGCAACCACCCTGGGACATAGATACTCTTTGTGGAAGAAGAAAAGAGAAGCTCATTTCTGTAGAAACCTATAAATCCAATTTCTGTAGTTCTTGCAAAGATGTGTACATTTTTGGTCAATTACTTTCTGGGAAAGAATAGGGAGGGAACCTAAGTCTCTATACCATCCACAAACGGGGCTTTGCAAGGTCCCCTGCTGTTTGGGCCTACAGAGCTTCCACAGGAGTCGGTCTTCATATCAGTAAATTGCCACTGGCTTGGGGCATGGAACATAGGTGGGAAACCCTTCACGGTCATCAGTGAGTTGGTTCTATGACTGAGGAAGATGTGTTACACCTTGAGATAATAAACAGCTCATTTGCTGGGAATAAAGGCCGGCTCAAGCCACCCCCCAACACTCAGTGACAATGATACACAGATTCCAAATGCTCTCTGTAAGAAAAAACACCCTTTCTCCTAATCCTTCTTAAACTCAACAAGACTGATTGGTTTTTATTATTCATGAATTAATTTTTTACTCAGGGTCCAACGAGGGAATTGCAGCTATAAAATTTCTCAGCAATTGAGGGAAAAAAGCAGATCTCAACCAGAGCAGCACAGCCAAACTCCTGCTTGCATTCCTCGGGGGTGGAATGTTTTGCTTGTTCAATCAGTTAATAATCAATTAATAATCCAAAGCTTTGGGTTTTTTTTTTTTCCCTGAGAAAAAAAAATCGAGTAAGAACATGAGCAAGAATATTTAGGTGTTAAAAAAATGCACACAGTCATGGGACCCTGGTATATTAGGAAAAGCACAGCTGTCTCCTGTTTCCAAGGCCGACACACACAAAGCAGAGAAGAAATAACAAAGGCCCTGCTGGATTCAAAAGTAACGCAGAGATGAACACGGTCTGCGGACAGACGAGCAGGGGTCAGACCTGGGAGGTGCCAGCATGAAGAGTCACAAGAGGGGACATGGGGATCCAGACAGATCAGCTCTCTGGTGACCTCCCTCTAGACTCTGCCTTCACGGCGCAGGTTCGGGTACCCAGGAGCAGGGACAAGGATCTCATAGACGCTGAATGGTCAAGAAGGTGACCAACGGTGGAGAGGTGACTTTGCCTCTCTTTTCACACAGTTCCTTTCCCAGATACTCCTGTACCAAGTCATGATCCCTCGTCCTCCGTGTGCCTTTGGTCTGCAAAACTCTCCTGAGAATGCAGCCACAGGAACCAAGGAACAGTAGCCCTGAGAGGGGAGCATAGCATGGGCCACTGGTGGTCGTGAGGTCACTCTGGACACAGTCCTTTATAAGAAACACTTCTTCATTCAAAGGAAAAACACCCAGCGCTTCTCAGGGTGTTGTGTGGCTCACACCTTGTTCTCTTCTTCCTGTCCGTTCCTATTCAAAGACCAGGTAGCTTTTGCTCCTGGATGAATTCAGACATGCAAAAGTGAAGCTTCTGGGTGTTTACATCTGCACAAAGGTATTCATGTTCAGGGGCAAGACACGGACACCCGATCCAGGTATTCTGAGTAGACTGCTAGGAAAATTGCTTTGCACTCTTGGGTGGGATAAAGGTGCAAGCCATTATTACTGTTCTCATAATTATTATAACATCCCGATGTGGCTATGATTTCTGGAAAAGCAGTGTTCTCTCTGCCACTTCTTGTTAGCCTGACTGCTTACGTAGACAATGTCAACACACCCGAGAGACAAATGACAAAGAGTGAGGTTACAAGGGAGAAGATAAATACTGTACTCTGCAGGCTGAGGGGACGCTTCACCATCAAAAGAGATGGTATTCCGCTGATCAATGAGGACGGCAAGAAAACAAAAGCATCCACCAGGTCCTTCCCTCGGAATCACCAAGATCCCAAACTAGGGCTCCTGGTGTTAGGCAGAGACGGGGGAAAGATTTCAAACCTGGTTTCGAACCAACGTTAGCCCTTCCTGATACCCCTACCCACACGCTACCACCTGGCTCCCCACATGACAGACACAGCCAACCTGGAATTTGTGCATAAACAGATCTTCATTCACTCTTCCTGTTTCCACCCAAACAAGTAAGCAGACCAGGGACAGTGGATGAAGGTGTTGATGGCTGAATCAGAACAGGGTGGCCACCAACGGGGACTCTGCTCTGGGACTTCACCGGTCTTAACCGTGCTCAGCCAGCACCTCCAAAGAGCTCCAATGCATGTGCATGTACATACACATGTGTGCACACTCAGACCCACTCAGCAGACCCTGTTCTTTGCTTCTTTGCCCTTCAGAAACTGAAGCCCATGAAAAGGCCGGTGATGTTCAGAAACGCTTTTCAAAAGCACAAACCAGGTGAAAAACTCAAAGCCAGAGATCTAAATAAACATAATCAAATTGTATAAACATGAATGAACAAAAAGAGAGCAACAAAAACGAATCTAAGAACTCAAGTTAATTCAAGCAATTGAAAAAGCAAAGAGTCAAGTTTAAATAACACTTTGAATCTGAGGCTTTTGGAACTCGAGATTCTTCTACTGAAGAGCCTGACCGCGACTTGGCCCTACACATTCGTACCCTCTTAATTGCGGTGTTTAGTAAACACCAGTTCTCAGGCACAAGAGCTGTAATTGGCAAGAGAGGACTGTGATAGAGTTTTAAATGAAAATTGATCACATTTGAAACCAGAAGATAAAAACAAAACCTGGTCGGAGTTTGTTTAACTGCCTTTTGACCTCTGAATGAAATGACATTGAGGAATAAAATACCATTTGCCAGAAAACCATTTCCAGAAAAGGCTCCCTCCCAGGCAACACTGAATGACAATATTGAATGGAATATTTTAAGCTCCTAAGGAATATGAGAGATAAATTTTAAAAAGAAAAGAAAACCAACAATTTTTAGGACCAAAATGTGTATAGGTTAAAAGGCACAGAGAAATGAAGATTTAAAAAAAAATCATATTGTTAACCCCCAGGAAAAATCTAGTTTTAGTTTATGTATTTTAAGTCCAACTCAGATAATTCAGATTTTAAGTCATTTGGCTGGTAATCCCCCCCGACACCACTTTATCTGATTCCACACTGAGAGTCTCAGGGAAGATTAACCAGTATGATACTCCTTGATTTAAGAAAACATTTGGACTCTTTAAGATACAGACTTTCAATGGCTATTTCCAGGGAGAGTAGAATAGAGGACCTGGGACAATGGTCCAAAAGCTCCTTTGAGTGTAGCCATCTGTTATTCCAGAGGACAGGACTCTCCTGGCTTCCTCTCTGGGTTAGCCCAGCCCTACTAGGGCCAGAAAACTGAAGAGAAGCTTTTAAGAAGGACTCACACCCCCACTAGCTTCAGAGACCACTGGCTAGCAGGTCCCTGTGCTGTCCCTTTCACACGGGACCAACCAATGCCAAGGTGCAGCAGCCCCTACTGAAACGTGGCCAAGCTGACCTCAGCCCAGGCAAAGGGTACAGCAGGCAGCAGGGGCTGTGTTTAAAGAGCAGAGCCCTCGGGCTGGGATTGTAGCTCAGCAGTAGAGCGCTTGCCTCACATGCGTGAGGCCCTGGGTTCGATCCTCAGCACCACATACAAAGCAATAAAATAAAGACATTATAAAAATAAAATAAAAAAAAAAAGAGCAGAGCCCTCTGCCCTCTGCCATCTATTTAAAGGGGCACACACAGACCCTCCACGGCAGAAACCCTCTTAGGGATGAAGACAGCTTTTGACATTCTGAGCTTCAGAAACACCCTCTACAACAGGGGCTTTCAAACTTCATGAAAAAGAAAGTCTGTCAACCTCTTTAAACTACGACTTATAAATAAAGGTCGCATTAAGATTCGTTCTAATTTTAATCCTGATCAGTACAGAAAGGCATCTGAGAGAGGCAGCCCAGCACAGGCCTAGAAGGGGACATAAAGACCATGTGGCCCTGTGCTTCCCTGCTCATCCGGCCTTTCTGTATCTTCTTCTTGGTTAGCTGGGGTCTCTGCTCCCAGAAACAAACAGCCCGAGGTCTGCAATGAGCGGCCTCCTCGCAGGTCTCTGAGTGAGTCCTTCAGACGCTGTCCAGCTCTGCAGGACACTCTTGGAGTCCAGGTGCCACCAAGTACTCACCTTCCATCAGCTGAAACGGCTCTGGAAGAGGCTGGCTGAGGAGGCGAGCGAATGCTGGCCAGCACCCACTGAGGCCCAGGAGGGCTGGGCACACATCAGGAGTCCTCTTAAGAGACCCCCAGAGCCACAGAATGAGTACCATGCACCCAAAATCTATTCATCATGCTGTCCCAGTGTGGCTGGGAACACGAGGGAGGAAATGCCCCAGCAGAGCATGCTACTTAAGGTCACATTGTCACAAGAGGCAAGGGTCAGTAGCCCGGTGCCCAGACGAGTTAGAAACCCCCCAACTACCAACCTTTCACAGTCGCTGCCCTGATGACCCCTCCAAGGAAGGTGGTGGTCCCAGCACAGGTCGCCGACACTGTTAGTGAAAGGTCAGTGGTCTCACCAGCAGTGGGAAGCAGGCCGGCCCTGTGAGGGTTAATCTGTTGGGCCAGCCATCACAGGGGTCACCGTGATGCACAAGAAGTTGAGCATCCCGGTCCCCCATGGCTGGTCTGCTAATTACATTTGCAATTATAAACATCACAACCTCCCTGAGCAGGGACCAGGCCACACCAGCCGATGGGGCAACCAGATGTAATCCCGCCCCAGGCTGCCCCCAGCCACACCTTGAGTCCCTAGGGCTGGCTGGACCTTGTGAACCCTTCCTCCAAGGAATGACCAGGCTATGGTAATTCTCCAGAGGTCTGAGGTCTGAGTTTCCCCTGAGAAAGGAGAAGTACCACAGGCGAAGCTCTATCAGTAGTCACCAGCACAGACGTGCTAAAAGGATCTTTGATTTATCCCTAGAAATCAGCAAGTGGCCTCACAGGCAAACAGGAGAATATTCAGGAAGCCTCGAGTCTCAGATCTGTCCTGTTCTAGCCCATTCTCAACTTGTTCCCTTTGTGGTTTCCCAGGAACAATCTATAGACCTTGCACTCACAGGCCTCCCTGGGGGCCACATATACTCCAGGGACTGTGGTGACTATAGAGAACACTTGAGGTTGAACATTCCAGCTGAGCTGATGTTCAGTCAAGAGCCACCAGACTCCAAGACAGAAGCCCCCAGGGGGCTGTGAGGAGTGCTGGCCACTACTGGACAGCGCTCCTGGTCATGAGGGAAAAACACTTGTCGAGAGGGAGGGACAGAGCCCCAGACAAAATGGGGATGTTCCGGGGGTGGATCAGGCTTTACTTTGAAGAAGTGGATTATGGTTTAAATAAGTATCTATTATTCCTTCCCTTAAATTTAGAACCACAAAGAATTTTATTCATTTTGAAGAAGTTGCTTAAAGTACTCAGGGAGACAAATTCTCGAAAGAGGTGTTGGAGAGACAGTTCCAAAGCATCCTGTCTCTGTTCTGCCTGCGGAGTTCCCTCTCCTGGATCCTTGTCATTCACATGGCCAACTCTACAGCACACACGCTCTCTTCGTGACCATCTCCAGACAGCTTCCTTTGGCCTGCTAGAGTTATGCAGATATTTGCTCAAAAGAAACAAGGCATTTTGCAGAAGACCAAGGAGACAAACTTTTTCCATGACTTTAGCTTATCTTGAAAAATCATTTGTCAAAAAAGAGCCCAATTATAGGAACATGAAAGGATCGGGCACGACAAAATTAGGAGAGTCCCCTGAGTGAGGGCCAGGGCCACTATGAGAAGGCAGGCTGTGACATGAAATCTCTATCACAGCCATCTCCCTCCAAGTGTTCCCCCCCAAAGTCCCCTCTGTCCCTTTTCTAGGACTAAATGGAATATCTATTGATTACTCCAAATCAATAGAATGAAAAGATTCCCATTCGGTGAGTCAGATTGTTTCTTCTTCTCTTCCTCCTTCTTCAGAAACATCTTTTCATATATCCTAATTATTGGTCAAATAGAGGATTGTTTCTAAAATGAAAAGAGCTGGGGAAATAATCAACTCCGAGAGGAAATTTCCAGGGATGTCAGGATCTCACTGAGCTGGAAAGGGCCTTCGCGGGGACTGGGGCCCTGCAACGTGGACCTAATGTTTTTCCCATTTATGGCCCCAGGGCCGAGCAGCTCCCACCCCCTATCATCCATCCTCTTCCAGTTCACACCTCCAGAAGAGTGGCAGACATATAAAGGTTTATTTTTTAGAACCCCTCCCTTGGAAAACTGAGACTAATGTCCTCACTCTGATTTATTTTTAAATGTACCATTAAAAATTAATTTCCCCCTTTGTTTTTCTCTGGGTCACTGATTCTGAATTACCATGTGGCATTTTTCCTATGTGTGAATCCACATATTTTACCTTCAGGACAGTTTGTTCTTTGTTTCCCTAACAACAGCAAAGTGGTCATCAGACAGTGATGAGGTCCCCGCCCGTCCCTCCTCTGGGTTTGGTCTGTAGCGGGTCCCATCATGGGCACAATTGTACACAGGCACGCGCAGGCAGGTACACACACTCCCACTCTGGCTGATTATGTATGTACATAAAATATTGATTAGAAAGGGTAATGGAGTCACCTACAGAATTGGCTACGGGGGAGAAGGAAAATAAGGAGAGGAAGGCAGGAAGGTCCACATGTGTCTCTGTGTGCTCATTTCTCACCTGGGAAGGTGAGAGAGACAGTCAGTATTAAAAACCTCTCCTGTGTGTCAGCAGGCCAGAGGAGGGCCGGAGGGTTTGTTCTCTCTGAACTCTGGTCCCGTGCCCTTGGGTTTTCTGGAGTCCAGGAATGTCACTGAATTTGTACTGGCAAAAACTATGTGTACAGAGCACAGGAACCTCCTCGTGTGTGCATTTCTAATAAATGTATCCATCCAACCTCCTTCCAACAAACCAAAGATGTCCCCCCCTCTCCATTTTGTTACTTTGCTACTGATGGCTCTAAAGCTACCTGTCATAAAGCCCTGGGGTAAAAGGTCTGAAAGATGCCTCAGCAAATACCAGCCTCTGACCTCCACAACCCTGTCCTTGTCAATGGTGCAACCCTGTACTATGGCAGATGCAAACCCTGGTGGGAGGCACACATCTGTATATGGGGCCAGCTCGCTAAAGCTCAAGGCTGCAGCTTAGCAGGTCCTGGGCTTTGAGAACTGGCATCTCGCAGAGATGTTTCATTCCTCAGGGGTGGCATGTATATTTTTTGTCTTTCCTCGTGGAGTGAGAAGCTAATTTTTTTTTTTTTTTTGCAAAGAAACCAGGAAGTGTGGGGAATTCAAATAATGGTCAGGTTCAGTTTATAAATGATTTCCACTTCAAATCTTTCCCAGACACCCAGGACCTCGGCTCCCTCATCCCCTTTCCTCCCCAACATTCTCTTTTTTTTGCCCACGTTTCCCCTCACACTCAAGCCAGGGTTCTCATCAACTCCAGGAAGTACCCAGATGTTAAGCCTTCCATCTCTCCTGGCTTTCCTGGTCTACACAATCAAGGAATGTACTTCCCCCCTACAAATTTTCATATTGATTGACTATGACTTGAGGCAGGGACAAACACATAGATATTTCGAGCTCAACTAAAGAAGTCACCTCTGGAGAGAGGGAGTTTAAATAATTTAAATATTCAATATTTGCTATACTTGGTAATTTTATGTGAGGAAATGCCCCTCTAAACATCAAACATTGTTCACAGCCTCACTTACCCCTCCCCCCTTCCGGTGGCATCTCTCACTCCCTTAGGAAGGAACACTGCAAGGCATGATCCCCACTGACACCTCCCTCCCCGCCCCCAGTCTCACAAGCTGGGATCAGTGCAACCTTTAAAGAGAATGAAAAGCCACTTTTCAAGCTGTAGGAAATCAGAATCCCTTACAATTAAGGATTCCCCTCATCTCCCAGCCCAACGTCTTGTCTTTTTTGGACACTGTCAAAATTCTAGTGGCATCTAAAGGACTCTCTGCCTGGGGGAAATCCTAAAACTAGAATTGAAAAAGTCAGCGTAGGGCTGGGACAGTCAACGCGAGATGCGGCTGTGAAGTTGCTGCCTCTCTCACGCGTGGCCCGGCGCAGGTGGAAGTAGTCTGTGCTGCGATGTGGGGTGTTAGGCACTTCCTGGAACCCCATAGGTTCCAGGGTATTTATTTTAGAGACGTAGTGGTGGTTCTTTGGTAGGGGTTGTGGGGGGGAGGGGACGAATGATACAGAAATGAAAGGATGGTATTGCGAAAGAAACACTGATAATTGAGTTTGCTTCGGAAAACTGGAGGAAGAACATAAAGTTTAGCAGGAAACCTGTCCGCGAGGATCTAGAGTTTTCATCTTATTATTTTAATCTTTATTTTTAAGCCGTCCGAGGAACCACTCTGCACGCGCGCACACCCAGATGCCGGGACACTAGCCCCAGGCGCAATGGGACGCGGAGCGCTGGAGCGGAGAGCCAGGCAGGTGCTTGGGCAGGTGGGGTAGCGACTGCAGAGGCCGCGGGGAGGGAAAGCGCGGGTGGCTGGCGTGGAACCCGGGAGACCGCGGGCAGGACGCGCGGGGCAAGCACCCGCCGTTCGTGGGGATCATTTCTCCACTTTCCACTCGGGGCGTCGTCAGGGTGCTGGGGAGCAGCGTTGGGTGGAAGTAGCGCCCAGCAGCCGCGACCGCAGCCTAAGCCTCTTGGACAACCTAAGGTTCTGGCGCGGTGAGCGCCAAGCGGTCCCGGGGCAGAGAAATCAAGCTTGTCAGTTCGCGGGTCCATCCTCCTCCAAAACCTTGAACTAACTTTGCCTCGGTTTCAGCGCCGACCCGGCTACCCACTCCCGGCGGGATACCGGTTCCCTGCGCAGGCCGTGCGGAGCGGCGAGCGTCCGGGACCGCGCCGCCGGCACCCCTGGGGCTCCTTGGAACCGCCGCCTGGTGCGCACCCTCGGGGCGCCCCACTGGGACCGCAGGGTGAGCGCGCACTGGCCTTCTGCATTTCCAAGCTGTCACGGCACGTTCGATTTTTTCCCTCCCTTGCGGAAATCATGTTTGGTCCCCAGGATGGAAATAAAAATCAAAGCACCGCGGGGAGGCTTTCTCGGACGGGACAGAACATCCTAGCGGCCACGTTCCTGCACCTGTTCTGGGCTTCCGTCTCCCCTTCACGGAAACTCAAAAAATATTTTGTCACCATGGAACAAGATCAGAGAGTCATGAGAAAGCGCTACTCTTGCCAAAAGTGAGGGTTTTGTAAAAGGGGATGCGGGAAAAGTTAGCGGCGGGTTTAAGCCTGAAAGAGAAACCCAGGAAGTGTGCGGCTTTTCCCCTCCTGTGTCCCCCGAGTCCCCCCAGAAGTCCCTGCCACTTCAAGAATGTGTAGAAGAGGAACTGCGACACCCAGGACAGAGACAGCCGGACGGGCGGATGGATGAACACACAGACCGACCGAAAAACAGGGCACCTACTGGTTGTGGTAGCCGAGGGGGTCCGGGATGCAGAGTTCGGACACGTCCATCAGTCCCGTTTTAGCATTCCCAGTAGGTCGAGAAAGGCGGCGGGGAAATCACGCGGAAGACGAGTGAAGGGCACAGGCGAGGTGCGAGTCCGGTCAGGGGCACAATGAGCGGGAGAAGGCAGAGTTGGAGGAAGCGACCGCGGCGGGGGAGAGGGAGGCAGAGAGCCGTGCGCGCACAGCCCCGCGCTCCCACTCATCCGCACGCTGGCAGCGAGCGGGCAGAGGGGATGCGAAGCCGTGGAGAAGGCTGGGGCACCCGACACTTGCAGCCCACTAACCCTACTGTAGCTTTAAGGCTGAGAGACTGATGTATGGTTTGGCTCCTATTGGCTATCTCTCAGGGGCTGGACTTAAAGTGACAGAATCAAGCTGGGGTGGGGGGAGGGGGCAAGCCAGAGAGATTTCAATGGAATAAGACGCTCGCGCGGACTTGCAAGGTCCCCACCTCCTGAGGAGCGGGAGGACTGGGTTTTAGAGCCCCAAGGCTTGTCCTCTTGCAGTTAAGGAGGAAAAAAAAATGTCCAACTATCTGGTGGGACTGGGGATTGCGGGGGAGAGTTGTTGCTTCCATACCCCTCTCCCCACCGTCCCTTTCTTTTAATTGGCAGGCCTAGCAAACTCACCTCTCAGCCTCTTGGAATGGGTTTGTTTTCCAAATTAAAAATGAGTCACATATCTCCCTCCGCCCACGTACCAAGGAGAAGACGCCAGTGCCTTCGAAATTCACAGCCTGGAACCTTGTATCTGGTACCCAAATGTGCAAAGGGTCAGGTGAGCAGGTGAGCCCCAGCCAAAGAGGAGGAGGGAAACAGACGCCCTTCTTGGCTCCTATCACACTGGGGGCCAGACAGTTCAGAACCGCTGGCCTTATGGCAGGAAGCAGGGTGCGCAACCATAAAAAGCTCTCTGGATGTGTAAAGTGAGGCTTCTACTCATTGGCAATTCTCTGTGATGTACCCGGAGCACAGGCGCCCGCACATAAATTCCTGTCTGTTTAGGAAAATGCCATTGTGGTTAAAACCCCCCAACTTACCTACTATATTTACTCCCAGGCACAACTAGACACTTTGAAATACACACCTGAATCCCCAGCTAGGAACACACCTGCATCCCCCTCCGCAGCTCCCTCCACGAGCCAGAATATTATGGGCTGCCACTGTACCAAAATGAGCTATAAGTCAAGCCCCAACCCTTCTTGTGGGGCTTTTCATCTTTGGAGATGTGCCTGTCACAGGGATAATAATCAATTTGATGATTCAAATGAGTGCGGGGAGGGGAGCAGGTATAGAATTATTTAAAAGGGGGGAAAAAAGCCCTCAGGAGAGACCACCACCTTATTCTCCTATATTTGACAGAAGACAATGAGCACTAGTGGGGGGAGACATAATTTTATCCTCAAAATAATGTCTAAATGGAGTGTGACTGCAGGCACTGTTGTGCATTTCAGGAATAAAGCAGGGAGAGAGGGTTGTGGGAGGCCCTAGCAGGGGCTGGCCACTTGGGAAGGGGCTGGGGAATGGGCAGGGGCGTCACAGATGATCTTCTACTTGGATAAATGTGTGCTTGTGTGGGCTGGGAAGGGAGCTGAGAGCGTGGGACTCTCCCTGCTCTAGGCTTAGGAAGGCATCTCACTGAGAGATGGATGGAGATGTCTGCTCTGTCAGCAGACCCCCAGCGGCCTCAGATTTTTTTTCCCCCAACACAGGTACTTTGTTAGAAAGAGGGGTGCGCAGATGCTTTTCTTTACCTGGCTTTTCTACATGATTACCATCTCTTGCCAAGATCTCAGTGACTGCTTTCTCTGTGTCCTTTCTGCCCCTCAAAAGTCCATTCTCCTAGCACACAGCAGCCAGGTGGCACTTTGTAAAATGACATCCAGTGTTCCCTTGTTGCAGTTAGGAATGAGGTCCTGGTTTGGCCTACACAGAAGGCCTCATGTGAAAGGTTTCTGTGGGTCCCTCTGCACTCCTCCACAGCCCGTGTCACACTCCCTCAAGCCGCAGCCTTTGCGCCTGCCACCTAGAAGCACCTTTTCGCCTTCTAAAACGGTCTGCTCTTCAGGATGTTGATTGCAGTTTACACGCACATGTACATTAGCATAAGTGATACTTCCCTCCACTCCACCGCATGGACTGTGAGCTCCATAGGGGAGTGACTGACTGTTTTGTGCACTGGAGAATTCCCCACACCAAATAGCACCTAGTACACAGCAGTTGTTGGATAAAGATTCTGCTGTATGAACCATGAAACTAGCAGTTTGGAGTTAGTACCACAGCCAGCTGAGGGACAGGCTGTAGCCCAGGAAGGGACTTAGCCCCTGACAAGTTGTATGGGGTCAGTTGGGTCCCTCCTCAGGCCTGTGCCCGGCCAGCCACGCCCAGCCTTGGAGCCTAGATCTTTGTCCCCCCCCCCCCACACACACACTGACAAGAATGAGCCTCCACTGTGCTAGGGGAGAGATGAGGGCCAGCAATCCTGGACACCCTGGTGACATGATCCAACTTGGCAGTCCCAGGCTCCTCCTGTGACACTCCAGGCAAACCCGGCCAGGTCACACTCTGTGCGGGACCAGTCTTTCCCCAGCTGTCCTCGGCCAACTCACCAAGGTGGCTGGGATTCTGTCCCCAAACCAGGGCAACACCTCTGGCTGGAGAGGTAACAGTACAGGATTGTGCTGAGGACTCTGGGATCTGAGCATGTGACCTTGCCAAGGTCATCTCTTCTCCAGAAAGCAAAGGCTGTTCAGGGGGCAGAGGCGGGTGGGCAGAGCTCTTGGCTCCTTTCAAGCTTGAAATGCGCTCAGCTCCTCATGCTTCCTCTGTCCACCTGCAGCAGGAGCCACTAGAAATGCATCCCTAGCAACAGCTCCGAGCCACCCCTTTACCTGTGCTATAATCCTGGTGCCCCAGGTGGGCAAGGCATCCCAAAGGGCATAGGAAAAGTAGTATTAGACACTGATGGCAGAGGGTGTAAGGTGACAGCCACTCACTTTGTTTTTGTGACATACTCATTTAAATAGATATTTATTGCACTTATAGAACTATGCAGCTAGGAGAGCTCAGGGAATTACAGATGGTTCTCAACTTACATGGTTTGACATGATCTTTTCAACTTTAAGATAGTGCAAAAACCATATGAATTCAGAAGAAACCATACTTTGCATTTTGAATTTGGATCCTTTCCAGGGCTAGAGAGATGAAGTACAGTGCTCCCTCGAGATGCTGGGCAACGGCAGCTTCCAGTTGGCCACAGGATCGTGAGGGAAAGCCATGGGCAAGTTCACTGTGTTGCTAAGCTGTGCTGTTCAGTGAGCTGGGTGTACCTAACGTATGCAGTTTATGATGGTTGTATGGGGGACATAACGCCATCGTGAATCAAAGGACACCTGTGTTTAGAATTGACCAATCAAGAAATTTGCACACTTCCCTGTGTGGTCAAGTGTCCTACCCAAGGTCATACAGTGAATCAGTGGTAAAGCAGGCCATCTGTGTTCCCTGAATTTCTACATGTTTGACTTCTAAATCTCTGTAGACAGGTGTTTTCTCTTTCCTACCTCCTCCTTCCCTGAGTTCAAGCTCTTTCAAAAAGACTATGAAGCCAAAGGAGAACAGCCCCAGTCACATCACCAATGATGCCCACACTTCACCTGGGAGATAGTGAGGACAGGGGCATCTTTCCACCCCTTCCTCATGGTCCCTTGGGTGGGAAAAAGGAAAGTGCTTGTTGGTGGGGACCAATTTCATGACCTGTTATCCTGCCGTGCCCAGTGACCCCATGGCAGGTTATTAGGAAATGTGATCACACGTAGCACAGCCCCCTCTATTCCTCAAGCTCATAGCTCCCTAGAGAACAGGCACTGAGCAGGTCATAGGCACATGGGTGCACACGGACCAACTTCTGCTACTTCCCATCACGGGCTGACTGAGCCCTGAGTGCAGCTGTCCTGATGCCTGCACCTGGATCTCGACACATCTTTCCATGACCCTGTAGTTGACCCAGGCACAGCACCCCTTGCCAGAGGCCTGGTGAAAATCTCCACCCTTCACAGAGACGGGCTTTTGTTGTATCTTGCCTCCCTTGAGGCAGCCTCCCTGACACCAGTTATTTTTGCACAAAAAAAGGCAACAGCAAGCATTGTCTCCCGAGTTCTCAAATTCTCTCCTTCCATGGGCATCTCTAGGATCAACGATAGGAAGAGGATTTTTGCATCTTTCAAGCCAGACAGTGCAGCAGGAGTTGGGGGACCCAGTTTGGTCCCCAGCAGAGCAGAGGACCTGCTGACCTCAACAGTAAATGATAAGACCCACCAGGCATTTCTGTAGGTCTGCTCCCTCCGCTCCCTAAGTCCAGTGGACGTGGGAACACATTTTCTGGTTACACCATCCCCACCCTCCACCTATACCCACGTTTCCAGGTGAGAATGAGGCCTTTGGGAACACCCAAGATGTAAAACCACTTCTTACCACCAGCGCAAGGATGGAGGGATGTCTCCGTGGGACTGTCTGACTTGTACTCCAAGCTGGCTTCTGTTCCACCTCACGTCCAGGAAGGCCATCCATCAACAGTCCACGATCCCTAAGGTGGGCCTGGCCCAGACAGTGAGCCTAACCTGAGCATCTCTGGGGACAGTGCTCCATGGGCTCCGTGTTTGGGGAATGTCCCTCACTGTATACCTCTGTGGACCTCTCTTCTCACATGCTTGAATTTAGGGTGTAGAGTTATATCCCTGAGTGGTGGTCAGCAGACTGCTGGCCCATTGGCTGGCACTCATCCCAAGGATCATAATTAACTGATAACGCTAATACAATGCGAGTTTGTCCTCCATAATAGTCTCCTGCTGACAGATAAATGCTGTGGAAACATGATGGCTTTTCCTGAAACAGTAATGGGCCATTATTGGGGTAAGAAGGCTCATGTCCTATTAGCACGGCCATCACAACACCAAATAAAATACGAGGGGCATCGTGAGTGGACAGATGCTTGGGTTCCCTCCCACCAATGCCATCACCCATCTCATTGTCTGAAATCCTTGCCAGGGATCTTAGAATAACTTCTAGGTATTTCAAACTCCATTATTTATTTTGTCCACACCTCATGATCCCATTTTCACCAACCAGCTGAATAGTCGATTAAAGTTCCCTGCTCACCACAAAGATGCCTCCTTCCTGCAGGCCCTACCCTGGATGGCAGCTGCAGTAAGCGGTTAGAGGGCCAGGAAAGTGAGATTGCCATTCCCTAGAAACCAAGATCTTTTTCCTCCTACTCACCAGGAGATTGGGAGAACATCTTGACTGTAATAGCATTGTCCCCTGCCAAGTTTCTGGGGGAGAAAGAGAGGAGGAGAAGGGGCACAAAGAGAGAGGGGGAAAGGGAGAAGGAGAAGGGAGAATGAGGGAGGAGGAGGAAGAGGAGGAAGAGCAAGAAGGAGCACCACACTTTGCTAGTACCTGGTAGCCAAGAGGCATTGAACAGCTAGCTATTGACTGAATGAATGATCTAATTAAATATTTTCCATTACAGTGGATTGTGGTTTTCTTTTCTTATAACAAAGAAACTTGACCTTATTTTTGTCTGTGTCACATATTAATTTATCATCCAATTTCTTGTGACTTTGGCATCAATTTAAGCATAAAACATAGTTGACTTGGCATAGTAGTACAAGCAATTTGTTTCTGGAGTCTTATCATTGGTAAAAGAAAAAGCTTCTCTTTGGCCAAGGATAGTTTTAACTGCAAAAATCCCATGGCCAACCATGGCTGCAGACAGAAGGAACAATTTGTTTTGTAAACTTACAGATTATGCCCCCATCTACATTTCTATTCTCAAGAATAGATATCTTAAATAGACCCTCAAATACGTAAAACTTTTGGAAAATCAATTCTAAAGCACCACATACTTGTAAGTGTTGATATTGGGTGGGAAGAAAGAAACATGTCGACTGAACCTGTCTCCTTAGCATTAATGACATAAAATTAAAAACTGGGATCTTCAAACATATTTTTATTTCCTAATGGCTTCATAAAGGCAAAATTTCAGAATTATTTTTTCAGAATAAAATGCATTTCATATTTGCTCTAATAAAATGTTTTGTAAAGAGAAAAAATAAAGAAGGGTATTCTTCAGGGAAAATCCAATGGAAATGTTTTATAAAGTGCAAAGCACTATACCTATATAAAACATGATTAAGATGATAGCTTTTAACTATGTTCTTACATGAGAAAAGTGCTGGCCAGCCACTACCCTCACAGATGTATGTGGTAATTAAACCAGTCCCACCGGTGAGCCCCCCACTGCTCTGAATGATGTAATTATGGATGGATCAGTACCAATCCCAGATGAAGGCTCCAGGTCTGTAGCAGGACCGTCCATAACATCTTTATTCTTCACAAGCGATTGGAACACGAGGCCACAGTGGAATTCCTGACATAGTAGGGTTCGCCTTTCCAAAAAGGGCAAGACACGGCAGGAAGGGAAACTGCTGAGGAACCAGAGAGAATTTAGAAAAATGGGTAAAAGGCAGTCACTGATACAAGATTTAATATGGATAAACACCGGTAATACACTTGTCAGCAATGACCCTCGGCCGAGCCGAGCCACAGACTGTAGGCTTGCTGGTGGCAGAGCAGTGATGCAGAGAGACACCTGGGGTCAGAGCAGATAGCACATTAAACAGGGGCGTCCAGCTCAGTGGCATGATAAACACTGCTTTGGGGTAATTCCACCGGGCCCAGCAGAGCAGGGAGCAGCAATAATTCCTCTTTACTCTCGCCGACTGAAGGCACAGATGGAGGCCTACACTCAGCCCTAGGGGACTTGTTTTCACCTACACTAGGAAGGGTGATGCAGAGAGGACTGGAAGAAAGGAGGTGTAAAAGGGCTTCTGGCATCTGTGTGAGCCCCACAAAGAGGGATGCGTTGTCCCGGCCCACCAGAGGACAAATATTTGGGTGCAGACACTGTCACTCACAGATGGCCATGTTGTTCCAGGTTTCCTGGCTGCTTCCTGCTTTGCTTGTCGGCACCCCACTTCTGGTGCCTGAGACCAGGCTTGCTGAAGTTCTGGAGGGACGCTCCCCAGATACCCCCTCTTTTCTCCCCTCCGTGCACTGCTTCAAATGGTGAGATTTCTTTGTACACCATCCGGAAAAGACATGCATGCAGAACATGCCACTGAGTCTCCTTGAGGTTGGATGTTAGGTGGCAGCAGGTGGCATCTCTCCCGTTCACGTCCCCTCCTTTAATACCCTCCCTTCCTTGGGCCTGCACCTCTCAAAATGTGAGGCTTGCCTCATGGCTCTGTTTTCTAGAGAACCGGGGTTGAGGCAAAGGACGCAGGGCCACCCACTCCCTCTCTGTTTCAACTATTTTATAGTTTGTTGCCCCCAGGGAGGGGACCAAAAGACTGATGCATTACTATTAGTCACCACACAAGCTAGAGAGTCACTTTCTTACAAAGACCCACAGGGACCCTGTACCATCCACTCAACTACCACTCAGAATTCTGGTCCCATTTCAGTTGCCAAGATGTTCCTGCTCTCTGCCTTCTTTCCTCTCCTGCCAGACCCTGGAGGGCAAGTACCTACCATGCTCTCCCTTTCTCCGGCTTTCTCTGTCCTGAGAGAAATTACTGCCCTAAGTGACCTTCTCTCCCTGACCCACACACATTCAACGGTAACTCCAACTTGATTTGGCTTCAAGCAACAGGAGCATCAAGTGCCAGTGGCTTGCAGAGCACCAGTCTCTTATCTCATGCGGCAAACATTCCAGGGACAGAGGTTCCATCTTTTTGTCGGGCCATCCTTAACTTATCACCTTCATCTTGCCCTGCCAAGGTGGAAAGGTGGATCTTGTGGCCCGAGGCATAGCTTCCCCATCCCATCGTCCAAACTCAGGAAGCGGTGAGCACACATGAGCATTTCTGTTGAGGGAAATGTCACTCCTTATTTCTCCAGCTTATTTTTGCTGTGTGTGTTTGTTTTGATTTGCATTAAGTCCTGAAGAAAATCTTTCCTGGGAACTTCCATCCCCCACCCCAGAAGATTTACTCCCACGTATTGGCCAGAATCCAGGCGCATGCTCACCCCAAACCAATCACTATCAAAAGAGAAATGGCCCGCCATGATTGGCTTAAAATATGTTCATTCCCTGAAGGAAGAGGAGAGCTTTAATTTTCCAGGGCACATTGATATTTATTTGATAATAACAAATAAATTCACTTTTGTTAGAAGCAGGAATGACTTTTGGGGGGAGGGCAACCAACATTTTCTGCTGCAGCTGGTGGTGTCTCATGGGCAGGGAGGTAGGAACAGTCCAGCACGTGGGCGGGTCCACCTCTCTATTACCTATTCCTAAATATACATTACATCCCTCAGAGAGAAGTGATCGAGTCACACATAACTACACAAACACAGGTAACATAAGCTACTCGCATATTTGAAAAGTAAATTTGTAGTAGCTCAGAATCATTCAAGCTCACTTAGGGCACATTTCAGGTCTCAGACCCTACAATGCTACATATCTCTATGTTCAAACAGTAGACTCAGCCGGTGCGGTGGAGCACACCTGTGATCCCAGCGGCTCGGGAGGCTGAGGCAGGAGGATTGAGAGTTCAAAGCCAGCCTCAGCAAAAAGCAAGGCACTAAGCAACTCAGTGAGACCCTGTCTCTAAATAAAATACAAAATAGGGCAGGGGATGTGGCTCAGTGGTCAAGTGCCCCTGGGTTTAACCCCTGGTATTCTGCCTGCCTCCCCCAAAATAGTAGACTCAAATAAACAATGATAGTGTAGTGATTCTAAAGACAAAGGGTTTGAGTTACTTCGGTCTGGCTGTTCTGTGTGATCACCTGGAATTTTGTAACTTTGTGTGTGTGTCGGGGGGTACTGGGCCTCATACACACTAGGCAAGCACTCCACCACTGAGCTACACCCCCAGCTCCCACTTGGAAATTCTGTTTGCATTTAAAATGGAAACCAGCGGAAGAGAGGAGGAACTATGAGATGTAGTGTTGATAAATTCAAACGTCAGTTCATACGTGACAAATTTGACTGAAATTGAACACCTTGAAAATTGAAATTTATTCTTCATCATTTTGAATCATTTATGCTTTAGTGTTGGATTGAGCAACAAATCAGGAAAATAACGATTATTATTTATCATGGTGTGATTATTACTTGAATAGCTGTGGGTATAGGGAGAACGGTTGTTAAAAATGATCCAATCCGGGGGGTCAAATACTTGAGGTGCAGCAGCTACACCCTGCCTTCCTTGGATCCACTTCTGTCTCTTCCTGCCCTCCAGCTGGGTTGGTGCTTCCAAGAAGTAGAAAAGGGCAAGAGTCCACATTTCCCTAGGACATTTTAAAGAGAACTCACCCCCAAATAAATAAGCAATAACCATCCCTGAGCCCCTGAAAGAGTCTAAAAATCCCCTGTGCGTCATTTGCCCAGCTACTCCATCTTTCTGTAACTGAGTAATTCTGCCTTTTATCAATACCAGCGATAGAGACACCGACTCTATTTCTCATTCAATCACGTGGTTGGTTTCCCTAATTTTTGGTTAATCACTAAAAGTGTAGCATTTTCACTTTCTACTCCCTTTTTATGGTGCATACAACTATCTCACGAGTCTTCAGACTCACCTGCTGCAGATGGAGGGGACATGAGGAGGCTAGCGACACCCAGCATCTGCTCACTGCCAGGCCCTTGGCACTGTTCTGCTTAAAGTCCCACCTTAGGGTAACCAAGCCCGCCTCACATCCAAGGTGGGTACCACTGTCCTCCTTTTATGGACTAATAAGATAACTAAAGTTCTGAGGCCAAGTGTCTTGAGGCCAGAAGACAATCTGCAATTAGAACCCAAGTCAAGATCACCCCCAAAACTGTCTGTCGGTTCCTCCATGTCACCTCAACAGATGTTATGCCAGTGCAGCATCTTATGACTAAGGAAGAGAACTTTTGTGGGATAGCTGGAGACCCTAACCACAACAGATAACAGAGAAAACTCATGCTTAGTTACAACCAACCCATAAGAGAATATTTCGGAATGCAGCCTCTTGGGAGGCCAGTGAGGGTCAGAGCCATGCCATCCTACATACATAGCAGGACATGTCCGTTCAGAATAGAAAAGTTCTTTCAAGATGGAATAAGGTATGCTCTCAGCACCAAAGGGAGAAAATGTGAGAAAGAATGTAATGTTGGGGAAGAAACCAACTGAGTTTATGGAATGATGCCAGAGGGTCTATTTTAACTTTCTATGACTTGGACAAAGTGAAGGGCAGCCGGAAGAAGAAGGAGGAGGTGACGAAAAGGAAGACCATCTACTGCCAAGCAAAATTTCCCCATTAAGGCCAATTTGCTCAGTTGGATCAGATTCAAATGGGCAGCAATTCTGAAGCCAGCTGGATGCCCTCAAAGGGTTTCTGCGTATGCACCCAAGAAATGAGGAGTCCCCTCTGGAGGAAGAATAAATTCCCTAATAAAACAAGGAGTGCTCATTACCTGCTGTTCCTTCACTTTCTGACTACAAAGGCCACAGCCAGAACATATAGGTGGTTTTATTTTCCTATTTCTTCCAACATCAACCGACACACATTTTCTTTTATTCCTGGGATCCTCGCTAACCTCGCCATTCAAGCAAGGAGATTCACTTCTTGCTCCCAGTATCAAAGGATGGGCTAGAGGAAGGGTCTTTACAGAGAGACTGAGTTCCTTACCAGCTCTCAGTCTCTTGGATTCACAGGGGAGAGAGTCACCCACAAGCGGAAGTTTTTTTGCCTATGGGATTGCAAAAGCAGCATTTGAAAGCAACGGTTGTCAAACTTTTAACAAGAACCAAAATAGTCATTCTTCAGATGGAAGTGTGCGTAGAAACCTGATGCATACACCAGCAAAAAAGTCATGTTCTGGTTTAGGCCACTGAGAAGAAAGGACCATTCTATTCTCAGTGATCCTTCCTCCCACCCCAGGAAGCCCGTGAACCACCTTCATAGAGTCCCCAGGTCTCCCTGGAGCATGCTTTGAAAACTTAAATGCTATCTCTGAAATCAGTGTTCTTTATAAACAGCAAGAAAAGTAGGAAGAGAGGAGGGGAAGGAAGGAAAGAAGGAAGAAAGAATGGATAGAGGGAGGGAAGGAGGAATCACTACTGCACGTCAGAGACACTCCTACAACAGCATCCCCTCTGGACCTCCCTGAGGTCGTGTTAGAGGGCGCCTTGGGTAAAGGTCAGCAACTGCCCTGCCCTGACCCCTTACTTCTTATGTCAATGTCCTTTGCCGATCACTCAGTATGAAGCCAACATCATTTTGGTGGCTGACCTTGCAGCACACGTATGATGAGGACCAAGCTCATTGTATATATATACATTGGCCAAGCTCAATGTATATATTACTTCTCTCTCTTAATCTTGGAAGAAGAGTCATCAATATGTAAAAATCCAAGCACTAATCATTTCTGTGGCAGGGGACCTTTGAGAGGCAATAGAGAGACAAGGGCTATTGAATCTCCCACCTGAGCTCACCTTGCCTCACTGCTGTGCAGAGGGGGAGCTGACTACCTTGAGCATCCCCTCTTGTCACCCTCCCCTCTCAAGGCACCTCTCCATGCAACCACCTTGAATGTCATCAGACGACAGCTCAGACAGAGAGATATGAGCCGCTGACCTCACCTGCCTGGACACTAGGCAACCAAGCCATCTGGGATGTGTTGTGAGGTTTTCAATGCAGGATGGTCTGCATGTGCAAACACAGAGGCAGCTTCCCAACTGTGCTCATTCACCAACAGTGTGAGAGCTCTGTGCCCACTGTCTGCAGGAGGAGTCAGGAGGGAGTACCTCCAAGCAGGGAGGAAGTCATGCCAATGGCGTGTGCATAGAAGATGTTCTGACATTTAAAAGCCTGGATATTCTCCTTGGATCTTGCTAACTTGTAGTCAAAGGCAGGGCAGTACCTCCCTTCCATCTGCCAAGCTGATGTGAATAGAGGCAATCTGCCCTCTGTGATTTTCCTGGGCCCCTTCTTGGTGGGGTGGTGGGGTTGCAGATTGAAAGAAAAGACATGAAACATGTCCTTGGACAGTATGCAGCCACCCAGAAAGGTAGACAGGTCCCAAAGATCTGAACCAGAGTGGCAGAGTGTCAGCACATCTTCATCATCTAAGTTGGTTACAGTCAATACAGCCTGTGAAAAAACAGTCTGCGAGGTGCAGACTAGGGAGGTGTCTGACAAAGAGAAAGGTGGCCTCCTGCCACCTCTCCCCACAGCCCTCCTCTGTGCCCCAGAAAGGGAAGAGCTGTTAATCTAATTGGTCAGTGCTGGGGACTTTCTCAGGACCACGTTCTGAGAACACAGTGGTGGGCCACTGTGTTAACAGTTTGCACATCTGGGGACGGGGGCGCTGTCTTGCCTACTCTATCTTCAGGGCTTCCTGCTTCCTACAGACAAAGTCAGTTGTTCGGTCTCTGAATGTGTCCCCCAAAGTTCATCTGCTGGGAACTTAATCCCCATTGCCACAATGCTGAGAGGTGCACCTGTAAGAGGCTCCTAGGCCATGAGCTCTTGCTCAGCTGCTTTCTGCCATGGGATGATGCAACAAGACGCCCTTGCCATTTACAGGCCCCTCAACCTTGGACTTCCCAAGCTCCTAAGAAATAAATCTCTGTTCTTTATGGATTACCTGGTCTCTGGTATTCATAAAACAGACTAGAACACTGGCTCCTCTTCTAGTTCCTCTGTCTGCAATTGAGCAGACCCAGGTCTTTCCAGATACTGTGGGGATGTGCTGCACAAGACCAGATTGTCAGCATCAGGCAGGACCCAGATTAGAGCAGCGTATCAGTGGAACAGGTATGCGGGATGCCAGCAGGAAGCTCTCCAGCTGCCACACTCATCCAGAAAGGGAGGAAGAGAACCCTTGGCATGTATATCCCAGCTCAAGAACCTCAAACCCTCTAGCACTATTCTCAGGCAATTGGAAACTAGGCCCTGGCACCCTGACATGAGCCTTATTTCCAACCTTTTCTCCTTTTTCTATTATGCCTCTTTGGAAAAGTCAGAAAATAAGGAGAGGTAGGGTCCTGATGGTTCCTGGATCCAGCCATACCTGAAGACAGAATCTGCTCTAGAAACAGCAGATATATGACCTTCTGGGGCTTCGGATCTGTGAATTGCATTTTGTTGATTCCAAAGAGCCCTGGCAAACATGGGTCACACCATGCTTCCTGGATCTTTTCCTGCACATTGTTTCCTCCTCCTCCCAAACATGCCTGCCTTCTCCGAAGCCCACCTCCTGAACCAACCCCTCTCTCAACCCCATGTGTCTCCTGGCCTCCCCCTGCAGACAGTTCTGAGCCCCTACCACTGGCACTTCCTCAGAGGGTCCTGAGAGGAGGTGATTGTGTTTCCCTTGGGCTCTGTCTGTGCCACGGTGCAGGCTCTGGACCTGGGCTGCAATCCTGACTCCTCTGTTACAAGCCATGGGGCTCTGTGTGTGTTACTCAACTCTGGGCAAGGTGGATAACGACAGCACTGATGGTCCAGGTGGTTAGAGGATAAAATGAGACAAGACATATAAGCTCTCTGTGTAGTGCCTGGCAGAGAGTAATGGCTCAATAAATGTTTAACGCCTTTTCACCCCTAAATAGGCATACCCTTGTATTTAAAGATATAATGCCAATAGTTTTAATTTGTGCATTTCCTTGTGCTTGAATGAATTTGCCTCTATGTCCTTTTTGCATCCGACAACACCAATACAGGTTGAGTCCCCCTGAAACTGGAACCAGATGCATTTTAGGATTTTGGAATATTTGCATATACATAATGAGATATCTTGGGCGTGGGACCTGTCTAAACATGAAATCCATTTATGCTTCATAAAAACCTTATATACATAGCCTGAAGGTAATCTTACTCAGTATTTTTAGTGTGCCTGCATTTTGACTGTGACCTGTCACATGATGTCAGGTGTGGAATTTTCCACTTCTGGTGTCCCATTGGTGCTTAGAAAGTTCTAGATTTTGGATTTTGGATTTTTGGATTAGGGATGCTCAACCTGTATCAGCTTAGGCTAGAGTTTTAGGAAGGTGTCAATAAGATAAGTTCACCTCAACTCATTCTGCACAGATCACAGTGCCAGATAACTTCAGGGTACCAACATCCTCTTAGAAAACAGACATTATCATAATCAAAACCTAGCGGCAGGCTGGGGTTATGGTGCAGTGGTAGCGTGCTCGCCTGGCATGCGTGAGGCACTGGGTTCGATCCTCAGCACCACATAAAAATAAAGATATTCTGTCCACCTACAACTAAAAAATAAATGTTTAAAAAAAAAAACCTAATGGCAGCTTCCGTTTGACAGAAAGAAGACAATGCCTTGATATGCATCAGTAACGACCCTGCATTTGTGAGACCTTTGGTGGCTCACATTTATTTAAAAGTTTATTATTTAAAGACAATAAACAAGGGCTGGGGCTGTAGCTCAGTGGCAGAGCACTTGCCTAGCACATGTGAGGCCCTGGATTCCATCCCTAGCACTGCACAAAATAAAAATTTGAAAATAAAAATAACCAAAGACAATTAACATGTATTGATCTTAGAGGGTTATTTTAGGACACTGGCTCTCAAAGAGGGTTGCACAGGCCAGCAGCATCGGCCTGGGCAACTTAGTGAGATGCATCTTAAAATACTAAAATAAAAAAGGGCTGAGGATGTGGCTCAGTGCTTATGTGCCCCTGGGTTTAATAACCAGTACTGGCAGGGAGGTGGGGGAAAGAACTCCAGGTTAGGAACCACTAAAGTTTTCACAAATATTAAATATTTTAAGTTCTTAAGTCAATCTTCTTATAGCCCATATCTTCAGTTTCAAAGAATCCCAGAGAAAACAACTTCTCAAACCAGTCTTCCTTCCTTCCTTCCAGCCTCATGCATGCTGCAAAAGTATTCTACCACTGAGCTCCAGCACCAGCCATTTTAATTTTATTTTGAGACAGAATCTTACTAAGTTACTAAGGCTAGCCTCAAACTTGGGATCTTCCTGCCTCAGCCTCCCAAGCAGTCAGAATTACTAATTTTAAATAAGAGGACATTTTAGGGGAAAAACCACCAGCCACTGGCCATGCAGGCTGCATTTCTCATCTATTGTACACAAGCTGATCACCATTTTTTTTAAAATCTTTTTTTTTAATTGAAGTATGACACATCTACAGATAGGTTCACACATTATGGCGTCCAGTTAACTCAAACTTCATCAGCAAAGTACCTGTGTATCCTGCATCCAGGTTAAGAAGTCAAACATTGCCAGCACCCGCTTCTGTCTCCCTCAGACTCCATCATTACTCCTGCCCCATTCATTTGTTTTTAATTTTGGAGTATTTTAAATAAGGAAAATTATTTTAAAACAAGGAATATTATTTTAAAGCAGGAAAGTTACTCTCCTGATTACCTCACTTATATCAAAATTATTTGCAGGGCTGGGATTGTGGCTCAGGTGTGAGGCGCTGGGTTCTATTCTCAGCACCACATATAAATAAATAAAATAAAGGTCCACTGACAAATAAAAAAATATTTTAAAAACTTATTTGAGTTTCACTCATTTCCTTCCGCACATGCAATCTATGTGGCTTTGTGTTTTATCTTATTATCACACTCAGGTTCTGGGTTGCAAGATACTCTTCCTCAGCATCGTTTACAACCATCCCCCATTCTCCCAGCACATCGAAGTGCCAGTGACTTGTCCACATCTCCCTGTTTGGGCAATGAATGGCTCCTTCCTCATGCTTACTATTTCTTCTCTGGAATTATTTTATTTCCTTAGAAACAGCTCTCAGAAAGGCCATGGATATTTTAATAGTACTTTTTAAAAAAAGTACTTGCACTTTTTTTTATTACTTGTACTTTAAAAAAAAAAAAAAAGAAAAAGTCAAATCCCATTTGGGATCATACTTTTGTGCATTTCTGAGCTTTTCCCAGCACCCCAAAATTCTGGATATAGACTCCTCTCTCCCATCACCCTGGGGATTCAGAAAAATACTTTTGGTAGCATTGGGTAGGAGTGGCAGTTATCAATAGATGTCCATCAGGTGGCCTGCAGGGACCCCAGGCAGAAGCCCAGACAACCTTCTCCAGGGGTTGCAAGTGTAGGGCAGCTGGGGTCCACGGAGAGCAAAGCCTCCTCGGGAATCCCCACAGGAAACAGTGGCCATCGATGGTCTTGTAAAGCCCTGTCCTTAAGACAGACCTAAATCATGGTAGGAGCGGAGGCAGTGAGGGACCATGAAGTTGGACGGAGAGTAAGACAGAGTCCAAACCCTCAGAGGTGCAGCTGCCCAGAGCCATCCCAGTGGCCCCACTGATGCGGCTGGATGGGTGTGATTACTAATTCATGTGCTACATGTCCCCCAGCTCCCAGGGGACTTTCCTCTTCCCTTTGAAATGTGGGAGGTGGCCAGAGGGTAAGATGAGTCTAGAGTGAGCCCAGAGAAGAAAGCAGACAGCAGGAGGTCTAAGGGGTGAGAATCACACAGGGCCAACGTGAGCCAGGGGCCAAAAAGGCCAGCTGGGACTAGAAGAAATCAGGCTGCGGAGTTAAGGTTTTACATGTCACCCTGGAGACACCATAACATACTGGTCAAGAACACAGGTTTTATCCAGGTGCGGTGGCACACGCCTGTAAGCCCAACAGCTCCGGAGGCTGAGCCAGGAGGATCGCAAGTTCAAAGCCAGACTCAGCAACTCAGTGAGGACCTAAGCAACTCAGCGGGACCCTGTATCTAAATAAAATATATTTTAAAAAGGCTGAGGGTGTGGCTCAGTGGTTAAGCACCTTTAGGTTCAATTCCCAGTACAAAACAAAACAAAAAAACCAAACCAACAAAATAAAACAAAACGAAAAACCCTTACAGGTTTCAAGAGCTAGATTCCCGAGGACAAGTATATAATTTAAGTAAGCCCCTTAGCCTTTCTGCAGCTCGCTCTTTGTCAGTTGTGGGAGGACTGGTTCAGCCTCCAAGGATTACTGTGAGGATTAATATCCACTCATCAAGCCCTGGACACACTGAGGGGCCAAGGCTTTACTTGAAGCCACAGAAGGCAGAGAAAAGGTAAGAAAAGGTGCCTCCACGCCACCACTGACCTGAGCCCCTTTCTGATCCCTCCACCCATGATTCCCCTATCTGTTAATGGGAAAGGTGGTAAGAGGCCCCAGCAGGTCAAGTCAGTGACGGCTGGTCTTGAACTTCTACCTCGAGCTCCTCAGGGCTCCAGTTGGGCACTGTGGGGAACAACTGAGACCCACCTCTACACAGCTGCCGCCCAGGGAGCCCCTGTGCTTCCCTCTAGCTGCTCCCTGAGGTGGGGGAGAAGGGACTGCAGAGGAGGGGGCATCTGAACCTCTGAACCCGTCACCAGAGCCCAGAGTGGAGGACAGGAGATTGCCATTCACCCGGGGTCACTCTCTGGTGGGAACAGGAAGTCAGAGGCTCAGCAGGAATGGGCTGGCAGGAAGGATGGGGAGCTCACCTGGAGTGACTGCGTGCTGGGTGCTGGGGGCTCTGATGGAGTCTCACAGGAATCCATCATTCCCGGTTTACAGAGGAGGAAACTGAGGTGGAGTCACCTGACCACTCTTGAGCATCTAATAGTACCCAGCATTATGTTGGCCAGTAAGCGGGACAAAGGGAGCCCAGAAGCCCTGATCCTTCTCCTGGAGAAGCACCTGCTGGGGGCAGGGGAACTGAGGCTGGCCTGGAAGCCCCTGCAGATGATACACATTGACACCAGCTCCAGCGCTCAGGGCTTCTGCAGAGCACAGTGGAGACAGCGGGTGGGGGGTGGGGTGGGGGGGCACACGCTGTGGGCTCAGGGAGCAAGGTGAGCTCAGCTGAGCCTTGAGCATGGCTTGGGAACAACATGGGGCGAGGGTAGATGGGGAGTTGAGCTAAAGCCATACTCAGGGTATATATCTGTAAGGGCAGGCAAATAGGGGTGACTGCCCAGAATTCCGTGGGGAGGCAGTGAGAGGTGAGGTGGTGACAGCAGCTTGAGGCTGTGCTCTCA
>CM053401.1:23206753-23243350 GCA_028644305.1 Xerus rutilus
CTGCTTTAATTAACTCTGCCGGATGCGCTGACTCACTCGTTGGCTCCGTGACCCGCCTGGTCACAGAGGACACCTCCTCAGACACAATTACATTTGAGGATGAAGCATTTCCTCTGGGTACAGAACAAGCCCGTGAAAGCCTTTCAGGGGAGGTGTGAAGGGGGGTGGCCTGTTTGGAGATGACTCATGGGACAGGCCTGGAGGTTAGTGGCTTCCTACACAGCAGGTGAATCTCACTCAAATCCTATGTGCCCTCGAGCCTGTTATTTGGTGGGGGCTTCCCTTCTTGGGGGCAGGAAGCAAATAGGTCCACCTTCCTAGGCAAAAGGAGCCTAAGGGCGTGTCAACTCGAGTGTGTCCATGGGGCCTGCAAAAGCAACCGCACCATGCTCCGATCTCCCAAGCCCCGGGTAGCACCCCAAAACTCTACAACCCGTCACCTACATTTATTTAACACAGCCTAATTTATTTAAGACAGTCTACGTGTCTGTCAAGACACAGGAAAAAAAATGAAATGTGGTCTTCCATTCTGGATTTGGGGAGAAGAATCTAAGACTCCAAGCTCCATTACACCCTTGTGGTCTCATTTCCATTGTATGAATCAGGAAGCTGAGGCTTGAAGAGGCAGAAGGTCCTGCTCTCTCAAGAACCACAAGGGTTTTAAGTTAGCCAAGGCTGACTCCGAGGTCTAGCGCAGCTGACTAGGTGGGAGAACAGCCCAGAAAAGCTGAAGTCTGTTGCTCTTTCCTGACTTCATAATTTCAAGACACAGGAAAGGAACTTAAAGAAATCTGTGTCTTGTGGTTGCGATGGACAGAGACTTCGAGAAGGACAAAGTCCTGTTGTCCTGTAAGGGCAGCCTCTTGCCAGCCCATGACAAGCCCATGGGGCTGAGTCGAGCCCTGAGCCTGGGAGAAAGTCGTCCATGTTTTGTTTGCTGGAACCCAGCACCTGCCTTTAAATCGAAGGGGTGGGATTTGCACTTTCATGATGGTTTCCCCTGGTTTGTGCCTCCTTGAAGTGGTTGTTACTACTGGATACTCAACAACAGAGTCCATGGAAAATGTGGCAGGTACTAGATAAAAACACTTACCACAGTCCGAAGGGATGCCAGCCACCTGTCCATCTACCAACCACCCTTCCATCCAAGAAGTTCCAGGCCAGTTCAGATGTAGGCAGAGGAGTGGATTGAGAGGCACCGTCCGTACCTGCAGGAAGCCCAGCGTCTGGTGGCATCCAATAGTGATGAAGATATTCTACACCAAAACCCCCCAAATCTAACAAGCCCTGAGCCATGAGGAGGATAAAAACCCATTTCTGCAGCTCCTGCAGGGGCAAGAGAGAGGAAGAAGGATGGAAGTGGCTGGCTCAGTGTGGCGAGGAGGCTCCTGAACTCTGCTCATAACCCTTGACCTCAAGGTGAGCTTAATGGAAATGTCTTGAACATTTAGGGTCAAGTAGAGCTGGATTTGAGTTCTGGCTCTGACACTTACTGTGCAACTTTGGACAAATGACGTAACCCCTTGGAGCTTCAGGTCCTTTATGTGCAAAGTGGAGTGATGCCCACTTGGAAGAGTTGTTGGGCAGACGAAGTAAGTCAGCTGAGTGTGACCGCTTCTGGCACTATAAGAGGTACCCGAGATAAAGCGACTTCTAAGGTGAAGGGGTTTATTTTGACTCAGTTTGGGAGTTTTGAGTCCCTGATCGACTGGCCTCTTTGCTTTGGGCCTGTGGTGAGGCAGCGCATCCTGGCAGAGGCGTGTAGCCGAGCAAAACTGCTCATTTCAGGAGAGACTCGGGTCCCACAATCCCCTCAGGACATGCCCCGGGGACCTGAAGACCTTCCACCCTGCCTACCTCTTACAGTTCGCATCACTTCCCAATAGCTCCAAGCTGAGGGCCACCCCTTTAACACATGGGCTTTTGGAAAACACCCCAGGTCCAAACCCTGGCACCCAGTGTATGGCATGCCCTGTGCAGGCAGTGGCTTTAGCACTCATAATAATGACTGCTAGTAATCAGGCCCTGCAAACCATGCTAAACGCCTCACGTGAATTCTCATTTACTTTTCTCTCTGTGCATCTCTGTCTCTCTCACACACACATTCATGAATGATTACTATTATTGACCCATTCTCCAGGCATGAAAAACAAGCCCCAGAGAGTATGTAACTAGCCCAGGGTTGCACAGTAGTAAGACACCCAGCTAAGATGGAACCACATCTCTGCCTCCAAAGCCCATGCACAGTATTAATCTATTCCCACTACCCACAGGCATAGCATCCACCAGCAGCAGTTTGGTCTGGGGTCTGGACACTTCTGGAGGCCTCCAGAAGATAGCCCTAAGGTAGATGTGAAAAGATAAAGTCCGAGTAATCTCCCCCAGGGTCAGGCAGCTGCCCAGCTGCCCAGCCTCCTTGCTTGTTCCACAGAGACCAGGGCAGAAGGAAAAGCACCAGGGAGCCCCTCTTCCTGCTGCAGCCCTGCAGAGGCCTCTGGGAGCCAGGCTCGGCCCCGCTCTGCGGGCAGTGTTCACACACGCAAGTGAGCGCGTGCTGGGTGATGCTGTTCACAGCCGCTGGCTGACAGTAAATAAGACAGTGGGGCCTGATTCATGAGCTCTGACAGGAAATCTATACCGTGTGGTGTCTATAATCCGCACGCTGCAACGTGGCAAAATGAAAGAGCAACAGTCCAATTATGGGATCCTGGTTGATCCTGGGCATACTCCTCAGACCCTGAAGGGCTTCGGCACAGCCTGGCTAGGGGCAGTCTGTAGGGAGTAGCCAGGGTGGCCCAGCCACCAGGAGAAGAGGTCCAGACGCAGGGCCCAGTGGAGGTGCTGTGCAGAGCCCAGGTGCCTAAGGATCCGAGCTGCCTGGGAACAGGGGAGAGGGGCATGGCAGCGGGCATTCCCAGTCGGCTCCACCAGGGCAGAGCTCCCCGGCTTCTTGAAGCCTCACCCCAGGACACCCCTCTGGCAGACAATAGCACAATGCTGACCCTGGTCCTCTCTGCCTCCTGCTTTCAACCCAGGAAGCCAAGGGCCTTGCCTTGGGAGAGCCAGGGAAGGGCACTCCTGGGCAGTGGTTACTTCTGGGTCTGTCCTTCAGGGTTTAGAAGAGGCTGAGTTCTGGGTGACTTGGCTGGTTAGCGGTGTCACTATTCCCTGCTTAGGATACACAGCAGTTCCCCACCAGGTGGTACAGGAATTGGGGCAGCAGTTCACCCCCACTTTTTAGTCCTGACAATAGCCGGTACTGGGTTGAATAGTGCATTCCCCAAATTCACGTCCACCCTGTGAATGTGGCCTTACTCACAAACAGATCTTTGCAGATGTGCAAGTTAAGATGAGGCCATGCTGGATTCCTGAGGGCCCTGATGTCCCTCTAAAAAGAGGGAAATTTGGGCCCAGAGACACAGATGCAGGGGAGAAGCCCCGTGAAGGCAGAGGCAGAGATGGGAACCGTGCAGACATGAGCCACGGAGCGCCATAGTGCCCCCCAAGCCCTGAAGCCAAGAGAGAGGCAGGGAAGAGATGCTTCCTAGAGATCCTTCCTCGGTGGCCCTGCTAGACACCCTGATTTTGGACGTCTAGCTTCCAGAATTGTAAGAGAATAAGTTCCCTGTATTTCAAGCCACTTGGTTGGTGGTAATTTGCTACAGCATCCAGCACACAGCAAATACCTAATAAAACAAATGTGAGCAAACAAATTCAGAGCCTAAATTCAAGTCTTGGCTCTGTTAATTGGGTCTCCCTGATTCTATTCAAGTCATTCTGCAATGCTTCCTCTGCATAGCAGCCAAAGCAAGTGTAGGAAAGCATAACCTGAATAACAATAGTGAACATTCTAAGCACATAATATGTGCTACGCACTGTTATGTCCTTTATGAGAATTAAATTAATTTCATCCTTAGCACAAAACTTTGAGACAGGTACTATTATTAATCCCATTTTGAAGATAAGGAAACTGAGCCCAGAGAAGTCATGAAACAAATCCAAAGACACACAGCTAAATCATGCAGTCCTCATTGAATCCAGGCAGTCTAATTTCAGAATCCATGCTCTCTGCCACTGCATTGGCACTCGTCCCCCTACTTAAAACCATTAATGATTTCACATTGCACTTAAAGGAAAATGAAAGCTCTTTACTGTGACCTACAAAGTTTTGCCTGATCTGTCCCTGACCCAACCTATCTCTTCAAACTCTTTGGCTGTAAATCCTTTTGTACTCTTAGTAAGAAATGGGGTCTAATTCCTGTTCTCCTGAATTGGAGCTGGCTCTCATGACTCAATGAATTGAGTCAGGTGGAGGTGATGATCTCCAAAGCCAGGTTAGAAGAAGCTCTGCAGCCTGAGACACTTGCTTTTGGAACCCAACCACCATGCTGTGAGGAAGCTCAAGCAGCCATGTGGAGAAGCCCAAGTGGAGAGGAACTGCGTCCTGGCCAGCAGACAGCACCACCTGTACTGAGTGAGCATCACCCCAGTTCCAGGTAACTCACCTCAGCCAGACTCCACAAGAAACAGTAGCTACTCCCTCCCCAAGCCCTGCCCATATTTCATGTTTGTAAGCAAAAAAATAAATAAACAAATAAACAAATGAACAAATAATTGCTATAAAGACACTACATTTTGGGGTCTGGGATTGTAGCTCAGCGGTAGAGCGCTTGCCTTGCATGCTTGAGGCCCTGGGTTCGATCCTCAGCACCACGTACAAAGCAATAAAATAAAGACATTGTGTCCATCTACAACTAAAAAATATTAAAAAGAAAAAGACACTACATTTTGGGGAGTTGATTACACTTGTTGGAGTCAAACCCAGACAGTGTAACTCCAGAGTCCATGCTTTCATCCATGTACCATGCCCTCGCCATCTCCTTTGGACCGCTCCATGACTTCACACAGTGCTTAGCATAACCTGCTGAGCCCTACCTACCATGCCCTGAGGGCTCTGCCTGCTCCCCCTCTCCAGCTCCCTCTGGGACAGCCCTTCCCTCACTTGGCTCAGCTCATCTCTGTTCCTCCAACACTCGAAAGATTCCATTCGCTGATCCCTTCATCTGTACTGTGGTTGGCATGAGTGAGCCCCACTCCCCACTTCAGCCTGTGTCCAAATTTGAGAAGCCTCCCCTGACCACCCTGTCTCAAAGCGTCCTCTGTCTTCTGCACGACTCTCTGAATCTCCATGTTTATTTCCTGCACTGCCGTTTAGTGGGTTATACAATGGTCACGTTGCGGGCTTCCTTGGTCACTGCCCATCAGAACAGAAGTGGCTGAGAGTAGGAGCTTGGCTGTCAAGTTGACTGCTGTGACCCAGGATCTGGCACAATGCCTGATGTACGGTAGGCACCCAACAAGGATTTTCTCAATGAACGATCAAGATGGTTATTATTTATGGAGTTTCTACTAGGAACGGTACCAGGAGACATGCCAACGGACACCCAGCAACTCTGCCACACAAACAGCATCGTTCCCATTTTATAGATGAGAAGGATCAAGGCTCAAGTGGACAGAGTCCAAGTGCCAGTTCTTTGGCTCCATAGTCCAGGCCTTAACCCCTCGGCCTCCCTGTGCCATGATCCCCGCATTAGCATGACTGGAGGCATCTGTATGTGCTGAGTGTCAGGCAAGTGCCCCTTCCCTGTGGTCAGCGGTATCTCCCTGGCCAGGCCCATCTTGCAGACCTGCCCAGGGATCTTGCGGAGTTTCCCACTGACTTCTGGCCTTTGCCCCTCTTATTCCTTCTTCCCTGCAGCACGCCTCCTCTTCCAGAATTTGTGTCCAACTTAAACAGAGGGGACAAGGTGGCTCCCACCAGAAGGGCCTACTGGCGCTTCTTGCCACCCCAGGAAAGCTCATTCTTGCCACCCCAGAGCCCTTCTTTACTCCAGTGGGGCCCGTGTGTGCCATCTGCCCACACACCCTGCTGTCTCTCAAGGTGGGACAGCTCCTTTCCTTCTTGGCACATCCCCATTACTACCACCACCCCTGTGTCCCAGTGTGCCTGGTGTTCTGAAACCACCCAGAGGTCCCCATCAGTCCAAGTCCAGTGTATGGCAGACCAGTAGCCTCACTGGGCAATCTCCAGGACACATGAACTCTGACTTCCCAGAGCCCAGCCTCCAGCCCTTGCCTCTGTCCAGCAGGGGAGTTCCATGTCCACTCGGAGAAGGATGAGTCTGAGTGTGTCCAAGCTCCTCGTGAGGATTCCCATCGGGGATGTTCTTGGACACTCCCAGGCCTGTGCGGTCTAGTTTAAAGAACACCAGTGTGACCACCAGAACTAGCACCAGAGTCTGGCTCTCGAGACAGGGGTGGGATAGTAATCTCTCTGAAAGGAGGAAAGGCCTGTGCCTGGCAAGGCGGCTTCCACAAGCCCAGTGGTTCCTGGAGCACTTGGGCCTGTCCTGCCTGAGACCCTGCAGGCCAGGAGCACTTGCGGCTTTCAAGCCAAGTCTCAAGATAATGTTGGCCCCAAGGGCCTGGGATCAAGGGCTCTGAGCGTTTCAGGAACCAAACGGGACAGGTAGCCTCAGGGACAGGGACTCACAGGGAGTAGATGATAGGAACTATTTGTTGGAGGACAAGCCAAAAGGGAGTGGATTTTGAGGTATCTCTGAAAGTGGTCAGAATGTGGTAGCTGGGCTGAGGAGGGGACAGCAGGACACAAGCCACCCAGGCTGAGAACCAGGTGTCCAGATACAGCAATGGGTGCTCCTCAAAGACCGTGTAGGTCTCTCTTCTGAGGAATACCAGGCTTAAGGCTGGCAAGGGAAGAACCCAGAGGCAAGAGACCCAGTCCCTAGAGGGAGAGAGGAGCAAGGGAGAATCCCAGAGAGCTTGGAGCACGTGGATTGGATGAGGGGCCAGGGCAGAGTGTCTCCATTAACCTGCTGTGCAGCTTCTGGGTGCAGGGTTGGGCCAACCTGCCTGTTTTATGTGTCCTCTCTCCAACCAGGAAGGGAGGGATGACCACCCTTATTGTGCTCCCAAGGATCCAAGACTCAGAGAAAATCAGCAATTGGACTCACAGAGAGCAGGCAGCCCAACTCAAGTCACTGCAGAGATTGTGTAGTTCCTTCACCTCTCCAGACAGAGTTTGCCAACCAGCTGTTCAGAGCCTGTCACCCCCAGGTCCTTGCTGGTGGTGTGTCAGCTCTGCTGAGCAGAAAGCTCACCAATTCACCCTGGAAAAACAGGAGACTTTGTCCTTAGGCTTTGGTCATCTGACCTGTTCCTTTCTCCCTAAATGCACAACTGTCCCCTGATGGGCAAGGAGCAGGGAGGCAGGGAGAACACATTGCTACCATAGGTCACCTCCACTCACGGCCAAGGCAGTCCTATCATAGGTGGAACTAACCCATCTGACAGTGAAGGCAACTGAGCCCAGAGAGGATAGGACATTTGTCTAAGGTCGCATAAGCTGCCCGATGTACAGCTGAGGATCCACGCCATAGGTTTCAAGCCTCCGTCTTGCTGGCTCTTTCTACTACACCAGCAAAAACTGAGCAACAATGAAGTTCAGATATAAATAAAAAAAGATGTATGTGTTGGGAGCGTGGGCTATGGTCAGGGGACATGGGATCCCTACATCTGTCCAGTTGCTGACCCGGCCATTCGCCTTGCCTCGTCCTGCAATCACTGTGAGGGGTGTTATCTGAGGCCACATTCCCTGCCCCTAGGCGTCAGAGTTAGAGCAATCCTGTCCAGGTTGTCTTGGAAGGACGCTCTCCTTGGGCAAATGGCCACTCTCCAGCCCTACTGTCCTTTCCCTGCCTCCTGGGCCCCCCATCCTGCCCCCAACTGTTATCTGTCAGTACACAGTAATTAGAGATGTGGCATGCTTGATAAAGATTGCCGCCTGCCCGGAGATGGAACTGCCCTCTCGGACGTGTCTAATTAAAGTCCTGATTGATAAGATGAAGAAATCCCACCCGGATGGATGTGGGCTGGCCTCTCCCTCCTCTGTGCCGTGGCCTCTTCATTACGGGTGACGAGGGAGAGAGATATAAAGGACCCCAGGAAATGCTTCTACAAACCAATCAATATGTCCTTTTGTGCGACGTGACGGGGCACGCGGCATAGCCTTTTGAACCATTCCCAGGGCCACGGAGGTGGTGCGCAGCTGGGGTGGCCCTTGCCCGGAGCTGGTGAGGGTGGGGGCTGCTCTACTGCTCCGCCGGGTCTGCTCAGGGAGGCTGGGACGAGTCTGGCCTGTTCTCCCGCACAGCTTGCTTCTTGTGAGCAGGGAATTCCAGGGCTCCTGGCAGAGCACACACGTGTCCACACATCTATGTCCCATGGGACCCTATACACCACACATCCTCATGCAGCTGACACTGGGTGGGCAGAAATGTGCCCATGGGGAATGGGGCTGGGAGGCACGCGGGCCCCCAGGAGGTGCAGGTGGGAGCCAGGGAGACCATGGTAATGTCCATGTCTGGCATTCATGAGCCCTTACCCCAGGCCAGGCCCTCTGCTAAGTGCTTCTCATATCTCATTTTATTCTCACCACAAATCTTAAAAAGTGGGTGCTGTTATTATCCCCACTTTGAAGATGGGGAAACTGAGGCCTGGGGCAGTTCAGTCACAGGTCTGCAAGCCCAGGAAAATGGGATTCGATGCAGAGTCCGTGCTGATGCCCATGGTAGCAGAGCTGGGCAGTACCATTCTCGGACACACACATTATTTACAAGACTTGTTAAGGTCCTAAGTGGCTACGTGATAAGTTTAGGTCACTCCTCACTGGGGAGGCCGAGAAAATAATGCACAAGATACTTTGGAGAAGCGGAGCACAAAAAAAATCAGATGTTAATTTTTTTATTAAAACATGAAACATACATTATCAATTTGGTGGTACACTCTATTTCTGAAACACTAATCCCAAGAGGAAAACAAAATAAGCCATAACCTTTTCTTCCAAAGGAGGGAGAATATGTCTTCTTATAAACGCATTGCTATTTCACATCCAGCTCTGCCAAGGACAGGCAGCCTGGGGCGCAGATGCGCCCTCTGGCTGAGCAGAATAGGCAGGTGCCTGTAAGGAGCCATCTTTGATGAGCAGCAGATAACTATGGCTTGGGTGTGTACCCATAGCTCTTCCCAGCTCTCCAGTGCCAGCTTGGGGCAGAGAGACTGGCTGGGCAGAGGTTGGCCCATCTGCACTGCCCTCCTCCAGACGCGGAGGCAACAGGGTGCCAGGGTGCTCAGTGCACGCCCACCCAGGTGGCAGCCGAGACCAGGGCTTGATGGAATGCCACACTGCTGTTCAGCTAATAAATAGAAGTAATTTGATTAGCTTTCTCTAACTGGTGATAAGATCCTGACAAACCCTTTTTAATGCGTTTCTGGAGCAGGATGAAATTGTTTCATTCGGAGAGAGTAGGGCCCCCAGGGAGTCGCCTTGAAGCTCCTTTAGTGAGAGGTAAAAATATGCCAATCATTAATGAGGGGAGAATTAGGGAGACTTTAATGCAATCAGAAAGAGGAGCCCTGAGGCAGCTCGGGAATAAAACCAGCCCTTCAATCAGAGAGAGGCGACTGCAGGGAAGAGGGAGGACACAACACCAGCTTGCACAGAAAGCAGAAGCTGATCTCGTCCCCCAGCCTGGCAAAATGGCCTTAGCCCTGTGACTTGTGTCCCCACAAGACCCTATGTCATGTCACCTCCTACTAAGGCCACACAATGGCAGGAGCTGGGATGGAGTCAATGGAGTCAGTGTTCACAGAGGTGTCCTCTCATCACAGTCCCCCTCAAAACAATGACCAGGATCTCATAAGTTCCTAGAAAAGTCAGTGACTGACTGAAGCCTCCTTCCTAGGACAGCTGTGGAGTTTTGAGAAGTCCTTGACTACAGCAAAGAGCAAGATCATTTCCACCCTAGAGCACCCCGCATGGTAGAGCTTCAGCCAGACAGACAACCAAGTACCTGCCCCCCTCCTTGTCCCTTTCTAGAAAGCTCTGTGGAGTCTGCCCACTGCACCTCAGAAGGTGAGAGGAAATCACAGGGGCAGGTAGACTGTCTTACTCTGGAAATCCTTTGGTCAGGAAGCAGGGATCAGAAAGAGCAGGAACACCTGCCTCTCTGAGCCCTTTTACTTTCAAAGCTTCCATAAAACCTCACATGGGCCCGAGCCAGGCAGGGCAGCTGGAAGAGGCCGACTCCTCTCCGCAGCTAGAGGCCACCTCTGCTTTCCTCTCTCACTGGCAGGACCCTTGTGCCCCAGCGGGGATGAGCTATCACCAGTGACTTCTCTTAGGACACCTTTCATCAGTGAGACCAGGAGTCAGCCTTGGGCACGTCGCCACTGCTGCCCTTTGCTTACTCCACGCTGGCCACCAGCCTCCTTGCTGTGCCCTGACCACACCAGGCCCATTCCTACCTCAGGGCCTTGGCACTAGCTATGTGTTGCCTCTGCTGGAAAGCTCAGAATTCTGCAGGGCTCTCCATCACCTCCTTCAGGGCGGTGAGGAATGGCGAGGGTCCCCTGGCCCTGCTGTCCTCCTCATGGTTATACCTGTTTAATACACTAAATGCATGGACTATGGTGGGATTTCTGTCTGCTTCCTCCATGTTTCCTCCTGTGAATGTCAGGTACATCTTGGCAGGGACTTTGGTGTCTTGTTCACTACTGGACCCCAGTACCCCAAACGCGCCTGTGCACCTGCTGGACTGGGAGGGAGTGGAGTGAGTGCAGCTTTGGGGTGAATGCACCTGAACCCAGAGCCACACTGGGCCAAGGTTTGCCCTTGAGCCTTTAGGCCAGTCCCTTCCCCTTCCTGGACTTTGGTTTCCTGGCTGACACCAGTGAGGACCTTTGAAGACCCCCAGGGCTGCCATGCCATGACTCCTGGAGTAGGGGGTGCACAGCCTGGACCAACCCAGCAACAGCTCCCTGTCCATGAAAAGGCAGCAAGTTTCTGCGAGTCAGGTCTTTCTGACCTGCTGTCCATATGACAGGAGGCAACTACAGGATGACGTGGGGCCAACTCTGGGGCCAGATTGCCTGGGTTTCCATCTCAGTTCATGACTGCGTGCTTCATTTTCCTCTTCGGTAAAATTGGTCAAATAATAATCCCTATCCCATGGGGTGGTTGTGAAGATTAGGGAAGATTATATTACTTGTGTCAGCAAGTGCTTAGCACCTGACCTATAACAAGCACTTAATAAATGCTGGTTGGTACTCTTATTAATTGATGACACCTGAGATCAGAGCTAGCCAAATCAGGACAGGAAGCAGGTAAGGGTCCAGCCTCGGAATCAGCCTCACAGATGCAAAACCAAGGGGAGGAGAGTAACACAATCAGAGAATAGCCAGCTGAGAACCCACTCACCAGCAAGCATTTATTAAACACCCAATGTGTACAAGGCACGAGGGAGGATATAAGCAGCAGCCGGGCACCTGTCAGTTTGTTGAACCTTCTCCACCAAACTCAACGTGTCGTGAAGGTAGAGACCATGTCTGCCTGTCTTGTGACTGTAGGTGCAGTACCCAGTGTTCAGCACACAGTAGGTCCTTCATCAATGTCAGCTGAAGGAATAAGATGCATGTAAAGTGTACTGGCCCAGGTAGGGCACTGGTTTCTGGGTGTGCTGCTTCCCATCCCTGTTAGACTAAGCCAGCCAGGCACAGTGCCTCGTATCTACTGTGTGCTCAGAGACAGGGGAGTGGACAGAGGGGTGCCCAAGAGCAGGGTGCTGAGGAAGCGGGGCAGACAAGGAGCAATGCAGGCAGAAAGGAGACAGGGAGATGGGGAAGGGGGATTCAAGCTGGGCCCTCAAGGACATCAGGAAGAGTGAAGGAGAACATTCCAGGTTGACTCACTGCAGAGCAAGTTGCCAAACAAGATGGCCCAGGATCGAGGTGGGAGGTGAACCCATAGGGAGCCGAAGTGCTGCCCCCCTCACAGGTACCACCAAGGTCACATCAGCCCAGAAGGCCCCTGGCTGGTTGAGGTGTGTCCCCCAGGCCTGGAGGATAGGCTGGTAGAATTCTGTGCCACCTCCCTGTCTCAGACCAGCTGGAAACCAAAGGACGGTCAAATCTCCACTCCCTCAGCTTCTACCAGCCCTAGATGATGGCCCTCAAGTGTTTCTGGTTCACCCCAATCTGCCTCTTTTGGAAAGGAAAAATGACCCAAAGATAACGACTTGCACAGTGGGGCGGGGAGAGGCCCACACAGGCTCCTGAAGTTGGGAGTGGTCTAGGCTCCAGAAGGGGGAGTGATGCATGGCCAGCCGCCCCTCCCCCAGCAAAACCCTTCCAGAGGGCCAGCCAGCAGGGGCTGCCTGGCTGCAAATGACTCCCTTTGTCATTCTGTTTTGTTATGATTAAAAATGCATGTTGCAAGCAGGCCCTGGAGTGGAACCCGGTTGAAAATTGAATCATTAATATTCCCCCTCCAGCTGATGCCCAGCGCTTCCCAGGCAGGCAGTTGTGAGCGGGAGGCGTGCAACAGTTTTGGAGTCAGAGCAGGATGGGCAAGACTGGGTGCACACCCTGGCTCACACCCGCTCCTTTGAGATGGGAACAGGTGTCAGGCAAAGTCTCGGGTTCTCAGGCTGTGTCCAAGGAGCTGGAGAGGAGTTCAAGCTGTTCACGGCTGGATGTGATCAGGACACGCCCCCTGGTGTCTTAGGTCCCAGCTCACTACGGGCACCCCAGGCCCTCTACCTTCCCTGTGTTGCCTTCAAAGACACATTGTTTTCATATTTTTAAAAATTTGACTTATTAATAGCTAACATTTAGATAGCACTTTTAAACTGCACACTGCTTGAGCCCTGTGGGCTTATATAATTCTCAGAGTAACTCCTGGGCGTAACTTCTGTTAGGCCCCTATTTTCAGATGGAGAAACTGAGGCATAGGGATGTTCACGGCAACTTGGTCAACATCACACAGCTAGTAAGTGGCTCCAAAGTTTATCCCCTTCACTTCTAGGTATCAAATGTGGTTAGCTGCCAGCCACACGAGGCTCTCGGGATGAGGTTAGTCTGAACCGAGAAGTACTCTAAGTGTAAAATTCACACCAAATCCAAAAGACAGTTCAAAGAAAAGCATGTAGAATGTATTGGTAATTTTTTAATGTTGACTAGATGTTGAAATAATCATCTTTTCATTTATTGGGCTAAATAGAATATATTCTTATGGTTAATTTCATCTGTTTCTTTTGACTTTTTGAAAAATATGGTTACTAGGAAACTGGAAGCACACACAGAGCCCCATTGTGGCTGGCTGTGTTTTCTTGGGCACCGCTGACCTTGCCCACACAGAACCGGACTTGGTTCTCTCCTTGGCCCTCTCCTAGAGCTTAAATGTCACCCCTTGTTTTAGTCAGGCTGTTTGTCACTATGACCAAAAGACCTGACAAGAACAATTTGAGGAGGAGAAGTTTATTTGGGGGCTCATGATTTCAGAGGTCTCAGTCCACAGACAGCCACTCTATATCTCTGGGTCCACAGTAAGGCAGAACATCATGGCAGAAGGGTGTGGTAGAGGAAAGCTGCTCAAGACAGGGTCACAGGAAGGAGAGAGAGAGAGAGAGAGAGAGAGAGAGAGAGAGAGAGAGAGAGATCCTCTAACCAGGGACAAAATATATACCCCAAGGCACACCCCCAGTGATGACTCCTCCAGGCACACCCTACCTGCCTACCAGTGGATTGATGCATTGACTAGGTTAAGGCTCTCATCGTCCAATGCTTTCACCTCTAAATTTATCGCATTACCACACATGAGGTTTTGGAGGACACCACGTACCTAACCCTAACACCTCCTCAGAGAGGCTTCCCCCACCCCATGGAGCAGCCCCTATCATCCCTCCATTTATTTGTGTAGCACTGGATCCTCCCCCAGGTACAGGACAGGAGCTTCATAGATGTTTTCTGAAAAGCAGCCATAAAATGATCTGTAAGTGGTGCTGGGGTTGGGAGGAGAGCTGACTGTAGCTTTTCTGACCCTCGCACTACTGTGAGAGCCAGACAGCAAAGCCACAGTGTCCTGAGGAACTGGATATTGAGAGGGTGTGGCACCCAGCCTCCCACACTGTCCTACAGGTCAGACCAAGCCCAGGGCCAGGGGACTCCTGGCTAGCCAGCACAGCCAGGGATGTGCCCTTCTCTCCTGCACAAGTGCAGAGACCAGGACCCAGCTGCAGGGCCTCTCCACCCAAGTCAGACAGAAAGAGGCAGGGCTGAGACAGACCAGGGCTGAGCCTCAGCCGGCCTCCAGGTCATGGCTGCTGGAGAGATGTGGAGATCTCCAAGGTGCTGGATGGGAGGAGGGACTGCTGTACACAGTCCCAATGTCATCCTTCAGCCAGCTTCCTCATGCCACTCCACAGTTGAGGGGAAGTGGGAAGCTGTGACACTCATCCCTGCTCCCCTCCCCCAGTGTCTTTGGGGGGGTACTGGGGATAGAACCCAGGACCTCTGGCATGTGAGGCGAGTGCTCTACCACTGAGCCACACCTGGCCTCCACTCGTATAGTGAAGCGCAGGGGCTAACACCACAGTGGCCTCACTGTGAGCCAGCGCTGTGCTGTGCATGTCACCTGTATTAACTCATGTGAGGTGTATGCTGTTATCATGCCCAAGTGACAGGTAAGGAACTGAGACGCTAAGTGGTGATTCACAGATGGAGCAAGGGTTGGATTCAGGTCTTCAGCCTCTAGAGCCACCGTCTTGAGTGCTGGATGGCCACCCACACCTGGAGGCCAGGCAACGTTGAGAACCCAGGGGAGGCTTTGGGAGGTGGGCAAGGGCTGCTGGGAATCCATTTCCAATGTCCTCTGGCAAGTACCCCATGATGAGGAAGGAGCCAGATTGCAGCTTTAGGGGCGGGGGGACTGGAGGGCTCCCATTTCCCTCTGGTCACTGTTCTGGCCCAGGCCACCTCAACCCCTCGGTTCCAGTGTGAGCAAGGACCCCTCAGGGTGCACCCTCATGCCTTGTCTTCAGGGCAGGGCAAGCCGGTCACAGGCTCTCTAGCAGGGGCATCTGTTGCTCCCGATTTGGGGGTACAACAGATGAAGACGGCCCTCAACTGCGACTCCGGCCTGCCAAAGGCCCAGCTGGCCCTCCCCTCCCAGGCTCCCCCATGCATCCTAAGCGTGCCCTTCTGTCACTGTCTTGGGACTTGCCCTGTGGCTTTGCCATGCTGCTTCCTCCCCCAGAGACACAGTCTGTCCCTCCTCTACCCTGAGGCTTGGCTGGAGTCCCCATCCAGCACGGGGCCATTGCAATGCTCCACAGCCAACCTGGCCTCTCGGGTCTCAGTCTACCTGTGCTCCAGCTGCCAAGGCTCCTCTCTGCCCTGCTCTGTGGGATGAGTGACTCCAGGCAAATATACCATGACACAGCAAGGGGCAGCCCAGGCCAGAGCCACCATGTCCTCAGAGCCACCTTTGTAGTTGCTGCTTTGGGTTGGAGGGGTCCTTGGGTTGTCACCCACATCGTTCTGCTGACAACAGTTATAAGGCAAGGCAGCTCTTTGGGGTGTTCCTACTGGTAACCCTTTGCCACTGTCACTGTGTGGGTGGGGAAAAAACGAAGGTCTGAGAGTTCATGACACTCCAGCCCTTGGGAAGCCACAGGCCTGGCTTCAGGACCCAGCCACACAAACCTTAAGCCTCCAGGAGGCAGCCCTGCAGCCTCAGAAGGAAGCTGTGCCTGGGCTTCCTGGAGCCAGAGTCTCACCTGGAATCTCACTTGCACATGGCAAGTCTGGACTCCCGCCCCCCGGAGGTGGCGGGCTGCAAAGGCAGCCGTGTCACTTGCCCTCCGGCAGTGGGGAGTGGGCCCAGAGCGGAGAAGGGGAGTGAACAGTGCCTCCTTCATTTGCTCTTCTGTCCCCCACCCTTGGCCCCACCCTCAGCCACACTCGTCCCTTCCCCCTTCCCCTCCTTCCCTCCCCCACCCTCACCTCCCCAAGGACAAGCAAAGTTATTACAATAATGAATTAGCCAGCCCGCTTACTGCCGCCACTGGCGAAGACAATTATCCCCCCCCTGCACATCCCTAGCCGCTGCTCTGCTCCCTCATAAAGACAGGCTTTTGGGGCCGCTTTGTGCTTTGATTGGAAATGAAGAGATTGCTAATTAGGGAACACCTGCTGGGACCCGGGCTGGCAGGAACAACGGCAGGATGGACTGAGCGGCCATTGCAGGCGGGTTGCGTGTGCGTGTGTGAGTGTGCACCCGTCTGTGTGTGCCCACAAAGGTGGCGGGGGGAGGCGAGAGGAAGAAACGAGAGCCAGCGCCAGCCTGGGCATCTGGGTGATTTAATCTGACTCGCAGCCACCCCACCTCAAAGCTGTAAACAAAACCCAGACATTTTATGGAGCTTTTCACCTTTTAAAGGATGCTAATTTGTTTATGGGTGGCTATAATTCTGCTTGTGTTTGCATAGGTCAGTGCCTGGCTGCTGTGTGTGCCGTGCACAGCTGTTTCCAGCTGCGCCAGCCACCAGCTGTGCTGAATGCGCAAAGCCTCCCAGCTCCCTGCAGAGGGACAGGGGTGGGGAACTGGCACCCAGAGGTGACCTCTGGCACCATGGACTGCCTGGTGGGAGTGACAGGGACATGAGGTCAAAGGGCAATTAAACCTGAGATTGACTTGATTCTTTACTCTGGGTCTGGGAGCCACCTACTTCTCACTGTTTCCTGGGTCCTGGGAAGACAAGTGGCCCCCTTTCCAGAATGAAAATCCAATTTGATACTGAAGTAGAGGAGCATGGTGGCCACAGAGGTACCCGACTGCTTTCTCCTAAATGCCATCAAATGTTGGCTGATGAGCCATGCCCTTCATCTCACCTACCCGTAGCTCCTGCGGGGAGGGTGGTACACCCGTGACACCTCCACCCCCCAGCACAACCAGACTTCAGTCCTTGCTCCTTGTCTGGATTGGACTCCTCTTCACAGCGACTCATGTGCACACTGAGGAACACACACACACGCTTCGGGGCATTCTTTGGAATATTTGCAACACAGCCCTGGCTCAACAGCTTTCAGTCCTAGCGAGGAGACAGCCACAGCCACGTGCGACTATGCGAGTGTGGAAAGGCACAGAGCACACTAGTGGACCAGAGCAGGAGAGATGACTTCTGCAAGATGGGGTAATGGAGGGCTTCTCTCAGAAATGAGGGGCTGGTGAGTCTGGAAAGGACATAGGCAGGGATACTGGGATACCACCCAGCATGCCCTCATTCAGAGCTAGCATGGAGCCCTGGGAGATTGGGGACCCCCTTGGGGGCACTCACTGCCTGCAGGCACAAGGGCACACATGCACATGGGCAAGGCTGCCTGCTGTGTGGGTGCTGGGTTCGGGGGTTTCGGGAGGAAGGGGACAGAAGGTGGTGGTCCTGGAAGCTGGCATAGGGGCTTAAGTGTTCTGTGTGGCAGCCCAGTCCTGAGCCAGCTGTTTCCTGTCTCTCCTCTACCTGGCTACACCCCAGGTGTCTAAAACATCAGTGCATTCCCCTCGCCCACCAACCGGAATATTGACTAACATATATGCCCCCAGTGCCCCATCAACCCTGCAGCTCACCCCAGCAGGTAAAGACCCTCTCAGAGCTCCTGCCTTGGCATGAGCACTGAACTGAGGGTGCTCTGACCTCAGTTTTTCCACCTATAAAATGGGAGGCACTCCTCCACAGCTCTGATATTCCCTAATTTCACAAAGCATTACACAATGTCAGAGTACTCCATGCAGGAGAGTGGCCAAAAGCTTGGATGTATGACTTGGTTCAAATTCCAGAGCTGACATTCAGCAGCCATATGTCCTTAGGCTTGTCATTGAACTCCTCTGGGCCCCATCTTTGTTATTTGAAAAATGGGAGTGGGGATTCTAGCACCTACTTCCTTGAGTCACTGAGCACAAGAAGGGACAACAGGAGCAGCACACCAAACAGAGTTTGTTCATAGTGTGTCAACAGTGACCTTTGTCCACCACTACCACCATAATCACCATCACCACCATCACTATGATCACCACCATCACCACCACCACCATCACCACCACCACCATCATCACCATCACCACTACCATCATCACCACCACCACAATCATCATAACCACCATCACCGTTACCATCACCACCATCACTGTCACCATCACCACCACCACCATCATCACCACCACCACCACCACCATCATGAGCTGGAATCAGGTTAGAAAACTCACTCCCTTACTTAGTGTTAATAATCTTCTGGTTCAACTTAACAAGTAGCTCTGTTTTCTAAGACATCCATCCATTTTTTCCCTTTAACTCATGTGAGCACAGATACCTTTTGAGAAGTCTCTAGATCTGTCAGAGAGAAATGGAAAAATTGTCAAAGCACCAGGAGGTAAAGGCTAAGAGTTCACCTCACCTCACTTGGGGTCCAGTCCCCAGTGGGGCAAGTGAGCAGATACAGAGGCCAGAGACACTGGGCCTCTCAACTGAGAATCCTTTGCCAATATTGGCACGGGCTGGGCAATGTGAGCTGCTTGCTTGTTGTGAAGGCCAGGAGGGCCCTAAGAGAGACAAAAACACAGGTCCCAAGAGGCTGATGGCACAGCTGCGAGGTCACCCACCCAGACAGTTGCTGAAAGCTAGGTCTGGGCTCCTGCAGGTGGGACTGTGGCTGGGCCCAGGCATGGGGGCTCCACCCAGCTGGTGGCCTGTGCACCCTCGAGCTCTCCCTGTGCCCAGGGACATGAACATGCCAGGCGCTGGAAAGAGCAGCTGGCAGGAAGGGTCCCTTCTGCCTGCTTTGTGTGTGGCAGAGCCAGAGAAGAAAGCTGTGTGGCCTTCAAAGTGTGACTGAGTCCTGAAGGTAGAGGAGGAGTGGGGACATGTGCAGTATCCACGTCCTCCAAGCAAGCTGATCCCTACCCTCTGCCCATGTCTAAGTCAAATCCAGAGTCAACAATGACTAGACTACCATTGTTACCACCAGAATTTCCCCACTCCAATGCTTTTATGTCCACAGAAAACATGGCCTTCACTGTTTGTGGACTTCAGCCACACAGCCACAAAAAGAGCAAAGCTTTGAGGCAGCCCAGAGCTGGCCTCATCTCATTTAATCCTCAGAACAACTCCATGAAATTGGATTTTATTATCCCCTTACACAGATGAGAAAACTGAAATGCACAGAGGCAGATTAACTTATGGGGACCATCAGATTAATACACAGCAGAACTGGAACACAAACTCAGATTCAGCAGAGTCCAAAGTCTGGATTTCTAGCATCCCCTATGTTGGCATCAGGTCACCAGGTTCTGTGGTCATCACTGTGTCTTGAATCTGCACTTTAGCTTTGGCAGTGCCAGTACAGAGCACAGGTGGAAGATGGGAACATTCTTGTGAGTGACATTCTGATGGAAGGTACAGGTAGATGAGTGAGAGGAGGGGGTTGAGTAGGTCAGAAGAGTCCATGTAGGGAGAAGCTTCAAGCCCTTGGGGACCAGGATGAGCCAGACAACCTGGAGTCACCAAGCTAGCAAATCCACATGGACCCAACCCCAAGCCCGACTGCATTCCCAGAATTTTGGTGTCCAAGCCCTACTGGCTTATTAGTAAGAAAACATAGCTATTGCGCCAAACAGGTTTGAGTTTGAAAGTCATCTTTACCATTTCCTGGATCTGTGGTCCCCTCAGTTAGTCTGATCTGGGGTCTCTGTCACCTTGGCTGTAAACTGGAGATGCCGCCCACTTGGAACAAGTGCCATGATGCCCAGTGCTCTAAATATGGTCTCTTGGTAACTCAACTCTCCCTTCCTTGTGTACTTGTCTTCCATATACTCATTCCCATCCCTTCCTTTGAGGCTGTCAGACCGGCTACAACCAGTTAGAGCAAGGAGGGGGACCTTCCCAATCCACCCACCCCTATTCCCACCAAGTCTATATTCCAAACTCCAAAACAAAGGGCATTGTAATAATACTGCTTGGTGACACAATGCCCCATGCCCTACCCTGGCCTTTTGCTGATGGCAAATCAAAGACCCAAAGACCTGCCAGTGAAGAGGCAGTGGGACAAGCTCCATCCAAAGGCTTGGGAGGGCTATCCTCCTCCATGGAAAAAGAGGCTCTCTTGCTCCAGCTCCCCACGGAGCAGAAGCATGAGGTGGAGAGCGAGTTTCTCTTGCTCTGCCTTTGGGGAGTCTATGCCAGGAGAGAGAAATAGAGGTGCAACTCAAGCTCTGAGCATGGACCTCAGAGTGTCTATCTTGGTCGCCTGGAATCTTCACACCGAGTCCTGGTCCTCTAGGTTGGCTCTACCAGGGACTCAACCTGGAGAGGGGTGGAAGCTCAGAGTCAAATTCTAGAGGGGCCCATGTGGACATGGGGAAATGAGGGCACGCTAGGAGTCCCCCTCCTATCCTCCTCCTGCAGCAGATGCTTGTGATGCTTCACTCAGATCATTTACCCATGGTGCTCCCCTCCTCAGCTGCTAACAGCTGCACCTTTTCCTCAGAATTGTCCTTGGGCTGGGGTGCACCTTTGGTCCAGAGGGACTAGGAGGTTGCTCCCTCCCTCCCAGTGGCTGTCAGCCAATGACTGATTGATTTTGGGTAGAACTGGCCAATCCCGTTCCTGAAAGTGGGAAACTCCTCATGGGATTGGCTGAGACTGGCTTGGCATCCTCCCCTCTTCTCTCTTCTCCAGGCTCCCAGGTTCCTCTGGAGAGTGCTCCCTCAGTTCAGCCCTGCTTTGGGGAACCTGACCTAAGGCACTCTCCTCCCCCACCTCCAGGAGTGTCCCCAAATAGCAGGGTGACAGTAAAGCCAGGGAAATGTTCAAAGCCACCTGGCAGAGACACTTACAACCCCATCAGGTGAAAAAGCACCAGTTAAGCATCGGGAAGGGATTCCAGCTTCTAGACCCACAGAAGACCAAGAGTCAGGAGAATACCTCCAGCGGGTCCCTCCAGTGTGAGGAAGCAGAGTGCGGGCCACGGCTACTGGGAGCAGGCCACCCTACCATTCCCGTCACCCTGCAGCTGGGGACCCGGCAGCCCCATTGGCAGCACACAGTCACATCACCATGTCCCAGCTTCCCCCTGGAGAACTTCAGTAACCTCCCTACTAGAGAGACCAAGGGATGGGGACTTTAAGAACATCAGACAAAGCTGGGGGACTGCTGACAAAGAAAGGAGGTATGCTGGAGACAGAGGCTCTCTGCTGAGTGGCCTCAACTCTGTCAATGCTCCAGCTAAGGCTTGCCCTGGGACACCCCAGCTTGGGGGGAATGGGCACCTCTAAACACTGGAGATCATGTCAGTGACTTACGAACATCCCCCGGTATCCCAACCGCCTGCACCCACTGCGCAGGGAGGCTGCAGGCTGCCAGGCCTCTGGAGGGAGGGAAGCCAGAAGACCAGCAGAAACCTGGTGAACCTATGTCTGTGGAAGGTCACAGACAGACAGGATAAACACTTTGTCCCAAACAGTGAGCGCATGTTGGACTCCATCCAAGGTGGGGAGATACTCTGACTCTCCTAGGGAATGTGATTAGCATCCTGAGAGCCAAGGGCGGGGGCTGATGGAGAGCAGATCAAGGTCACAGGAGAGTGGGCAAGGAGTCAGGTGGGCCTGTGGTCTTGGCAAAAGACCCCACCTCCCTCCCTGCAAAATAAAGTCCAGGGTGGGCTAAGGTGGACACATAGCCCACAAGGCCACACACATATCACCAGGAGTTAGGATGACCTTGGTGGCAGAAGAGGTGATGGACCACTGGTTTTGAGTCTCCAGAAACGTGGAGCATGGTGGAGAGAAGCAAAACATGGAACATAAAGGGATGAGGACACTGTTGACTGAGGGAGGGAGGATAGGAAGTCCCCAGAGGGCAGGAAGGTGTGGACACAGCAAGCAGGAGACCACAGAAATGTGCATCCTGAAAGCACACTGGCCACCGGTCTAACCCACAGACGAGGCCCGCACTCCACCAACATGTTCCCCACTCCTCTGCAGAGACCTTCAAAAACTGTCTATGGAAAATCAAGACACAAAGAGCCGCCATGGAGTGCTCCAGGTGATGAACAAGGGGCTTTCTCAACCAAAGCACCCGTGCGGCAAGACTTACAAGGATGCGGGGCTTGGGGAACAAAAGCTGGAGTCTCAGGATTCCTTTCATGTGGGTCTGTTAAGGGGGACAACTCAACACATGTCAAGGAAAACAAAAAGAGGGAAACTTTGAAAATGTTGCAACAAATCCAATGTAGATGTAAATGATACAAAAAGCAGTTCATGTGTTTTGATGGTTGTCCTTTCCCAGCCCCACAGTATGTTGTGGAAAGTGACATCAGATGGCCTAACTTACCTCCTGGGTGACCTTAAGCAAGATCCTCAACCTCAGTGCCTGGGTTTCACCTTCTATAAAATGGGAATCATCACAACACCAACATCTTCATCATTATAGGGACAAGTAAACGTTGGAAAGTTTCTAGCACATAACAGATTCTCCAAAAAAGGCCTCTTTCCTTCTCCCACAATCTCAAGAGCCACTGCAGAGGTGGGACACATGAAAAAGTCAAGAAACCAGGCAAGCCCTAAATGACGACACAAGGGAACAGTGGAGAACTGTCTGGAGGAAATGTCAGGATCAGGTCCCAGGTGGTCGTCGAGTTAATGTGAGGAGAGGTTATTGTCAGGGAAGAAAAAGTGGAAACCTTCACACTATGAAACAAAAGTAAAATACTGAAGAATTTTTTTAAAGCTTTAAATTCATAATGTGGTTCTTCCCCAATGTGAAAAGTGCTGGTTCAAGAAAAGATGAAGTTTTAGGGGAGAGAGAACAAAGCATGTCCCCAGGCTCAGTATGGAAATGACAGAGACCCAAGACCACCTGCACCGTGAAAGTCCAATTGTAAGAACCATTCTTCTGGGAAATTTGGTGGAGGACTAGGGAAAGCCTGAGATCAAGGGTCCCACAGATAAAGGAATCACTTTGTAAGTTCTATTAAATGGCAAAGATGGGGAGGAAGCGGGCGCAGAGACCAAGAGGAGCAGACTTAGGGACTTAGGGGTGAATATTTTAGAAATAAGTGAAGACACAGTAAAAAGAATTGTCACAGTGTTAATGATAAAATCAAGGCCATTTAGTAAAAAATAAGAGAAAAATCTTTACAAGGGAGCACATAGGGACCCAGAAAATGGAAAAGGGATACTTTGTGCTCTGAGGACTCTTTATTTAGAAAGTCTCCAAATGTAATATTTTTAAGTTAATAGAGTATGATAGAGAGGAGGGGAAAACCAGAAATAGACAAGAGGATGGTCAGGCAGAAAAGCAGGCTCAGTGGTGATGTTTTTCAGTGGGTGTTTTTGGATAGCTCATTTACATATTAGTACCATGAGATTTTCCAGTTCACACCAGAAAGGCAAGAACCTCCACCCTGACCAGGAAGAGACCAAAGACTTCAGCACAACTACTCAGGCCAGTGGCATCTCTGGAAAAAGTCACATTGATACTGGTTTGGGGAGTTGGTATCGGCTTGTGTCATCCATTCAAAACATTTCCAGTACCTGTCCTGACCAGGCACAGCGCTGGGAGCTGGAGCCCCCAGTGTCTGCCCACAGAGCTCAGCTCTGGAGGGGAAGCAGACTTGTAGACAGGTGTGATACAAGAGGATCACTGCCCTGCAGGGGTACTGACATACAGGAAGTCCTTGGAGATCACCCATCGGTCCCCCATCCTTCTTACAGGCAAAGAAGCAGAGGCAGACAGAGAGAAAATGGATTGCACTCAGCCATCAGGCAGTGGCTTCTGGAAGCTAACGTAACTGATTGCTCAATATGCTGATATCAAATCAGTTTTATTTCCGTAAACAGTTGGGAAGCCTACACAACAGTGTCCAGCCACATCAGTACAGTGTCAGATTTCAAGGTAATATTTCTGATATTTTTAGCAAATAGATTCCACGGGTTTAATAAGAATGCGTCCACTTGCCCTCTCGCTGCCCCATCCCCCTTCTTAAATGATTAGGCAAGTTTACCCCAAAAATAAGTGGAGAAAGAAAGCCAGGGAGGAGCCTGCAGAAGCCACAGCAAACGTGAGCTGGCAGATGGGAGTGAAGAACACTCTCACAGGCACATGTCCCTTCTCTCTGAAGCTGGCGTTTCCCATTCCCATGTACACCTTATGTCTGCTCCGTAGGTGACATATGGCCTCCTTTGCATGTTTTAAACCTTGATGCAAATGGTATCCTCCTGTCTCTAAAATTTTCTATCTTTCCTTTATGGATGCCACCGACTGTCCAACAAATCCACAAAGACTATTCATTAGCTTAACAGACGACTCTGCTTTGAAACTTCTATCACTAAGGACAGAGATCTGGGCGAAGATTCTGCACAAGAAAGATGCCCGCTCCATGTAGCTGTCACCCAAGAGCAAAGCCTGAGCCCACAGGACTAATATCCATCTCATGATCCTTTCCCCTGGGCTACATGTGGAGCTTGATCCCCACTGGCTTCCCAAGGAGCCAGAGCAGATGGGCATTTGAAGGCGGAATTAGCTCAAGAGTCATTACATGAGGGTGTTCTCAATTGAGTGCCCCAGAGTAAATAGTAATTACATGTTCCTTCTAGATTACTCTCAGCCCGCGACAGGAAAGAAGAGAGTCATGGATGGCTGACCACAATACCCTGAACGTGCACACGTGCGCACACGTGCTCAGGCTGGTCACAAGTCTGGATTCAGAATTCTCCCCTATGAGTATGATGGCACTTCTACAAGTCCCTTGAAATACCCAGATTGGCTTCTCAGAGGCATCAGGAGTTGCCCTTCCCTACTCACACTCTTCTTTCCGTGCTGAGGACTCCCCAAAGGTGCACCATCCGACATGTGGGAAACAAGCCGTCCCTCTTGGTTACTCCGTACAGGAAAAAGGAATCGGTGGGATGCAGAAACCACACTGCCGAGACTCCGAGGACAGCTCGTTTAAATCACTTCCCATCATCACATCTGCGCATGGGCAGCTATATATGCTAGGCTATGGACAGCAGATTTCCATGAGAGGTGGGAGGCTTGGCCAGATCACCCCAAAATCCAAACAGGTAATAGGAGGATGCTTATGTTTCTACATCCAGAAGGTCACTGGACACGGGCAGCAGCCACCCTGCCGGGCATGTTGGGCAACCAGGTGTCTCTAAACCACCTCCACAGCAGCACCCCTTGCTATTTTTGCAAGCTCTCCAGGGGATTTTGGGAGAAAAAGATCACAAAATGGCCATAATGTCATTTTCCTCCCCACAACAGTGGCTCTGAGAAGGTATTATTTAGCAGGCACTCTCCAAGGGATGGTTCATGGGTCCCCTTTAATCCTCAAAACTCCATGAGAGAGGTGTTCTTATCACCCCAATTTACAGAAGAGAACACTGGGGGTGAAATGGAGAGTCAGGAAATCTGGCCAGCATCACAGCTGGCACGAGGTGGATCAGGGACCAGTAGGTTGGGTCTAGAGTATGTTTTTACCCCTACAGCTTAACAGAGGTCCCCATGCAGGGGAATAATTTCATCTAAAACTGGTAATACTTCCATCTTTAAAGGAACACTTATTCTATGATTTTTATTTTAATTTCACACCAATCTTATGAGACACTCAAAGCAGAGATCAGTCCCTTTGGGCAGGTAAAGAAGTAAGCTACAGTGAAATCAAGGACTCACAGAGGTCTCCCATTTGGCAACTCTCCTCCCGAATCCCAAATGGTTCCTTCCTTTAGATGCTGCAAAACATTGTCAGCAGACCCGGAGGATAGGTGCCTGGGGCTTCTCCAAACATATGGAAGCCTACGCAACTTCCAGAGCAGGGAGGTACAGAGGGAGGGGTAGCAAGACCACAGAGGTACAAAATGAGGGTCTCTGCAAATTAAAAACAAAAATATAAAAAGGCAGAGCTGGCAGGTGAGGTGAGGCACACCTGTAATCCCAGAACTCAGGAGGCTGAGGCAAAAGGATTGCAAGATTGAGGCCAGCCTCAGCAACTTATCTAGACCGTGTCTTAAATTAAAAATAAAAAGGGCTAGGAATGTCGCTCAGGGTTTAAACACCTGTCAGTTCAATCCCCAGTGCCAATATATATATGCAGAGGATCCATGGACCCATGTTTTTGAGGGAGCAGCCCTGATTAGTTTTCCATTAATCCTCCAGCTGTGCTTAGGGAAGGAGAAAGGTGAGCACAGAGAACAGACCAAGGGAAATGTGATAAAGCCACAAAGCCCAGGAGAAGCCAGTGCTGGGTCCATAGCCTTGGATGACAGGGACAAAGGCTGTTATCAGTTGTCATCAGTTATGGTAGCAGTGCAATGTTCTGGGTTCATCAGAACCAATAGTTCTAAACATGTAAACTTTTAGAGCCCGAGGCCCCCAAATCCCCTGCAATCCCTCAATTAACTGTGGAGGGAACTGAGCTCTCGAGGAGCATGAGCACCTTCATGACCCCTGAACCTGGAGTCAGGACTGGGCCCGACACCTGGTACCTGCTCCCTTCCACGGCACACCAGGCTGTCCCCTGACCACCAGAGCTTGCAACGGAAGCAGCCCTCAACCTGGAGTCTCTCTCCACTTGACTTCATTGTTCAACTCTTAATTTCAAAATAATTAGAGATTCTCAAGGAGTCGCAAAGAGAAGGTAGAAGGGGCCCTGTGCCTTCACCTCCCCCCCGCCCGCCCATGGACCTGGGCACTCACAAGACCTACAGTTGCTATGTAACCTCAGATACACTCAGGGTGGCAGGTCCCCCCTTGAGACCAACTTAGGAACAAGTAGTCCTGACATTTCTTTCTCCTATCTTATCCTGCCCCCTCATTGGCAGAAACCCTAAACACACACACACACACACACACACACAGCCTAATCAGCAATAATTTCACTCCTGAATATTGCTAGAAAGATCACTAAGCCAAGCTAATCAATTGTCTCAGCCAGCCACCAGGCCCCAAGAGAGCCTAGACTTTTCATTGCCGTCACTTAACCCTCAACAGCCAGAGTTTTTATGCTCCGTCTTCCACAGGAGAGCAGAAAAAACAATGCTGTTCTGGGAAGAATCCAGTACCTAAAATAATGTTCCTAACTCGACACCTTTCAAAGGCCTTGTCCATGCTAATGGAAGCAGACACTTTGCAAGGCTTCAGAGGGAAGGTCTCCCTCTTATGTGTCCCCCCAGGGACCAGACTGGTTAAAGCAGGAGGAGGAGCACGGGGCCACACAGAGTCTGAACAGCCAGAGGAAGCAGGTATGGCTCAGAAAGGGAAGAGAAGAAAGCATGACAGAGGAGGGAAATAGTCACAGGAGAGACAGCAGTTGAGCAATTAAATGTGACATCGACTTAGGCAAAGCTTCTTAAGAAAGGATAAAATTCCTGGGAAGACTCATGCACGTATGAATAGAAGACACACACCTCTCTATCTCTGTCCCTCTCTCTCTCCCTCTCCCTCTCCTTCTCTGGACAGAGGAACATGGAAGCAGGAGGATCAGGGAGTGGAAAGGACTGGGGCAAGTATCATGAGTCCAGGGACATGTCTATTTGTGGCTCCAAATCACTCCTGCATGATTAAGAGGATGAAGAGAATGAAGTGCCCCCTAGGGGAAGAGATTCTGCAATTCACTTTGCATGCATTTGTTGAACATATATTATGTGCCAGGCAGTGCACTGGGGACTGGGGACTTCAGAGGTGAAGACTAAGGAGGCCAAAAGGAAGACAGTGACAATCCAGGTGTTTAGAATAGTACCTGCTGACTGCTGAGAGGAACAGAAAGGACGGAGTGAGAAGGAAGAGCACTTTGTAAGTTCGAGTGGCACGGTGATTCGCACTCCAGATTCCCGGCTTCAATCAGGAACCAAATGGAAGAAAAAGAAAAGGGCCTTTTGCCTGGCAGCATAGTTAGTCCCCATGCAGAAACATAGGAGTGTTGAGGACATGAGGCCTAGGGACATCTCATGAGAGGCCATTTCCTGCAGGTGATATGCAGTTGGTCAAGTGGGCACATTAGAAGGGAGGAGGACACAGCAGTCACCTGTGACCGTATAGATGCAACTGTGTCATCTTTCCGGCACTGGTCTACTTTATGGAAACAGTGAGAGGGGTTCAGGGAGGGACTCAGGGACCTAAGAACCAAACTGCTCACTGGAATGAGAACCAGGGCCAAGAGATGGATGAAACTGTTTCTAGAGTGCAGAGTTAGGCCTTCCCCAGACCAAGGGATGCTGCCCGGAGCCCTGCTCTATCCTTTGCCCTCCCTCAGGGTTTGAAAAGCCCCAAGGTCTTCCCAACACATCTTGAGCTCTGGCTCCCTAGTGATTAGCAGGTTGGAGGATGACCTGGGGTTTTGCTGACTCAGCACTCAGCACAGCCGCCCCTAGCGGTAGGCGTGGGAACCTGTCTATAGTGGGGCACTCCGACATGTGAGGAAGGGAATACACTGTGCCAAGCAAATAAAAGTGCCAGCACTTATTGGGCACAGGGCTAAGCACTTTGGTGAATCTTATCTTCCCAGCAACCCCCAAGGCAGGTTCTGTTATCTTCATTTAGCAGAAGGGAAAAGCGAGACCTTGAGTGGTTTGGTAGCTCTGGTACCCAAGCTGAGAAAGGGTGGTGCCAGGATGTGACCCCTGGCTGTCCGACACAGCATATGTTCTGAAGCCCAGCCCCATACTGTCCACGGGAGGCGCATGTGAGGGCAGGGAGTGTGACTGCTCATCACTGAGCTGCGCTGGTGGGGGGACTGAGGCATGGCCCTGCTCCTGGAGGGCTCCTGGTCTTCCTGGTGGCAGGTGAGGGCCATGTGGAGGGAGATCAGCTGGGGGCCATGAAAATCCCAAGAGGAAGAAGACTCCACAGAAAAGCTGAAGTAGATGTGTTGAAATGCTACCTTGACATGAAAGGGCAAGCACAAGACTCACAGGCCACCATGTCTGAAGCACTAAGAGAAAGAACAGTTCCCAGGAACAAAGGAAACAAAAAAGCCAAAGGATCCCAGAAAGAAAGAAAGCCGGCTGCCTGGTGCCCCTGCTGACCTCATGGAGCAGGGGAAAAGCCCAAGTGAAAGAAACAGAAACTGCTCACTTGGTTGGTGGTAGAGAAAAGCACAGGTGCCCACAGAGCCTGCGGAATCACCCTGCATCCAGGATTCTGGCCTTTCCTCCAAACTGGAGAAGGAAATCTCACTCCCAGGAAGCTAAGGCCTGTTTAGCAGCCATATGGCACTAACTTTCCCTTCTCCCCTACTGTCCTCAAGAGAATGAAGGGAGAGGAAGGCCAGAAGGCTTGCCTGGGCTTAGACTCCTGACCTCAGCTTGGCCTTGACATTGCTCAACCTTGGCCAAGTTGGTCCTCAGTTCTCCACCTGCCTTCACTTGGGCGCAGAGAGCCAGATGGGCTTTGAGGTCCTCGTGGGACTAAAGCTGAGTGGGAAGACATGTGAGTGTATTTTCCAAAGGGATGAGCACTCAGCACGTCAGAGGCAAGACCAAAGTAGGGGGCCTCCCTTCCTCTAGCCCCACGAGGCAGCAGATTGAGCTATACTCCTGTCTCCACATCTCACCTCCACACCAAAGAAGGAAAACTGGCTTGAGGAGGTGAAGGCACACAGCCCCTCCAGGCCCTGGGTGAGCAGAGGACCCCAGTCTGCTATGAGGGAGAGGGGGACTTTTATGACCACTTCAGCCAACCCCAGCGTGGCCTTGTGAACTGATCCCCTTGCCCCCAGCTTCGCCCTACCTTCTACTTTACAGAGCACAGAAGTTGTACAGCAGCCTGGAAATGCTGATGGCTTAACTGGTTTAATTTTTTTCCCCAGCAGCCCTGAGGGGTTTTAACTCTTTCCTCCTGCAGAAACCCAGCTTTTGGAGTTGAATGTTTAAACTCTCACTGGGAGACTCATAAATATTCGGAGTCACTCTCTCCCTCTCTGTTTGATTAGGAAATGAGCCTTTAACTCAATGTAATCCCCAAGCCATTAACAAAAAAGCCCTCAACAGTTCCACTATTAGAATTTCACTCTTAACCCGCTGAGGATTGAATTAGATTAACATAACTACCCACAATCTGAGTTTATTTTCTGTGCCAGATAGAAATGTGTTTTCAGGAAAGGCGAGAAGGGGGAGGGAAGAGAGGAGGGAGAGAAAGGAGGGGGAGGATAATGAAATGTAAAAATAGAGATAAGAAAAAGATGGACAGATAGACGGTCGTGCAGTGATAGGAAGAGGCGCACCATGGTCTATGGTCTAAAAATTCGGCCAGTTGCCATTTTTTATTTATGGGGTATTTGGAGAGACCTCAGCTATGTAAAATCATTTGAATTAGGGGAGCACTTTCCAGGTATTTGCAATTACTTCCTCCTGGAGATTGATGGTCCTACACCTGAGCTTGCTGTATTCCAAAGCACCTGCTCATTGGCCCCACTGTCCCCAATTTGGGAAGAGGTCAGGACTGCATGCCTGTGTGCTCCAGGGAGAGAGGCCCCATCAAACGGTAGGGCATGCTCACAGGCAACTGCTCGCTTCCAGCCAAAGACATAAACAAGGGAGGAATGGGTGAGATTCTGCTGACACGAAGTCACAGACGGCCCCGTGACCAATTGTATTTAAGAAATCAGTTTGGGAAAAAAATGAGTTTGATGGGAGCTCAAACCACATAAAATTAATCGTTATTGAAGCAGAAAGTAAGTAATCAGAGGCTGCCTATGTAAATGCACCCAAGTTCCCCCCAACTGCATCTCTATAACTAAGCCCGGTGGGAAAATGCCACATCCTGAACCCAAGGATAAAAGCCAGGGCCTCCAGCATTTTACTAAACAAGCCCTCATCCCCTCCCTGCAAAAGCATCCACTAATAGCCAGTGGAAGGGGCAGTACCTAAGTGTTCCAACAAATACTCATCTCTGTCAACTGTTAATGCTCATGAGAGCACAGGATTGTTCAGGAATGTGGGACTCTCCCCCACTGCATTCAATCAGGCACATGGGCCAGTCAGGCCCCAGGGTGCATGTTGAGGAGGAGAGGGAAGGACCTGCTCTTGTACCAAAAGGTCCAAAAAGTGCCACACTTTCTCTGAGCCTGGAAGTTCAGCTTTGCACACAGTGGGCCACTCTGATTTCTGAATACAGTGTCTTGATCACTTGATTCACATGAGCTTTAATTAACAATCATGGACCAGCTCCACTCTTGTACTGCCTTAGCAGGATGCGTCTATCAGAATAGTCCTTGCAACAGCAAAATTAATAACTCTACATGTATACTTCACTTCACTTTTATTTTTTTTCTGGATTTCATGGACTTTAGTTCCCAAACTAGGTCTTAAAGAGTGACATTTACCACCCCTACACACACACACAACACACCCCAAACCCCTTATTCTGGATTTCTCCACTGATGAACGTGTCTTATTACCTAGACATATGAAGTTCATCTTCTAATTACTTATTCCTTCCTGACCTGCTTTCTGCTCTCCAAAATAATAAACAAAGGATTAAAGACATTAATAACTCTAAATAAAATGCAGGTGAAAAATAAAGAACCAAGAAAAAGGAAAGTGAAGCTTTCATAACCATCAAAATAAAAACGAGATCAAATTGCCTCTTTGAACGTGTGGACATGCCTGTGTCAACTTTCATCGACTCTTTTGCTAATGAAACTATTTTGTTTGTAATCAAAAACAATTTAGACTTATTTGCTTTGTTTAATGCATTCAATTTGTTGGAAAGATTGTTTCTTTGTTAGGATATTGTTTATGGGAACAAATCAAGAAGTCATCTGCAAGATAACATCTGGTAACCATTGTATAAGTGAATAGAAACCCATGGCAAAAAGAACGAGATATATTTTAAAAGTTGTGCATAGTATATGTTAAATATCATCACATAGCCACCACCCTGTCCCCCGACCGCCCCGCAAACTTAGGACTAGTGTTGCATAATTGCTATATAGCAAATCTCCCATACAGCAAATCTCCCCAAATCTCCCAAATGCAGCATTTGGGGTTAATGCTACCCGTCATCCAGAAAACTAACATCCCACCATTGGACGCTCATGACAGGTATGCCCTGTGCACGCTGGACAGTGGCTACACTGGGGGGGAGGGGCGTATCTCCAGAGCCACCCGATGTGAGCACACTGTTGGATTGTCTGAAACAAGCCCGGCTTTGACAAGAACCTTAATATTAAGTTTCTCCTTTGGTGAATCATGCAGAGTGATACACTCAGCAACTCTCCACACCTGGCTTCTTCCTTTCTGACACTCTTGCTCCCCCACCCAGGTTCCCCTTTCAGGATTAAGAAAATGTCCCCAGTGAGTGCTGTAAGGCAAGACATCTCCTCAGCTCTCATCTCAGACTTTCCAAAGCAAACTTGCTCCATGGAGGGAAAAGAAGTCACTTTCCTTGGAGTTGCAATAGAAAAGCTAATCACTGGGGCTGTTGCAACTCTCGCTGAGCGTGGAAGCTGCCAGGGTGAGCCCAAATCTGGTGGGACCCTTGCATCTCCACCTGTCCCTGCAAAGTGAGTCTTCCCCCTCTGTCACCTTCCTCAGCTCACCAAATGCTGGAGCTGCCAGCGAATCAAAGTTTTCACGCTGGGAGACACAAGCGCCCCGCTGAGCTGCGTGTAAACTTTGCCTTGCCCTTTTGATTTACTTACTTTTCCTCCACAAAAACAAATAAAAACAAACAAAGACCTACTGACTCTGAATGAGTTCGTGTAACTCTCCCACCCAGCCATCCCTAGACCCTCTGACCTTCCGGTGACAGGCTATGGGAGGCAACGTTTTCCCTTGGCCACGTGGGGATGCTTCCGTGTGCGGAAAACCAGGATGAAAAAGCAGGCGTGAGAGATATTTTTATCCATTAGAGAGAGAGAGAGAGAGAGACAAGAGTGGGGTGTGTAGGGAGGACAGAGAGGTCCAGGGCAGTCTGGGCAGGAGCAAAGGGAGAACTTAGGTGACTTACATGCTTGCGCTGGCGTGGGGGACGGGGCTGCCGTGGAACGGTCACTCTCAGGTGTTTCCAGTGGCTGATGACTCGTTGTTCGGCTCCTCCAGCACCAGCTGACAGTCCCCTGTCTGTGTCTCTTTGTGACTAAGGACACAGTACTCCCAACCTATAAATAGATCCCGACTCCGTGATTGATATAACAGGCAGCTGACAAAAAAAAAAAAAAAAAAAAAAAAAAATTCCCACAACCATAACCAGGTCTTAAACAAAACAGCCAAATGCCCTGGACTTTCAAACCTTCTGAGCCCCATGCAGACGCCACGGGCTCCAGTGGGCACAGGAAAGCAGGGAGTGACATATCATCAACAGGGAGGAGCAGAGAAGGGCAAGTATGGGGGACACAATGACTTCTCTAGGTGCAGCCTTCCCTTGGGGTCACTGGGGCTGGTGAGTGACAGCCCACAGAGAGCCGGGGGGAAGCCTGGGTAGGAGGTCCTGACCCTGGGAAGGAAAGGTCTCCCTGGATCCTGAGCCCCTAGCCCTGTCAGGGGTGGAGTCAAAGTCCTGACTTGGGAGCATTCGTGACTCAAGTGCTTTCCACGAAAGTTTCCATTCCTCCTGCCAGATCAGGAGGCAGGGAGGGAGCAGAGCTCTCCCAGCTGGGGTGGAGGGGCATGCTGAAGGGCTTCTTGGGGGACAGGCTGAAAGCTCCTGGAGGGTGAGGAGGACGTTCAGGTGCAGGTGGGACAGAGCCTTTGCAAAGTCCAGATGGCATTCCTAGTAAAAGAACTGCCTGCCATTGAAAAACCTTGGGGGTGTTAGGGGCTCTGCTTTTTCCAGAAAGATTTCTTAGGAGACCAAGCTAAAAGTTTTTTTCTCTGAAAAGGTTTCTTCTTTTGGAAAACAAACCCCACTCTTTGAGATACTAAAGGGTCTCTAAGAAACCAGTTTTTGCAAAGTTGGCGCAGCCTCCCGGGAACAGGACAGTCAGGGGCAAAGTTTGAGGGAGAGTTATGGAGAAAGGACAGCAGGTAGCTGTCCAACAGTGAACCAGATGAGCACCCATGTCAGGAGGCCCATTGGCCGACCCTGTGGGGTCATGGGCCTTGATTTTCCTGGTTGCTTGTACATTCTCAGTTAGGCAGGATTTCAGTTGAGGTTTACCATTTTAGGAGCAGTCATAGAGCCAGCCCCTTACTATTGTGGAAGGGATAAGCACTTTAGAATTCCTAAAACTTCCCAGGTGATTTTTTTTTTTTTAATATTTTTTTTAGTTGTTGATGGACCTTTATTTTTTATTTAATTATATGTGGTGCTGAGGATCGAACCCAGTGCCTCACGCATGCTAGGCAAACGCTCTACCACTGAGCCACCACCCCAGCCCCCCAGGTGATATTTTTTAAAAAAACACAGTGGAAAAAAAAAATAGATTGAAAAAAAAATGAAGTGGAACCCCTCTTTATGTGGGATCTAATGCCCTGCTCCTCAGGTGAACAGGAACCATGAGGATGGGTGGTCGGTCCCCAAGCTGCTGGAGTCCAGAGCCTGCTTCATCATAGGACATCAACTATTCCCTCCATAGCTGGCCCCTGAAATAAAAACTCCACCAGGCCAAAGACCACCTGCTTTTCTTATCTGCCATTGTGTCACAGGGCTACTATGATCCCTGGCACATCATAAGACCTCCACGGGTGAGTGAATGATGCCTAAGACACCACGATTCTAGCCACACTTTTGGGTTAAGAGATTCTCTAGAAATGTGTTTTCTGAGGAAGACGGAGAAATGGGAGTGGGACTTCAGGCCCAGGGAGTCTGACGGGCCCATCGCCACCCATAGTTCTGTCTGAGAACCACTGTGCTCCTGGGTACCAGGCCAGAGTGACCAGTGGCCACCAAGCCCTCCCCTCTAACCGGGCCAGACCACACACAGAGTTGCTGGGAAGGCAGATGGGCCTGCAGAGGCAGGGCCAGAAAGGGACTTGGGTGCTGAAGACTGGGGTCACCCACTGGCACACAGCCACCATTAGGCTCCTTGGGAGACGGCAGATTTCTCTTCTGATGCAGATGGAGCCATCTCTTCATTATCTGCTTGCTCCTCAAATTCTCCAGCTGTGCCCATTTGACCCTTCACTGATTTCTGGCAGAAGTCCTGTGCTGGTCTCTCTGTGGCTTCGGCCTCTCCTGGGGCTTCTCCAGCCTCTAGTCCAGCACCTTGTCAGTCTGCCTGGTGCCTGGATTGAATTCAGGCACTTCCCCTGGCAGGCATTGCTATAGAAAGCCCCCATGGGACTTCAGTTTCCACTTCTTATCCCCAGTCCATCCTCTGAATCAGCCCACAGTCTCAGTCCTAACTCTCCAGACTGCACCAAGCCTTGGAGTCAACCCCATCTGAGCTGCCCCAGGCAAGGACCAGCAGGCACCCGACCCATCATAGGGCTCTGCTGAAGTGCTGGTCATCATTGTGGGGACTACAGGCCTTTGCTTTCAGAAGGCTCTTAGTGGCCTCACTTCCTCATGGTAAATCCTTTAACTTCAAGGGCGAGCCCCTACCTCCTCCCTGGGCCACTCAGAGTGGGTAGTCACACAGAATCACACCTGCTGAGACCCTGACTTGGTGGGTAAGGCACAGTCTCTGGGCGGGACTTCTAGGGTTGGCATCTTGCCTCTTCCTCTTGTTACTGGGAGACTCTGGTCAAACCCTGTCATTCTTTCTGCTTTACTTTTCTCATCTGCAATTGGGAATTTTAAGGCTCTACCTCCTGAAGTTGCCATGAGGACAAAATGAGTCAACATAAGAGGAAGCTTAGAACAGCACCCGACATGGCAGTATCCTCTGTAAGCTCTCTGGATGTCCACTTCAGCCCCCATGCGCACCCTTACGATCATTCTGGAGGGGCCTCTGTCCACCTTTGTCACCTCTCTCCAGCTTGCTCTGGCTATTCTCCGAAAGCTAGAGAAGGGACAGGCAGGGCAAGGAGCTGACAGTGATAGGCTGCTCTCGCCTTCAAGCCTGACCTGAGGTCACAGGTCAGGAAGAAAAGACTATGTGGGGATTTTCCAAGTTTTAATAGTGAGCCCAAAGGCAGGTAAAGAGAACAGGAAAACCCAGAGGACCCCAAACACACCCCCCAGCTGTGCCTGCCTCCAAGAGCCAGGTTCTTACATGCTTCCCCTGCCTCCACTGCCCAGCCCTTTCCCCAGAGATACTGTGCCCACTTGAGTCTCTTGGGACCCCAGAATAGCTGAGAATTCCACCTTGAGCCTCCTTTTCAGCAGCTGGCCAGAACATGGCTTTTAAAACAGGTGATCCACATATCACTGTAACCCTAGTTACCTACCCCTTGCTCCATGAGACAAGCTCTCCCCGAACTCATTCAAAGGTGTTCCAACTCCTAAGACTTCTTGAGTTACCCTCAAATCTCATTTTATTCTTTTTCGCTGAGTGTGCAATATGTTTTCACAACATAAGAGTCATCGTTTTAAAGCGCACAGGTGAGCCGGGCGCGGTGGCGCAAGCCTGTAATCCCAGCACTTAGGGAGGCTGAGACAGGAGAATCGCGAGTTCAAAGCCAGCCTCAGCAATGGCGAGGCGCTAAGCAACTCAGTGAGACCCTGTCTCTACATAAAACACAAAATAGGGCTGGGGATGTGGCTCAGTGGTCGAGTGCCCCTGAGTTCAATCTCCAGTACCAAAAAA
>CM053401.1:23243850-23317752 GCA_028644305.1 Xerus rutilus
CGGGCGCGGTGGCGCAAGCCTGTAATCCCAGCACTTAGGGAGGCTGAGACAGGAGAATCGCGAGTTCAAAGCCAGCCTCAGCAATGGCGAGGCGCTAAGCAACTCAGTGAGACCCTGTCTCTACATAAAACACAAAATAGGGCTGGGGATGTGGCTCAGTGGTCGAGTGCCCCTGAGTTCAATCTCCAGTACCAAAAAATAAAAAAATAAAGCACACAGGTGAGTGGTGGGAGTACCTTCATAGTATTAAGTAACTATTGCCCCATGTATCTAGTTCCAGAACCTGGTCCCTACCCATGGAAGACCCCCGTATACCTTGAGAAGTCACGTTCCATTTCCCCGTGTGTTAGTCTGTGAGGGCCACTGCTAACACAGTGCCCCAGCCCGAGTGGCTTCACATGAAAAACTGACTTCCCTTTAGCATATGCCAGCCTCTGGCAACCACTGTTCTCTCTGCGGATTTGCCTCGTCTGGATATTTCATATAAACAGAATCATGCCGTACTCAGCCCTCTCCTAAACTCTGAACCCCATGTGTCTATTCTGCAGAGAAGGAGGCAGCCTTTCTGGTTCCTGTGGTCTAGCAGCCTTCTGTCTACCTCCACCCCAGTTCTTGCCCCTTACATCTCAGGCTGAACCTCCTGGCCTCGAAAGCCCATGACTTGTGCACACCCGCTATGCGGTAGCTGCTCTGCGTGGGTTTCCTTATTACATCCTCCACGGGAGGGACTATTATTCTCTGTATTAGTTTGCAAGGGCTGCATAATAAAGTGCCCCAAACTGTACAGCTTAGAACAACAGAAAGTTATTGGCTTACTGTTCTGAAAGCTGTCAGTCCAAGATCAAAGTGACAGCAGGGTAGGTTCCTCTGAGGTGGCAAGGGGGCATCTGTCCTGCCTCTCCCCTGACTTCTGTTGGTGTGCTTCTTCGGTGTTCTCTGTGGGTGCAGTTTCATGGCGCATGAACCCTGGGTGTCTGTCTCTGTGTCTGAATTTCCCCTTGTTATAAGGACACCAGTCCTATGACTTCATCTTAACTCCATCATCTGCAAAGACCCTGTTTCCAAATAAGGTCACATCCACAAGTACTGGGAGTTGGGACTTCAACTCTTCAGCTTCTTTGGGGGGACATAATTCAGGCCATAACACCCTCTTTTAGAGAGGAAGCAGTAGAGTCCAGGATGTCTTGCAGCTGGTAGGAGACAGAGTTTGAGTGTGTGTCACCACACAGAGAAGACATGGGCAGAAGGAGGTGGGTCCCTGACCAGCTCCATATGGGCCCCTCCCCTGGCTTGGCGCCACCTGACTCCATTCGGCCGCTCCAGCATCATTAGTCCTGGCACATCAAGGTGACTTTACACTGTTTACAAGGTCCACTAAAGATATAGCTGTCCCCGTCCCCCACTGTCTTATCAACTCATTTACCTTTCAGAGTTCCCTGCCACCGACTGCCAAGGGGGAGGGAGAACTGGGCCAGGACCACAGCCCAGGCAGGGCGTGCATTCGCTTTATCTGGAAAGAAAATCTCTCTGTTTGGGGATAGACCTAAATACAACACAGTGGCGCAGCTAAGTCATTAATCATCTCCTGCTGGGACACAGGAGACTGGGGGCGGGCATCATGGACACCCTGGCTTTAAACACAAGGGCAAGGTTGAGCTGGGGATGCTGCTGGGCTCCTCCTTTCCAGAGGGCACCTACAGACATGGCAGTGGGGAGGTCGCCCTGAAAGGAGGTATTTCCCCCAAAGCAAATGTCTGCTTCCTGGTGGAGGCAGAACACTTCTTGACCAGGAGCCCCACTGGCCAGGAACTCACCAGGCCCAGCAGATTGATACCTGCCTACAACCCCCTTGGGGGTGCCATGACCTTAGAGGAAGGGGAGGTAGCAGAATGGAGACTCAGAGAATGGCAGAAGACCTAACACATGGCCGTGTCAACAAATCAGAGGTCTCCAGACTCAGGATCTCTCCCAGCTTTTTACATCTCCTTATCTCAGGAGACCCAGCCTGCTGCCCAAGCAGCCAGTGAAACATCCCAGCAGCACACTGTCCTGGCTGGGTGCAATCCCTCCTTCCCTCTGCTGTCTTCCCTCTCCCTTACCTATTTCTAGCCATTCTTCACAGTCCAGCTCAAGTGTCACATGGTACCTGTCCACTCTTTGCCCACAGGGATCCTAAGCATGCATCTCCTCCTACCGCAAAGAACACATCTCACCTGAGCCATGTGCCACATCTCACGTTGCCTTGAGCATATGCAGGCTTCGCAGGTGAATTTGTCTCATGCTGCGAAAAAGCAGTGATAATAGAAATCATGGCTCGAGCACCTTTTGTGCCAGGAAGCACCTGATCTGGATTGCCTCATTTACTCTTACAACTACCCTGCTGAGCCGGGGTTATTTTCTCCAGTTCATTGTTTAGGAAATTGGCAGTCAGAGTGGTCAACTGACTTGCCCAAAGTCGTACAGTGGGTCACTGAATGGTAGAGTCAGGATTTCAACCCACCTCTGCCTGACTTGAAAGCCTGTGCTCTTAGCCCCCACCCAGGGGTGAGGGCACAGAGCGACAGTGCCTCGTGGCGTTATTGGACTAAAGGAACAGAGTATCCACTAAGAGCACAACTGGGACTGCAGGGAGGGCACAGGGCTTGCGCTGGCTGGGTGCATCGGGGACTCGGGGCATCTCTACCAGGGTGTGTTTTTTCCTCTGGCTGAGTTAGAGCAGAACATTGGAACCCAATGGCCTCTGAGTGATTCCTCCATGCTGGGCGAAATATGTAGGCAGCAGTGGGAGCCCCTGGTCTTCCCTTTCGAATGGAATTAAAGGAGGCACCCAGAGAGGAGGCGCAAGGGAAAGGATGAGGCGCAGGAGAAGTCCCAGAGCTGGGCATGGCCGGAGCCCATACAGACTGTGACAATGGCCTCTCTCCCCAGGCCCTGCATCTTGTTTTCTGGGAAACCAGGGTGAGAGATGCCTGATCCGAAACCTGCTGTGTGAAATGCGAGTGTTGAAGATGCCCATGGGGGCGTGGTCAGCAGTGAACATTCTATGACTCTAAAAAGGTTCAGAGTTATTCCTATGCTTTGGTCAAAATCAACAGAAACTGACGTGTCCAACTGAAGCCGAAATAAAAGGTACTGAAAGGATATCAGGTACGGCACAAAAGCTGAAGGAGAGACGGAGGGAGCAAGGGTGGCTCTAGGGTTCTGACCGCAGAGCCTGGAGACGGGCGCTCTGGGCGCAGGCACCCGGATGAAAGAATGGACAAGCTACTTCCTGTCCCAGCTCCACCCGCTCCAAGACCCAAAGCCTCAGGAAAGATGCTGATTGGTTCAGCCTGGGTCACATGACGACCCTGGCTGTGAGGCGATGGGAGGGGCGGAGAGCCCACCAAGACCAAACGAGCTAACGTTGGGGGCGGTAGTCAAATCTTTTTTTTTTTTTTTTTTTGGTACCAGGGATTGAACTCAGGGGCACTCGACCACTGAGCCACATCCCCAGCCCTATTTTGTGTTTTATTTAGAGACAGGGTCTCACTGAGTTGCTTAGCACCTCGCCATTGCTGAGGCTGGCTTTGAACTCGCGATTCTCCTGTCTCAGCCTCCCAAAGTGCAGGGATTACAGACCTGCGCCACCACGCCCAGCTGGTAGTCAAATCTTAAAAGGAAAAATTGTCCAGGACTCTTACGGACATGGATTTGCCATATTAAAAAAAAAAAAATCTGTGGGGTGGTGAGCCTTTTGGAGGGGGAAATTAATGCAGCCAGAGCTCTCCTCTATCTCAGATTAATTACTGCTCTTCCGCCGCCCCCAGCTAACCACCATCTGGGCCTGCTTCTAGCCGCTCCCAGGACCGGGCGCCATCAATTCTCCCTCCTCTCTCCTGTCATCAATCCTCTGCAATGGCTTCTTCCACTGAACGTATCAAAATGCTTTCAAGTCTCCTCCATTCTACAATCAAAACAAAACTGCATCCCATTGGGTCCCCTCAGTCTGTTTCCCTTCACTGTGCAATGTCACCCCTCTGGACCTCGGCTCTTACCTTCAGATTCACGTGTAAATCTTCCTAATGCACGTTACCAAGTGGATAGCCAAGGAATGGCATTAAACTCAAGTGCACTAAAAACCATCTCCTATGCATACAATCTGTTTGTGTCCCTCTTAATTCAGGCACTACTATCCAACTGGAATCCTCAAGTCATCCTCCACTCCCCTTTCTCTTAACTTGATTACTAGAATATGGTCAAACTTGAATTCATTCTCTTCTTCCCAGCTGTTGGCTTTGCTTTACCTTGGGCTCTTATCAACTCTTACTTGGACATCAGGAATAGCCTCATAATTTGTTACTCCCAGTCCCTTCCTCTTCCAAACTACTTCCACACAACCACCCAGGGATATTGTTGTTTTTGTTTTTATGGTGATGAGAACACAACATGATATCTATCCTCTTGAGGAATGTTTCAAGTACACAATATACTATTGTTAACTAGAGGTACAATGTTGCACAGCAGATCTCTAGAGCTTAATCATCTTGCATGACTGAAACTTTTTATCCTTCGAATAGCAACTCCCTATTTCCCTCCCTCCAGACCTTGGCAACCTGTTCCTTTGAACTTGATCATTTTAGATGCTTCATGTAAACGGAATAATGCAGTATTGGTTCTTCCATGAATGGTTCATTTTACTTAGTATAATGTCTTCCATGTTATGGAACATTTACTTCCATCATATTCATTCATGTTATTGCATATGGCAGGATTTCCTTTTTAAAAAAAGGCTGAATAACATTCCATTGTATGTATATACAACATTTTGTCCATTCATCTGTTGGTGGACATTTAGATTGCTTCCATAGCTTGCCTATTGTGAAAAATACTACAGCAAACGTGAGAGTGTATATCTTCCCCAAAGGAGATTGCTAGGTCATTTGGGAATTCTGTTTTTCCTTTTGGGCGGATCTGACATAAAGTTTTCCATAGTGGCTGCAGCACTGGACTTTCCTATCCATACAGCATAAGGGTTCCATTTTCCCAAGGGCTTGTCAACACCTGTTGTTTTCTGTTGTCTGTTTTAGTGAGCGACGTTCTAACAAAGGTGAAGTATGTCTCACTGTGGTTTCAATGTGCTTTTTCTCTGATGGTTGGTAGTGTTGAACATCCTTGCCTACACTTGTTGGCTGTTTGTATATCTTTTGAGAAAAGCCTATTCAAATTCTTCGCCCATTTTTTTAAATCAGATTGCTTTTGTTTTTGCTGTAGAGTTATAGGGGTTCCTTGTACATTTTGAATATTAATCCCTGATCAAGTATATGTTTTGAAAACACTTTCTTCTAGTCTCTAGGTTGCCTTTTCACTCTTGCAATTGTGTCTTTGTTGTGTAGATTTGTAGTTTAATATAGTTCCATTTGTTTAATCCTGCTTTTGTTGCCTTTTTGGTGTCATATGCAAGACATTTGTCAAGCTTTTTTTTGACATTATCCTCTAGGAGTTTTACGGGTCCAGGTCATAACATCTTTGATCCATTTTAAATTGATTTTTGTGCATGGTGTAAGGGTTCAGTTTCATTTCTTTGCATGTGGATATCCAGTTTTCCCAGCACCATTTGTTGAAGAGACTGTCCTTCTCCTATTGTATATCCTTGGCATCTTTGTCAAAGATCAGTTGATGTTTTGGTCAGCCGCTGTGATCAAAAGACCTGACAGGAGCAATTAGAGGAGGAAAAGTTTATTTGGGGGCTCATGGTTTCAGAGGTCTCAGTCCATATAAGACTAGTTCCTTGCCTCAGGGTTCAAGGTGATGCAGAATGTCATAGTGGAAGTATGTGATGGAGGAAAGTGGCTCAGGACATCATACCAGGAAGCAGAGAGTATCCTCACCACAGGCAAAATATATACCCTGAAGGCAGGCCCCCAGGGACCTACCTCCTCCAGCCCTACCCTGCCTGCCTACAGTTATCCCCAGTTTATATCTGCTAGAGGATTAATGCTCTGATCAGGTTAAGGCTCTCATAACCCAGTCATTTCATCTCTAAGCTTTCTTGCACTTTCTCACACATGAGCTTTAGGGAACACCTAATATGTAAACCATAACAGTTGACCATATATGCAAGATTTTATTTCAGAATTCTCTAATTCATTCCATTGGTCTATTTTCTGTTTTTATTATAAAGTATTAGATACTGTAGATTTGTAGTATATTTTGAAATCAGGAATTACGATGCCTCCAGCTTTGTGTTTTGTGCCCAAGGTTGCTTTGTCTATCTGGAGTCTTTTGTGATTTCATATGAATTTTAGTACTTTTTTTCCCCTATTCCCTTAAAAAATGCCATTGGTATTTGTGATAGAGTTTACATTGAATCTGTAGATTGTACTGGATGTATGGATATTTTTAACAGTAGTCTTCTGATCCATGAACATGGGATATCTTTCCATGTATTTGTGTCTTCTCTCATTTCTTTTATCAATAATTTGTCAGTTTTAGTGTAAAATTGTTTTTTTTTTTACTTCCTTGGTTAAGTTTATTCCTAAATATTTTATTTTTTGAAGCTATCATAAATGGGGTTACTTTCTTAATTTAACTTTCAGATAGTTTGTTGTTAGTGTATAGAGATGCAATTGATATTTAATGTTGATTTTATATCATGCAACTTTACTATACTTATTAATTATAACCATCTTGGGGGGGTGTCTACATGTAAGATCATGTCCTCTGCAAATAGAGATCATTTTACTTCTTCCTTTCTGACTTTGAAGCCTTTTATTTCATTTTCTTGCCTAATTTCTCTGGCTAGGACTTCCACAAAACAGTGCCTATACTAGCTTCTGACATTTACTAGAGGATCTATAAATGTTTGTTGAATGAATGACTGAAAGTTAATGAGTTAGGAGATACAGGGTAAAAGAGTGAATAGTGAGATAAAAGATAAATAGAGGGTGAGTGAGGAATAGTTCACAGGGTGCTGGATGAGAAGATTGTGCACTGCACAACTCCAGGAGGCACCATTCATATGGCTGCTGGTCTACATGAACTTCTTGAAATCATGCACAGCACAACCTGGGTAGGTATATGTAACAGCTCCATAAAAAATAACTTAAGAAGGTATTGTTCCTCTTTCAGGAAAGAAGAAGGAGGAGGAGGAGGAGGAGGAGGGGGAAAAGGAGGAGGAGGAAGAAGAAGAAGGAGGAGGAGGAGGAGGAGGAGGAGGAGGAGGAGGAGGAGGAGGAGGGGAAAAGGAAGCAGCAGCAGCAGCTTCCAGTTAATATTTAAGTTGGAGAAGACTTTTGGGAAGAGGAACGTAAGTGAGAGTTATGGAACAGGAGCTCAAGCAAGTCTGGCAGACTTCACCAGCCACCTACACTGTCCTCTCCCAGCTTCCCTAGCTGGTTAGACATACAATAGAGCCTGAAGATCCAGTTGTTCACCCTGCTTCTCTTACAGTTAGAGGATTCCATATGCCCCAATCAGACAATGAGACTTACACAGGAGCCTCCTAGGGGAGAAATGAAGGACATTTGGGCAATATTTTCCTCTATGGTGGAAAGAGAGACATGGAGAAAAGGCCACAGGAGCCACCTTACAACCATGAAAAAGAAAGCTGGCAAAGAAAAGCCAAAGTGCAGAAGTTGGCAGGGCACAGAATGGAAAAGTTCAGGGTCCTTGATGCTCTGGAGATCCACCAAGCCAAGAAACCAACCCTGGAAGTCCCTGCTTCTGGTCCTAGGGGATGATGCACGAACTGTACTACTTTTCTCTTACTTGCACCTCAAAGCATTGTAACTGATACACTGGGAATCCTCAATGAATATTGCCCAAATGTTCTCCATTTCTCCCCAGGAGGCTCCCCCTTAAGTCTGCCAGGAAGAGAAAAGGAGAAAGCCAGGGGTGGCCACAAGAGGAGGGCCAGAGAGTCATTCAGGGGACCAGACATGATGCTCCAAGGTGGTTACTCATCATGCATATGAACTACAGCTCATTTGTTGCAAATTGGGAGTTATTGAATAAAAATGCCTAATCCTTTTGGTTATTCCATTTCCCTCTGACTCAGGTATAATAAGCTGGCACCATCTCCTCACAGCCACGAGTCCACCTCTAAAAACAAATGTTGTTATTCTTTGGGCTAAAAAAAAGCCTGTCCACTTTCATAGCATTTTACATTCTCACTAGTTGAGTGATAACAGCCCCCAGGCAGCTAGGGAGGGACAGGGATGAGGAAATTGACAGGGGACGGTGGCAGCAGTGAAGACCATCCCCCTCTGGAAATCTGCTGGGCTGTAGCTTCTCAGGTGCTCTGCTTGCACCTGAGTACCCATAGTGCCGGGCACGCACTGTCCCGAGCTCCCTCCATGTGTTAATTCATCCAGTGAGAGGAGATTTTGTTAGCACTCCCACTTGATGGATGAGGAAACAGAGGCACCAGGAGGCCCACGACATTCCCACCTTGATGGAGCAGAGCAAAGCTGCGATACGCACCACGTTCATCCAGCTCCAGAGCCACCTTCCCCGACAACCTGCTCTTGATGAGGTGGTGCTAACTGCTGCCTGCAAAGCAAAGAAAGTGGTTTGAAGATGATGCAGCCTGAGTCCCTCCAGGAAGCAGCCTAGAGCCAAGGGAAGGGCTCCCGGCTTGCTGTCTAGAGTTGTTTTTCCAGGGCCTTCTGTTGGTTAATGGGCAGAAGCAAGCTTTTCTGATTCGGCTTCCCTCCCAGCACTGACACAGGGGCGGGGTGGGGTCACATCACTGCCATGAGGGCCACATGAGGCTTCCTTAATAAATAACCTGGAACTCTATAATTTTTCCCCGTAGATTGCTTGGTATTTGCCTTCAGCAGATACAGAAGTAATTAAATTACCACACAATCAGCCTGCAAGTCTCAGGAAAAGACCCGACTAAAGTGGAGCCTTGCTAATCCAGACAAATGGGGAGAGGTACAGCGACCAGGCGAAATGGTGGCTTTTCTTTTAAAAGAAACATTTTTTTTTTACAGGTCTCATACTTACAGTAAATCACACTCAACATTAATAGCAACTAAATGGAGTTCTTGCTGAGTTTGTGTGAATGAATAAATAAAACTAATTTAATTAGCACTTCCTTGGTATGCAAATATCTTTTATTAAGACTCTTTTGAAAGCTTGTTGTTCGAAGGTTAAACATTCATTCCTACATCCAACAGGCATCCCAGAGAATCATCACTGAGAATATATTATCTGCTACTACATGCTCTCCGCTAGAAGCCAAGGAGAAAGAGAAGAACAAGACCCAGGAGATACCCAGGAAGAATCTACAGACTGATATATATACACACATATACATACATATTATGCATGTATGTGTATATACATACACATACGCACACACAAATAGACTATGATTCAATATGTAGCATTAGTTAGCAATATATAGACAATGTTCTGAGCAACCACAATATGGAACAACTGACTCTCAGAGGCGGTAAAGGAAGCTTTCACTAGGAAGGTGATTTTTAATAAGGGTTTTGAAGGATGAGTAAGAGTTTTCTCGGAAGAGAAAAGAAGAAAGCTAAGTATGGCAACAAGATAAGGGACAGAGAGTCATTCAGGGGATGAGACATGATGCTCCAAGGTGGTTACTTATTATTCATATGAGCTCTGGCTCATTCATTACAAATTGTGAATTATTGGATAAAATTTCTAAGTCACGTGTGAGATCTAATGCAGAAAATATTAAATACAGAAACACTTTCAATTCAGAAAAGTGCAAAAGATAATGAAACTCATGTACTCTCGACCAGAATAAACAAATGTTAACATAATGTCATTTTTTTTCTTTTTTAAGAAACGAGCCGTACTTGATCAAGCCTCCGGCGCTGCCTCTCTGGGTTTCTCTCACTTCCTCACACAGCTCCCGTGCTGGCTGCCCTCTCCAAAGCCCACTGCCCTCCTGTTCTCTCTGTGTGGACTTCTGCTTATGTCCCTTATGATGTTCCCCACTGTGTGCGGTCACCCTGTTGATCTGTTGGTTTGTCCCTACTCTAAGGTCCTCCTCTCCATGAAAGAGACTCCTTGAGAGTGTTCACCAGGGCCTGCAGGCCTGGTGCTTGTCAGGTACTCAGTCAATATCTGTAGAAGAAAGGAAGGAAAGTGTGGGCTCAGGGGAGCAGGCACGGGGGAGAGAGCTAATGGTTAAGGATAAACTCTGATCCCAAATGCAGGGGCCTCCGCAGGAGCAGCAACTCCCTTTAATTCCATGAGCACGACCCATGCCCAAGGTGGTGGAGGTGCAGGCAGCCCTGACCCTGCAGGATCTTGCCCTCCCTCAAGAGCTGAGGCTCCTAGGAACTTCACCTGCAGCTGGCCTTGGGATGCGGGTGGCCCCGGACGAGTTGGGTGGGTTGGGAAGTCTAGGTCACACTCCTGTGGCTAGGGTCGAGGGTGCCAAAGCCTCTGTCAGCCACTATGGAGCGCAGGTGGCTGGGCTCCTGGCACCTGGTGTGGGCTGGAGCTGCGCATTGTAACCAAGGAGACTGAGCAAGGTGAAAATGTCACAGGCAAATCAAAGAAACTGACATTCAGGGAAGGTGACAAGTTACACATTAAACCACAGAATGGGAGAGGGCAGAACCTCCCCTAAAACCTGCCTTTGTGCTGGCAGGTGTAAGAAAGTGTCCCCCTGTTGAACATGAACATTTCCCTGCCTTGTACTTCAGGGAGACTGCGGCTGGGGGTGAGGACTTGATAGAAAGTGACTGAACAGGAGCCAGCCCTGGCCTGTTATCTAACTCTTTGACCAGCCCACTGGTACCATTCATTGAACAAATGTTTATTGAGCAACTATACTGTGAAACAGGCATAGAGATGACAAATCACTGTCACTATTCTTATGAAGGTAAACATTTAAAGATAAAATATAACATATAATGAATACTGAGTCAGGGGGAGGACTAGGTACCTTGGATGATCAGAGGAGGAGATGAGATATATGCACTGGGCTTTGAAGGCTGGAGAGGAGACTGCCAGGCATCGAGGTACATTAGAGTCCTTTTCCAGGTAGATAGACAGAAAGCATAAGAGACCCTGAGATATCCAGAGAAGGGGTGGGAGAGGTAGCAGGAGCTGGTTCCTGTGCCTAAGATGACCAACCCTGCCTGGACCTTGCCTGATGGGTTTGGCTTTATGGTCACATCCTCAGAGAGGCCCTACCTGACCCACCTGTGAGCATGTCTGTAGGTCACCTTAAAACACCTCAGCATGTGAGTGCAATGTTGCGTGTGTGCCACGTCAGCCAAGGGGCAGCCCCAGGGGCTGCTGGTATTTTAGTCTCGAATGCAGAGTGTGGGGTGAGGGGTGATGAGTGGGAGGGTCTCTTGTTTGTGTCTAGATCAATGAGCGACCCTGGGCTAAGCAGCGTGGCGATGGTCAGAAATAGATTTGTCTTGGTAAGTCAGTGGCCTGTGAGTTATTGCTGGTGTTAGAAGTGAGCACGCCCAGGAAGTTTTAAGATCTACGTAAGAAAGGGCCCTGGATGCCCACCCAGTTCCTCCTCACCTATCCCTGAGGTGGACAGTGTCCACAGCCTAACTGTGTCTCACCTTGAGTGCCCGTAAGTCTGCTCTTTTCTGTTTTCCCCACCACTTCTGAGCTCTGCCCAAAGTTGGTGCAAGTAGGAGAGCCAGGTGACCTCAGCAGCGGGGACAAGCCATTGGATAAATCCCCACTTATCCCACTTGCCCAGTGCCCTGCTTGCCCCATCACTGGTGCTCTGGTGCAAGGACAATGGGGTCTGTCCTGCTTGGCATCTCAGAGGGTGCCCAGATGGGGTAAGGCCCGACTGCCCCAGAGCCCCTTCCCCACACGCCCTATTTTCTCTCCTGTTCTGCTCTCTCTACCTCTCACTGTGCTTCCAGAACAATCTCCCAAATAAGACAGCTGTACCAAAGTTCTTGTCTCAGGGGCTGCTTATGGGGACTCCAATCTATGACACAATCTGGGAGAGCCAAGTGTCTTCAAATGTTGCCTCTCTCTCTCTCTCTTTCTCTCTCTCCTGTGTGCACAGCGTAGGAAATTCACTGGGATCAGAGGTTTTACTCACCATGGTGAGGCTTGAAGCCAAATCGCTAAATGGCCAGACAGCAGTGAACTCTGGGAAATTCTGGGTGCGGGGGGGTGGGGGGGGGCGGGGGGGAGGCCTATGGGAAATGAGAATTCTGCCCCTAGAATCTTGGCATTTGCTGAGTGTCCTTGAAGCCACTGAAGACACAGAGGGGGGCCTCCTTGAGCCTGTGGGACAGGCCTGTCAGGTTCTGGCACTTGGCTACTGGTAGAAGGCTCATTCATGAAAGTCCCTCTGAGGACATAATCTGGTCTGTGATTTGCTTCTCTTGAACATGGTTATACGAGATTTAGGGGAGTAGCTGTCCCTCATTCTCTTCAAACTGAAACTTCTTAGGTGTGAGATTTCTGGACCAGGCCTCTGGTGGATGATGAAAACCTCATCATGACATTTCCAAAAAGCTGAGCTTCTGCCATTCCCATTCCCACGTCCATGAACCTGCTCTTCTCATCCTGGTCATGGTTCCCCGTCTTCTAATTGCCGGGGCCAAACCCCTGCAGTTTCTTGAGCTCCCTCTTTCCTACAGCACATCTGCTCCTCTGGCACAGTCTTAGCTCTTCCTCTTCTCCCTGGTTCAGGCCCTTTTCTACCAGATCACTGTCTCAACCTCTCCTCACTTCTGCCATTGCTCTTCTGTCCATTCACTGGAGAGTGACTCAGAGTACAAGCTAAGGTCCTCACGGGGACCTCCAAGATCCTCCCTCAGCGACCCTCTTTTCCTCCTGACGGCATCTTTGCCAGCCTCTCGTCACCATCTGCTCCAGCCACACTGGCCTCCTCGCTGTTCCTTCAGCACACTGGCTGTGTCCCTGTCCCTTCCATCTGCCTGGAAGGCGCTACCCCCAGAGATCTGCCTGACTTGCTTCTGCACCTCCCACAGTTCTTTATGTCCTATCCGTCCCCTTCCCAGGGAGACCACCGGCTGTCCTAGGGAAGATAATCACTCCCTCCTCTAAACGTTACCTGTTCCATCTTCTTGATTTATTTTCTCTAACATTTTTCATTATTTAATTCACTGTATATTTTCCTTAATTATTTTGCTAATTGTTTGTTTATTCCACTAGAATCTAAGTACCGTGTATACAAGCAATTTTTTCCTTTTTTTATTACTATATTCCAGCACCTGAAACATAGTAGCCATTCAATTAAACTTGTTCAGGAAATATATGAGCTCTAGTCCTCACCTGGGACAGTTCTAAGACTGTAAAAAAGAATATTGTCTATATTCTGCTTTTCACTCTGATGGAGTAACTTCCACCAGACTAATATTCCAAACAAGAAAAGCTGGATAAAATGCAGCGCTGTCAGAGGGCTTTGGAGACCTCTCAGGGCAGCTGAACATTGGAGATGGGGATTGAAACCATCTCAAGCTCCCTGTTAGAACTTCTGAGGGACTATATTGCAAGAGGAAGGAACATCACTCCATCATTTGCGTTGTTTTTAGCCACCAGATTTGTGCTGTTTTGTTACAGCACTAAAAGGAAACAAATATGGAAACTTTTTTTTTTTGGTACCAGGGGTTGAACTGAGGGGCACTGGACCACTGAGCCACATCCCCAGCCCTATTTTGTGTTTTATGTAGAGACAGGGTCTCACTGAGTTGCTTAGTGCCTCGCCGTTGCTGAGGCTGGCTTTGAACTCGCGATTCTCCTGTCTCAGCCTCCCAAAGTGCTGGGATTACAGGCATGCGCCACCATACCCAGGCAAATATGGAAATCTTTAAGAAAACGAAAACCCAAGCCATCCACGGACTGGAAGAAATCTCTCCCCTCCACCCCTCTCACACATACACACACACAAACTGATACCAAGAACACATAATCTTACGGTTCAATAATACAAATAGCCCAATTAAAAATGTCAAAGACTTGAACAGACACAATTAGATAATAAAAAAGCTCATAAGCATACAAAAAGAAGTATAATATCATTAAATTTTCAGAAAAAAATGTAAATTAAGGCCACAACAAGACATGATCATTTGCCCATTAGAATGGCTAACCCTGAAAAGATGGTTAATACCAAGTGCTGCTGAGGACAGAGACCAATTGGAGCTTGTATGTATGGCTGGTGAGGATGCAGAATAGTCAACCATCTTGAAAAATTGTTTGCGAATTTCTTATAAAGTTAAATATATGCTTACCATTCAACCCCTGAATCCTACCTTTATTCACCCAAGACAAATGAAAACGAATGTCCATCCAAAGCCTTGTATATAAATGTTTATAGCAATTTTATTTGTAATGGCTAAAACCTAGAAACAACCCCAAATGTCCACTAACCAGCAAGTAGGTACATTACAGTATATGATATAGTGGAATAAAAAGCAATGAAAAAGGACCTCAGACATGCATACATAGATGGATTTCAAAAACATTATATTAAATGAATTAAGTCTGACACAGAAAAATACACACTCCATGATTTCACTTGTATGAGATTTTAGGAAAGGTAAAATTAACCATCATAAAACCAATCAGTGATTGCCCAGGACCAAGGGTGAGCAGAGGGGCAGGAAGGAGTTCTGGGTGTGATGGAAATATTCCATTTCTTAGTTGTGGTGGTAGTTAGAAATTAGCAAATCTTTTCCATAAAGGAACAAATAGTAGCCAGGCATGGTGGTGCAGAGCTGTAATCCTGGTGACTTGGGAGGCTGAGGCAGGAGGATCACAACTTCAAAGTCAGCCTCAGCATCTCAGGGGGGCCCTGTCTCAAAAATAAAATTTAAAAAGGGCTGTGGATATAGCTCAGTGGTTAAACATCCCTGGGTTCAATTCCTGGTACCCCTCCCCCCAAAAAAGGAACAGATAGAGAACCACATGGTCTCTGTTTTAACTGCTCACTTTGCCATAGCAGCGTGAAAGCAGCCTCAACCAATCTGCAAACAAGAGGGCATGGCTGGATTGCGGCTCAAGGGCCACAGTTTACTAGACTCCTCAACCTGTACTCAGAACGGGTGGATTTTGTCATATGTAAACTATACCTTAATAAAACTGGCAAAAGCAACACACATCAAAAATACTCTATAGCTGTTTTTGAAGTTAATTGTTTTGGAAACTTACATATAAAAAGTGGACAAATCGCATGTGGGTAGCTTAAAGAATTTTTATTTTAGCCATTCTGGTAGGTGTCGAAATATATCTTACTGTGGTTAATTTATATTTTCCTGGTGAAAACTAACACTGACCATATTTTTACACCCTTACTTTCCACTGGATTTTGTGTCTGTGGTAGGGGTGAGGAGTGTCTAGGTAAATCTTTTACCTATTTAAAAATTTGGTTGGTCCTTTTTTTTCTTACTGATTTCTATGAGTTCTCTCCATTCTGAACATAAGTCTCTGTCAGCTCTGGCTATTGCAAATATGTTCTTCAAACCTCAAGTTGACTTTTCACTCTCTTAGTGATGTCTTTTAATGAATAAGAGCTCTTAATTTTTAATGCCAATTTATCAAAAATTTCCCTAATGATTAGTGATCATTAACTGAACATCTTTTCATGTGTTTATTAGCCATTTGTGTATCTTCCTTGGAGAAATGTCTATTCAAGCCCTTTGCCCATTTTTACACTGAATTATTTATATTTGCTGTTGATGAGTTTTAGGAGTTCTCTATGTATTCTGGATATGAATCCTTAACCAGATATAAAATTGGCAAGTATTTTCAATTTGGATTCTTTTTAAAAGTAAGATTCCACTTATCTAAGAATCTTCCTTGTCCAGGATATTCTCTGAAAAATGATAATAAAAAAGAAAAACAAAGGCTGGGGATGTGGCTCAGTGGTAGACCACTCGCCTAGCACACATGAAGCCCTCGTCTTAATTCCTAGTACTGCAAAGAGAGAGAGAGAGAGAAAGGAAGAAATAAAAACAAGCAAGCTATAATTTATCAAACCCAGCATTCTACAGACACGCTACATATGTTATTTCACTTAATCCTGGCAGCCCTACAAAGTGGGTATTATTAAGTCCATTATCAAGCTGCATTTACAGACAGCTCTCTGACACTGAGTCAGTCGCTGCCTGAGGTTACAATGTTAGCAAATGGCAGAGCTGGGATTAGAACCCAGGGCTCCCTGACTCTGCACTCCATTCTTTTTTCTTCAAAAACATGATGGCTACTTTACGTTCCTCTGTCCCTGCCTTCTCCTGTCCTGACCTGGGCTTCTGCCTACTCAGTTCCCTAATGAACATTTTCTGAGCCCTACTGTGTGTGCTAGGCGAGGTGGTTTATGAACACAGTATCTCTTCTTTCTCTTGGAGAGATATAGTCATAAACACCTTTGTTCACACATGCGTATGTACCTACACGCCTCCTTCACAAAGTCCCCTTGACTGAGGTCAGGTGCAAACTGAGGGTAGCTTGTGTGCATCCCGCCTCCCCCACTGCTAGCCTCGGCCTCTGAGACTTCAGGGGCTTCTCCTCACTCGGCTCACCTGCCTGGTTGCTTGTTGTAGAAGAGGATGCAGATTTCATCTTGGGGTGAATGCTTTGATCCTTTTCTCCGACTCTCAATAAATAAGCAAACTTGCTCCAAACAGCCGAGACCAATCGCAGAGCACCCATCTCTCACCGTGGGAAACCAGCACTGCTATTTTTAGGTAACCCACTTGCTCCGCCATCTCACACCTCTGTGGGTGGATTTCTTCTGCTCACATAGGACCTGCTCCGAGGAAGCAGGTTTTCCAGGACACACTTTCATGCCCAGCTGCTCTGCTGTATCTGCCCATCCCATCCCTTGGCAGTTCCATCCCCAGGTCCTCAGGCCTGGATCTGGCTTCCAAAATTCTGAGATCAGGACCTTGATTTCCATCTCCCTGGGGCATAGCAGCACCTGCATGAAGTTACCACTCTTCATATTAAGGAGGAACTTGGATGTACACAGGGTGAACAGCATATGGGGCAGGCTTCCATCTTTCCCCTGTACTTAATGTGGGAGATTTAGACACCCCAGTCCTTCAGTCCTTCAGTCTCATGTTAGTGTTAAAAATCAGGAGAACATTTAGGGTGGACTAGATGAGGGCCACAAGGAACAGCCAAGACTTTACTCTCGTTCAGCAAGTGTTCATGGGACATTCTTGACCAGGATGCTTGTATAAGTGCAAAGAACACAAAGGTGCTCAAGACACCCTCCCCTGGCCTGAGGAGTTGGACAGCTGGTGCTCAGGTGGCCTGGGCGACCACGACTTCTTTCAATGGAAGGAGGAACACTGCAAGAGAGAGCTTTGAGGGTAGAAAAGGAATAATGACCTACAGGGCTAGGGCTGTAGCTCAGTTGGTAGAGCATTTGCCTCGCATGCACAAGGCCCCGGGTTCAATCCCCAGCACCACACACACACACACACACACACACACACACACACACAAACACAGAAATGAAAAACACCACTGGAGGACAGAAGTCCCTGGAAGAGATGTTCCCTGTGACAGCAGTGGAGCAGCCGTGGCTCAACCTCCTTAGGAGGAAAGAGTAGAGGGAGGAGGGTGGACCGTCTAGGAGAGGGGATGACAGACGGCCACTGAGGAGTCACCAGCTGATTCACCTTCCTGGTCTCCCAGGAAGACAAAACTTAAAGAGACAGATGCATTTCTCGTGGTTTCATGAAGACAGATCAGTGGTACTGTCCAGGAGATGGGTTGTACCACTGTGCTGTGTGGGGTCCATCCGCAGATTAAGATGGAGGCTCGTGGGTTGGACATGGTTCAAGCTCAGATCTGACTAGAGACGGAGAACTGGAATAATGGCTTCTCAAGTCCCAGCCAGACCTCAGTCTCAGTTCTCCTGGGAAATGGTGGTGCCTTGACATACAGTGAAGATTCCTGCTCGTGACACATTAAACACACCTGGGAACTTCAGGGGAGAAATGGGACGCCTGGGCAAAGGAACAAGAAAGGAGAGAATTTGTATTGGCAGATGTGCACTGTCCACAGAGCAGCACTTGAGGGCAGGCAGGGTGACTGTTAGGTAGTTCAACACTCAGCTTCATGCCGGGCACGGTGGCGCACGCCTGTAATTCCAGTTACTTGGGAGACTGAGGCAGGAGGATTGCAAGTTCAAAGCCAGCCTCAGCAACTTAGTGAGGCCCTCAAAAACTGAGCGAGATCCTGTCTCAAAATAAAAAATAGAAAGGGCTTGGGATGTAGCTCAGTGGTTAAGTGCCCCTGGGTTTAATCCCTGGGACAAAACAAACAAATAAATAAATAGGGTGTAGCTCAGTGGTAGAGCACTTGCCCAGCATGCCCAAGGCCTTAGATTCAATCCCCAGTACTACAAAACTAAAACAAAACATATGAACAAACAAAAAACTTAGCTTTGCAGCTTCTTACTTGCTGTGTGATCATGGGTAAGTTATTAAACCTCTCTGGGCCCTGGTTTCCTTATCTATTGAAAAAAAAGAGACTAAGTTGCTTTCCCTGTAGTTGTGAGAATAAATAAGACAAATGCATGTTAATCTACTGACCTCCTGTCTCATACTTGCTGAGTGAATGAATGAATGAAGTGCTTAGGAAGACAGTTGCAAACAGTAAACACTCAATAAATACCCACCATCATTATCAGCATCATCCAAATTTCTGCCCCATCGACACCTATCCCGCTCAGGGCCTCCTGGTGAATGCCTGTATTGTACATGCTTTCAGATCATTTTTGGAAAACAATGAAATACAAGCACTGCTGCAGGTCTTGGCCACAGCTGTCTGCTAACCAGCACACCATGCCATCTCCCCTTTGGGCTTTGGATCCAGTTCTTCTTAATCGCAGCCAACGATTTTCTAAAACAAGCCAAGAGGAACCTGGTCTGTTCCTCCATCTCTGCCTCTCTGTTCCTCTCCCCTCCTCCCCCTTTTATTTTGGTCCAGGAACATGTCCCCAGCATGTCAACAGCAGTGGGAAGTAACCTAATTAGTAGTTATTTGATAGACTGCCCACCCTCGTGTCCCACTGGCAATCCAGCAGCCTTTTTCTGCAGACAGGAAAATATTTCCTTGCTAATTAATCTGAGCACAGGGATTTGAGTTTGGACCAAGGCAGGGAAATCCATCTCCAGGAGTCTTGCTCAATTGCATCTGTTTCTCCCACAATCATTTCCTTCCCTCAGACTCCCCCTGCTCCAACACACCCTCTCCGATCTCATCTTCTGCCTGTATTAAGACTAGCTACCCTGGTGACTTTGCGCATGCCCCCGGCGGCCCCTCTTAGGAGGAGGCTGCTCTCTGCGGACTGGCTTCAGGCTGACTCTTCTCCAGCACCAGGTGCTGCCCAAGGATAGTCCTGGCTCTCGGCTGGTGGTGGATGCCGCACCAACAGCCTCAATCTGCTCTGCTCCCACGTCCCGTTGGAATAGCACACACCTCACCGCGGTGCCCCCTGCCCCCGCATGCCATGCTCCAAACAAATACAGACATCTCACTGTCGTTTTTAAATAAGGTTCAATTTCTGTCCCTGGGCCCTGCCCTGGTCCTCTGTAGAATTATCTATTTGCATCCAAAGAGGTTCCCATGAAAGGGCAGCACTCTGTATTATTGTACGTGAGCTTCCTCCCTAGTAGCTTCCGCCAGGTCCTGCTGATGTCCCCCATGCACACGCTGGACACAGATGGTCAGAGCAGGGACTTGGGTATCATCAGGAGTCTGTGAAGGGGAGGAAGGTTTTCCACAAGATAGTGGTGATGAGCTCTCCTGGAGGAGCTTGGGATCCATGGAAAGATGCCGTCTTTGACCAATATTCACTTACTAGAAAAACATGAAGATTTGAGAAAGAGGTTTGTTGTAGTGCAGTTGATGGTTTATTGTTTTTGTTTGTGTGGCAAACACTTTTCTGGCAAAGTCTCTCCAGTTTTGCCTTGGGAGCCGGCCCACATCTGTTACTTGCATTCTTGGAGGGACTATGGGTCACCCCACAAGCTAGGCCGATGGCAAGCTACCATCTCAGGCAGGGTCTTGAACTGGGCGCCCTGAGGCTGAAAGCAGCTAAGCATCCCCGTCTTTAGCTGCCCTGGCTCTCGGCCTTTCTGAGGCTTGGCCCTTCCTGTGGGCTCCTCCATCCTTCCAGCACATTCCAGTGTTGCAATCAGATCCCTGTGGAGCTGGTGACCTAACGCCCTGGGTAGTCCAACTCTCCACTTACCAGTCTCTCCTTTCCATCTCTTCAAATTAGGTTTATGAGAATTTTCTGGATTTGGGGGTTGGGCAACTTGACAATGAAATTGTAACCTAAGGGCCAAAGGTCAACGTTCTTTCCTTATCACGCCCCTGAGTCTCTTGGCCTTCTCAGACTGTTTCTCAGAAAGGTTCTCCAGTCTTCTTGGGAGCCACCTCCAACATAGGAGGGGCTCCTTCTCTCTGGCTCTGTCCTCCCTGTCCTCATGTGATGCCTGCAGTCTGGGACATCAGTCTGGAGAAGTAGACCAGGCCTTCACCAGGGATGGTGTGTGGTGCTTGAGCCCCCTACCTCTGCAGCTGGATATAAAAGGGGCAGAGCTTGCAGTGAACAAGGGGTCCTTCTGGGCAAGGTCTTCTTCAGTAGCTGGAGGGAGGCCTGGCTTCACCTACTGACGTGTGGAAGTAGGCACACATTGCTCCCTAAAAGATGTTCATGGGGGTAACAGAGTCTAAACCCAACTTGAAGATGGTCGTGTTTTCTCAAGTACCAATAAGTCTTACCCCGAAGCCAACATGTGCTTTGGGTTATTTGTATATAACACTTGTCTTCTCTCCTGCTCTATCTGGGTCCCGTCTCTGTAGTTAACACACCACACTGGCCTTCATGATGCTTTCCTTTGCTATTCAAGAGTGGGCCCTGGATTCCACTAAATTCCAGAGGCTCTGTCGTCTCCCTCTGAGGGAACTGGTCAATTATTCTTGGGCTAACGGAACCCATTCATTGAAAAGGAATGCCAATGTCTTTTTTTTTTTTAATATTTTTTTAGTTGTAGATGGACGCAATATCTTTATTTTTATTTATTTATTTGTATGTGGTGCTGAGGATCGAACCCAGTGACTCATGCATGCAAGGCAAGCGCTCAACCACTGAGCCCCAGCCCCAGCCCAGGAATGCCAATGTCTTAACGACACATTTGTATTGTCCCTACTTCCTGAGAAGCAATAGCAGGATCCCTCTATTTAAAGAGCATGTGGACAAATCCAGACAGGTTCAAGTTAATTCCAAGTTAGCAAGGTTGCCCCTGGGTGATCAATCTGTTGTAAGCAAAGTCCCCCCAGAGCCAAGGCTACGTACCAGGCAAGGCTCTTCAACTGGAAGCACTTCTGGAGGACACTCAGGGATAATTCTCACCTGCTCTGGGTCCAAGACACTCCCCTGATGGCATCATACTTCTTACAAAAGTTGAGCTTTTTTCTCCCTGCTGCCTGAAGAATGGTGTTCGTCTAGACCCAAAGAACATTATCTTCCATGTTGCCCTTCTTAGGAGACATTTTTCAGATGATATTTATATAACTCCCAAGACATGGCTTTAATCTCAGCCTGAATTTCTAGGATGACAATCTGAGAAAGCCATCCAGATCACTTGCCTCACTCAGATACAACTCAAGAACCTAGATGACTCAATCCCAAAGGGCTCCCCATGTGCCAGGGGCTCCCCATGTGTAGTGCAGTGGTTGAGAGAAAAGGCTCTAAGCTATCTGGGTCCAACTCCTGGCTGGCTGTTCCTTGCTGTGCAATAGTTACCTACTGCTGTGTAAGAAATGAACTCAAACTCAGCAGCTTAAAATAACACACTCCCAACTCACCATTTCTGTGGGTCTAGGAATCTAGGACTAGTTCAGCTGAGTCCACTGGCTCAGCATCTTTCACAAGATAACTATGAGGGGATTTATAGGGACACCAGACTCACCTGAACTTCCAGGCTTATTCACATGTTGGGGAAAGATTCCCTTCCACACTCCCTCGCCTGTGGGCAGGATTCAATTCCGCCCGGCTGCTGAGCTTGAGGCCTCTCCAGAGGTCAGATCCCAAGATGGCAGCTCCCTTCTCCAGATCAGCAGCCTGAGAAGAGCTGGGGAGGAAGTGTGAGCCGTTTCTAACCTAATCTCTGAAGGGACTTCTCATCCTTTTGGTCTCATGCTATTTATGAAGGGCAGGTCACCAGGCCCAGTTCACAAGCAAGAGGAGGGAAATGACATACGGATGTGAACACCAGGGCAGCCAGTTCAGAGGCTGCCTCCCACAGCAGGCAAGTGGCTGTAAGAGGTATCTTACCTCTCGGTGCCTCTGTTCCCATCTTTAAAATGGTGGTGTTAATAATTCGTAATATTTAGTCTCTCGGGATAGTGTGTAAATCACATACATCAAACCAGGTAAAGAATTTAAACCATGCCTAGGATGAGTGCATGTTCAAGACGTGTGAGCAACTATAAGTATTAGAGGGTAGGAGAAGTACCAGAGAGGTTTTGAGATGCTAGGCCATTAATAGAAGGTCCTGCCTGCTCTGTTGCTATAGAGGACAATCTAGAGGCATGGAAAGGGAGGGGGAGAGGCTGCAGGTGGATGGATCATCAAGATGCTTGATGCCAGTGTGGGAAAGGATTCCGGCCAGCTGGGCTGCTCCCAGGAACCCAGGTCTCTGGCTCCTAAAGGGGCCCAGGGTTCAGCTTTATCTCCTCTGTAGCATCTGCATACACTGAGCCTTTCCAAAATACTAGGAATTGTGCAAGATGCCCTGCGCATCCTTATAAAGTAGGTTCTATTGCTCCCCCCAATTTATAAAGATCACGTACATTCCAACAGGGAGAATTATAAATTAGGCATTTACAGTGAAAACGGAAGCACAGAGAGGTTAAGAAACTTGCCTAGACTCACACATCTTTGAAGTAACAGAATGGGGAGTCAATTTAAGGTCTGTCTGACCTGGAGCTCAACCTCATATCCACTGGGCTAACAGCGGGAGCTGGACTGAGAACAGAGTGCGCTCATGGCATGTCCATCCGTTCATATTTTAACTCCCCCTCTCTGGACTCCTTGGCCTGACAAACAGGCCTGCTGGTGTCTCCAGAGCTGCATACGTTGTTGTCCCTTTCTCCACCCTACAACCCAAATGTGAGCCTTGATACGGTCAAGGTTCCAGACCATCTGACTCCCCTTCCTTGGCTCCTCACGCTAGACTGTCTGCCAGGACCCAAATGCTTGTGTTTCCCCTAAAATTCACATGTTGAAACCCTAATCTCCAGTGTGATGACATCTGGCTGGAAATGGCGTCTTTGGGAGGAAACTAAGTGGTGAGGGTGGAGCCCTCAGGATGGGACTAGTGCCCTCAGAACAGGCATGGGTCCCCTGCTTCTCTCTCTACCATAGGAGAAAGCACAGAAAGGCAGCCATCTGTACATCAGGAAGAAGGCCCTCACAAGAACCCCGCCATGCTGGCCCCTGGCCTCCAAATTCCAGTCCCAAGTGAGGTGCACACCTGTAATCCCAGCAACTCGGGAAGCTGAGACAGAATAATTGCAAGTTGAGGACCAGTCTGGGTAACTTAACAAGATCCAATCTTAGAAAAGAAAGGAAAAAAAAAAAAAGTAATACAACATCCAGTCCCCCGAACTGTGAGAAAGAATAGTGTCTGAGCTCCCAGACTACAGTATTTGTTTTGTGGGGTTGTTTTTGTTTTGTGGTATTGGGGATTGAACCCAGGGGTGCTCTACCACTGAGCTACATCCCCAGTCATCTTTATTATTTCCTCTGAGACAGGGTCTCACCAAGTTGCTGAGGCTGGCCTTGAACTTGTGATTCTCCTGCCTCTGCCTCCAGAGTCGCTGTGATTACAGCCTGTGGCATTTGCTATGACAGCTGAGGTGACTGAAACCGGGTTAACAATCTTGTCACCCCTATTCGAGTCCTAGCCTACTCCTTCAGATTTCTCACAGTTCTCACAATCTGACTCCACACTCTTTCCAAAGTCACCTTTCTTCTCCACCTTCAGCTTAAACCCCTTCCCTCAGCTTGCATTCATCTCTGATGAATCTGTGAGCTGGCCTCTCTGACCCCTAATGCCTCCAACACCACCAAGGCCCCCCTCCTACCAGGTGCCACTTCTAGGTTCCATATCCTGCAATCCCATGCCACCCAAAGAGAAGTCCCTGGTGCTGACAAGCAGCCATCCCAGAGGAAAGAGGATTTCCCCCTGCCCCATCACCACGATGGGAGAGAAGGCCAAAGGCCCAGAGGAGAGACACGACAGTGATGGAGACGGAGGTGTAGATGCGAGGGCGAGAGCCTGCTGCAGGGGGCTATAAATTCCCTTCTAATTCCAAATAATTCCGATTACACGGATGAGTAGTTTTCAATCAGGAAGATAATCTCAGAGATAGATGGCAGGATAATTGTTCGTAGCGCCGACGTAAATATTGTGTCGTTTCTATTAATCTCTGCGAATCGGCTGTCAGAGGTGTCACTCATTCATCACAACAAATTAAAAATAAAATTTTAAGAGAGAAAGTCATGCCTGGGGGTGGGGCGGAAGAGGCCGGGGTTGCTTCGGGAACCGCGAGTAAGAGGGAGAGGTGTCGCCTGCAAGCTGTTGCCAGGAATAAATTTGGCTTCCCGATTTAACATATTTATTTATGAAAGCGAATGGTAACGAGGGCTGTAGATCTCTATTAGCTTCCTGTGGGCGTGTGCACACGGGTGGGCACAGCACCAAGCCTTGCAGGCTTCACAGGCCCATGTAGACCAGGGCAGGTAGACCAGGGCAGGTGCATGCAGACGCAGGTCGCCTCTGTTCCGCACACTCAGGCTCTGTCAGCCGAGGGGTGATGGTGGAGGGTCTGGACAGTGAGACCCCCCTCCTCACAGCCAAGATCTGCCATTAAGAGAAGCAGGAACCTGACTCCTGATGTTCCTGACACTGGCTGGCAGTTCTGTGCAATGCTGTGGCCCTGCAGGGTTCCTCAGGCCATGAGACAGATGAATGCGGGCTAAAGATTTTTTAAAGAGATACCTAAGTGGTAAAAATAAGAGCCCGTTCTTTTGCCTCTCTCATTTCAATTCCCAGAGGCATGATGTCTCTCCACAAGGAGCCACACAATTCCCAGAATCCTCCCCTACACATGGTACCCCTCTATGCCGATACAATATTACTGGAATTTTGCCACCGACAAGGCATATTCTCTAGCATTACAAGGATGATCTGCTCTATGCTTTGTGTACAGTAGGTATCCCTTATCCTAGAGGGATACCTTCCAAGATGCACAGTTGATGCCTGAAACCATAGAACCCTGGATATACATGAGAACTTTCACCTAAAGAAAGCATTTCCTGACTTCTCTTTGGCATATCTGAGTGGCTAAAATGACTATTCTTGTGCTTTGGGACAAATATTAAGTAAAATTAGGGCTACTTGAACACAAGTACTGCAATACCATGACAGTCAATCTGATAACTGAGATGGCTACTGAGTGACTCACAGGAGGGTAGCGTATACAGCATGGACATACTGAACAAAAGAATGAGTCACACCCCAGGCAAAAGGAAGCATGAGGGCATGAGATTACATCATGCTACTCAGGATGTTGTGCAATTTAAAACTTCTGAATTGTTCATTTCTGGAATTTTCTCTTTAATATTTTTGGACTACAGTGCACCAGAGGTAACAGAAACTGTAAAAAGCATTATCTCAGATAAGGATGCCTAATATGTGTACTTATTATAATAATCATACACCCACACATATTTTCAAAATGGATTTGAGAATACTTACCAAATGCGTAAAGGCCAATGTGTAAGGTCTTCGAGAGCTAGCACTTGTTTCCCAGTACTGAGTCTGTTGTCTGGAACACAAAGTACATTCAACCTACCCATATTTGTCATGTGAGTGAGTGAATCAAAAGATGAAAATTAAGGTGAAACTAAAATGTGATAGCATATTAAAGCCAGGCAAAAATTTAGAACCCTAACAGAATTCCCACAGAATTGCTTCAGATGGGCAGAAAATTTGGAGTTAAATTTCCTAGAAACAAAGCAGGAAACACTTCCTTAAGAGATTCAGTATTCCTAAGATTGTGGCCCTCAGCCCTCCAATGGAAGCATAAATAAGGTCAGAAAGATTTCTCCTGAGCCCTCATCAAGATGGTACCCTGAGAAGTGAGTGCTAAGCTCCGGTAGGTCTGTTCTCTTGGTTTCACTGGTTTCCTTGGAGAGGACCTTTCGCTCTCCAATTTAAGTGATATAATTCTAGCTGCTGGAGTAATAAGAGCCAAGTGGGGAAGGGGTAGAGAGCATCACTTTTCAGTGTAGAATTTTCCACTCAATGCTCTTGTCTCTGATGTAGGATTCCTCTCTCAGCCATGTGGAGAGTGGAGAATCCAGAGCCCGGCTAAGTTTCTCTAGGATGAACCTGACTCCATTTGCTAAGGAGATAGAGGGAAAATCAGTTGTCCATTGAAGTTGGGGAGAAAGGGGTGCGGGGGTTTGTACAAAGTTTGCTAATGGCTGCTTTTCCAAATTAAACTAATCCTTCTGCTAGTGCCATCTACACTCTCATTTTCAATGATACCTGGTTCTTCTTGATACTTCAGCCTTTCTGGGGGTCCAGAATCACATGTAACCTGACCCTAGACTCCTCTTTCACACCCTCACACCCCTATCTGCACCTCAATTCTTGGCTTCACGTTCCGCTTTCCCTGATCTGCTAGCTCAGCAGCTTGTTCATTTTCTTTCCAAATTCCCAATATTTAATTGCTATCATCTCCTTTTCATTATGTTTATCCTTACAGGTCTATGCCTTTTGAAAATCCATTTACCATATTTGAGCTGGTTAGGGTAAAGGGAAGGTAATAAAGGCACACACTGCCATCAGCTCTATTGAGTCTTGTGTTTCGGTGGCCTTCCTATAATCAATATGTTCATGGATTTCCTATGCCCAGTGTGGCACAGGCAAGGCTGTGGGTTTATCATCCTGCTTTCTCTTAAGCACTCAGGAGCCTGTGTTTCCCAGACTCCCCTGTAGTTAGGTTGGGATCATGTAGCTAGATTCTCAGGAATGGGGACGTGTCCATGAACTCTGCTAATATAATCTCCAACTCCTTCTCAAATTTCAGAATGAAGGAAAAATTCAGAGATAGCTGAGATAATAGGAGTGAGCAGCCTGGACCCCAAGTCCCTTTTAGAGGAGATCTACCTGACCACATTGCACTGTGAGGTTAACACAGAGGCGCAATTTACTGTGTTTAACCCCTGGGAATTGAGAATCTGTTGTTGCATCATGGACTGGAATGTCCTGACTGATAAACTGCTCTATTTCAGCTACAGCCAAGAATTTATTCCCAGTACAGAGTTGCATAGTAGAGCCAAAGCCATATAGTCAGCAAGTATGGCTCTCAGGTGGCCCTGGCTTGACCCAGAGGTGCACTTTGGAACATCTAGAGGAACTACTAGACTGAAAAGGCTCCACACAGTCCTCCAAGGGAATTACTTTTAGAAATCAAAATGTTTCTGTGTTGGCCAGCTAAATCTTTGTAGTTATATTCCTTACAGAGAATTTGTAACACAAATGTTACATTCTGTTTCCATTAAGTATTGAAACATATGCTTTGAAAATGAGCCAGATACGAAATGGAATTAACATTCTCTTATGAAAATGAAGTTGCTAACCATTTCTCTCCTTGAATAGAAGGACAGCTTGGAAGCTTCTAGAAAATAGTTGGCTAAATGTGTCCATCAAGCAGGACCACAATGTTCCATAAACTACAGTTCCAGAATCCCTTTAAGACTGACACAAGAGGGATGGAGGCCCCAAGATGGATGGTCATACTGGACATCTGTGATTTTTCTGCTCATCAGTTATCCCCTCTTTCTTTTGTAAGAATCCCTGATTTCCCATTAGGGACCTCTTCCCACAGGACATGTGACCCAGGCCTGGCCAATCAGCATGCTGCATTCCCTAGGCCACAGGGATTAACTCAAAAGAACCAGAAGAAATCCTGAGGCTTAAAAGGCTGGGGCAGGAGGATCATGAGTTCAAAGCTAGCCTCAGTAAAAGTGATGCCCTAAGCAACTCAGTGAGATTCTATCTCTAGATAAGGTTTTTAAAAGGCTGGGGATGTGGTTCAGTAGTTAAGTGCCCCTGGATTCAATCCCTGCTATCAAAAGAAGAAAAAAAAAGGAAGTGGAAGAGCTAAGTACTCAATGAGAACAAACCCTGGAGGCTTTTTCCGGAACTACTGGAAAAGACAAATATCTCTCTGTAAGCTGAGTGAACATGAGCCTGGGGTGCTGGAAACTCTGGTATCACCACAAGGGGAGCAGTTTCCTGATCATGGAGCTAATCCACAGCAAAGCAGAACCAAGAGATGGAGGGGGATCTCAGCTCATCTTGGCTTCATGGAAAATTTCAAAAACATCTGTGGATTCATAAATAAAAACGAAGAGCTAGAGGAGGAAGGGAGTGCTAGACTCCACTTAGAGCCCCAGGCTTCTCTCACCTTTTCTCCAGCCCAAATCAGCATCTCTGGATCTCTTGATCTGAACATTCTGGCATTCAGAGAGAACATTCAGGAATGCATTATGGAAACAGGCCATTAAAAGCATCCACCAGAACAGAGAGAAGGCAAAGTCTCAAAAGCCCTCAACCCCTGAACTGCCATTTCATTGCTACTCAAGATTCTTGTTCTCTTGTCCCCACCTTCTCAATTGTTTCTTCTTTTTAAATCAGGAGTAGTGATTAGCAACTGTCACCTGCTATCATTTACATTTATTGAGTGCTCATTATGAATTGGGCCCTAATTCTCACAATGCATTTACGAAGTAGTTATTCTTATCCCCATTTTACAGATGAAGAAACAGACCCAGTAGTCAAGTAACTTGCCCAAGGTCTCTCAGCTGGTAAGTGGTATAGTTAGGATTGTTATCACAGATTTATTGGGGTATAAATCACCTACCATTTTAAGCATACAATCCAATGACTGACCATCAGTCAGTTCTAGAACATTTCCTTTCCCTTCAAAGGCTCATCCTCTGATCATTTGTAGTCATTCCCTGTCCTTCTTCAGCCCCAAGCAACCACTTTCTGTATCTATGGATTTGAATCATACAATATGTGATCTTGTGCATCTGGATGCTTTCACTTCGCATAAGGGTTTCTAGGCTTATCTAGGTTGCAGCATGTACTGGTGATTCATTCTTATTTGTGGTTGAATGCAGCCCAGTGTATTCACATCCCATGTTGTATTCATCCATTCATCAGTTGGGCATTTGGATTGTTTCCATTTTAGCTGTTGTGAATAATGTTGCTATGAACCTTAGCATACATGTCCTAACGGGGACAGATGTTTTCATTTCTCTTGGGTCTACCTCTAGCAGTGGAATTGTTGGATCACAGTTAGGGTTTGAGTCTTTATCTGTCTGACCCCAAAGCCTAAGTCTTCCTGCTTTATGTTACTGGCTTCCTCATCCTGAGCATGCTCAAGTCTTCAGCCATTACATTCCCTACCATTCATCCCTACCTGGGGACACATTATGGTTTCTACTGGGTAAAACATTGATGACAGAGGGAAAAACCACACCCTACTCAAAGTCACAGGTGGAGAGAAGAGGGGCTGCAATGTGAGGCCTGTGGCTCCAGCTCCCTGTATCAGCCACTCTGTTCCTGGGGTGTTTTAGCACAGGTGCCATATGTCCTCTGGACATGCCTGGCCTCCACTGGTCATCAGGAGGAGTGATGACTGGTTCCTCTCACCACCTGACTTCCTCCCTGCCTTCCAAATGGAAATGACACTTTGAGGCTGGCTAAAAACTTTGGGGGAGTGGGAGGAGGAAAACAGAGGCCTGACAGACACCTGCTGTGGAAGGCTGTCAACGCAGCACTGACAGCAGCTCCCATTCCTGGGCTCAGGTTCAGGACCAGCGCTGCTGCTTTCTCCAGTGGTGGTCGGCTCTCAATGGGGCCTTTGACAAGCAGCCCAGCACTCATCATCATGGTGTCTGCCTGCAGGGAGGACCTGGGGTGTAAGCTCAGGAGGAGCAGCATGGGTGATGGGGCAGGTCGGGGAGGAAGCCATAGAAAAGAATCTGTTTTCCCCTGGATCCCAAACTTCTGCAGGAGAAGGTCTGCATCTGCTTGTGCCGTCACTGTGGGATCATGCCTCCGCCTGCCCCAGGGTATGGCAGGTGCCTAGGAAATGTGCGAGGGGTGAACCGTGGGCGAAGGAACAGTGATCCTTTGGCTAGCTCAGCAATCCTCAAATCCTAGCCTCAGGGAGGGTGTTTCTTCAGAGCATGGAAAACCTGGTTGAAAGGATCAGCTACTTCTGTCCCCACAACCCCGGGGTTGAAAACAAGAACCCAGCCTGGGGCACCCCTGAAATCCTGCCACTTCGTTTGCACAGAGACAGGGGTCAGGTGGCTTGAGGAGCTGTGGGCTCTCCCACCATCCACCCTCTGCACCTCTTGCTCCTCCTGAACAAGCACAGCTGCAGCATCTGAGCAGGAGAAGCCATCAGTATGGGGAGGAGGCTCCATGTCCCCTCCTGTAAGTCACATTTATATGGCTGCTCTGAGCCTCAGTTTCTCCATATGCCCTATGGGAGTCTGACATCCCCTCCACCCAGTTGTTGTGAAGGGTAACCATGGACATAGTGAAGTGCCAGGCACTCACCCCTCCTCTGCCCTACAGAGCTGATCATGTTTCTCCAGGAACTGAGACCACAGTGCTCACTCACCCTACCCTCATCCTTTCCACCCCGTCACATCCCCGTACCATGCAGAACCTATAGCACATACTCCTTGGTATCCATGCTCCTCCAAAACCTGTCCCGTCGCTTCCCTCGCACAGGGCTTTTGTTTTCTTGCTGGAGCTTTACTCCTTCCCCATGGCCAGCATCAGGTGCCCATGCGGCTTTCAGCAGCAATGCTTGCAACCCCTAGAAGCTGAGGCCGTGTATCCACACCTCCGCTCTCCCCAAGAGCATCCTGCAGTCAGCATGGACCACACCACCACCATCACTACTCCCAGTCTCTTCCGTGCACTCGCTCTGCTATGCTAACAGTCACTAGTGTGAGGAATAAATCTTCTTGAAGTCAGCAGGCGGCTATCAGAACTAAAACTCCTTCTCTTTAGGTGATTTTGCATTTAAAACATCAACAACAATATTGAATGAGTGTTTTTGCAAATGTCAGAGTGGAAAGGCTGGAGACTGCACCCTGTTCTGAGAGTTTTTGTCCTCCATCAACTTGAGAGAAGACTTGGCTTAAAGGGCTCCTTCATTTTTGTGGCTCAATTTACAAAGTGATGAGCTCTCCTGGCAATAAAGTAGACCATCTCCCATTCCTCAGACTGATCTTAAAGGCCAGCCTGGGCAACATAGCAAGAACCTATCTCAAAACAAAACAAAATAGAAAGCTAATCCAAGTACTGGATTCATCAGTTTGTTGACTCTCCAGCATATAAATAATCCCAATCCTGTTCCCATCTCAATGTGGAAAATCCCATTGTGTGGCTTCTCGGGGATAGGAGGTGCTGCCCATCATCAAAGGGAATCCCTCATGGGTGACTTCTTGGAGAAAGAATGACTACTGTTAAGGAGGCTAAAGAGGCCATTTCTAGCTCTCCCAGTCAGTTCCTAACAATGGAGAAGAACAAGGCTCTGAACTGCCAATCAGACACTGTCTCCCTGGGAGCAAGACAAGGACGTGGGACTGTTGGAGGCCCTGTTTAGCTCACCAACCACTGCAGGGCACTGATCAGCCAGTTCTGGCTACTCAAACCTCAAAAGAGCCCCACCCACACCCGTGGTTCCAGATATTCCCAAGCTTGGCCCTCTTGCCTCCTAACAAGTTTGTAAGCCCTTGCTATCTCTTTAGAAAATCTCCTTTGTCTAAGAAAATCTAAGCCAATTTCTGTTGCCTGCAACCAAAATCCTTCCTGATATAATTTGTATTAAAATAGCTATCATTTATGAAGTTCTGTACTTTCCAAATGTACACCTCTGGTATGACTCTAGCTGCCTTATACACCCCCTGGGTGGAAAAGTTTGAAAAAGTTTCCCCCTCTGGCAGACCAATCACAAAGGACGGTCCTTTCTCCCTGATGACATAGAGACAGGGCTCAGCAAGGCAATCAAGCAAGGGCAAGACTTGGTACTCTGAGCATGAGCAACTGGCACAGTCACATCTGGCAGGCCTCACATGTGATGGTCATTGTCAACTATTTGTGGAAAACAAAGCTCAGAGACTCAGGAAGTGGCAGAGCCAGGAGACAAGACCACATCCTCCTGGCTCCAAAGCTTATCCATCATGCAACCCTCCTTCCTGCAGCCAGAGAGGCGTGCGGAGGTGAGCCTGCTGTTGAGTTAGAGAACTAACAGTGAACAAAGAAAGGAAGCCAAGCACAGGTGAATGTAGGGTAGGAGCAGCCCTGGCAGTCACCAGCACCTCACTTTACTAACCAACACCCACCAGTGTTTGTTCAGGCAGCAACAGAGTGGAGGTTCAACATGACCATCCTGTAGTTACAATGTTCATCATGTGACAGCAAAGCCACATGGAGTGGAGGCTCTATCTCACTGCTGATTCTCTTTCTGATATGAACTAGAATAAAGGTACATGGAATAACTTCCTATGACCTAGCATGCCTAGGTATTTACCCAAGAAAAATGAGAACACATGTCTGCAAAAAGACTTTGCATAAATGTTCATAGCAGCTCCAGACCTGAAACTACCCAAATATCCAGTAACTAAAACTGGATAAGCAAACTGTGGTATATCTATATAATGGAATTGTATTCAGTAATAAGAGGAAAAACTGCTGATCTCTGTAAATTGAATAGGTCTCATAACATTTGGCAAATGGTGAAGCCAGAACCCCTAATAAATAATGTATGATTCCATTTATATGAAATTTAAGACCAGATACAACTAACCTATGGAGATAACAATCAGAATATTGGTTGTCTCTGGTGAATGGGAAATGGGAGTGACTAGAAAAGGAATGAGAGAAATTTCCAGAGCTATGGAAATGTTCTATATCTTCTTGAGAGTGGTAGTTTCATAGGTATCTGCAGAGCCATAATCCATTGAACTGAACTTATGATCTGGGCATTTTATTATGTAATAGCCCCTCATTATCCACAGGTGTATGTTTCAAGGCCCCCATGCCTGAAACCCAAGATAGTACCAAATCCTACATACATTATGTTTTTCCCTATACGAACATACCTATGATAAACTTTCATCTGTTCACTTAAAGGAAGTACTTTACGGCTTCTTTTTGGCATATCTAAATTGCCAGCATCACTACTCTCTCATTTTGGAGCTATCTTCACTAAAATAAAGGCTCCTTGAACACAAGCACTGTGGGACTGAGAAAGTTGATCTGATAACCAAGATGGCTACTAAGTGAGTAATGAGCAGGTAGCATATATAGCATGGATACTCTGAACAAATGAATGATTCAGATGCCAGGTAGGACACAGCAGAACTGGTGCAGAAAGTTTATCATGCTATTCAGAACATAGTACAACTTAAAACTTGGAAATTTGCTGGGGCTATAGCTCAGTGGTAGAGCACTGGTCTAGCATGCATGAGGCCCTGGCTCCAATCTCCAGCAACACACACACACACACACACACACACACACACACAACCTTATGAATTATTTATCCCTGAAATTTTCCATCTAATATTTTCATATCACAGTTGATCATGGGTAACTGAAATCAAGGAAAGTGAAATGACTCTATATAATTATGATGATAAAAATGGTGCAAAGAAAGATGATTTTTTTAAAATGTCAGTTAAAGAGAATAAAGACTGGAAGTTGATCTTTGAGGCTTAGAACACGACCATGTTTCTCCCTCCTCCACAGATGTGGCAGCCTTCAGATGACATCTGGCACTCCCCAGACCTGCTTCTCATCTTCAGGCAAGTTCATTTATACTCAGCCTCAAGGCTGATAGACCCTTTTGTGCCTCTTCAGACTTCTAGTTGGGAGGAAAAGGGCTGAAGAAACATCTCTGCCTCCCAAGGAATTCCTGGGCTCTAGTTACCATTGTTCTGTGCAAGTGCCCCATCCATCAGGACTCTAACGCTGACAGATGCATCCCCCACCTGCCAGAGTGAAATGGGTAGTTCAGGTCTTCTGGTCCACAGCATCTCTCTAAAAGAAAGACCCATTTGTTTCAGCCTAAACTGAAAGAGGCAACTGAAATTCCAACTGCCTGCAGAGAAGCATTCCATGAAGCACCTGGAAGTTAAGAGTGCAGGAGGGGGTGCTTCTTAAGAAGTCCTGCAGTGTGGAGAAAGAACACAAGCTTTGAAACAGAGACCTGGGTTCAGATCCCAGCTGTGTTACTGCACCAGCTAGGGTGGAAGGAGGGGTGATGGGAAGAGAGTACCTAGAGCAAGTGCTGAAAGTCCCTAGCCCTACCCCCACACCTCCACCTCTGAGTCAACCACAGGGCTCGCCAAAGATCCTTGCAAACTCAGTGCCATGTTTCCATAGTAAAATCCATATATAGAATGACATGGACGGGCACACACATTACCTTTGCATGTGGGAGCAACAGGTGAAGTCCTCAGGCTAAATGTCAGTTCCTTCTCAGACTCTTCAGAAACCAAGGGCCCTTCACATTTTCACTGTCGGACACACTGATGCCAAATGATTATTGTGTGTTCACTTGGGTCATTTATTTCCTGTCTCCCTCACTCCCTAGGCTACTATGCCCACGGAGACAGAGGATCTGCTTTCTTCTCCTGATCTTTTCAGTGAGTACATTATGCAGTGTGTGGCACAGAGTGGCCCTTCAATAAATGTTTGTGAATAAACAAATTCATAGTCTTCATAAACTTCATAAACATATTCTTCATAAACATATTCTTCATGACTTGAAGCTTATTATCCGCACTCTCAGGGCATCCCTCAATCCCAGAGACTGGAACGTGATAGAACCTGGTAGGTAGCTCTATGTTGTTAGAGATGTGAAACATTTCTGCACAAAGACACATTCATAGAGATCACCATTAGAAGTGGTAGGGAGGTAGCTCAGTGGTAGAGCCTGCCTAGAAAAAAAAAAAAAACATTAAAGTGAAACCCACACAACTTTATTCCTGGTTGGGATCCAGCAATAAACTAACATCTAGCAAAAACATTATTTTTCATTCAAATAACCTGTTTCTATAAGTGGTACTTGCCTATAACAGAGCAAATGCTTTTTTTTTTTTTCCTTTAAAAACTCAATGATTCCTGATATCTTTAATGGAAATTCAATTCAATTAATACTATCAACTTTATTTTTCATGCAGTACACATTTTCAACATTTATTTTGAAGTGGTTGAAAGTCTGCAAAATTCAGGGCTTTGAGATGGTTTAGGGTTTCCAGGTTAACTTCCATATTAATTTAAGCTATAAACATGATTAGGAAGTAAATCTACTGCCAAACACACACACACACATGCACACACGCACACACACACACACACACACACACACACACACACTGAAATCCAAGGTACATTTGGGATTAAAAATGGATATAGATTTCCATGCAAAGGGAGTCCTTCATTATTATGGGGGGGTTATAAAATTACCCCATTTTTACTAGTTAAATTTTTATGGAGTTCAGTGTTTGAATTTCATGCACCCTATTAATCACAGCAACTTCTCTTTCTTAAAATCATCCCTAAAGACTCACTTATTTCAAAAACTTTATTCTAAGCTTTTCTCAAGGAAAGTGAAGTTTGATATAACTCTCTCTTATTTATTTTTTTTCCGGTACTGGGGATTGAACTTGGGGGTACTCGACCACTAAGCCACATCCTCAGTCCTATTTTGTATTTTATTTAGAGACAGCACCTTGCCATTTTGCAGTTGGCTATGAACTCACAATCCTCCTGCCTCAGCCTCCTGAGCCGCGGGGTCTGCGCCACCGTGCCCGGGTTGATGTAAGTCTTGACTTGCCTGGCCCATGAACTCTCAATCCCAGGACACTGTGACTCTGGTCAAGTATGTGGAACATCTTGAAAAAGGTGAAAGCTCACCTCTGCACACCTGGGTCCTTGTTCTGGGTTGGGCAGCCCCTACCCAGCTGTGCTTCAGCAATACCTCAATCATTTTTATTTATGCCTCACATTTTTATTTACGAGCCATGCATGGGGCATTGTGCTGAGATCTTTGATCTTGGCTTTGTGATGTCAATCTCTTTTTAGACTCCTTCTACACATAAAGAAACTGAAACTCAGAGAAGTTAAAAACCCATCCAAGGTCACACAGCAACTAAGTGACAGAGCCAGGTCGACCACTGCTGGCTGCTCTCTCAATTACTGCACTCTGTGGCAATAAGCTGAGCAGTCTCAGAATTTAACACTGTAGCGTTTGGGAGTCTAAAAGTATCTACAAAGAAGAGGAGCAAAGAGGAAGATCTGAAGGAGCCAAGAAGATCTGCCCTTACGCAGCAAAACTCAAGTCCTGGGGAAGAGAAATAAAAGAGCAGGAGAGTCCCCAGGAGAGCCACACAGGCCCCGGGCAAAGCCTGAGAAGTAAGCTGCACCTGCTACTTGACTGAACTGCTATCTGCACATCTTCCCAGGGTCCTCCTCCCCACCCGCTTTGCTGACTGCCCCAGAATCCCTTATTGACATTCTCTGTTCCCAGCCCTGAGCCTTACCTGCTCGTCTCCAGATCTGAGGGTTAGTGCACTTGGCAGCATGTCCAAAGTGCAACCAAATGTAATCAACCTCTAGCCTCCATAGCTAACTGAACGCTGCAACTTCTCACAGCTGTGTCAATTGTTGAGGAAGTGAGCAGCTGAATCCCTTTCCAGAAGTTGAGATAGAGTGGTGGAGGAAAGGGTTAGGATGTGGGTGGAGGATGTGGGTTTTGGAGTCAGATCAGGAGTTAAGTCGAGATCTCAATTTATCAGCTATTTGACTTGACTGACCCTCCTTGAGCAGAGTCTCCTTTTCTTTATTGTGAAAATGAGAATAATAAAAGCTACTTCTTGGGGTCAATGCGTAGATCCACACATGACAAATGAGAAAGCCTTAACCCAATATGTAAATTAATCCCTGATGGGATTAACTGAGTGGTAACTGGAGGCAGGTGGGGTGTGGCTAGAGGAGATGGTTCACTGGGGGTGTGACTATGAGGTATATATTTTGTATCTGGTGAGTGGAGTCTCTCTCTGCTCCATGATCATCATGTGAGCTTCCTCCTTCTGCCACACTCTTCTGCCTCACCTTAAGCCCGGAGGAATGAAGCCGGCCTTCTAGGGACTAAGACCTCTATGGACTAGACCTCTAAATAAACTATTCCTCCTTTACAGTTATTGTGATAAGGCCCGTTAGTCACAGCAGCCAAAAACCTGACTAAAACACACAGAAACCAGTTCTAGAGGCCCTTCCACCCAACAAATATTTAATGAGTATCTATTATGTGGAAACATATGATAGGTACCGGGGATGCAAGGATAGGATTAAAGTGACAGCCAGGTGAGAGTGCTTCAACAATTAAGACGGACCAATGTACAAAACAGAGTCTACAAACAGACCCATACACATGGCATGCTTGGTTTACAAAAAAAAAAAAAAAATGTGACACTGCAGAACAAGGAGGCAAGGATAGTTTGTTGAATAATGATGCTAGGTAAATATCAATATGGAAAATAAAAAGCAAGAAATATGACCTTTACCTCATGCCATACACAAAAATCACCTCCAACTAGACTATAGATTTACAAAGATAACCAGAACAATGAATCTTTTAATCATCTTTTAATAAGAAATAATAAAGCTTTAATAACAAAAGGCACAGCCAGTAAAGGAAGAGATTGGTGAACTTAACTATAAAATTAAAAATTTCACTCAGGCAAAGGGCTGGAGGTGCCTCTAAGTGGTAGAGCACTTGCCTAGCATGCACAAAGCCCTGGGTTTGATCCCTAGCACTGCAGTTTCATGCACAACACACACACACACACAAACACACAATTTAATTTTAATTTTAAAAGACACCAGCAAGAGAGTGCATGGCAAGCAACAGAGGGAGATTGTTTGCCAAACATCACCAGCATGGGTTTGCATTCAAAATACAAAACTCCCCAAAAGCAGTTTTTAAAAAGGCCAACACAAAAAAGAAAAATGGACTGGGTGCAGTGGTGCATGCCTGTAATACCAGCGACTTGCTGGGAGGCTGAAGCAAGAGGATCATGAGTTCAAAACCAGTCTCAGCAACAGCGAGGCACTAAGCAACTCAGTGAGACCGTGTTTCTAAATAAAATATTTTTTAAAGGGCTGGGGATGTGGCTCAGTGGTTGAGTGCTCCTGGGTTCAATTCCCAGTAAAAAAAAAAAAGGAAACAAAGAAAAAGGAAAAATGGGCAAGAGACTTGAACTAGCACTTCAGAAAGATGATTCCAAGGAGATAATAGATACATGGAAATGTTGACCTCCTTACTAACGGGAAGATGAAAACTAAGGTCCGAATGAGTTACCAGAATCTACCTACAAAACCTGCCAGTCCCCACTGTTAGTGAGGTCTGAGGCAGCAGGGACTCTCAGGCATTGCTGGTGGGAGGGAAATTTGAAAAAAAACAAAGTCTATCATAGGAATATATTTTGACCGGAAAAATCCACTCCTATATTCAAAATTAATATACAAGCAAGAACACTGAAAGACATGGACCGCAATATTTACAGTGGTACTCATCATAATATACAAAAACTAGAAACTACCTGGGTGTCCATCAACAATAGACCAGTTGGTAAATCATGGTATGCTACTACCATGGAGTCCTATTCTGAAATGGATGTAAACGAATTACAACCACATGTCATGACCCGGGTAAATCTCACAAAAATGAAGTTGAATGAAAGAGGCTAGACACAGAGAGAATCTACCTTATAATCCCATGTATTTCTAGTTCATAAACAGACAAAGCTAACTGTAGTGCCAGAAGTCAGGAGAGTCATTACTTGAGGGCAAGAAAAGCCAGAATTTAAAGAGGACCTTCTAGGGGCTGGGGCTATAGTTCAGTGGTAAGAACTTGCCTTGCATGTGTGAGGCACTGGGTTTGATCCTCAGCACCACATAAATATAAAAACATATAAAATAAAGGTATAAAAATACAATAATATTATAAATAAATAAATAAATAAAGAGGACCTTCTAGATGCTGGTGCTTTCTGGGCAGAAATGCACAAGTGTTCACTGCTTGATGATTTATTGCACTTTATACCATACATTTTGTGAAGTTTTTGGACATACTATACAATATTTTTAAATATCTATACCTGTATATTATGTATGTGTTTATAAAGACACACTTACATGGTGGTCCATTGTGACAACAGCTCACAGTCAAGTTGTGGAAACAGACAAGTCAACCAGTGTTGATGACACTAAGAAACCAATGCCACCGTGAGCCAGGCTGCCTGGCTTCTCATCCCAGCTCTGCCACAGCCTGACTGTCATGTGAGCACAAGTGACCGCCACTCTCAGTCTTACTCTTTCGTATAAAATGGGAATGATAACCCTCCCTGCCTCATGGGGTCGCTATAAGAAATAAATGAGTAAACAGAGATAAAACAGCTGGAATTTGCATTGTACATCGGGGCATTGGATCAAGACTTTTGCTGGCTGACATTATCGCCACTGCCAGAACTCCCTCACTACTGCCACCACCACTACTAATGCCACCTCCACTCCAACCACCATGAGAGGTCACAGAAGGGCACATGACCCCACAAAGGACTGTGGAGTTTCCTCTGTTCTATCTGCTCTTTACTGCTCTCCAGCCAGCTGATATATCTGAGAAAAGGGAAGAGGCAGCTGTAGGGTTACTGTCCCTGTTCTTCCGCCAAGGTCCTGCGATCAAGCACAGCAATCAATTCTCCACCACTCTTTCCTGAGAGGCAGGCAAAGTCCACATTTGAGCCACTATTGACATTCATGTGATCTCACCCCACCAGAGCCCTGCACATAGTAGGTGCTCAGTCAGTATTTATTGCATCAAGGTACACTAAGAGGATGAGAATAAATGAGAATGTGAGTGAACAGAGCAACTGAAAAGTAGGCAGAAACCTATGTGTTACCAACAAAGGTAAAGAGAAACAGAGGAACCCATTGTCCTTTGGCCTCCTTTCTCTCCTTGTGGCCAGGACCTTGGTTCTTCCCTGTTCCTCATCCTGCTCAAACCTGCTGCTCACCAGCCCCAGAGGTCACGTTGTGATTCACTAAGCCACCTACTGCTCAGATGGCAATGTGAGGAGCCGCTATTTATCTTTGTTACTGCTGCACGTGTCCAAGAAAAAACAGCTTCGAAGATCACGTCTGTTGGGATAACCTATTGATTTGTGTCACGGTTCTCCCAATCCCCATTTTATTGTTGTTCAAGACGGGGTCAGAGTAGGTCAAAAATAACTCTTGCCAATGGAGGCAACAGACTGAGGAATTCTAACAGGAATTCTAAATTCTCTAAAAGGTGTGGGCTGGGGAAGTAATGGAAGGCCAAAGTGTCCCAGGGCCAAATCAGAGGCTGTGGGCACGAAGGGTCAGAATGAAATCTGTGATTTCAAGCTCAGGGAGAAAAGAAAAAATTAACTAGGGAACTAGAATGGATGATGTCTTAGTATCAACAGCCAGTCCAAACTTCTAGAAGGTTTTTAAAAATCAGTTTTTCATATTGACCAAATCAGTTTTCTGAGCATGGTCTGTTAGCCAACTATTTTATGATCATTGAAAGGGTCAGCACTTCATATTTAGGAATGCCAAATCATTTGTCAGAGATTTCATTGATAGCGGGGTTTGGCAAACTGACCAAATTCAACCACTTTTTAAAAAAATTTTTTTATTTGTTCTTGTTAGTGACAGTAGAATGTATTCTGACATATCAAAATACATACATACATGAAGTATAACTTCCCATTCTTGTGGCTGTACAGGATGTGGAGTTATACTGGTCATGAATTCATATATGAACACAGGAAAGTTCTGTCCAATTCATTCTACTGTCTTTCCCATTCCTATCTGCTCCACTGGTCATTTTGGAAAATAAAGTTTTGTTGGAATACAATGACACATTCATATGTTTGTCTCTGCCTGTTTTGCTATGATGTAGAGTTGATGAATGAGCATACAGATCACTGGGCCTGCAAAGCCTTAAGTACATCCTATCTGGATTATTACAGAAAAAGTTGCCAAACCTATCATCTATAGAATCTTAGCTAATGCTCACGACTCTATTTTGCGTAAGGAAGATTTAGCCTAGAGAGATTAGTTAATTTGCTCAGTGTCAGATTTAAAGATGGTGCTGGATTTGAAAACAAGTCTGCATAATGTGAGAATGTTTCCTGAGCTGTGTGCTACTATGATTATTACTAATAACATCATCTACACAAGTCAAACATCTCTACAGAGCATCTCTCTCCATACAAGTCAAGTTTTGTTCAAGGATTGTTCAAATCCCACTGTTTCCCTAAAACATCATTTGGTCAAGTTGTTTTTGAGGTTTAGAAATTCTTTGGTTCTACCCTAATTTCAGGGTAATGGCTTTTGTTGTAGAGTCAACTTACAGTTCCTTTCATCTTGAGAGCATATAATTCCTCCTTCATTTTGACCAACACTGACCAATTGGACAGGGACAATATGAACCCTCTCTTACAGGAGGTAAAGTAGAGGCATGGAAACTCAATGCCAAGTGCCATGGTTTGGATGTGTGCCCCAAACTTCATGTGTTATAAACTTAATCCCCAAACACATATGTTGATAATATGTGGATGTGGGGGTCTGTGGAACACTATTAGAATCAGATAAGGTCATCAGGGCAGGGTCTCCATGAGGGGACTGGTGGCTGTATAAGAAGAGGAAGAGAGACCTGAGCTGAAACATGCTGGCTCTGTCTCACCACAGGATGCCCTGGGCCATGTTCTGCTGCAGTAAGAAGCCCACCAGATGCTGACACCATGCTACCAAGCTCCAGAGTCATTATCTAAACAAACCTCTATTCTTTGAATTACTTGGTCTAAAGTATTTTATTATAGCAACAGAAAACAGATAAGATGCCAAGGTATAATCTATAGTGATTTGGGGGTGAAGTCCAAGTATTCTGTTCTGTCTTCTTGCATCTTTACTCTCTCCCCTGGAGACTGTCATTCCCTAAGACGTTGGGCATGTCTGAGACAACATTCAGGTTGAGGGAGGTGTGAGACTGTAGAAATATTCAGAATTCAATGCTTTTCCAAGAATCTCTGATTATTCCTAGAATTCAGGGTGTGAGGGATTCACTGAGGTCAGAATGAAAGAGGAAATGGGCTCTTGATTTCAGGAGAAAATAGTGACTAGGTGGGATGGAGGAGGCAACTACAGAAGGGCTCACAAAGGACAAAAAACCACATCAGCATCTTGAAAGAGATTGTTTAAGGAGAATTAGAGGGACAGTGCCTAGAAATGTGAGTTTGAATAGCTACTGGTTCCTAAGGACTAATGTAAGACCCTGTCCCCAGGTGCTTTGAAGCTCTATAATTTTGGAACTATGGTGTATCTTGTGAGTAGACCGACAGTGGTGTGGGCATGGAGCCTGGAAAGAGTAGTGCCTGGAAATTACAGAAGGCAGAGAAAAAAGAGCCATGAAGACATTTCATTGGATAACATGGAATGAAATCCATCAAAACAAATGATGTCTGTCTCCCCAACGTTACCCATCCCAATTATAAAGCCAAAGAGCTTCAGGATTGTGACTGTACAGAGTCAATCTGGGGACTCCAAACTTCCTTGTCTTCAGAGTGGGATGTCCCAGGTTAAACCTACTCTCTTTCAGTGGACCCAACTTCCTGGCTATCTTTCCCTCATTCGGTGCAATCTCTCAGATGATGCTGGAACTGGGCATCCCTTCTTATCTCCTCATGAACTTGAGGGCATGGATGTGTGACCTTGTGGACACCTCACCCTTTCACACAGCTGCCCTACACAGGGTCGCTAGCTGGAGAGCAGACCTGGCTTCAGGCTCACCTCTGCCTCTATCAAGATCCCAGAGAAAGTTTAATTATAGTAATGGGAAACCCAGAAAAAGGCCAGGCACGGACAGAGCCCTGAGACTGATCCGCACACAAGGAGAGATGAAGAGATAGAAGAGTGAGACCACCACTCGGGGGGAAAAATAATCTCCATTTACTTTGTGTCTTCAAGCTTCCAACCTTACCACTGAAAGGGAAATGAGAAAAATAGAAAGATGGAAAATGATATGCATCCCTAACATCCAACCTAACCCTGCTTCCCCTTACCATGGAGACAACCCTTTCCAATGGAAGAAATTAAACCTCATGCATCTTTAAAGGCTGCTGGGGGCAGCTGGGGAGGGGGATGTCCTCTGGTCCTCAGTAGAGGCACCTCAGGAGTTAACGTGGTATTTATTTACAGGTTAAAGAGGCAAGCACCAGAGTGAGTGGGTGCTGAGGCATTCTGAGCAGGAGCTAACAAGACGCCGTCTCCAGCGGCATTCTGGGCGATTACTCCCGAGCACCCAGCCATACCAAAATCAATAAACAATTTCAGCGCAGCCCAGGGAACTTTGCCACACTTAATAAAAGTCTCCAGCTGCAGTTATGGCTTCATTTCACCTTAACGTCTTCTTTAACTGTCCCTTCTTTTCAAGATCAATTAGAGGTACATGCAAAGAGAATAAAGAAACACGCACGTGTAGGTGCACACACACAAACACACACGCCATAAGCAAACAAGGTCAAAACTAGTTAGGTGCAGGTGGGGGCTCCCCCCTCCTCATTCATGATTTCCATTTTAAGATGACCAATAGTGAATAAGTCTGGGGACAGGATTGGGGCAGAGAAATGGGTTTATTGGGGAAAGGAAGGGGACCAAGGCGAGGGACTGACCCTATATTTCCTAAGTGCATATCACTTATCCCAATAGAAAGGCACCCTTACTCTATAGATTCCCAAGGAGATTATCCTCTCTGAAAATCACCTATATTTTGCTTTTGATTATTTTCCTATGCCTCAGAACATCCATTGAACAATAGACAGGAAAGAGGAGAGGAAATGAGACCCAAATGTGTTGTTATCATTAGTGCCTTCAGTTAAAGAGTTGAGAGATGCTGCCTAAGGTAGGTAGGTTGGAGAGAGAAGAAGAGAAACTGTCCAATCTGTTAGTTAAGATGGTGTGTGTTGTTGGGTTGTTTGTGTGTTTATTTGTCTCTGTCCATCAGAAGCCCACCCGAACATTGGTTCTTGAACAGGGACAAGTGCTTGCTTAACTGACAAGTGTCTCAGTCATTTCTTAATATGTGACAAAACTGAAGGAAACTCTGCTTAATTTTTTCAAAACAGCCCCAGTGGGCGTTACATCCAGCATATTTGGAAGTTCATGATGTATGCATGTCTCTGTGTGTGCAAACCCTTCCCTCATGCTGTAGAAAACGACTGGCTTCTGTGAGATGAACTGCTTACCCTTTTAGGAAGTCAATAACACTAATTAATTCATCATCTTTCTGGGATTCTTGGTCACTAAAGTGCAGTTAAAAACAAATCGAAAACTCCATCTGCAAGGAGCATGAAGACCTTCTGCGAACACTCTTTGCAAAAACAAAAGGAGTCACTCGGATGCCAGGAATGGAGCTGGTATTGGAGCATTCTGAGCGAGTGTGGAAATAGTGGCACACCAAAGGAAGCTCCCCTTCCTTCCCTTTATTCCTATCATAATCGATTCTAGAACAGTGAGCTCTAAAGAGCAAATCAAGTGGGCACCTTCCTGCAGATAGAAAAGGCCTTTTGGAGGATGAGCTATGGCTCTGATTATTTGTTTTTTGTTTGTATTGAGACATATATTGGCACACTTTTATGGGGTAGAGTATAATAACTTGATACATGTATACAATGTATAATGATCAGGTCAGGGGTAAGCACTTCCACCTCAAACATTCATCATCTTTATATGCTAAGGACTTTCATACTCTTTTTTTTTTCCTAGTTATTTTGGAATATATCATAGATTATCATAGTCCAGTTCCTCTATTGGGCTGTGGGAAACCAGAAGTAACTCTCCCCTCTACCTTTGCTTTGGTGCCCCTTCCTCCCTTCCCCCACCCTCACTGCCTAATTATTGATCTCCCCTTTCCCTAGACTGCAAAAGCACCCTCGCCACTGGGCAGGCAGATGGGATGTGCATGTGGAGAATAAGGAGAAGGCTTTTACAAAGGCCCATGGTCCCAGAATCCTCTCTGCCCCCAAGGTGTGTCAGTACACCTGGGCTCATGCTCTGAGCCCAGTCCTGCTCCAGCTTTCCAAGGACTTGACCCCATCATCACAGCAGGCTCATCCTCTGCATGATTCTCTGCCACCTTCCTCCAACTCCAAACATTCTCATTCCCACATGCCTTCCCAGGAGACTCTCACACCTTATCAGGTACCTTTCTATCAAGCTTCGGGAGAACCCAGGGCCTTTGGGAGGGGAGAGGATGTTAGGATAGTAATTATAGTACAGTTTACATTTCCCCCTGCCAGTTTAGAAACAGGTTCTGCCTCAAAGTTCTCTATATGAGGAATAGAATAAGAATAATTATGAGGTAGAAAGAATAATTATGAGGTATCTAACTATTCCTAATGTCATGACAACAGATTGGAATGCCAAAAAATTTGAGTTTGATAGAATGGTGTGTAGCAGTTTAGAGTGAAGAACAAAGATATACCAACCGCAGAAATGAAAGAGATTTTCTAAATTTGCCCATATTTGTTCCAAGACCCAACTAGATATGTCAACGAGTCAATCAGAGCAGCCCCTGCACTGGGCATTTCCTCAGGTTCCGGTGGCCTTCCATTGCTTACTAGATGTGACCGGGGTTTTCTTTTTTTTTTTCATGACACCTACTTAACACATCAGGCAGGAAATCCTAAACCTACTGGTAGCTAACATAGAACAAGCCACAGGTACATCTACCTTTCTAAAACCCAGTCAATAAACACATTTGTAAAAAATATTTCACAAAATGAAGACAGATCCACAGGCTCCAGTGGAAAAACACAACTACAAAGGTGTGCGTTCGTGTGTCTTCCTCATCTCTCTATCCTATTTAATATTTTCCTGGTGAGCACAGAGGGAGAGGCTCATGTCTAATTCTGTCTTTTGAAATTCTGCAGGAGCTCAGGATGTGCACTATATAAGCAACCTTCACAAGCAGAGAAGCACGAGTTTAAAACATAATCAACTGGGAATCTGGTTAGAGAAATGCTTAGCTGTCCAGGACTAAGAAAGGCAAAGAGGAGATTAATGCAAAATCTATTAGGAGGCTGAACATGAGAGGCAATTGTACACCTGGGTGTCCGAAGACCTCCCTTATTTCAAGAAATATGAAAGCCTTGTACTACAATAAACCTTCAAGTGGTGATTCAAATTTTTATTCACCAAATTCACAAATGACAAGATCTGTTCTTTGGATGTTTTCTGATCTCTCTATGATTCTGTATATCATGCAGAGCTTTGAAATATATATTTGGAACCAAGCAACATACGTAGAAACCAACTTCAGTTATAAATCAATTCCAGGCTTCCTAATTTTTTAGGCAATTATCTGGAAACTAAATGTATCCATAAAAGGTGATTAGAAGTCTTTTGGTAGTAAAAGAGACTAAAAATAAATAGACAATGTACTTGCCTGGCCCCTAACAACCCAAGCCACCTCTAATAGTTATCCTCACACATACCCCTCTATGATACATATGGGAATTGATCACCCACAACCTATTCTTAAACAAATCCTTGGCTGCAAATATTTTGTGCCCTGCACAGTGTGGCAAGCACTTTGCTCTGTGACTGCTCCTCAGGGATGTATCCTTTTTACTCCCCCCATAGAACCCAAGGGCTGCAGGAGAATTTAAACAAATCTGTACAAATAGATACAGGACCTGTACTCACATCTTACTCTGTTGGTGCAAGACTCTGATTCTTAGTATCCCACTGTTACACTGTTTAGTCTCCTTACTTGGTTTTTCAGGGCAAAGGATGAGCAACTATTAAGACTTCCATACTTGTAACCTCCTGAGAGGGCTATTAAGAATTAGAGAATTTCATATTCATAAGCTTACATGAGCACATCCCCAGAGTTCACCGGGGACTTCTATCTAGCCCAGGGTCTGCTAAGCCATCTGGCATCTGCACAGTCCTTGGCCGCATGCACAGTGACTCCTGAACACACTTGCACAGAATCAGGACTCCTGCGGCTTTCCAAAAGGACATTTATTATCAGTGCCCCATCCGTGGTCGGTGTTGTCATGAGTCGCTCAGGGTCTGCAATAGTTGTCATTCTTTCCTTTAAATTATTAATTACTGTTGGTTTGGCTTCAAATGTCTCCAGTTAGTTTGAATCCTGTAATGTTTTCTGATACATTTGTGTAGCCTTATTTGAGTCTAGCTTTTTCAAATACTTACTTACAGACTTGTCTTTTCACCGTTCAGATGATCATAATCCACAGCCTTCATGATAAAAGATAGATTTGTGAACTATACCCCTCCCCCGACAATTTCCTTACACAGAGATCCTGAATTGCAATCACTGAGTTGTTGTGTTTTTTTTTTTTTTTCATTAGAAACTGGGAATGGTAAGTGGTTAGTCAAAGCCATGGATTGTGGACCTTTCCACAAGCACACAGGTTCCTGAATATTAATAGTTTAATATCAAACATGTAATGTCTATGGGAAATTATACATTTCTTAACAGCATCAAATTTTCCCATGGGACCAATCAAGATTGAAGTAAACTGCAGCACCTATTTTAGAGTCCTCCTGTAGTTTAAAAAGAACCCCCAACATTGTAATGTTTTCTTTTGTAGAAATTCTGAAAGTTGTTTCTGGTTTTGAGAGACAGTCGACAGAGAGGCCGTGTGAATATCACTTTACAGTCCAAGTTCTTTCTGGTGGTCGGATGGGGAAAAAGCAAGCAGGAAAAGGCAATTTATTAAAAACAAAAATGATTCTAAGAAAATCAATACCACATCTAAACCTTGGTCTGCTAGTTTTTGCTGGACCCTTCTCACACCAAAAATCTTTTTCTCTGTTCCAAATAGCCAAACGTGGCTCATCCTTCCTCTTTCCCAGTACCATGGAAGAAGAAGAACCCTGTTCTTCATTAACCCCCACCTTACAAAGGCCTGCTTACATTTTGTCAAATATATAAGAAAGACACAAGTAGCGATTTTCAGAATTCAAACCAAAGGGAATTGAAACACACCTGTGGATGAACCACAGCAGAACCAATCTCAGATGGGAATGGAGATCCCTGGCCAACACCCAGCCAACCTCAGACCTTTTGGAACTTCAGCAAAACTGGCTTGCTAGGGTTATATTTAATTCTATTATGTATACCATGTACACATATGTACACATACCTGTGTGAGTACACATGCATGTCATGTATATACACACATATTTATATATGTGTGTGCATGTGAACATATAATTGTCTGTGTATGCATATGATGATATGATTATTTGTTATGAACCCATTACATGCAAGGTAGGTCCTTTGAGTGGAGAGGGACAGAAGTTCAAGGAATGTATGTGAGTAGAGACACAAAGATGAATAAAAGAACAGCACCCAGAAAACCGCATGGCAATATATATAACAAAAGTAAACACACACCGACCCTAGAAGTCATCAATCCAGCCCCTAGGTATACATAACATACTCCTCAAGAGAATGTATAAAACAGTTCAGAGCCACACCATTTGTAATGCCCTTAACTGGGGGCTACTGTCCATCAACAGTACACTAACTATATATATAGTGGTACATTTATACAATGGAATGGTCTATCTTAATAAAGATGAACAAAATATTGACACATACAACAAATTGGATGAATCTCACAAACATAATGAGTAGAAGAAGCCAGCCCCAAAGAGTATAGGCTGTGTGATTCCTCTTAGGTGAAGTTTTAAAACAGGCTACACTGATGCATGCTCTAGAAGTAAAGCTAATGATAATCTTGGCTGTTGACTAAAAGGGGACATGTAGGAGAATGGTTTCTGGGTTCTGGTTAGAGAAGTGTGCTATTCTGTGAGCATTCATCAAGCTTAAACTTGAACTTTATATATTTTTCTGTATGTCTGTTTTACTCCAATAGAATAAATCATTGCCCTCCAGATTATAACAGAATCTAAGAAAATGAGTACAACAATAATTTTAACATAAATCTAAAAAATATCAACAGAGTTTTTGTGCTAATTAGGACATTTTCAGCTGCAAGTAACAAGAAGGCCTACTCAACTAGTTTGTTCTAGAATATCTAAAATATGCCATGAAGTTCAGAGGTAGGGCAGTAATAAGATTGGCTTATTCATGGTCTCACCAAAATAAAAGATCCTAGTTCTTCCCATCTGTGGTCATCCATCCATCCTGGGACTACTCCCTTTGTTTTTATAAAATGGCAGCCATGACTCCAGAAATCATATCTACACAGGTAATATTAACCAGAATTGTATCTACCGTAATATCTTTGTCTTTCCCAGAGCGCTATGCTCTTACCTAGCAGACATTTCCTCAGAATTCATTGGTCAGAACTATATCGCATGACCACTCAAGCACTAGTCATTGCCAAGGGGAATAGGCTCACTGTGAATGGCTTCAACTAATCAGGATTTGCCCTGAGTCAAAATAAGGGATGGATAATGAAACTAAACCAGGGTCTGCCAGCAGGTGAACATGGGGAAAGGCTACTGGCTGTGCAATCACAGGAGCACAGAACACAATGGGGTTGGGTGAACAGGGGGACATTTGGTTGAGACACTCAAAAATAATTTTGTGAAAAGAGGATGCAAGGATTTTAAAAGGTGAAGCTGGGAAGTAACTTCAAGCTGGTGGGAACAGGTGTGAAAGTCTGAGGTGTGTCCAGACACAGGAAACAGTCAGGTTGTGTCTTTTAAGAAAGATGTGGGAGATTATGTAGAATGGTTTTGGTCACTGAATGGGGCAATAAGTGCTTGATTTAAGGTAATATAAAGTTACTGAAAGTTTCTTGGAAGGAATGTCACATGACCAAGAGTCTTGGCAGTAGTCATGTAAAGGTTTGTCTGATAATAATATATTTGTTATCTATTTCTGTGTAACCAATTATCTCTAAAAGTTCGTGCCTTAAAACAACAAACTTTTTTATTATCCCACAGTTTCTACAAGTAAAGAATTTGGGAATAGTTTACCTGGCGATTTTATTTCATGGTCTTTCATGATGGTGTAGTCAAGATGTTTCCTGGGGTTGTAGTCATCTGAAGGTGTGACTGGTACTGGAAGGTCCACCTCAGAGGTCCCTCATTCAAAGGGCTGTTGACAGAAGATTTTGAGCTCTTTGCTACATGAATCTCTCCACAGGGCTGTTTGAGCTTCCTCACAATATGGCATTTAGTTTCCCCTAGAGTTAGTGGTCCTAAAGATGGGGAAAGAGGAAACTGCCATGACTTTTATGACTTCCTTTCTGAGGTGGTCAATCTTAAGGTAAAATATGATTTCTGCCATATTGTATTTGTTATAAGAGAATCACCAAGTAGAGCCCACACTCAAGGGATGGGAATTGAGCCCTACCTCCAGAAGAAAAGAAGGAGAATCAAAAAATATGTGAACATACTTTAAAACCATGGCAGATGAATCCTGATGTCTTATTTTCAACTTACCTGGTACCTGTAGTAGGGCCAAGGAGGACACAGCCATCCTGAGAACGTGAGGTGTTTTGCAGCTAGCTAACCTCATAGCTGCTTATTCCTTGTTGCTCCTCAACCCTCTTCCACTATTGATCAGTGGCCAGACTGTCTCTGGCCAAAATGAATGCTCACTAACAAGAACTTTAATTTTAGGTGATAGTGTTGACAGAGGAAACTTTACCCCAAAAATTAGCCTGCGTTGACTCACCTATATTTGCCACATATGGATAATGTTTCTCCCTCTAATTTTCAGAACATTATCAAGCATCTGAGAGACACCACCTGGTCGATCTCAACACAGTATTTTTCCCAAATTTGATTTATGGGAAAATCAAATAGTTGTCTATACAAAATGTGCACACCCACAATGTCTAAATATTGCTCCCTTGGGACTCCAACTTGAGTTGCCCTAAGCATTGCCCAGACAGATTTCTGGTTTGAGTTTATAATAAAGCCAGGAGGTAAAAGACCATCTTTGACTGGCTCAGGATAAAAAATAATGAGATGGAAATTCCCAAACACACCAACTTGGTTGTCCAACAGAGGATGTTTTAGGGAGAAAGGAAAGGGCATTCTCAAAATGCTATTCCCCAGACCAAGAGCACCAGCACCACCCAGAAACCTGTTAGAAATACACATTTGCAGGCCTACCCAGCCCTACCAAGTCAGAAACTCTGGGGTAGGCCCAGCTCTCTGTTTTAAGAGTCTTTTCTAACAAGAGATTCTGCTATGTGTTCAAGTTTGAGAACCACTGCTTTAGAAAAATCTTCCCCCCAACTCATCACATGTAATTTAATAATGCAGCTGGGCTGGGTGCCTTCATTGGTTCTTTTTCATGCACAAACACCATCGCAGTAGTTGCACAGAGAAGTGGGGACACAGGATACACAGCACAATGACACCAACAACCACTCAGACAGCACCAGAGCCCAGGTTCCCCAATTTCAGAAAGTGGAAAATGTTTTGTGTGCTTTCAATAAGGAAAAGAAGAAGGGAAAGGGGAAGAAAGAAAGAGGAAGGGAAGGAAAGAGATTTTTAAAGTATTTTCACACTTGATTTCATAAGACATCAATTCTTTCTAAAGACAATCACTGAATTCAAACGCTAGCAATCTTCACAGCAGATTTACTAAGTTAAAAATTTTTAAATAAGTTTGTGCTCTATAAAACTCATTGTTATTGAGTTTAAATCTTTAAAAGAACAAACATCCCATCAGAGATGCATCTGGTAATTTAGAACTTGCTCCCACACAACTAGTGTGCTTTCATCTCACGATAATGTGAAGGGAATCACTGATCATATTTCCTTCTTCCTGAAAACTGGAAACCAAATCAGCAAATGGACATCAATCAGCCTTTGGAATAAGAGCCTCACCTGGCTTTGTGTCACTTTTCCTGTCTCTATTTCCTCTGCCTAATTCCCTTCCCTTACCATCTATCTACCTTGTGTATTGTTGCTATTTTTGTTAGACATTTCAAATCCTTTTAGGAATGAGGCTGGCAATAACTGAATACATTTAAAAGGGGGAAAAAAGAGAAAGGTTATTTCCTCTAAGCAAACTGAAAACATGGGAAGAGAAGCACAGAGACAGCCATTGGTTCAGTAAGGCACAGAGTCCCTCCTTGGGCCTCACCTGGTGCTGTGGTTGCTGCCATCAGGCTGCAGAGAGGGGACAGAACAGCTATGAGTAGCAAGAAAGCTCTTTGCACAAGTCATTTTTGGAGTTAGGAAAAGGGAGGAAAGAAAACTGCAGTCCCCACTTCCATGTCTTCTGAGGTGGACCAGTTTCTATCCTCCTCACTTGGAGACTAAATCAGTATCCATACGGCAGGCAACCCAGGTCCAAGTACGTCTCATGTTGGTATCATGCACCAGCCTTGGATCTAGACCACCCTGACTCCACTCTGCTCAGAGGTTTGTGCAAGACAGGACAGTGGTGTCAGGGCAGGAAAGTACTGACTACCAGGAGCACCTAATTCAAGTTTATTTAAAAAGCTGAGACCATTTTTGTTTTGAGCTTCTATTTGCTTAGTTTGGAGGAGGTAAAAGTGTATCTTTCTTGAGATGCTACCCTGGAGGGACTCACTTCAACTCCAGGGCAATCTGCTTGGGAAGGAACTGGGAATCAGCCATAGAGCAGGGACTGCATAGAATGACCCACTTCACCAGCCAGCAGAGCTTCCCAGGAAAATTTCCATACACAACTCTGTGAGGACTGCAGTGTCAACCTTGACCAGTCACTTCTGAGCCCAGTTACATCCATAATGACACTTCTCTCCTGTCCCCCACCCCTATAGCATGACAGATGAGGGGTTTCATGGAACATGTCCCCGAGCTGTGATGGGAATCCGTCTCACTCCGCTGCAGAAAAAATATATATCCCCGAACAGCTGTGAGGAATTCTTTCATTACTCATCTGCAATTTTACGGCTAGTCCTCACTTCCTCTTTTTACAATAAAATATGAAAACAGATTCAACAGCATATTCTGACAATGATTGTTTTCAGATAGCGAGGCTGGGACGGGGGAGGTGGCAGAGAGAACACTAGAAAGAGAACAGAAGGTTTGTGATGCACTGTGTTTGTGAAGCCTTTGTAACGCTGCTCCCACCCCTCCACCCCCATGAAGAGGGATCATGGGGAATCACAAATAGAGCTGCCCCTGCAGGGTGGAAGGTTGAGGAGGTGTCCCAGGTGGCTTGATCTGCACAGTGAACACACAGGGTCAGCTTGGGTCTGTATGCTTCTGTTCAAAAGCTTTTTGTTGGGACTAATTTACACCATCCGGAAATTAGACTGGGGGAGTTGTGTGCAGAGTAAAAGGTAAATGATACCAAAGGCAGAAATTTTCACAGAGTAAAGAAAGTGCAGATAGATGCCCAGAGATCATATGCTCAATGTTGTCCATGTTGGCAAAGAAAGTTCCAGTTCTATTGAGAAGATGCACACCCTTCGCCAGTGGTCTCCAGAAAAACACCTTAAGGTCAATGTAGGCCATCAGAGAGATCCTGGGGGAAGAGGAGGTGGGAAAGCAAGCAGTAGAGTAGACCACAGTCAGCCTGGCCAGAAGGGGCCTGGCCAGCTCAGTCAGAGCTTAACTAACCTCCACAGACGGAGCAGCTGGAGATCACACACACTTATTCTTTCTAGTTTCTGCAGGTCAGATGTCTGTACACAGCCTGGCTGGTTTCTCTGCTTCAGGGTCTCACAAGGCTGCAATCCAAATGTTGCCTGGGGCTGCAGTCTCAGCAGAGGCTGGGCCGAGGGAAAGCCTGCTTCCAAGCTGTCTCAGGTTGTTTGTAGAATTGATTTCCTTGCTATTGCCAGACTGCAAGTTTCAGTTTCTTGTTGGAGTCTAACCTCAGTAACTAGAGACTGCTCACAGTTCCTGGCCACATAGGCTTCCCCAATGTGGCCATTTCTTTCACGGCAGCATGCTCTTTCAAAGTCAGAAACAGGGTTAAGCTGCCAGAGAAATGGACTTTTTTTTTTTTTTTTGTACAGGGGATTGAACTCAGGGCCACTCTACCACTGAGTCACGTCCCCAGCCTATTTTGTGTTTTATTTAGAGACAGGGTCTCACTGAGATGGACTCTTACCTAACATGATCGTGGGTGTGACCTCCTGTCACCTTTGTCATGTTCTGTTGGTTAGAAGCAAGTCCTAGTCGGGGGAGGGGATTACACATAGCGGTAAACACCAGGAGGGATCATGGGACATCTTAGTCATGTCTTCAAGGGAGATAGCTGGAAGGAGAGATGGAGAGAAAGTGCATGCATAGATTAGAGGAATAAAGGGTGTGTTAAATTACAAGACATCATCTATGAATCTCAATGAATCTCAGAATCTGATCCTCATTTGGATGCTGATTTTTTAAATGCAAAAAGAACCTGATGTTTATGAGACAATTAGAAATTTGACTGCTAACTGGATGTATAATGATATTAAGAAGTTATTTTATAATTTTTAAAGTGTGGTAATTATGTTTGTGGACTTTTAATTAAGAGTCCTTGTCTTTCAGAATAGTGTACTCAAGAGACTTTTTTTTTTGAAGGGGTACGGGGGATTGAACTCAGGGGTACTTGACCATTGAACCACATCCCCATCCCTATTTTGTGCTTTATGTAGAGACAGGGTCTCACTGAGTTGCTTAGCGCTTTGCCATTGCTGAGGCTGGCTTTGAACTCGCGGTTCTCCTGTCTCAGCCTCCCTAAGTGCTGGGATTACATGCTTGCGCCACCACACCCAGCTCAGAATCCTTCTTAAGTATATACCCAATACAGATTTGTACCATCCATACCAAGCTCAAGAGATTTTCTTTAAAGAAAATTGAGGAGGGTGGGAGAAGATGTGACTGTGGATGAGGTAGGATTCCTGGAGCAGATGGTTGTGGGGCTGGGTGATGGCATGTAGGAACTCAAGATATTCTACGAACTTTTGTGGGTGTTCAAAATCCTCCATAAACTTTTTTAAATAGGCAAGTATTTGCTCTCAGTAGTAATCAGAAATGCAAATGGAAATCATGTTAAAATCATTTTTTTTGTTGTAAAATTGCTAGGTTTTTTTTTTTTTTTTTGTACTGGAGATTGATCCTAGGATTGCCTTAATCACTGAGCTCCATCTCCAGGCCTATTAATTTTTGATTTTTAGACAGGGTCTCACTAGGTTGCTGAGGCCAGCCTTAAACTTGTAATCCTTCTGCCTCAGCCTCCTGAGTCACTGGGATTATACAGGTGGGCCACCATGCTGGGCTCAGGATTTTTTTTTTCCTAAAGGATGATACTCACTGTGAATGAGGTTGAACTACAATAGATACTCTGATACATTGCTATGTGGAGTGGAAGGCATGGAAATAAATTGGTACACTCCCTGGAAAGCATTTTGGCAATATGTATCAAGAGTCTTATTCTTTGGTATAATAATGCCGCTCCCAGGAATTTATTCTTAAAAATAACCTCAAAATGGGTGATGCTTTTGTACAAAAATATTTACTGCAGGATCAGTAATAAGAATTTACCTTACCCAAATTACAGTCTGGCCATTGCTCCCAGCATCAGGGGGTGATCTTTAGGCCCTCTGCTGGATGGGTCCTGCCTAATGAGATTGCCTTTGTTTTCCTGGGGCCTTGGCTACTGGACGGGCTAATGCTATGATTTATGCTGGGAACTTTGAGCTATGCAGTATCTGCTCTACCTTTAGAGGTGCTGGAGACTACAGGTGCTGGAAAGCAGTCAACACTGGAGCCCCAGTGGAAACTCTGGACACGGAGGCTTGAATGAGCTTCCCTGGCTGGTAATATACTGTGCATATTGTAGCACATCAGTGTCAGGAAACCAACACTGTCTATGGCTCCACATGTAAAGGATAACTGGAAACTCTATGTCTGCAACTTTCCTGGATTTTGCTTTTTTACTTTCTAGTCACCATGAGATGAAGAGGCCCCTCTACCACGTGATCCTGCCATGAAGTACTCAGCATACAGTGCTTATCTAGCATGTGTGAGGCCCTGGGTCAATCCCTAGTTGCCACCATAGGCACAAACCAAACCTTTGAAACTATGAGCCAAAATAAACCTGTCTCCCTTTTAAGTTGATTATCTGAGGCATTTTGTCACAGTAACAGAAAGCTCACTAACAGAGTCATTTGAGTTTTTTGTTTGTTTGTTTGTTTTTTGTTTGGGGTTTCAAAAATACCAACAATGCCGGGCCCAGTGGCACACACCTGTAATCCCTGCAGCTCGGGGGGCTGAGGAAGGAGGATCACAAGTTCAAAGCCAGCCTCAGCAAAAGCAAGGCACTAAGCAACTCAGTGAGATGCTGTCTCTAAATAAAATACAAAATAGGGCTGGAGATGTCGCTCAGTGGCTGAGTGCCCCTGAGTTCAATCCCTAGTACCCCCCAAAATATAAATAAATACTAACAGCAAGGACCTCGTTCCTTGAGGGAGGCAGAGGGGCCTTAAATTGATAGCATGTTCAAAATATTTTGCTAAATATTGTCTCTAATCTCATGAGCTTCTGTTATTTAGAATCCTGGCAGTGGAAAGTGACTAAAAACTTTGCTGAGTTGCTATCTTCAATGTGCCCCGAAGCCCTCTGTGTTAAAGGCATGGTCTCCAGCTTGGGACTCTTGGGAGCTGATGGAAACTTTAAGAGGTGGGGACTGGTGGGAGGTATTGATGTCACCAGGGACAGGCCCTTGAAGGGGACTGTGGGATCCCAGACCCTTTCTCTCCCCCGTCTCTTTTTTTCCTGGCCATGAGATGAATGATTTGCGTTCACCATGCATTCCCACCATGATGGGCCACCACACACTCACAAGCAACAGGGCCCATTGATGACAGAGTAGAACCTCTAAACTGTGAGCCAAAGCGTTCCTCTTTATAAGCTGATCATCTTGCATACTTGTCGTAGCGACAGAAAGCAGACAAACACGAACTTCAATAAAGATGATTTTTGGTGTAAGAGTGCTGGAAGGCTGAAGCCAGTAATGAGTTGAGACTTGCAAAAAGAGCCCAAGGCATCAAAAATGCTTCTTTAAAGTTAAGTTGAGGGTAATAAGTAAAAAAGATGAGATGGGTCACTGTTTAGGAATAGCAGTGATTTTTATCAGAAAGAAGGCAGAACCTCTATACCCTAATTTGCTTCCATCTTTACTGTCAAATAAAATCTTTTACCATGAAATGGGTAACAGAAATGATAAGAGGAAATTAAAGCTCCGAGTGAAGAGATTATAAGCAGGGCCTCTTTTTTCTAGCTACACTAATGAATTAAAGTCACTTACCTCAATGAATTACCATCCAGGATGCTGATAACTCTTGCAAATGGGATTGCTAAATTGTTTTCACAATCTTGGAGGCAACCAGGAGAACAACAGCAGATTTTAGAAGATGAAAGTTGACGTGTATAAGAAACTATAGCTTGGATATAATGCATTACATTTCACTGAGTATTTTCACACAAATTCTTTGTTCTTACAACAACAACAAAAAAATTGGATCAAATGAAAGATTAAATATTACCATGAATGACTGAGACCCAGGCAGAGGCTTGCGATTGTGACGGTGGGGTGAATATAATTATGCTGTCCATCTTACAGTTACGGGAACTGAGGTTCTAATAGACTTGACCATGCTCCCACCCCTGGTTCAATCTGCAAATACAGGAGCTTAGTAATGACCCTCAAACAAAGCCTCAGATTCTAAAGAACATAAATGCTCCTAGAAAACAGTGGTGATCAGTGTGACAACCCATGGGTTCATGACAACGGACACACACACGTAATGTCAGATAGGCATCATTTCTATCTTGGACGTGGTATGTTTGTATTTCAGCAAAAGCTTTTCTAACCCCTCCCCTATCAGGCATGAGGCTGTGCTATTGGTTGACGGATAGTGGCAACTTGAGGTGTCAACCAAGAAAACTAGGAAGTTGTGTTTGTGGGGCTAGAAGCCCAGTCCACATGGGTTGGGCTTGGAGCCTGGTTACTATGAAAACCTGCATTTTGCTTTGCTTGTAATTATATTACTGTAAGCAATTGACTGTACCTCTCAGGCATTTAAGGGAAATGGATTTTTCTGGGAAAACATTGCGGAACTCACAGTCCTGATAGGAAGAACGGGCAGCACAGGATGGTCAGCACTCAGTTGGCCAGAGGAACTGTCTAGTCACAGCTCTTTCCCTGGAATGCACAAGCCAGCATTGGCTCAGTGAGGGGACAAGGAGGCTTAGCTTTAGTAATTATGCTCACCTCTTGCATTTGGAGAAAGAAGCAGAGGGACTTCATTTAAACCTCACGAAGCAAGAGGAGAGGAGACCCCCCCTCCCCGCCCCACCAAACATAATCAAGTTATTGCTGGAATTGAGGTCAATGAACCGCTTTATTGACTTTTTTTTTTTGGTACCAGGGATTGAACCCAGGGGCACTTAACCACTGAGTCACATCTCCAGCCCTTTTTAAATATTTTATTTAGAGACAGAGTCTTGCCGAGTTGCTTAGGGTCTCGCTAAGTTGCTGAGGCTGGCTTTGAATTTGTGATTCTTCTGCCTCAGCCTCCTGAGCCACTGGGATTATAGGCATGCACCACCACACCTGGCTCACCTTATTGACCCTTGAGCAGGGTCCCAACAGGGCAGCTCAATGGGAAAACCTCTTCTTCTAGAGTCCACGTTAACACGTGGGGGACCTCAGAGGAAAAAGCACTCCCTTCCCACCTAACGACCAAGGTAGAGAGAGCTCTTTTCCTGTTAAAGTCCACCACCTCCATGCTTTTAATGGCAGAACTGGATTTGTAAAAATCCTAAAGGTAGATGAACAAACTAATCTAACAAAATAAAACCTCATTGTAATAGTTGTACAGTTCTTCCTGTAGGTCCAAATAAAACCAAACCATAGAGGTACAGACTGGAAAAGAACAGCTTTAGCTTTCGCACACATCAAAAATGCAAAGAGATTTTAGATTAGAACTATCTCAACACAATCTCCCAAGACCAGTGAAACAGGCCTTCAGCTATGTGAACACAAGCCCGGAAAGCAGAAGGGGATGTCCCCATGTTCCTGGGCTGAAGGTGGGAGGCCAGGCAGGATCAGGGAGGCTACCAAGGAGCTAAGAGGAGACGGGCGCCTGGCATGCTTTCAAGATAGAAGTTCTAATGAATGATATAAAGGCTGAGTCCAAAAAGACTTAAGGGGATGACCAGTGGGATAGTGAGAAGCTGGGGACCAAGGGAAAGAGATGGGAGCATATGGAGAGGTTACTACAGAGAAGCACCAGAAAGTAGATTTTGATCAAGTGTCAAAAATGCTTTCTGAGAGTTGAGATTTCTGACAATGATGAGCCCCGATCAGAGGCAGTGGTAATGCTTTACAGTGGCAGAAAGTTCACAGGTTGGTTGGGGAATGGGGCTGTACCACAGGCCCTGTCAATTCTGAATTTCTGTGATTCAGCCATTAAACAATGAATACATGGCCTCCTTTGGACTCCAAGTGCAGCCTCCAGCCTATTAGGAAACGTCAATTCGTGATGGAACTCAGAAATTGAAGTTCACGAAAGCCTCTCCGAAGCTGCCATGTTTGATAGTTAGCCAAGCTCCTGACACAAGAGTTCAAAGAAATTGAAGTCTTGTTTTTCCTGATGCCCATGGAGAGCTCGCGGTCACCTGGCTGTGGGCTGCAGCCCTCTGGGCGGAAAGCTTGTCTGAGTCAGTGCCTCTGTCAGGAGACAGATGGAAGCGGCCACATGACCCCTGGTCCCACATCCATTCCACCAAATGGAGAGACATGACAAGCCTTTTATTTTCAGGACAGAGCGTCATTGATTATTCCCCGTTAATGCTTCCCTGTCGATGGCAGGCAGGGACTAGAGGGAAATGGAAGGATGTGATATCCGGGCCCCCCAGAGGGAAAATCAATGTGATCTGGTTTGATATTTCATCCTAGGATAACCTCTCTCTCCAAGCTGCAGCCCACAGGCCACTGCTTCTCTCTCCACCAACTCCACCAGATATCTACGCAGCCTCACGCCCTCGCCAAGAGACAGGGAGGGGGGAGATAGAGAAGAAATGGCTACCAGGAATGATTCAACACTGCTTTCATTTTCTTTTATGATTTTATAGCAACTAAACACTCCACTTGGGCTTCCTCTGCAGTTTCAGATCAGAGGGGAAGAGACCACGAAGGCAGCTGAAGAAGAAACCCGTATCTGACTTATTACAGATGCATGGAGCAGCCAGCTCCTCTCTAAGGATGACCTTGGAAAACCGACAGCCTAGAAACTGCATGCCCCTTGGCACAATGCTGACAGTTACAAGTTCAGAGCAAGAGGCAAAGGCTTGAATGCAGGGAGGTGAGAGGGAAGAAGCAACCTCTTTCTTTGTGTACACACCACACGCACACACACACATCAAACACCAAAAGTGTTTATGTTCCCCCTTTCCCAAAAGGAACTCAACATTCAAAACAAAACTCTTGAGAATCTTGGATGTGACAGAAAGGGGACGTTCTGTTGCCTCCGGGATCTCAGGGTGAAGAGGAAGCAAAACTACTTAATGATCTTTTCAATGGGGATGCAAAACGGTAATATCCAGGTACGACACCCTCAATCTTTAGTTCCAACAGGGCTTCCTAATCAGCTTTTAATGGCTCAGTCCTACAGCCACGCAGGACACAATGTGCTGTTGCTTCTGGAAACCTCCAGGATTGTCTACTGCTATCCCCTTAGTTGAGGGGTTGCGTCGGGGAAGGAGAGGGATGGGTTTCCCTATTTTTCTTGCTCTCAGGGGCCAGGAATCATGGACTGAGCCCTCTGTCTGGGAGAGGCTGAACCAGGTGACCTTTCTGTTTATTGCTTGTAGAGAGAATGAATTCATGTTTTACACACCTAGCTGCCATTTGGTATGGTTTGAGCGTGTCCCCCAGGGGTTTACGAGTTGAAATTTAACCCCCATTGTGATGAATTAAGAGGGTGGAAAGTGAATCCTACTATGATGTTTAGAGGTGGGGTCTTTAAGAGGTGATTAGGATTAGACAATGTCTTTAGGGTGGAGCTCCTATGATTGAATGAATACAAGAAAAAGGAGAGAGACCAGGAAAGACCCACACATACTTCCTGTCTTGCCAAGTGATGCTTTGTGCTGCTCAGGACTCTGCCAGCAAGAAAACCATCACCAGATGCAGCCTCATAAACTTGCACTCTGGAACTGTGAGCCAAAGCAAACCTCTTTTCTTTATAAAGTTAGGCTGCCTCTAATCTTTTGTTATAGTAATGAAAAATGGACTAATACACTACCCAATGTGGATATTAATTCTATTAGAGTTCTTACAAGTAGAACTTTTCCCAATGCATTTCTAAATGTATAGGATCATATTGTCATGAACATGTGTTACTTTTTAATATTTTGAAAGCATTTGTCATAGCAGAACATGATCCATTTTATGCTACTCAATTTACAAATAACCAGCAAGGATTCTGCCACTGGGGCTGTGGAATATGAACATCCTAGAAGGTCTGGAGACTGTGTCTCTATGTACCCTGGATTCCCCTCCCTCAGCAATAAGTCTCATACTTTGAGACCTACCCCACCAGCTACTCAGTCATTCCTCTGCTGCCTGACTCTTTCATCTACTCCACATTGGCCAGATGGGAGCTCAGGTCCTTTCAGATTAGGGGAAAAAGGGTGCTAAAGACCTCCATGGGCAGATATGTGTCCCACACCAGGGGTTTTGGTGGGTAGGAAGGGGAATTACCTGAATCAGAACAGAGGCTGGCCAAACCAGAGGTCAGGAGCCCCATGTGTTTCTCTGTGCAAGTTCATTTTCAAATAACACGTGGGATTACAAGTGGCTTCATGACCTGTTGTGAAAAGAAACATCAGGGACCCTCAAGGATCCCTGAAACAAATGGTGAGAGGATCTCTTAGAGAGCCCTAGAGGAAGGACCTCTGTGCAGCACTTCTGGCCCAGGTCCTGGGCTTGGGGAGGAAGCAGGCCTATATATGCCCTGTCCAAGCTCTCAGACATTCCCTGCATTCAAAAACACTATCCAGTGGGTGCAGTGGTGCACGCCTATAATCTCAATGGCTCAGGAGGCTGAGGCAGGAGGATCATGAGTTCAAAGCCAGCCTCATCAAAAGCAAGGTGCTAAGCAACTCAGTGAGACTCTGACTCTAAATAAAAATATACAAAATAGTGCTGGGAATGTGGCTTAGTGGTTGAGTGTCCCTGAGTTCAATCCCTGGTATCCCCTCCCCCAATGCCAAAAAAACCCCACTTATCCATATACACACACAATTTATTGGTTTTCATTAAAAACAACATAGTTCCAGAAACAAATGCACAATCATAAGTGTATAGCTTTATGAATTTTCACTAAGAGAAGTGTATAGCTTTATGAATTTTCACTAAGAGAACTTAGTCCATTTGTGCTACTATAATAAAATACTTGAGACTAACATAAGAACAGAAATTGACTGACACTCAGTTCTGGAGGCTGGAAATTCCAAGATCAGGGTTCTGGCATCTGTGAGGATGCTTCAACCTCTTGAGCCAGTGGGATTATAGGCGTGCACCACTACACCCACTGGATAAGTGCTCTTGCTGCAACCTCACATTGTGGAAGGCAAAAGCAGATGGACTCAGTCCCACAGTCCCTTTTGATAGGGACATTAATCAAGACATGAGAGTGAAGACTTCATGACCCAAATATCTCCATTAGGCCCACCTCGCAACATCGGTGCATTGGGCATTGAGCTTCTAACACATGAACTGTGGGGACATATTCAGAACATTCATGAACACATCCTATTAACTAAGGCCCAGAGCATTGTTACCTCATTTTCCGGGGGCTTTTTGTATCTCTACAGTTATTGTTTACACCTATGCACAGCATGACCCTGATTTGTAACAGCAAAATTCAGTTTTGCTAGTCGTGTTAGTCAGCTTTCTTTAACTGTGACAAAATTCCTGAGATAAACAACTTATAAGGAGGAAAGGTTTATTTTGACTCATGATTTCAGAGGTTTCAGTCCATGTTCACTTGGCCCTGCCCAGTACATAATGGCGAGAGCACAAGCGACAGAGACCTGCTCATCTCATGGTAACAGGAAAGAAAAGAGCAAGGCAGGGAAGAGCCAGTCACAACATCCCCTTGAAGGGCTTGCCCCCAGTGACCTAACTTCTTCCCACTGCCCCTTATGTCAGATCTGAATTGACCCCCACAGGCTCATATGCTAAAAGTTTGGTTGCTAGCCTGTGGCATTGTGGGTCACTGCAATGAGGAAGTAGGTCATTGGGGACACATCACTGGAAGGCATGTTGGGACTCTGGCCCCTCTCTCATTCTTTTTGCTGAGCAGTTTTGCTCTACTACATGCTCCCCACCATGACCCACTGCCCTGCCATGGCCCAAAGCACAAGGCAACCAAGCATGGGCTTCAATCTCTGCAACCATGAATCAAAATAAAATCTTCCTTACTTATAAATTGATTATCTCATGTATTTCATTACAATGATGGTAAAATGACTGAGTTAAGGTCCCACGTGCTGAAGGTCTCAGCACCTCCCAGTAGTGCCCAGGTTGGCACCCAAGCCTTTAGCACTTGGGCCTTTGGGGAAACATTTACAATCCAAACCATAAACTGTTCTCAACCTTAGAAGTGTTATGGTTTGGATCTTAAATAACATGTGTTCTCCTCTGTGGCTTCTTTGTTGAGCACTGTATTTCTAAGATTCATCCATGTTGCTGCATATGATTTGCTTCCCTTCCTTCCTGTGTACATAACATGATTTATGAACTCATCACCCTTCACTATGTCTGTGTGTCCTGGTGCACATGTGTATGCACAAACCTCTATTGGGTATATACTTAAAGGATTCTAGTGTACTGGGTTTGCATATGTTTAATGGACATTGTCAAATACCTTTTCCAAGATTGTTGTACCAATAAACACCCTAGGCAGCAGTCTGTGGAAGTGTCTGGTGTTCTGCATTCTTTCTAGTCCAGTGTTGTGATCTTTTTAATTTCAGCCATCCTGTTGAGTGTGTAGTAGTATCACATTGTCATTTTAATTTGCATTTTATTGATGGCTAATGATGTTTAAGCATTATTTCATACATTTATGGTTCATTAGGATATTCTTTTTTGTAATGTTTTCTGCAGTTCATTTGCCCATTATTCTGTGAAATTATTTGCTCAATTTGTAATAGTTTGAAAAATAGATTCTGGATCAAAGTCCTTTGTCAGATAAACATATGCAGATCTAATCTCCTACTCTAAGGTTTGTCTTTTAAATCTTATAGGGGTTTTTGATAAATAAAAGAAAATCTAATTTTAATATACTCTAAAGAATCAGTCTTTTTCTTTTTTTGTATTTTAAGAGATCATTTCCCTACCTTAAAAGTAATGAAGATCTTTTCCTCTAAGCTTCATTGTTTGCCCTTATTATATGCAATGTAGCAGACTTGGTCATGTTTGAGTTGTGAAAATAGGGATTGAGATTCATATTATAAATGAATACCCAGATGAGTCAGAGAGCCTATTGGAAAGGTCATGCATTCCTCACTGCACCACATCACCAGTTTTGTCCTCCGTCAAGTGACTACCTGCGTGTGGGACAGTTTCTAGACTCCTTTCTGTTTCATTGGTGTATCAGTCTGTCCTTGCACCCATACAACCTGGTATTAATTACTATAACTTAAGAAGTCTTCATACCTGGCAGTGTAAGTCTTCCAGCTTTTTTCCTGTAGCACTGTCTTATCTATTCTTGGTCTTCAACATTTTCATTAAATTTTAGAATCAGCTTGTTAATTTCCCCCAAAATATCTGCTGCGATTTTTACTGAGACTGCAGTGATGCAATAGACCAATTTGGAAAAAAATTGACATCTTCAGAATATTGAACTTTCCAATTAATTCATAAACCAGCAGATCTATTTATTTAGGTCTTCATTTTCTTGCTATAATTTTTAATAAAAGTTGTTTCACATGTTTTATTAGGTTTATTTCCAGTATTTTATGTCTTTGATACTATTATAAATGGTATTCAAATTTTTAATTTTAGAACTGTTTATTGCAGATATAGAGGAATACAGATGATTTTGTATAATGACTGAATCCTTTGGCATTTTAAATTTATTTATTTCTAATAAGCATAATAGATTAATTGTACTTTAACAATCATATCTGTGAATCAGGACAGTTCTATTTATTCCTTGACAGTCTATAACTTTTTTTCTTGCCTATTGCAATGGTTAGGATCTACAGTACAATGTTGAATATAAGTAGTATTAGGAGGCATTCCTATCTCAGGAAGAAAGCTTTTGATATCTCACTATCAACTATGATGTTTCTGTAAGATTTTTATTGATTATCTTACCAGTTTAAGAAGTTGCTGTGGGGCTGGGGTTGTGGCGCAGTGGTAGCGTGCTCGCCTAGCATGCGTGAGGCACTGGGTTTGATCCTCAGCACCACGTAAAAATAAAATAAAGATATTCTGTCTGCCTAAAACTAAAAAATAAATAAAAAAAAAAAGAAGTTGCTATGCATTCCTAGTGTTTATTATGAATTAAGTATTTGGTTTGCTGAAATACTTTTTTGGCATCATTCTCTTGAGATGACCTTATTTTTCTTCTTATAATGCTAATTTAGTGAAATATTAATTTTAAATTGATATTTAATTAATATATCATAAAATTTATCTTTTCAGACAGTACAATTCTGTAGTTTTCAATATATTCACAAAATTGTCCAATCATAGTGATTATTTAATTCCATCATGACTATTTAATTTTTGTACTGGGGTTTCAACTGAGAGGCACTCTACCACTGAGCTACATCCCCAGTCCTTTTTATTTTTGAGACAGGGTCTCACTGAGTTGCCCATGCTGGCCTTGAACTTATGATCCTCCTGCCTCAGCCTCCTGAGTTGCTAGGATTATAGGCGTGTGTCACCATGCCCAGTTCCAGAACCCAAACTCCATCCCTATTAATAGTCACTGCTCATTCACTTTGCCCCCCAACCCTGGAAACTGCTAGTCCACTTTCTGTCTCTACGAATTTGCCTGTTCTGGACATTTCATATAGGAGGAATCATACAACATGTGCCCTTTTGAGTCTGGCTGTTCTCAAAACTTAGCATACATAGTCTCAATTCTATGTTGTAGTATGAATCAGTACTTTATTACTTTTTTGTAACTGAATAATGTTCTATTGTGTAGATATACCACACTTCATTTATCCATTCAGTAGTTGACAGACATTAAATAATTCTGGTATGAACATTTGTGCACAACTTCCTATTAGGACATGTTTTCAATTCTCTTGGATATATACCTAGGAGTGTGTATAAAAAGGTATCTTCTGGTTTTGATGTGCATTTTCCTAATGACTAATAGTACTGAGCATCTTTCATATGCTTATTGACCATTTGTACATCTTCTTTGGAAAAGTGTTTATTCAAGTCCTTTTCCTATTTTAAAGTTGGTTTGTTTACCTTTTTATTGCTGAGTCATGTTCTTTATGTGTTCTAGATTCTGGACCCTTATATAATTTGCCAATATTTTCTCCCATTGTGTGTGTGTTTTCCAGTACTGGGGATTGAACTGAGGGTTTTGGATCTGCTGGGCAAGTGGTCTACTCTGAGCCCTACTTTTCTTGACAGTGTCTTTTTGAGCACAAGCTTTAAGTTTTTATGAAGTTTGATAAAACTCTGGTAGCTTCTGCTTTTAGTGTCAATATCTAAAAATCCATTGCTTTATTCAATGTCATAGATTTATGCCTATGTTTTCTTGTAAGAGTTGTGTGGTATTAGCACTTACATAGAAATCTTTAAACCATTTTGAATTAATTTTCCATATTGTGTCCGGAGGAATCATTATGTGGATATCTGGTAGTCTCAGCTGATCTGTTGAAAATATTGTGTAATATTAAGCCAATGTTACATTTTTAAAATGAATCATCATTGGACCTTACATGCCAATATTTTAAGATATTTATGAGAAGGATCATGAGAGATGCTGGTCTATAATTTTCCTTGTCACACTTTGACATTAAAATTATGGTGATCTCAAAATGAACTGGAAATTTTCTTTTCCTATTATTTGGAAGAGTTTATATAAGATTAGTATCATTTATTTAAGTGTTGAAAAGAATTTACTAGTGAATTCTGGACTTGGAGGTTTGTGGGAAAATTTTAGTATAAATTTAACTTCTGAAATAGATGTAAACCATTCAAATTTTCTATTTATTCTTGCATTGTTATATTATGCTTTTCTAGAAATACTATTTACTTTGGATGTTTGAATTTACTGGCATAAAGTTCTCTATACCATCTTCTTATGGTAATTTGTGACTTCTTTCTTATTATTTTTTAAAGCAGCCCAGATAAATTGAGCTGAAAGTATAAAGTTTCCATATACTCACTTTCCCCATACACAGACTCCTCCACTGTCATTCCCCACCAGAGTGGTATATTTGTTATAGTTGACAAACCTGTACCAACACTTCATTACCACCTAGAGTCCACAGTTTATACTAGGGCTCACTCTTGGTGTTATCTATTCTATGGGTTTTGAAGAATGTGATAATGACAATTATCTACCATCATAGAATCATATGGGGGTATTTTCACTACCCTAAAATTCCTCTGTCTTCCACTTATTCATCCTTTCTACTGCCTAAACACTGGCAAAAACAGTCTCCACAGCTTTGTCTTCTAGAATGTCATGGGGTTGGAGTCATACAGTATTTAGATTTTTCTTTAGCTTCTCTCACTAAATAATATGGCTTTAACTTTCCTCCATGTCTCTTCATGGCTTGATAGCGTATTTTTTCCTAGTACCCAATAATATTACATTGGATAGATGTACCTACTGAAAGAGACAACTTAGTTTCTTCCAAGTTCTGGCAATTATGAATAAAGCACATCTAAGTGCAGGTTTTTGTGTGGACCTAAATTTTCAGCTCATTTGGGTAAACACCAAGGACTACAACTTCCAGACCAAATGGTAAGAGTATGCTTCATTTTACGAAGCTGCTAACTGTGGAAGCACAGTGGCTATGCCATTTTGTATCTCCACAATGAGCATTCCTAGTGCTTCATATCCTCACCAGCATTTGATTTTGTCACTGTTTTTGGTATTAACCACTGTAATGGTATTTATTTTTTAATATTTTTTTTTAGTTGTCAATGGACCTTTACTTTATTTATATGTGGTGCTGAGAATCGAACCCAGTGCCTCACACATGCTAGGCAAGTGCTCTACCACTGAGCCACATCCCCAAACCTGTAATGGTATTTCATTATGTTTTTATTTGCAATTTCCTAATGATATAAGTATCTTATCATGTACTTATCTGCCATCTGTATGTCTTTTTTAGTGAGTTGCTTTGTTTAGAGCTTTTGCTCATGTTTATATCTAGCTGTTTTCTTATTGTTGAGTTTCAAGAGTTCTTTTTCATCTTTTGTATTTTTTGTTTTGTTTTGGGTTTTTTTTTGTACTGGGGATTGAACTCAGGGGCACTCGACCACTGAACCACATCCCCAGCCCTATTTTGTGTTTTATGTAGACAGGGTCTCACTGAGTTGCTTAGCGCCTCGCCATTGCTAAGGCTGACTTTGAACTCGCGATTCTCCTGTTTCAGCCTCCCTAAGTGCTGGGATTATAGGCTCACCTTTTGTTTTGATTTCTTTTTTTTTTTTTTTAGGACAAGGTCTGTGTTGCCCAGGCTAGACCTGAATTCATGATCCTCCTGCATTCACCTCTTTAGGAATAGCTGAGATTATAGGCATGTGTCACTGTGACTTGCTAAGAATTCTTTCTATATTTTGGATAATAGATCTTTATAAGATGTAACTTTTGCAAATATTTTCTACCAATCTGTGGCTTGCTATCTTATTTTCTTCACTTACTGCCATTATTTTTTTTTTTATCAGTCCTGTCAGAGGTTTGCCAATTATATCAGTCTCAAAGAATCAACTGCTGGGTTTGCTGCTATTTTTTTCTACTTCTTGAGACATACTTAAACTGATTTTTTTAGCCATTTTTAATTTTTAGTCGTTTTGTCTTTTTTTCTCATTCACAGTGCTGGGGATCAAAACCAGGGCCTCACACACACTTTAGCCACACATTTGCCATGATAGTGTGTTATCAAATCTTATTATTGTTAATAAATTTTTCTTATTAAACATATTAATATGCGTAGGGGTCATTTGTATTATCTCTTCTATGAAACATCTCTATTAATTTTCTTGGCTCAATTTTATATTGGATTATTAGATAAATTAGCTGCTCAACTTGGTGGAATTACAAATATTTTGCCAGGTTCTCATTTGCATTTGCTTATGGTACTATTATCATGAAGAAATTTTTTATCACTATGAAATCTAATCCAGCTATCTTTTCTTTTATGGCTTCCAAATCTTAGGTTATAAAAGAATTCTATTTTTTCCTATTGCTTTTAGAATTTCAGTTTTTAATGTCTAAATCTGCAGTTTGTATGGTATGCAGTTTGTCTGGTGTAAGGAGTGATGTATGGATCCAAACTGTTTTCCAGAACACACTACACAGTGGTCCTTAACCCATTTACTGAATAATCCTCCCTCCAATTGAAAAGCTATCCTTATCATATCTTCAATTCCCATATTGTTTAGATCTATTTCTGAACTGTTCTATTCATCTGTCTATTCACAAGTTTTTACCACACTGTTAGTTGCTATAGGTTTATCAATTTGAATGTCCAGAAGAGTTGAGTTAGTCTATCAACTGTCTCCATCTTGGTTATTCACACTTATTTATTTTTCCATAAGAATCAGCTTATATAACTCTTTCTAAAACTCTTACTGGTGTACTTACTTGAGACCTCATTAAATTTGTAGATTAACTGAAGGGAAGTAATATGATACTGATGATTCCTATGTAAGAATATGGTTATGTCTTTCCATTTGTTCAGGTCTTGTTTTGTGTTCTTCGTTTCCATTTTAAAGTTGTCTATAAATACTGTGAGTTTATTTCTAAGTATTTTATTTTTTAAGCTTTCTTCTGCTATTTTAAAAAGAATTTTTCTTCCCATACAGCATGGAATTGGACATTGTATATACAAAGATTATTGATTTCTGAAAATTAATTATTCTTACTTTGTAAGTTTTTGGTTAGTCCTCTTTAGTTTCTTGGTAAACAATCTAACATGTCATCTGCAAATTATAATTTTATTCTCTCTTCCCTTCTAATTTCTGTGTCTTTAATTTCTTTCTCTTGTCTAATTGTTTTAATACCTGCAGAACAATTTTAAATAATAGTGATGATTAGTGGACATCTTTGTCTTGTTCCTGGCTTTAATGAAATTGCTTCTGGTATTCTCAATTAAGCACAACGTTGGCTTCTGATTGAGATAAATATATTTTATCATATTACAGAAACACCCAGCTATTCCTAATATTAAATGATCCTTGCATTCCTGAAGTAAGCGCCACTTAGTCATGGTGAATTACTTTTATCTAGAGCCTTCTGACTTAGTTCAGATCCTAGCACCACCATTTGTATTCAGGCAAAACACTTTACCTCTTATGATTGTTTCTTAAACTTTAAATTTTCTCTATTTTAAATGGATACCTACTCATTAGGTTCTGTGCTAACTATATGGAAAGTTGAACATTTTTTTGTGTTTAAGAATTATTTTGCATTTTTTTCCCATGGGTAGTCTATTCATATCTCTTCTCCATTTTTTTCTATAGAATATCCTCTATAGAATATTTTCTCTATAGAATATCCTCTATAGAATATGTTCTATAGAATATTTTTGGAACTTTTTTTTTAAAAGTCTTTATTTTTATGTGATGCTGAGGATCGAACCCAGTGCCTCACGCATGCGAGGCAAGCACTCCACCACTGAGCCACAATTCCAGCCCCCAAAAGTTCTTTTTAAACTGGGTGCAGTGGTGCATGCCTACAATCCCAGTGATTCAGGAGGCAGAGGCAGGAAGATCCTAAATTCCAAGTCAGCATGGGCAACTTAGTGAAACCTTGACTCAAAATAAAAAATTAAAGGTCAGGCGTGGTGGCACATGCCTGTAATCCTAGTACTTTGGGAGGCTGAGACAAGAGAATCACAAGTCCAAAGACAGCCTCAGGAACAGTGAGGTGCTAAGCAACTCAGTGAGAACCTGTCTCTACATAAAACACAAAATAGGGCTAGGGATGGCTCAGTGGTCAAGTGCCCCTGAGTTCAATCTCTGGTACCAAAAAAAATAAATAAAAATTTTAAAAAATTAAAAATTAAAAGGGCTGGGGATGTAGCTCAGAGGGCCATTGGGTTCAATCCCCAGGACTACAAAAAGAATTGTTTATACATGAATAATTTGCCCATAATTTGTGACATGAATTTCAAATGTTTATCAGTTATCACTTTTATTTTAGTTTGCTTACAGTATATTTGCATGTAAAAGTTGTTAGGTTTTTTTCCCATGAAGTCATATGTATCTGATTGCATCTGGATTTTAAGCGGTATTTGGTGGTAGAGGATTACATTTTGGCCCTAATCCTTCACCTTCCCCTATATCCTCACCCTTTGCCCTATGAATTTACAATACCTTCCACACCAAAGCAACAGAGGTGTTTCTTAACTGGCCCAAGGGGAAGGCCTGGAGCAGAGCTGCATCAGCTGAGCTGGATGGATTATACAATAGCTCACAATAAGCAGGGGGTGGGGGCTTGTCCACTCCCAGGCTACAGAACCAGAGGTCACCAATCTTTTTCTAGGTCAGATTGTAAATATTTTAGGGCTTGCAACCACACAATGTCTCTGTCCCATGTCTTCCTCCTCCCCTTTTACTGAATCATTTAAAAATGCAAAAGTCATTCTCAGATCACAGTAGCTCCCAATGTTCCTAGGGCCCAGTTTGGCTCACAGGCCATAGCTTACTGACCCCTGTTACCAAGGAATTTATTCTGCTTCTTCTCTAGTAATTCATGGTCAAAATTGTACAAAATTTTAATCAAACTGAAAATTATACTGACAGGTGTGAGAAACAGATCTAACTTCATCTAGGTGACTATAGATCTCCATACAGCTACAGAATTATATCCAGTTACCTCAACACCATTCACTCTTATAGTCCATCTTCTACTCCATTGACTCTGGACACCACTTTTATTTTATCCCAAATATTCATGTGCAATTAGGCCTATTCCTGAATTGCTGCTTTTGGTCCATTCATCTGTCTATCTACTCACATGCCTATACCAGACTTTCAGAATTATAGGTTTTATGTTTTAGTATGTTGTAGAACAAGCTCTCCCCTTCCAGGGCCTTTTCAGGGTTTGGGGGGTTTTTTTGGTGCTAGTCTTGCACATTTGTTCTACCAAATGAATCTTATCATCAATAAGTGTTCAGCTCCAGAAAAAGAACTAATAGTATTTTAAGGATCACATAAAATCTTTCTACGGTCCTAGATTTTTAAACTATTGATTAGATTTGTTTAATGTTATAGGACTAATTAAGCTTTTCCTTTCTCCTGATTGAATTTTGGTAGATGATATCTTCTCCTAGGAATTTGTCCCTTTCATCTAAGCTTCTAAATTTATTGGGTAAAGCTGATCATGGTATTATTTTATTAATCTTTTAATCTCTGCCATATCTATAATTATTTCCTTCTTTGGTTTGTGTTTTTAATATTTTTTTTTGGTTGTTGATGGATCTTTATTTATTTATATGTGGTGCTGAGAACTGAACCCAGTGCCTCATGCATGCTAGTAGGCAAGCACTCTACCACTGAGCCACAACCCCAGGCCAGTTTGTGGTTTTTAACTGTTTTTTTTTTTTTTAATTTTTTTTTAACAACCTTTATTTTATTTATGTATTTTGTATGTGGTGCTGAGGATCGAACCCAGTGCCTCATGCATGCAAGGCAAGCGCTCTACCACTGAGCCACGACCCCAGCCCCTTTAACTGTTATTTATATGCTACATGACTATCTGTGGGAGTTCTTTTTTTTGTTTGTTTGTTTATTTGTTTTTTGTGGCGGTAGGGATCAAACCAAGGGCCTATGCAGGCTAGGCAAGTGCTCTACTACTAAGCCATATTTCAACTGTTTCATTTTTTGTCATTCTACTGTGCATTTAGAAAAAAAAATTTTTTTAACACTGGAGGATCAATGAGGAAACTAACCCAAACAGTAAAACAATTCAGTAAAGAGGCAGGGTATAAAATCACATACAAAAATGAATATCATTCATATACAGAATAACCAGTTAGATATAGAATGGCAGAGAAAACCTCCCACTTACCTCCACTTTACCAGAAATAAAGACACTTAAATACTCAGGGTTAACTAGAAATGCACAACACCTATACAAGGAATATTTTTAAATACTACCAAAAAGGCACAAAGACAGACTTGAACAAACAGAAACACATCCCCGGAAACACATCCCCTGTTCGTGGATAGGACAACTCCACATTGCAAAAGTGTCAGTTCTTCTTAATTAGTTAATGGCAAAACAGTATCAATAAAAAATCAACATAATTTATTTTAATGGAGTCAGACAAGTTGATACTAAATTTCATAGGGAAAAATAAACATGTAAGAATAGGCAGGAGTACCCTAAAAGAAAAATTATGAATGGGACGAGCTCTACTGGTCATTAAAACTCATTAAAGTCTCTAAAATTCAACAGTGTGGTCCTGTGCACAAGTAGTCAAGTAGTTCATAGAG
>CM053401.1:23318252-23560498 GCA_028644305.1 Xerus rutilus
TCATGAATTGATGGTTGCATTAAAATCTCCAACTAATATTGTATGTTTCTTCCTGAACCTCCTATAGTTGATAATATATAAATGGCTGTTCTGTTATTTGTGCAGGTATCTATTATATTTTCACTGTTGAGTGCCTTCTTTTGCATTATATGATGCTCTTTTTTCTTTTAATTCTTCTTTAGTCCAACCTTCTCTGACATCAAGTGTACCACTGGTTTTCTTGTTGGTTTTGCTTGGCTTATCTAGCCCAACCTTTCCCAACCATTCTGAATCTTACAACACGGAATTAATGTTTGCTTGACATTTTTGTCTTTTACTTATTGGTAAGTTTACTTAACCATGGCAGATTTGTTTGGCCTTATTCTAGTTTTTAAAAAATCACTTATGTGGTTTGGTTGTGTATATATGTTTTTTTCTCATAATTAACAGTCTGAATTTTTCTTCTAGCAATGATCTTTTTTAATTGCATTTTCACAGAATCCCCTAAAGTCCTCTATTTCTTTAGTCAATATATCTTAATTCGCTACTATAAGCAATGATTAGAATATTTATTTGTTCTCCCTACTATCTTAATAATGGGATGTAAAAGTCATTTTCCTATTTCTATATACAAAAGCTCCTAATTTAAACGCTGGTCAATCAGAAGCTGTGCAGGAAAAATACTGACCAAAAGCTCACATTTATTCACTTTTAGTACTAGAGGATTTAGGAAACTTTAATTACAGCATGGTACTAATGAGGTGGAAATCATGGGATAAGACCTTAGTGCGAGCCAGCTGAATTGGTTTTACTCTATGGATGGGGTATTTTCTGCAGGCTTAAATGACTGCAAAGGTGCTCAGTCCAAAAGGTGTGAGTGGATCAATACAAATTTACTGTCACTACTGAGAAATTAGAAATGCTTAATGGATAGTTGATAGTAACAACTTGGAATGAAGACCATCACAATGTACATTAAATGCTACCAAAGTAAGTAGGTGATTCCAAGGGAATAACCTCAGACTGGTATCATGCTAGAACATGTGATGTAATCAGTCATAGGACAAATCTTATTTCCAATTCGTTTCTATCTACTCTTAAACACATTAGTAACTCCTCCCAATAGGTGGGCCTGGTTCTATTTCCCAGGGAAGGTGATCAAGGGAATGCAAGCCTGTTTACTTCTTGGTTCAAGCTCTGCACAATGGGCAAGCAGTAAGTAGGGTTTCCATCACCACACCTGAGCTCAGCTGAGTTCCAGTTCTCCAAATCAATAAGCAAGACCGCCACTACAATCTACCTCAAGCCCAAGGGCCCATTGATCCTATCTACCTCTCCTGGGTCCATCTCTGCTTTATATACTGGCCACACCAAAACATGTGTGCTCTGAACAAAGCATGCTTCCATCCTTGGAGGACTTTATTCAACTACTGCTCATCACTTAGGATTCAGAGCTGTAGTTTTTGACTCCTCCTTCTGCCCAGAATTAAAGTGCCCTCAACTGCACTGCCAAAATATTGATATTCTTCTCCCACCCCATCCCCCAAAGTAATAACTTGTTTTTCTTGTCTCTTCCTCATCAGACTATAAACTTTACAAAAGCAGGAATTCCACGGTACCCAGGTCCTCGTGAGGCTTGGCATAAAATGTGTTCTATATACATCTACTGAATAAAGAGAATTCCTAAAAGCCAAGACTCTTAAGACAATTGTTCTGCTAGCAAAGAGATGTCCAGCAAGATGTTGAAGAGTCCACCACTACCATTAACAACTCGAAACACATGTCCTTCTGGCTGAGGAATCGGTTGAACCTTAGTACACAAAGGACAATACCTTTACTTTCTTTTTCTTTTCTTAAGCCAAGTGTCTTGCTAAGTTGCTGAGGTTGGCTTTGAACTCATGATCCTCCTGACTCAGCCTCCCAAGCTGCTGGGATTACAAGTGTGCACCACTATGTCCAGTACAGGACAATACTTTTTTTTATTGCCACAGACTTGGAAGATTTTATTGTCTTTTTCCTTTGCTCTGGTTACTTTTGAAACAAAAAATGGGTTGTAGTAAGAGGGTGTCACATTTCCTTTCAATGATGTAGACAGAGCTGTGAGTGTGCCCACAGAGGTACTGGTTGGGATCAGTCACCCTAATATCAAACAGATGAGTTTGAATCCAGGTGGACACTTACTAAAAACGACTTTGAGCAAGTTAATCTATAACTGTAAGCATATTTCCATGCTTTAAAATGGGTAAGCACCTACCTTAGTTGTTGAGGAATAAATGAAATGCTGCTTATAGAAAGCATATAATAATCTCTTGGCAAATATTCTCCATTATTATTACTAGGGACAGAGGATAGGTTCTAGTGGTTTTAAAGGGGTATATCTAAGAGACTCTGGAATGTTTTCCTCTAGGGCAGCTATTCCCTTTCCTAAGAAGTTCCTGAGGAGGACTGGAATAGTGTCAGTGCTCAGTTGATACCTGCTGAATGAGACCAGAGCAATGGCACTAGTGGACCTGTTTTATTTTGGCTGTCCAGCATCTAAGGTACCTTCCAGTGTTTGCCAATCTTCCATCTCTAGTGGAAGTTTAACATTGTAGAAGCCTCATTCTCACGTTCTACAGTTAGGACACGACTACTAAGCAGACCTACTCATCCTAGATACTGAATTAGAAATTAGTAATTTGAAGGAGTCAGGTACACATAAATTCCCTTCTGAGTGGAAGCCCTACACGTCTAGATCCAGGACAGCATGCAGAGATGGTGAAGTGGGAATGCCAGTGTCTAAAACCCCACTAAGTCAGGTGATGGGAGCGAGCACGGTCCAAGACTGACTTTTCATGAATAGCAGTTCTACCCACTAGTACACAGGGTGATCTTACATTCTAATCTGACTAGTTAATCCTCCTACCTTAGTGGTTTGGAGGAATAGGAGAGGAGAAAGAAGCAGCAGAGACCCTAAATATGCTTTCCTCAAAAGTTACAATAACTATTAATGAATCTAAGTGCCTCACTCTAAGCCTATGCTTAGTTAATGCATTAAGGTTGTATGGCAAAGGAATTCATTAGCATATAGGCATCAATTGAAGGAACAGGTGGAGGCAGAGGCAGACATCGAGTCTACGCTGGACTCGCCTACCAACCAATCTGCCTGCCTGTGCAAATGAAGAAAGTGCAAACCTTTTCTGATCCTGATCCCCTGGTTAAAGGAAGTGGTCTTACAACACCAGTATCATAAAGATCAACTCAAGGGTCGGGTGCAGTGGTGCACGCCTGTAATCACAGCACTTTGGGAGGCTGAGAAAGGAGAATCAGGAGTTCAAAGCCAGCCTCAGCAATGGTGAGGCACTAAGCAACTCAGTGAGACCCTGTCTCTACACAAAACACAAAAATAGGGCTGGTGATGTGGCTCCATGGTCGAGTACCCCCAAGTTCAATTACCAGTACCAAAAAAAAAGAAAAGAAAAATCAACCCAAGGACTAAATATTGGCAGCTAGAAGTTAACTCCTGAACCCAGCAAGAGCTTCAACGGTGGCAAGGGTAAAAGGCAGGTTTTAGAGTAGTGGTCCTCAGCCCTTGCTGCAGTTTTTAAAAGAATGAAGCCTGTCCCCTCTTTCTCTTCCTGATAAAACTGGTCCAGTTGGCGAATTCAGCTTTTATCAATGCTCCCCAGGTGACCCCCATATACAGCTGGGGTTAAAAAACCACTGCTTCTATGGACTGCAGGACGAATGGATTTGGAGGTAAGGGTGATATACTTTACTGGTCTTCAATGGTAGCAGGGGTTCAGAGCTGAGGAAGGGTAATATTTATTTGAGGAGGGTCTTTTAACACATTAAAATGCAAAGCTGTGTGTGACTGGAGAGGCTGTAGCTACAGTGAGCAAGGCATCAATCAAGGGAGTGCAAGGGGTACAGAAGGCTCTCCTGGGCAGGACGGGCACTTGTAAGGAGAACAGGTGAGGACGTGTGGCGGGAGGACGAGTGGGCAGTAAGTGCTGCCTAGTGCTGCCTTCCGGTGGGAGACTTAGAGAAGGTGGGCGTAGCAAGGATTTGGAATGGCCGCACAAAAGCTGCTACCAACAGGAAAAGGCTTGACTGAGATAAATATGGAAGAATTCGATCACAATCACCATGATTTTGGGATGGCATCAGTTTGCTTGGTCATAAAATTTCTTTCACGGACTACCAGAGGAACAAAAGATATAGAATCTATACACAGTGAAGCAGGTTGACTTAAAGTTAAATCTACCACAGCCATTTTTTTAAAGTTCTCTAATATTTGCTTTCACTTTTCAATTTAAAATATTTGAGTGAACAGACTGCAAGGGTCAGAACTTTCAGAGAATGAAAACATTAATTTACATAATTCATGTATAAAAGACTGTTTGATAATTTCTAGTAACACAGATTTTTGGTCAGAGGTAGTTTTACCTGATCTTCAAGATGGAAAAGTTGGTGTTTTAAAAGACTGCAACAATTGAAATGACAGTTAAACAACTTATACATAAACACTTCAGGAAACATTCTATAGAACTCCTAGTACACCTTGGCAAACAAAAGAACTCCTTAACCACACATATTCTCTGAAAGGAAACTTGGTTTCCTAGGCTTTGGCAACAAGCTAGGACTCAGCCTAGTTATTAAAAATAAAACACAAGAATGGTCATAATGTCTTTTCAAAGCTTTAAGATTATAGTATCATTTTGAAATGTTGAATCCAGAGTCAGACAAGAAAAATAGCATGATATTGCTGTTAGTTTCCAACCCTTGCAGACTCAACTAGCTGCAGTGTAAAAGAGAATGTTAATGAATTGTGGAAAACTAATTCTTGCATGCTCTGAAGTACTGAGATTAAGCATGAGCACATTATCAAAAACTGAACAGGTATTGATTACATATATGCAATGTACCCTAGGAGTTTTTTTCCTTCTTCTTCTTTTTGTTGGTACCAAGGATTGAACCCAAGGGCACTTAACTATATCCTCAGTCCTTTTTATTTTTTGAGACAGGATCTTGCTAAGTTGTTAAGGCTGGCTTTGAACTTGTGATCTTCCTGCCTCAGCATTCTGAGTCGCTAGGAGACAGGCATGCACCACCCACCCAGCTAATTTTTTCATTTTATGAGCCACACTTTAAAGGATTCATCATTATCATGCTGGACACATGATACTCCCTTGAAACTAAGATTTAATGAACAAATACGTTAAACTAGTAAGTGGTAGTATCTTATACAAATAATGTTTTTACTATCAATTGTGCAAATGACTATCATTCAAAGATTAAAAATCCACTGCTATATTTATACCCATTTTAAAAAGGTTACTTCCATCCATCTGAACATGACCTTGATGGCATTTCCCTCCATATCATCCTTTCTCAATATTTTCAATCTTTCAAGAGTTTGTAGGGAAAACACACACACACACACACACACGGGAAATGATGGCATTAATAGTTTCTACAAAGAAGCATACACAAAACATCTCTTTACTTATGGAAGGAAGTAAAGAGCACTTCAGAGCTTAGGCGTATACTTGTACACTAAACATTTAATTGTGGCAAAGCCTGTGGTTCTCAGATGTTGGCATGCACAGTAGCCCCATGGAGGGCTTGCTAAAAACTTGCTGGGCTGACCTTGACCTTGTTTTTTTTTTTTCCAGTAGGTCTGGCAATGAAACCGTACAGCTAGTCTACTATCGTACTATGTACTACTGTACTTTGAGAATCTCTGCTCTATGCATCTCCTCTTCTCCTTCTGCTTTCTCACATCTTCATCTCACCAAGGTGAGATGGTCAGTGGATATTAGACTCTTTCAATACTATATCAGGACCTTTCAATACCATACTTTGGAAATTTCTTAGTTCCTAAATCTGACCATTGTGCTAAGTGATTTTATCTATTTACAGCAAAATTTGGTCTTTTGACCATAATCTGTTTTGCTGGGCTTATTAAAATTCTTATAATCCACACTCCGATAATATTGCTCATTTTCTTTATTTCTCTATCATATTGATGTTTCCAGGCATATGACATTCATCCTTCGGGGATCTCAACAAAGGAGAATGCATCTGTGTCCTTTGTTTAGAGCCTGGTGGTAGAACTTACCATTTTCCTCACCTTTGCCTTCTATTGTAGTTTTCTGATGGATTAGGAACTCCACTGACTGTTGCCAGCAAGACTAATTCTGCTAAGAGGAAGAAGAGATAAGGAAATACTGACAAGTAAAATTGGCAGCTCAAGCATCAGCAAAAGCAGCAGCTGACAAGAGCAAACTACTTCAACCATCCCATGATCCATGACCCATCCTCTAAACTATGTCTCAACCAGGCTGTATCCACAGCTGTTAGAGTAAGCCACTCTGCTCTCAGCTTAGGTAAGGTTCACAAGACACATGGGACACTGCATATAGCTTCTAATGTGGAGACTTTCACACAACCTTCTCCCCCAGGAAGTAGGGGGAGGAAATTGTGGCTTGGAACCACAAAGTAATGAAGCCCAAAGAAACCAAAGACCTAAAATGAATCATGCATCACCAGGAAAGAACCCTCACCTGGAGCCTAAGTGAAGCACCCAGCACATTAGCAAAGACCAAGCCAGTCTAGCGACTTTGCTGCAACACTGGCTTTCTCAACTCCATGTGGCTTCAGGGATAACTTAGCAGCATTAGAACTTCTTAGGCCAAGGGAAGATGATACATAGCTATGTGCATAGTGTTTCCAATCCCCAAATGCAAAGCTATGCCAGATTAAACTATTTGAGATTCATAACTAGTATAATTGCTGTTCAAGGTGCTGAGCTTTACTTAACAAAGGATGCCAACCACAAGTCTAGCAGATTAAGCTTTACTTCAGCTTTCAGTCATTTGGCTGAAATAGACTCCTTGCTTGGAGCCTATTTCACAGCCCAGCAAAACAATATTATCTGACATTGATTTCTAAAAAAACTCAAGGCTAAATGTGGCCTATTTTCCAACCACCTACCACTCAGTAAAAATTATATTCTACCTCTTCCACAGTTGGAACCATGTAAACAGCTACTAATTTCCTCTTCTCATCAAGTTTTACCAAAAAGCAAAACAAGAGTTTTGATACAAATTGTTTTCCTTTAAAATACTGCATCTGAGAAATAATCTGAAATTCCTTTATTCATAAGTAAAACTTACTTTTTATGAATGGTCCTCATGCAAGTAGATAATGTCTTGACTTCTGCCCATTGTGAAAAACCCACAAGAGCAGGGCTCAGAGAATTTGTGCAGCCAGAACCCAGAAATAAAAACCATGAAACTCAGCTTCAGTTACACTTTTGATCAGATCAAACATGTGAGCTCATGATCATCCTCAAAGAATGTCATGCTATCATTTTTTGTCAAAACTGATTACAAAACCTGATTTTGAAACTACACCTTTTCTCAAAAGGCAATAGATTTGTCTTAATTTGTAACATTATATATTATATTAAAATTTAAGATTTAAAATATACTTGATTCCACGGTTAGCCTCTGGCATTGGTTAATACAAAAAACAAGCAGAATAAGTTGATTAATGATTTTGCATGCACATTCAGCACCTTACAATGAGGAGCAGAATTTACAACCCTGTGTTGGAAATTATCTGTGTGCTTAATGTTCTATTCTCTCAGTCAACTAATTTTATCTTCTCATTTATTACAGGTAGATGTTGCATTCTTGAGTGAGTGCTGCTGAAAGTGTTCAAAATGTATAGCAAAGCATGCCCAGGAAAGATGATAAACATTCATGGCAAACTATTTCATAAACGTGGGTCTAAAACTGATTATTAAGGTCTATAAAGGAAAAACAACAGATTATAACCCAAGAAAGAAAAGTCTGAAATTCTGGATTTTTAGTCCTGGCTTAGTCATGTGATAGGCATGCCACTCAACTCCATGACTGTTTTCATCTCTATAAAATGGCATAACTTCACAGAGATGTTTAAAATGTAAATAAGGTTGTATATATAAATTATTTTAAATCACAGGTATAAAGGTAGGCAACATGTCATAAAGAAAAGATGCCAGAACACCTTTGCACCTGAACTATAGAGTTCTTACCAGGCCACGACAGGACCAGTCTCTACATGAATCACAGAGTTTGGCACTAAGAAAAAAAGTTGTATCCATAGATTTCTCCCTTAAATCCAACTGTGTATGTTAGAAATACGAAGAGGGACTTGTGGAGGACGAGGTGAAAATGCACATGACAGCAAAACCTGCCTTCATCACTAAGACAGTTCAGCAGTGCCATTTTATACCCAACAGACATCACATTCCCGTGTTTCTTGAGCATAGCCTTGGACTCCCTGTCAGTACACTCACTCCCACCTGAGAGCCAGGCGTGTTTCCCAGGGTGCCGGGCTGGCTTCAGCACTACCCCCTACCAGTCCATGATCTCCACCAGCCCTTTCCTCCACTATTTTCCTTGTTATGGTTAACTGACATGTTCTCAGTCTTACATAAAGTGCTATGTAAACTCATCTTCAAGTTCCCCTTTTCAACTAGATTCATACCCATCCACCTGCCCACCTCATCCACCAAGAAATTTTGGAGTTTCCACTGATAAGAACAACCAGTTTTAAAGGGAACACAATAAAACAACCCACCATTAATTCACTCTGTGTGGGAAGAAGAGAGAATCACACTTGGGGAAAAGAGGTGCTCCTGCTCCACTCAGTACCTCTTTAAGACACAAAATATCCAGGCAGGCCCTGGGGTGGATGCTTTTCTCCCATGAGCCCCAAGCAGTGAGAATTTAACAAACAGTTTCCATGTATTTCAGAGTAAAAGCACTCAGTTTGTACAAAAAAAAGAGACCTTCTGTCACCTGAAAGACACTCTTGATAATACCTTTTGAGAAAATGTGGCTTTTCTCCAGCAGCTCTAGGCAGTCACTTAGTCCTCATTTTGACAAAGTAGCATCCAACTTCAGGCACGACTGTATATCTACCTCTGCACACAGCTGAGCCGTCATAAACACGCCAACTATAAAGGCATGTCAAAAAGACACTTTTCCTCACCAAAGCATGGCCTCAAGAAGCCATAATTATAATAGAGTATAAATTTCTGCTGCAGGTTACTGACTTATAACACTAACAATAAAGTCCCACTTAAGACATAAAGGTTTACACTGTAACATGAAGTAGACATAATCCATGACTATTTTAAGTTTGCTATACACCTAAGCCATCTTCCTCATTACACCAATCTGTGAGTATATATACGTCCTCTTTCACTAAAACATGAACTTTGAAGATGAGGTGAAGTACCATGCAGCTGCTGGTGATCCCATTAGATCATCAGCAGAAAAACTGAAGAAGTTCCCAACGGCCACACTGCTGGTGTCTCTTTTGAGAACTTGGTAGATATAGCTTTTTGGCACTCTGAATGAATCAAGACCTGGCTCAAAGGCAAGCCTAATCTGCTGCAAACACAATTCCATTCAGGAATATGGAACTGGCTGTAAATTTGGGACTTTATCAAGTGATATTAAAAGCTCTTCACAAAAGGTATGCAAAAGCAGTTACTAGTTTTTCAAGAACAAAGACATACCTGCAAAAAGGCAACAGCTCTATAAATGGAGCTGTAGATAAATGGTGGGATAGCAATAATGTAACAGAGCATAGGATGACCTTTTTTTTCTTTCTTTTTAAATTGTTGCCTCAATACTTTACTAGCTTTAAAAAAAGATTCCCACAACATGATTTTCTAAGAGTCTGCTGTTGTGTGAGTTGTCGTCCATCCTGGTGATAAAAGGACTGGGAAGGGCTACACAATAGGAAGTCTAACTCTTCTTTTAACAACACCAAGTCAGCTCCAGGTGGGTGAACAGTGCTCTCTAGCTGCATCCAGGACTCTTTTCTTGTGGCATTTTAAAAAATGTAGCTGTAATTGAGTCAGTAGCTTTCTCTGTGGCAGAGGTCCTGACCAACCACTCAGAGTGTGGGGACTTCTGGGCTTGTGCTGCTGGTGTGGCTGGCTCCATCGCATCCAAGTGAACTGGTTGCAACAACAAAAGCATTGAGGAAAATAATCAAGGGGAAACAAGTAAGAATGAGAAATTAGAATGAGAGATACTTAGAAATACATTTTTTTTTCAGTCCTTACATTTCATGTCCTATTAACCAAGTGGCCCCATAAGGTTTTTTCTTCATTCATTCACCTACTCATTCATTCATTCATGCATTCATTCATTTTGAGACACAGCCTAAGTTGCTGAGGCTAGCTTCAATTTGTTCTGCCTCAACCTTTCAAGCAGCTGAGATTACAGGCATGTACCAAGGTACCCGGCTCTTTTTTCTTTTTGGAAACCAAAAGGCAGGTAAAATATGAAAAATAAAATGAGTTTAACTGAACAAATTAATAAATTCAACAGTACAGATTCATAATGTAGTAAATATCACTTATTGAGCACTTAGGTGCCAAGCACTGTACCACTAAATACAGAACACTCTTGACCCTATTTCTTAATGCAAACCCTCAGAAGTAGAAATGATCATTTTCTGGATCAAGAAACTGAGGCATGGAGAGATCAAATAAATTGTTCAGGGATGCAACAAAGCTGGTTAAGTAGTAACAGATATTGGATCTACACCCTGTGCTCTTTATGCCACACCCCAGGTTGCCAATGTGATGGTGTCCCCAACAAATACCATACAAGAAGGAAAATGATCCAAAAATAACACAATCAGGCCCAGGTGCCGTGGTGCACACCTGTAATCCCAGCAGCTCGGAAGGCTGAGGCAAGAGGATCACAAATTCAAAGCTAGTCTCAGCAACAGCGAGGTGCTAAACTCAGTGAAACTGTTTCTCTAATAAAATACAAAAAAGTAGGGCTGGGGATGTGGCTCAGTGGTTGAGTGCCCCCGAGTTTAATCCCCGGTACTTGGAAAAAAAAGAAAAACCAAAAGCAGGCACAGTGTTTTTCAACAAAATTACTAAAGATATTCTGGACAGAATAACCATGCTCATGCCTGGTTGTGCTGGCTATTTTAAACATTCAACATCCTGGAGCCTATCCACTGAAAGCGAATAGCATTTCCCTGCCTCCTACTATGACAACCAAACATTTTCTTCATCTTTCCAAATGTCTCTGAACAAACTACCATCATTACCACTCACTCTATTGAGAATGAATATACACTAAAATATAACAAAATAAAGTTTAAATATTACCCATTCAATAATCCTACTCCCAGGAATGTAACCTAGAATAGTAATTTTCAAATGTGGATCAAAAAATTAATTTAATGAGTCATGATCACAATTTTTTTCCTCAGTGAAAAAAAAGGTATGAGAGCATACTCAGAATTTATTTCGGATTTGCATGTATACCACAAATATATTCTAACATAAATTGTTTACTACAGTTAATAAATATAAAACTATCTTGAATGGTATTACTCTACAGCACATATATAGAAGTTTTTAAAAGCACTGACTGCTTCAAATGTTTTGGAATCTCAACCACAGCAGCAAGAAATACATTTGACAGTTCAAATCAATCTCTCTCTCTCTCTTTTTCTGACACACACTCTCTCACACAAACTCATGCATACATATTCATATTTAACAGACAATAAAATTCACAAAACTATACCTATCCTTCATACATGGCCACCAAACTACAGTGAAACATTCAACCATCAAAAAAAAAAAAATTGATGCATTCTGTGTATGTGTGTGTTCCCTTTTAAAATTTTAATTTAAAAGTTTTTGCAGTGATGAGGATTAAATCCAGGGCCTCACCCAGGCTATGCCAGTGCTCTATCACTGAGCTACATTCCTAGCCTTGTGCCATTTTTTGATAACAAAATATTCATGAAATTTATTGTCTTAACCATTTTTAAGGAGAGTTCAGTAGCATTAAAAGTTCATTTCACACCATGACCACCATCTATCACCAGAAATTTTTCATGGTCTCAAATGACAACTCTGTACCCATAAAGCAATAACTGCCCATTCTCTTCCACTCCTGGGTTCAATCCCCAGCACCAAAAAAAGAAAATGTGGAAAAAAGAACCATGTGTTTGGGGCTGGGATTGTGGCTCAGCAGTAGAACGCTTGCCTCGCATGTGTGAGGCCCTGGGTTCGATCCTCAGCACCACATACAGAGCAATAAAAGAGAAGACATTGTGTCCATCTACAAAAAAATTTAAAAAAATAAAAAATAAAAAAAACCATGTGTTTGCTTTGTGAAGAACAGGAATTTGTATGCCAGTAGCTCTGATCTACCATTCTGATAAAGAAAATCATTTCAAGGAAATGAAACCTGGTTTTCACCCAAGTTATGTTCTTTAAAGCTACTCAGTCTCAAATTTGGGAGAAAATAATCAATTTTTTATCTTTTTCAAGTACATTCTTAAGAGCACATTCAGAAGTTCACTTAAATGTGTTAGAGACTTGCTGGGCAATCTCTGTCCTGGGGCATCAGTGTTGGAAGCAAGTTTGCATGCTTACTCACTAAAGCCCAGGGTGTGGCTCTGCACTGGACACCTGCATGCAATAAAGAGGAGGAAGATTAAAAAGAAAATAAAGGTGCTGCTCTTTCAAGGGTCTACTTAATAACATTATGCAAGAGGCCTTTTCCTGGCCTTTTGTTACTATTAGACAAAAAGATAAGACTCACTTTTCCTTCCTGCTCTTTACCTCTATATCCTTATTAATATCTTTAAATGCAGTCAATTTCAATTCAAAACTTTCTACCAGTGGGGGAGGGAGGAAAGGGAAAAGATTTGTGGCTGCATGTTTAAGAAAGAAGCTGAATTCATCACAATGACAGGGGAGAGTGTTGGCAGAGATCTGAGCTATTTATTCTTTTAGGAAAATCCTATAAAGAATGACACAAGGAAGCCTCTATCTGCAGTCTTGTTCATCACACTGGTGAAGAGTCCGATAACAGATGTATGCAGGAGCGTGATTTAGTGCCAGGAGCTGGCCCCTGATGTGTATTAATACAGCGGCAAAGCGGGACGCACCTCTCTTCATCACTCATTTCTATAAAAGAGGTGGAATCCGAGATGGCCCGATGTTAGGCAGAGCAAGCCCATTTGTTCTACTGACTGATGGCGCAGGCTCGGGCTATGTCCTTCACCTCCATGGGGCACTCAGGTTGTGGGTGGAAAAAAAAAAAGAAAACGCTCAGTGAAGCAGGGTTTAGTCAACAAGTGAGAGGAGAGCAGCTGGGTTCAGTATGGGAAATGTTTAACATTAGGTCTTGTCTAATTCCCCCAATACATTTCCTGATTTGAATATGGAATAAGCATTTTAAAACTCCTTCCAATGGTTCTGTTTTTATAAAGAATTAAAGCTAAAAACAGAAGTTGATATTAAGGAGAAAAAAGATAAGAGAAGTTTTATTTTAATACTTTGAATACTAGAGACTGGATGAGGACCTGATTTTTGTTGCAGGATCATAGTCTGGAACCAATCCTACTTTACATAAAAAACCAGAACATCCATGGTGTTTAGAGGGCAGCTCTACAGGCCCTAGACTCTAATTTATCAATCCTGTGAACTTGCAGAAATAATTTAAGCCTCAGTTTTCTCGTGTATAGGTGGGAATAAAAAGAGCATCTATGTTATAAAGCTGTTGCAAAGTTTCAGTGAAATAATGCATACAAAATATTTAGTGAAGGGCCTGGCCATATGGCCATATGGAAAGCACTATATAAATTTATCATAATCATTAAACCTGTGATTAAGATCGTCCTATATGAACCACCAACAGGTAATCATCCCAAACAGAAGCTCGAAGGGATTGATTTCAGAGTATGCTGACACTCACTAAGTAAAGGCAGGCAGGTAGAGTTCCATATCTGCCTGAGGTTTACTCTTAATTCAATTGTCAACTGTGCTGTATCTATAGGATACAGGCAGAGAATCTCTTAATAAAAATGCTTGGGACCAGAACTATTTCATTTGAGTTTGTTTTTTTTTTCCTTCAGATTTTGGAACATTTGTATATACATAATGTGATATCTTGAGGATGGAACCCAAGTTCAAACAACAAAATTCATTCTTGTTTCATGAATACCTTATGTGCATAGCCTAAAAGTAATTTTATACAATATTTTTACTGCATCTGCATTTTGACTGCAACCTGTCACATAAGATTAGGTGTAGAATATTCCACCTATGGTATATCATGTCAACGCTCAAAAATATTTCAGATTTTTGATTTTTGGATTAGGAGTGTTAAACCTGTATTTTCTTTTCTTTTTTTTTTTTTCTTTTTGGTACTGGGGATTGAACTCAGGGTACTTGACCACTGAGCCACATCCCCAGCCCTATTTTGTGTTTTATGTAGAGACAGGGTCTCACTGAGTTGCTTAGCACCTCGCCGTTGCTGAGGCTGGCTTAGAACTCGTGATTCTCCTGTCTCAGCCTCCCTAAGTGCTGGGATTACAGGCTTGAGCCACAGTGCCCGGCTTCAACCTGTATTTTCTAAGGAAAATAAAACAATCTTTTATGTGGTTCAATATCCAATGTATATTTTTTAACAGTACTGGGCTTGAACCCAGGTCCTTGCATGTGGTAGGCAATGCTCTACCATTGAGCTACATTCCTAGCCCTTCTTCTAAATTTTATTTTGAGATAGGGTATCACTAACTTGCCCAGGCAGGCCTTGAACTTAACAAGCCTTCCACCTCAGTCTCCGAAGTAGCTTAATATGGAACATTTTTGACAACATGCATGTAGTAAAGTACATATTTCTCAAGTGTCTAGCTCAAGAATCTTTTTTTTTAAGTATTTTTTAGTTGTAGATGGACACAATTCCTTTATTTTATTTATTTTTATGTGGTGCTGAGGATCGAACCCAGTGCCTCTCACACATGCCAGGCAAGCACTCTACCACTGAGCCACAACCACAGCCCTAGCTCAAGAATCTTTACACAAATTATGCAGATACATAAATACTCATGTAACCTCTACCTGGTTCACGATATGTGGCATTTCCAGCACCCCAAGTTTTTTGGTACCCTCTCTTGGTTATTACTTCCCACCAGATATAACCACTACTTTGGCTCCTACCAACTAGTATTAGTTTTGAACAGAAAACTAACCTGAAAAATTGTTTTTGTTTTTTGATTTTGGTACAAGGGATTAAACTCAGGGGTACTCGACCACTGAGCCACATCCCCAGCCCTATTTTGTGTTTTATGTAGAGACAGGGTCTCACTGAGTTGCTTAGCACCTCGCCATTGCTGAGGCTGGCTTTGAACTTGTGATTCTCCTGTCTCGGCCTCCCAAAGTGCTGGGATTACAGGCATGCGCCACCGTGCCTGGCTCTGAAAAATTGTTTTTTATTAAAAATTGCATGACCTGTAAATACTACCACTCTACTATACATAAAGATAGCAAGAATGCATCGCATTGCACACCAAAAAGGAAAGTAAGTGAAACCACATGATTCCCTGACTACTTACCAAACTGCCACTCCAAATGGATTTTCATTAACATGAACTCAATTTCCTGTCTGTGCCAGAACAAAAGTCAGATGATTGAAGGTTGCTAATATAAGGTTTCAAAATCTAGAAAGCCACCTGACACAGTGCAAAGGCACAGACTTTGGGATTACAGAGGACTGGGCAGATTACTTCTTACAATCTGTTTTCCTATGTAAAATGGGAATAAAATGACCTACCTTATTGTAAAGATTACACGAAAAGATATATGAAACACATAATTCAGTGTCTGGAACACAGTAGGTACTCAATAACTGGTAACTACATATAATCACCTGCACTGGGGCTGGACAGAGATGCTGCAGCCACAGGTTTCCGTTTCCTCTTGATGTCACGTGAACATGGTGGTCCCCAATGTACATTTGGCTGCCTACAGAAATGAGAAGAGAAAATGTGCTTTTAACATTGTACTTCTTATTGTTAAGAAAGGCATTATGTTGAACCCAGCTGAAATCTATGACCCATTACAGACATGTACTAACAAAACAGGTACCATGTGTCACTGAGCACTGGCACAAGATTATTCAGAAATTAATCAGACCTCATTCTTTACCCACAATACACACCACTCTAAACATGTTTACCTGATCTCAGAGTAGCAGACATTCAAGATTAATTTCAATAAATATGTTTTATCACGTGCTTTTTATATAATTATTTTTCATGAAAATGGTAACTGCAATTGTTCTAAATTCACTAATGAAATACCTACTCCCAAGTGATAATATATTGAAAAGTTTAATGCTGCATAAACAGATATTTGCATAGAATTTTAGTAGGATGTTTAACCCTTTTTCCACTATATATCTGGATTTTTAATATTATCCATATCACAAGTTAAATATGTTGGTTTCTGCAACTTTTAAAAATATGAATTATGTACCAATATTATGCTCCCTCATCTGGATACTTAGCTTTTTTTTTTTGGTACTGGAGATTGAACTCGGGTACTCGACCACTGAGCCACATCTCCAGCTCTATTTTGTGTTTTATGTAGAGACAGGGTCTCACTGAGTTGCTGAGGCTGGCTTTGAACTCGCAATTCTCCTGTCTCAGCCTCCCTAAGTGCTGGGATTAGCTTACTTTTAAAAACAATAGACTGAGAACTTAAAATCTAGGGGAAAAAATTCTCTGAAAGATAATAGACTTAACACTGAAATAGCTTCTATACTATTTTAGTTTACCACAGTTCCCCACGTCCTCCTTTCTCTTGTACTAGGCAGATCCTGCCCCTGATTAAGGACCAAGTAGAGTTTCACCTTTACATAAACCTTTCGAGTATCTAAGACCTTATCTACCATGAATCATCATTTAACTGGTGTACATATGTCTTGTTTTCCTAATGAGGCTTAATCTCCTTGAGATTAAGAACAGGATCCTGAGAACAAGAACCATATTTATACTTCTTTCACAATTTTCCAATGATCTACCAACATCAACACAAGGCACATCCTTGATCCTTGTCAGGTATGTATTGATTAGAACTGGTAAGAATGAAAATTCTAGTGAGCTGGGGGTAATGGTTTAGTGATAGAACACTTTCTTGGCACGAATAAGGCCAAGTTCCACCCCCAGCATCACAGAAAAAAAAAAAAGAATAAAAATTCTAAAAATCAAATGGCCAACAGAATACTTAAAAGTGGTTAAAATGATAAATATAGTAAATTTTATATATGCTTTACCACAATGTTAAAAAACAGCCAAAGTATAAAACATACAAAAAGGAGCCAGGCGCTGTGGTACATGCCTGTAATCCCAGTGGCTCAGGAGGCTAAGGCAGGAGGATGGTGAGTTCAAAGCCAGCCTCAGTAAAAATGAGGCACTAAGCAACTCAGTGAGACCCTGTCTCTAAATAAAATACAAAGTAGGGCTGGGAAATATGGCTCAGTGGTCCAGTGTCCCTAAGTTCAGTCCTTGGCACCAAAAATCAAACAAAAAAAACCTAAAAAACAAAAAACATGTAAAAAGGAATCTAATAAAATTATGCAAGATGAACTCCTAATCAGTAGTCCCAGTTGGGGATCAAGTCTCATAGCTGAATAGCCCTAAAACTGGAACCTCAAACCTAAGAGAATCTAGGTAGCAAGGCAATAAGACAAAAATCAAATTGACAAATTTTCCTAATCAGCAGGCCCTCAATCTGGCAATTTCCACAGCACATGTACACATATGTATGTTCTCTAAATAGCAAAAAGCTTAAGAGTTGATTCAATTTATAAACAGGAAAATATGAGAATCTGCCTGGAATCCTAGGAAGTTTTTTAGAATGTGAAGAATATTATAAGGTGAGATTTACAATATAAGGTACATGGTCTAGAAAATTCCATCCAAATCACCTTTTATTGATCACCTCCCATATGGAAAAAGAGTTAATTTTAAGTTATATACTTCTCTGAATAGTTAATTCTGAAAGCTGAAATAATTAATTCTGAATGAATGTGTAAAGTAAAGAAAATAGTTCATTTCTCATGCTCTATGCAAATCCAGGAAATGAGTCTAAAACCAGCATGTTGATTTAGTAATAAATTAACATAGATGACAGAGCATCAAAGTTACTTCTGTCTGAACAGAGAGGTGGTAATTCCCCTTGAAGCCAAGGAACAGGCAGAAAAGAAAGCGGCACTACAAAACTGCGTTCCTCAGCCAGAGAGAGACATGCAGAACAGAGCTTCCACTTTTTCTATCAACAAGGTACTAGGGTACATGGGACCCAAACTCAAACTCCCAAGAGTTTTCACCTAATTCAATCATGCTTAGCTGAAAATATTACAGAAAGGGAAATAAAGTTAAACGATAACTGTTTGTACTCATACTTCTTTCTTCTTTACCTAAACTCACTAAAGAAATCTCCAGAACTCTCTTCAGAGTGTTAATACCACTCCTTCAACCCAAACTATCTAGACTTTGGAACAGTAGGGTGTGGGAGGGAAAGAGAAGTGACTGGAAGTAGAACAGGGAGACTGGGGGGTTCTTTCTGGTAATATTCATTTTCTTGATCTGGATGCTGACAACTTAGTTGTGACTTTGAGTGTATATTTCTTTATATACTTCTTTGTGTATATATAAAAATGTAATTAAAATTGCTTCTTAAAGATCAATATTTATAATATTTTGAGTTTTATAAGAAAAACAAAATGAGAAACGTAAGAAAAAGTACTCAAGTGGATGTTAAGACATTAATTCCCAGAAGATCCACTTGGGCCAAACTCAGTAAGTTCTGCCTTTTTTTACATTTCCTCCATCATTTCCCACCTTTGCATGTTTCATTATGTCAATAACAAGGGTCAGGGCCCATATTCTCAAATCCTTTATGGATCTAGTCAGTAACACCCCACATTTTCAAGAAATATTTATAAATTTTGGTGTTTAAAAAAATATTTTAGGTAAAATGAAAATAAGTGTTATCTACCTATTATTATGCATAGGTTATTAAACTGTACTACATAGTGTAACATCCTCTGGGGGCCACCTGTGGACTCACTGGCTCATCCAGTCCTCACACTTCTCTGCCTTAAAGGTGATGGTCTGTGACACCCATCCCTGCTCTGCTCAGTAACATTAAGCACTGTAGGGTTAACATTCCTACATTAAATAACCTCTGACTGCTAAGCCACCAGCCTGTTATTTCTCTTGGCAGTAAGTGGTCTACATTTACCACTATATTCCCACTTCTGTTGCCTTGAGCACTCTAAATCCTTCAAACTTTGTAAATTCCTCTGGTTAAAACTTAGGGAGGAACTGTTAGTTCCTACAGAAACCAAGTAACAAAGCTTGTTAAGACAATAACCTTATTTTGTTGTAAAAGTATGTTATTTTTGTGTGGACTATTTTCCTTCTACTCAGCAGTTTTGGTTCTTTCATTATTCTCTAGGTTTTTACTGAACACAACTCTGTGTCAATTTACTAGACATGAGGATACAATGACAAAACAGACATCTCTGCCTTGATGGGTCTTTTTAACCTAGTCCTATGTGCAGCTGCACAGTTCTTCTGTTTACAGGAAACAAATAATGGATAAATCGAGGCAGCAATAAAGAGAGGCAAGTTCAATCCTAAAACTCAGCTTAAATATGTCTTTCCTCTAAAACACTTCTCTCAAGACCCATCTTCAGGTTGCAGAGCTATTTCACAGGTGGCAGAACACAGCATAGCTCTGGGCTGAGTACATGAAGGATATTTTTTCACTTTCTATGTCCCTTCCTAGATTTGGAGAGGAAAGAAGAGAAAGTGTTGAACTATTATAAAAAAACAGTAAGCTATTTTTCTCCTTTTTTGGTTTAAAGTAAATGCTTGTATTAAGGTTGTTTATAGCCCACGTGAGGGCTCCATCTGCTTGGGAAGAACCTCATAGGACAAAGAAGGAAGCGGAGCCAGAACAAGCCTGGGAAAAGTAAGAAAGAAGCTGGGTGCTTGGAGCAAAAGGGTGTAAAGGTGAATGGAAGTGGAACCAGCCTGCTGTAGAGCACACCGAGAACATCAAGATGGCCTTGCTTGGGAGTAAAGAATATTAGGTATGGGACTGGATAGGCCCCTCGTGTTATTTTATAGAACAGAGCATGTGGGTAGGCAATTGCTGCAGCCTCCACCTCCTCTTCAAGAGGCTGTTCCAGGTTTATTTTAAATTCCCAAATAATTCCATATCATTAAGTGTATACATAAAAAAAATTAGGAAGGGGAAGAAAAATAAAGTGGTTTATTTCCTCCCCATACCCATTTGCATTTAGGTGTATTCGACTATCTGGCTCCCTTTCTTTTTAACATATTACTTATTTAACATGTGTAATTTTACTGTGACACTACCACTCTTTACCCTCACGAAATAGAAACTGAAAAAGGACAGTACACAAATGAGGTAGCAGAAAGGATTAGGAAAAAGAGTTGAAGCTTCCCCAACACAGAGACCTTTCCTGTAGACAGAAAAGGCCGAATATTTAACCAGATTTTTAAAAATTCTCTTGCAAGAAAAATGTATGGTTGTTCTTGTGTTGCAAACCATGTCCATTGGGGGAAGGATCTTTTAGCCATTCAGGATATAACAGAAGCTAAGTAGAAATTAAGCTAACAGCTCTACCACCTTATAACTTCATTCAGAGTGGCAAATGGTTACCAGAATCATATAATATATAGAGCATTTAAAAATGCACATGCCTCCTCAAGCTCCTTAATTAGTAGGCTGGGGTGGGAACAGAATCAGTAATATATCTGTTTTGAAATTTGTTCTGAGATAATTCTGGTTACGTGCCTACTTACTGTAGAAATTACAGAGTTAAAAAATCTACCAAATTCCCAAAGCCAACTTAGTCAATAACAAAGATCTAACTATTTAGCCAAAAGAATAACAGAATGATTAAATGAATATAAATTTAGATAAAAATGTTGTTCCCTGGTACACAAGCAATTAAGCTAGAGAAAAGAGAGGCTCCACTTGCTCCATTTCATCTGATCAGGGCCTCTGGGATGATCTGCACTCAGGCCAGTGAACACTTAGGGCACCGGCTTCTTTGCTAGTGTAAGTGGTAGGCTCTACGTTTTCCCTCTGAGGGCTACAGTCTCCACTGTGGCAGCATTTGCCAGAAAGGATGCAGGGAAGGCAGAAGGAATGAGCATTAAAAGCAATAAATATATCTTTCTAAAAAATTCTTGCTTCAGAAATAGTCACTAAATTCTTATAAGTGTGAAGGTGAATGCTGAAGATTAACAATTAATTGAAAGAGTTTTCTTTACATCTACACATAAACACATTTCTACTTTATTTTTACTGCAGGGAACTGAGATATCAGGTGAGTTGTTTAAACTGCAGTGTTACTTAGGAAACGGGGCAGATCACTATGTCCCTGGGGCAGGAATGTACTTTTAGGTGAAAAAAAAATCTTTGAGAAATACATGCATGTTTAATAGAACCAATGTTGGCAAAAAATAACTGAAGTGACTGCTTTCAGTTTAGAACAAAGATGTTGAGTCACTCCTAAGGAGCAAAAGCAGTCTTTCTCTGCCAATGCCACGCTAATTTAAGGAACAGTTCACCTTCAAAAATCACTTGTTTTTGAAAGCCACTGAAAAGTTCACTTTTGTCTGAAATAGAAATAAAATTTAATGTAAAAAAGTATTGCTGTACCTTTTCTTAAATACATACAAGTAACTACAATCAAGGGAAAAAATATGACGTTTCTCAGGACCAAAGGTCTATATATCATATATTCCAACTATTCTCTTTATTTACTAATCTATTTACCTCAATTATTGTAACAAAATCTTTAAAAAATTTTTTTTAGTTATTGATGGATCTTTATTTTATTTGTTTGTTATTTCTATTGGTACTGAGGATTGAACCCAGGGCCTCACGCATGCTAAGCAAGCGCTCTACCACTGAGCTACAGCCCCAGCCCATAACAAAAATTTATAGGAGCCCACCCTGGTTGTAAAATACTTTTGTTGGCTGTGGAGAGGATAAACACATAATCACTGAGCCACGGTCCCGTTCCCCAGGAGCTCACGACACGGTGGGAAGGTCTATTTGTAAATACAGAACTAATAATCAGAGACACTGAGATGTAATCAAGGAACAAGTCAAGTGCTAGGGTAAAATGAAGGAGAGGATTAAACCCAGGGAAGAGACACCCCTCACTCAGCTGTGATTTTTACCTTCAGGGTTAACTGTCATTTATTAAACACCCAGTACAGGAAAGACTTTCACAGACTTATGTGTGGGAAAAGATGCAGTCTAGGACACCAGGAGCAGCAAGGGAGAGAAAACCACTTCACGATTACCATGGGGAACAGAGAGGGTTTGTTTAGTAAGAAGAAAGCCTGGCGATTCCTCTAATGGCTTTCATTCAAATCTAACTCTGAGCAGTCTGTGACAAACTGCTCACTAGCCTCCGAAAAGCCTCCTTAATCTACTTCTGTCAGCTGGACCAAGGCAGGGCAACATTCAGCTGGCTTGTTCCAGCCACAGGAGCAGAGTCACTTGGCATCCACTGGAAAGATGGGTAAACTACAACAGAAAAATAGAAGAGAATGCTTTCATCACTCCACTTAGGCAGTAAGATGCCAGCCAGAGAGCTGCTATAAACAAGACCCTCCAACAGAGGACAAAAGATCAGAGGACTGCTTACTATATTGGGAGGTTCCAATAGGCTTGGGCAGCCTTAAGGACAACATTATAGCAGACGCATTTCCTCACACACAACTAAAACTAAGGCACCAAAGGTGAGCAAGAGCTGTTGCGCATCCTAGCATCCTAGCTTCCTAGCATCCTAGCTTCCCAGTGTCCCAGCATCCCAGCCTCATGACAAAGGACTAACAAAAGGTTCCTTCCCCCAAGCCCTGGGGTAAAACCTGAGGCTGTTTATTATGGCTCCAAAGGTCAAAATTAATAGCATGAATTGAGTCTTCTTCTTGTTCTTTGAAACTCCTTGTCAAGTGGCACAGCCAGCTGGGCACACAACTCTGATATGCAGATCATCACGTTTGTGAACAGATAAAATGAATTACAATGAGCGCAGCCTATCACATTTCAACTCTCTAATGGGCAGGAAGGTCTTTTTTACCCAACATTGTCCAAATGCTTCCTTGTACAGTCTATTTGAGGCCATTTAAGGTTCTCAAGGATCTGTACTACATCTTATTAGCAAATGACTCTGGAAGCCAGTTCAAAGTTCTTAAAATTACATTTACCCTAAGGACAGGATAGGGAAGAAACTCTATTAAGAAAAATAATGTTTGCTACCAGGATATCAAATATTCACATATATTGTTTCATTTTAATCCCCACCAGCCCAGTAAGAAAAATATTAGCACTTTTACTTTAAACATAAGTAAACTGGAGAATGGAGAGGTTGTCATTTGCCTGGGTAAAGCCAAGATTCTTACCTGAGTCTGCCTCACATTCATATCCACACTCTTAATCTCGCTGACTCTGCCAGTATCTCATGGACAAATAAAAAACCATAGAAGCTATGAGACTTTTAATTTGTTCATTAAAGAACATATATAGTATCTGCATACCAATCTGGCATCTGCCATTCTTACCGGAAATGAAAAGCTGTCTATTCACCAAGAAGATATAAAACAACTGCTTTGCTATTTCAGAACTTAAAAAAGAAGAAATGGAAATGGCGGTGCATTACCAAATCATGATCCAAAACAGAGGAAAAGTCATGAGAGTTGGAGAAAAATCTAAACTGCCATGAAATATTCAATAATGACAACTGGTGACTTGTACATCCTACAGAGAGCAGAGTGTAGCAATTGGTAAGTTCTAGTTAGTGTTTCCTATAGGTAATAATGGTAAGAAAAGCTATCCGTCACAATCAATCTCTTGTTTTGGGAAAAGCTGCCTGTAGCTATAGATGTAGTCTCATTACAAATCTGCGACTTGAAAAAAATACCACTGACTCTATCAGAGCACCAATCACACCATCTGCTGTTTGAGCAGCAGTAATTTTCAACACCAAGTATTACTACTTTAATGGTAAATCTCAGTACTAGCGGCCAAAAAACAAAAACCAAAACAGTTAGTTTGTGAATTTCATCCACACACCCAGCCAACTAAATAAAACTGTCCATCTGTCCATCCATCCATCCTTCCATCCATCCATCCATCCAACAAGCCTCCACCCACCCATTTATCCCATGTGCTGGGCACTGTGCTAGATACTAACACTTTCCTTCATCTACAGCAGCTTCTCCAAAGCTAAGAGAAGTCTAGAGGTCTACCTCCCATGAAGAGTCATGCTCATGATGCCAAAGTATAGAGCTTGTGCCAATTCTGCAACCTGAGTCCTTGTTAAGCAAACTACAAAGCATAGTCATTCAAACCATATGCATTTGGGGTGACAGTTCTTAACCCTGGCTGTACATTAGCCACCTGAAGAGCTTTAAAATAATGCCAATGCCTGAGTCTCATTCCAGACCAACTAAATCAGAATCTCTGGAGGTGGGGCCCAGCATGGATTTTTTTTTTAATAGCTTCTCAGGTGATTCCAAAGTGCAACCAGGGTTGAAAACCACCAAACTTAAGTATTTTTAGAATGGTATTTCTGAAAACCTCTTAATCCACAAATCTATTAGATGGTACAAAGACCACAAAATTCCCCGGCGCCCACTGCACTGCCATCTGAGCTGCATTAAAATGATACATCCATAGTGTTATCTTAAAATTATAGTCCTATTACTTTTTGATTATAGCAATGAAATACTAAACAAGAGGTCATTCATCACCCCCTAGATGCCCTCAGACCTATTCTGAGAACCCCTGAGTTGCATGTGGCTCTTGAGGTGGCCTTACTCTCATATAATAGCTGAGTCCTTGGCAGAGTGCAACTGGCAGTGTCCAAGCAAGAAGCAGCTTCAGCTCAGTTCTGGGACAGGAGGGAACCTTCATAGTTCAGGCATGATTATCAGACTCTTTGTGCTCTTAAAGGAGAGTAATTATAGGCATGTGAAAAAAGGGAAGCTCTCCCCGAGGAACTCTTCCTCACATGCTTCCCAAGAGGCATGAGGGCCATTAAAAATTCCATGATGAAGAGGAAAAACAGCCTGGGAACAGCCAGGAGGCAATACAGCAAATTAATACACCAGCCGTCCTCAGGGAAAGCTGTGATAAAACAGGAAACACTTCTTTCTTTGCAAAATAAAATTATACCACTAATGATAACATAGTCACCACACACACACACACACACACACACACAAATTGTTCTAATGATGGGTGTAAAATTCCCAATGCTGCCTAAATGCTTTGAAAGAAATATTTTCCTACTACAAATAAAATAGGACAAGAAAAAGAAAAAATTTCCATTCAAAACACTTTTTAACACAGTCGCTCAGCTGCCTCTTCCCCGCCATCCCTGCTCGTTTACATTCCCTCCTTGGTGCCAGGCTTTTGTTAAATGGTCAGCTCTTCACAAAACCCATTGCCCTGTTCCAAGTCTGATCTCAGTCCTCGACACTGGAGGTTGACTGCTCCTTCTCCACTGGCCCCTTGCTTGGCAGGGACCCCATCTTTTCAAAGGACTGAGAGGTAGCCCCCAAAACTTAGTGTTTCATCATTCACATTTTCTTGAAACTGGATAGAGGTCACTTGTGTTAATCATTTCCCACAGAGCAGTGGTTACTAAATCTGATTGACTGTGTACCCTCATTCAGTAAAAACTATGAACAAACAGTCATTATATATAATACATTAGACTAACAGGTATACAGTTTAAAACAAAAGAAAATTTTGAAAGATATGCTAATAAATAAATGTTAAGTTTAAAAAAGTTTTCTATCCCTACCTCCAAGAAACTTCATGCATGCAACTTAGAACCCACTACCCTGGGAATGCTATCTAGGAATAAGGACAAAGATTATCCATAATTGTGCACAGTTTCTCTCCTTTGCTTTTAGTAATGGTCTAAAGCAACAGCAGTATTTCCCTAGAGCCAAGTGTACCAAAGCTCGGCTGAGACTTCCTAATATTTCTCAGCCCAGCCACAAGCACAGGCAAAGGAATGAAGATAATGATGTGGATAATGAGATACACAAAGAAACACAAAGCTGCCACCCAACTCCAGCCACAGGATTAGGCTTTTAAAGGAAACAAAATCAGAGAGTTGATATTGACCCCAACACAGCACAACTCTAGGCAGCAGAGGAAAAGGGAAGAGGGCAAAGTAATCTGCTTTGAGTACAGGATATGACAGGATGAAGCTCATACCGTCTTCCCAGAGTATACACAGCCATTAATTTGTTTGGTATCAAGAAAAAAAGCTAGAGGATTGCTCTCCCATGCAGTGAACTTTTTTTCTTTTTTGGTACTGGGATTGAACCTGGGAGCACTCAACCACTGATCCACATCCCCAGTCTTTTTATATCTTATTTAGAGACAGGGTCTTGCTAAGTTGCTCAGGGACTTGTTGGATTGCTGAGGCTGGCTTTGACCTCACAATCCTCCTGCCTCAGCCTCCTGAGCCGCTGGGATTACAGGTGTGTGCCACTGCACCTGGCATGGAGTGAACTCTTGAGGCTTTCTGAGCATCACCACCTCTAAGAAAACCTCCCCTTAACCCTTTAAGTTAGGGGCCCTCCTCTGTATTTTTTTATCATTCAGATATAAATCACTATTGCAACTGTCAGTTTCCATAACTGACTTTTCCACAGGAGTACAAGATCCTTTAGGGTAGTACCTGAAAAAGAGGCTGGTAGGGAATGAGAAAATGTTGAACAAATGAGTGACGGGTAAACAGCATGCTACTGAAGGAAAGGCCTTATGGTGGCAGTTTACATGAGCCCATAATTTTCCACATTCTTATTCACACTATTTATCATGGTCTCTTTTCAAAAGACTTTCCCTACTGAAATGCTACTTCTCCAAGCAGAAAGCAGTTCTAACTACTTCCATGAAAGAATAACTTCTTTGTGTAGCCTATACCCCAAATTTATGAATATATCTATTTAAGAATTTATTAGGATGAAAGAAAATCATCAAAACTTGAAAAGAAATTCTTTATGCTACCAGAAATAATAATTCTAAGGTCTAGCCAGTTAGCTGCTCTTTCGTGCACAATAACCCTGCTAAAGAATTCTACAAAACTGTATGTACTTTAAATGACACCTAAATTAAGAAAATTCATAATGACAGGCATAGGATTCATTCATTTGACAAACACATACTGAACACCTAATAAGTGCCAGATACAGGTGCTAGGGGGAATTATTAGGGAACAAACAAGGCAAGGTCCATGCACTTTGAAGCTTCTATTCTAGTGCAAGAGACATGGGGGGAAAAACAAACTAATAAACGCATTATAGACTGTGGTAAGAGCTATACAGGAAGGAAACACAATGAGCAGACAGTACAGCAGGTGGCCCCTTTAGGAACGCAGTCTGAGTGATCCTCCCTAAGGAGGTAACAACTGAGTTGTGGTGAGTAGGCCCTCGAAAAGGTTTCTAAGCAAAAGAAACAAGAGTGAAGGTCTGAGGCAGCAAAGGCCTGCTATTTTTGAAGAGCAAAATGGAGCTCTCCTGTGCAGATGGATCTCTCCCCTAGAGAGGGGGAAGAATTATATGAAAGGAGGCTGGACATGTAGGCAGAAATCAGATTATGCAGGGTTTTGCAGGTCATGGCAAGGAACATTAATAATGTTCTTTGAAGATGGGGCTTTTAGCAGCAGAAATAATATGAAATATGAGCCAGAAGACTGAGGTCACAGTTGAGACTTAATCACATACTAGCCATGTAACCACAGGAAAGACACCTCAGCCCACAGCCTCAGTTTCTGCATCTGTAAAACATCTATGTATCTCTGAAGGTTGTACGGATAAAACTGGATCTATACAACTAAACTTTATAATCTAAAGTGTTATAAAAAGGAAAATGGAACTGTCTAGAAGAAAACAACAGTTACTAAACAATTACCTGGCAGAGCAGTGTGCTGGTGAACATCTTCGATGAGAAGCATCAGCAAAAACATCCAGGGAGTAAAGAGGAGAAAGAGGATTAAACTGCGGGGATAAATAAGATTATTTTAGTTAGGCTTAAATGAAACAGACCTGTTCCCAAAGGGCAGCCTACTATTTACTTTTCTTTGTCCAGTGCTCTGTCATACTAAACACAGACACCATTCCATAAGGCTGTGCATAGTTAATGGTGTGCCCAGGAATGTGGCATCACTCATCTAGCACACCTCAAAAAAAAGACTACTCCTTGTTAAGTAATGTTCTTCAAAAACTTCTAATATATAATACACTTAAATGGCAGAAGACAGTACTTTCCAACTGGCATAACAGGAACGCACATGACTATCAACTGTGTACCGGCCCCTTTCCCAAGAAGGCTAGTGTGAAATTACCTTTTTGTTCCCTTACTCTGGCAAATGTTTTCAACAACTGGTGAGCACAGACCAGCAGCACAGTATAGCAAAAAGAGACTAGACTACACTACACTCGCATTGAATACTTAACCCCTGTCCATCAAGTTGCTCCGTGTTGAAAATTACAAGCCTCTTTGGGCTTCAAAATAATTTCAAGTTTCCATCTGCAAACATTTACTGACCTCAAAAGGTCCTCCTGAGGAATAGAGGTATAGTTTAGTGATAGAGTGCATGCCCGCATGTACAAAGCCTTGGGTTCATCTCCAGTACAAAAAACAGAAACAAAAACAAAAAGGAGGCTGTGAGGGTCAAATGGGATAGTATGTATAAAAGCACCTTAATTTATGTTTGCTAGCTTTCTTTAGACTTTTCCCATAATCATTCCAACAAAAGTCAGTAACTTAATGCATCTTAAGATTGGAAGAACTTTGAATGATAACTTCAAAGGAACATAAGAATGCAAACTAAGCCATACAGGTACTAGACCCAGTTCTAATTGCTGTATGACTTTAGGCAAACATTTTACCTTCTATGGACCTCCAGTTACTCAGTTGTGCTTAACAGATCTGTAGTAGGTGATGGCCACAGGTATCCCTCCACCTTTGATTCCTCTGATATGAACATGATCAGAGCTCTAACTTAAGAATACCTAAAAAGCAGTCTATCACACGTCACCTTCATGACTTTTTCCTTATCTGACTCCTACCTGCAGTACTGTTTACTTAGTGTTTTTCCTTATGCCAATTATTTTTACTTGGCCTTGTCCTAACTATGCTTCAAGGAAATAACAAGTTTGATGTAGTGATTACATTTTTTTGAATACATATCTTAAAATTGTGTGTCCACATACCACCTGAAATCATCTCATGAGATGATTGTGTATTCCACTCCTTTAGTACATTTTGAAACAGCAACTTTACAATGGAAGTTCTAAGTCTAAAGTGTACGTCAACTTAGTAAGCTACTAAGTAGTCCAAAAAACAAACCAACCACTGAGCAACAGAAGCTTGAGAATATTTACCTATCAGTCTTCATCAATTCTACAACTCATTACTAAGATAAAGAAACTCCTATCCTCCCAAAATCAAAGAGCTTCAAACATGAATGAACCTAACATTAGCCGCTATGAGCAATTTTTAGATAATGAACTCTTTACAAAGGCCTAACTGTGCCAAGGATCCTCTCAAGAGGAAGCTAGCGAAAAAGACCAACAGGACAAGGCTCTAAGGCCTACCCCCTCTTCTGCTTCAGATGTCAAGGCTTTAGTAAAGGACTTCACGACTTCACAGTACAGGATTCTGGTGCTAACCTAAACCATAAGCAGATGAGATTCCCGCTACTTTCTTACTGCAAATTCAAACTAAAAATAAAAACAGAATTCCTTTGATATATGTATTATAGGTAAGAAACTGATGATCATGGGTAAACCTAAAAAAGGGGAAGTTGCTACAGTTCTCATCAATGAGTATCAGATATTCTTGGGGAATAGACCTCTGAGAAAATCAGAATAACAGGACAAAGGGAACCTTACCTCCTGTGCACAAGCAGAAATGTGAGGAAAATCAGAAGCCAATGTTTTATTCTTTCTAAAGAAAAGGAAATCAAATGATAAAATAAAGATGACAAGGAAAAGTGATCTTACCTGATTTCGTTCTCTTTTCCCAGCTGATGGTAACCAGAAACTAAAGAGAGGGAGAGAATAACAGGGAAGAAAATAATAAAAGAAGTGGTAGAAAATTATAGAGGGGAGAAGATAAAAAGATGGAATGATGAAGTGAAAACAAAGAAAATGGGAGAAGATGCAATTGGAGGACAAAGGTATTGACTGTGTATGAACTTTTTCTGCTGAAAGTAACTCTTCAAAGGAAAAAGCCTCATAATGGAATGTAAATGACTGGGCAGGCTACAATAAACCCAAGATCACCGTGCAGCACCAATGCTCTCTCTGCTTTGCAGGGACAATGGGGTTCTCAGCTCAAGAAGGGCATAAACCATGTACCTATCTTGCCTATTTTATAAATTAAAAATGAGACTGGGCTAGGTGTGTACAAGATCATAACTGAGTACTAACCAAGAGGCATAAAGGCAAGATACATGACAGAGCCAACCATGCTAGGGGATGAGGCTCTTATAAGAATGGGCAGATTCTCCTGTAGCTACATACAGGCTTTCCATTGCACTTATCAAAGTAATTAGACAAAAAGGATTTCTCTATACAAAGCTCTGAAAATGGGAAAGCAAAACAGAATAGAGAAAATCACTCATTTAAAAAAAATTAAGAGATAGAAAAATGAGTTTAAAATATTCATGTTGGCAGATATTGGTTTAACATCTAGAAACATAAAAGACAAGAAAATAAAAACTAGTCTAGAAAGAAAATCACTGTCATGGTCCTGGCCATCTTAACTGTTATAAAGTACATATCTTTTGGATCACCTCTTTCAGCTCTGTAGCCTGACACTAGGTTGCTTCATAAAACCCCCTCTGCTTCCTTCTCCAAAGAACAGTCTAGGGCTGGGGTTGTGGCTCGTCAGTGGGAGAGCACTTGCCTCACATGTATGAGGCACTAGGTTCAATTCTCAGCACCACATATAAATAAATGAATAAAATAAAGGTCCACCCACAACTAAAATATATATGTATATTGGAAAAAAAAAAAAATCTAGACAGCCAGTAAACACTTCAGCACTTACTCTTTCTGCCGAGGGTCACTGATAATATGGCTTATTCTCTCAGTACCCAGAGTACTTAGGCTGGACTCCTAAAAAGGCAAGGAAAAAAAGAGTAACATCTCACCACAGAAGCAAACATATAAATCTGTTTCTAAGCTCACACTTTCCCATAATTGTGCTACCTGAAGCAGCCTCAAATGCACAGGTCAAATGTCAATTTTTTTTTTTTTTTAAGCACTGGGGATTGAACCAAGGGCCTCACACATGCTAGGCAAATACTCTACCACTAAGCTACACTTCCAGCCCTCTATATTTTGAGACAAAGTCTAGCTAACTCTCCCAGACCAGCCTCAAATTTGCAATCTCCTGCCTCAGCCTCCCAAGTAGCTGGGATTACAAGTGTATGCCACAGGACCCAGCTCAAATGTCAATCTCAAAACTCAGCAGCAACTGTTATTTATTTTTATGGGAATCTATCTGAAAGTATTACATGTTTTCCTTATCGTTCTCTACTGATGGAAAGTCATTATAAATCACATTAATTTATGATTTTTTAAAACTTATATTTAATTGATACATAAGCACTAAAAATTATACACATTAGTGGGTACCACAGTGATACTTTAATATATGCACACATCATTTCTTTATGCATATTGTGGTTACTAAAGTATACAGTAGAAACACTTGCAGAAAATTCAACAACAGCCAATATTTAATAGGCCAGCACACCAATTTCAGTCAGCCATGTGAGTATAGCTCCATCTTCATACTGGGAAAATGAATGAGTTCTCACTGGTAAAACCTAAATAGCTGCTAACTAAATGTATATACATCACAGGATTTTTGTGACTTACAAAAATTGTCATCCTGTACCTTGTCCATTAAATATCATCTCACAGTAAAAATAGAAACTTGTAAAAGCTGACTTATAAATTCAGGATTCTCAAGATTGTAATGTGAAAGCTTATCCATAACATTATGAGCAATCCAGAAACTAATCATCTCCAAAAAAGTGGAAAGTAGCAGAAGGCACTCACTGTTCATTGAACTTGAGTACGTTTAGAATGACTATCACAGTACCTAGAAAAGCACACCAAGCCCTACTTAAATAATAGTTACACACATGTGGGTGTTAAGAGAATGTAAGTCATAAGCATGAATGTCTAGGTCAGATTCTGGACAAGAGTATAGCTAAATGACTAGGTTTCACACATGCATTTTTCGTATTTCTTTTTCCTACGGCTATGCCTCCTGCTTACAGACACAGAATGGTAGGGGGTCAAGGGAAAAGATGGGTGAAAAATGAGTCATTTGCTACAGCAGAAAAATTATTAACTTAAAATGCCGTAATGTTTAAATTTACAGTTTATTACTGTGTAAATTACAAGCAGTACTTTGCGTAATTAGCAGCTCGCTGGCAGGGAACTGTGAATGAAACTCATTATTTATGATTACAATTTAGAAAAAGAGAAGAGAGACTGGGGAGGGGGAAAGATGGGGGCAGAGCAGTGACCTCTGCTAGAAATGACAAATATCCCTTTAAGGTGATGAAGATGAATTAAACAAGTAAATATTATCCTATTCATTTTGAAATCATTAGAGGCTTGTCCAATAGGCCCTGGTTCCTCCCAGGCAAGCTGAAGGGAGCCTTCAAGATGAACTGACTCACTTCTATGGAAGTCAAAGGCTTTTTTTTTTTTTTTGTACTAGGGATTGAACTCAGGGGTAATCGACCACTGAGCCACATCCCCAGCCCTATTTTGTGTTTTATGTAGAGACAGGGTCTCACTGAGTTGCTTAGCGCCTCACCATTGCTGAGGCTGGCTTTGAACTCACGATTCTCCTGCCTCAGCCTCCCAAAGTGCGGGGATTACAGGCGCGCACCACTGCGCCCGGCTCTGAAGGCTCTTATTTTATAAGAGCTGAAAGAAAGAAAAGCAGGTGGTAGGGAGAACCTCGTCTGTCCAACCTAACCAATAAAGAGAAAAGGTAAACCCATCTCTCTGTTCCCCACTCCCAACCTCTTACTTCCCTCAACCACATACATTTCTATTCCACTAGGTGTCTTATAAACTCCCAGAACAGCAAAAGCAGCATTCTATTGGCTCAAAAATGAATGATCCAAAGGGGTCAAGTTATCTTTCTTCCAATAATCAAATCTTACTACTTAGTGAGATCCAAATTGGAATTTAAAGAAAAAAAAATAAGAATCTGCATTTGTCTAGAAATAAACTGTCTCCTTTCTTTCACATGCCTAAAACTTCAGAAAACAGTTCTCTGGAGCCTGGCACAGTGGCACACACCTGTAATCCCAGCTACGAGAATGAGGTAGAAGGATCACAAGTTCAAGGAAGCCTGGGCAACTCAGCAAGATCTTGTCTTAAAAAACATTTAAAGAGGACTAGAGATGTAGCTCAGTGATAGAGCACTCCTGGATTCAATCCCCAATACTGGGGTGGGGCAGGCAAAGCAGCAGTCCCTTAAAGAAAGTCAGACTGTGGCTGACTGCTGTATACCTAGCTCAGCACAGAGCCTATATAGCAGGCATTCTAAATGCTCACTGCAAGAACAAACAAATCAATGCTCTCAAATGGCTCTCCTTTCTTATCCCTCACCTACCACCATCTTCAACTGAGTAATACTCAGTAATACCCTGTCTTAGCTTCTCTCTCAATCTCAAAGCTAAAGTAAAAAATAAAAGGAAAAAAAATAAATAAATAAACTAATCCTGGATTCCAATCTCTATTCTGTCACTATGATCCAGGTAACATCAGATACCTAACTGCTTTGAACCTAAGTTTTCCTCATCTGTAAAAAGAACTATCAACATTCTGACAAGATTGTTGGGAGGAGTGAAATAAGCCAAGTGCCTACTACAGTCCCTGGCCAAGTAGAACCAGAGACCATAGAGATTCCTCCCTTAAGGCCAAGGAGGGGATCTTGTAATTGGCTAACAGGGATTTTTTTTTTGGTTTTTTAATGAATTCTAGGATAAAAAGACCAAAGTTAGAATATAACAAAGAAACATTCTTAACACAAAAGTTGTTAAAGAGCCAAGTGTATTTTAACTTAAACCATAATAATAATGATTAATCAAAAGTGCAGAGAGACAAGAGATCAGGCCTGTAAATTCATTCACAATAGAGGCTGTGAAGTGAGTATGTGTTTTGTCAGAACTCCTGTGTGGATTAAATTTTTATCTTTTATGTGTGTATCCAAATCCATTCAAATCCTACGTAATGTTCACTCTTGCAAACTCCCAAAACATTCCAGTTGGCTTCCCTAACACCAGGGAGTTCTGTGGCATCTTTGATCACCAATAGGACACACAAATCCCATCAGGAGTTTCATCTTCTCAGGGCCCCAGGAAACCATGAAATTGTCACCTTCCCAACCAGCCTTCTTCGCCCCTTTCTGAGGCATCGTGCTGCAGCACCTGGCAGACGATTCAAACGAGCATGGTATCCTAAAAAAAGAAGGCCTCGGTTACTGAATGTGGACAATCCATAAGCAGTGAGATGTTTCTAGTACACTGGAGCCCTTACACCCAGGATCTTCACAGGGCTATTTGCCAAGGACTTGTTCCCATGTCTCTGTCACTAGCTGAATGATCTTAGGCATACCATTCCCCTTTTACCTAGGCATCCTCACCTATATCACTTGGTCCTACTTTACAGAGTTGTTTTGAAGACCCAATGAAACAGCATATGGAAAGTTCTTTACAAACTGCAATGCTATGTAAATATAATGTATATTAAAAATTTCTAATTTGAAATTAAATGCTAGTTACAATCTCAAAAGCACTCTAATTTTATGAAGTAACGGTGAAAAGATAATGCATAGTACAACCCCATTTTCTTAACTGTTCTATGTGTTCCACAAATAAGAATTCACACAAAAATGTTATCAATGACATGGTTTCTGGATCTGGGATTGCAAGTCATTTGTTATTTTTACTTTTTTGTGCCTACATTAAGTGGTCCATAAGGAACTTATGTAAATGTCCATCGAAATGTTTGATAGAATTTACTAAGGTAGCAAAGAATGTGCCTCAGCCAGGAAGTAATCTTTAGCAAGCATCCACTGCTTTAAGAAAGTCTATCAAATTCCCAAATTCATCAAAATAAAATCCTACTGAATAGATATGTATAGCTCTCAGTGTAACCCTGACCACCTGCAATAGTCAACAAATACTTGATAACTAACAGCTTGATTATTGGTTACGGGGAATCCTAGAGTTATAAATTTACAGAGTTAAATAAACCCCCCAAAAAACAGTTTTGTTCAATTTCACATATTTTAAGCAATGCCCCTAACACTGAAGGAAATGAAGAAAATGAAGCAATCACAGAGGTAATAGCACCAAAGAATATGACATTTCCTTCTCCCCATCCTGGACTGGTTTTTTCACCCCACTGTGCTACTACACAATTGAAAAAAAGCAAAGGATATATATTTTTGCTGAAGTATGCAATAATAAAATCATTAAAATAAAAATCATCCACTTAAAAAATGTCATTATACCTTGTATGTGGATGTTCTTACTGAAATCTGCTCCTTTCCAAGAGACAGATTTCCAATGAATAGTCAGTAACTCATCATTACAGCAGAGCAAGCAGCTTGGCACAAATAGCAATGACAAGCTGAAGAAATGCCTTGTTAATATATATTCTAAGAATCTCCACAGATTGATTTAGGTAAACATGGAGAGAACCTCAAGCCAAGACTCACTCTTGAATCTTCCAGAAAATCTCTGGGCTAACTACACCATTCAGGTGTAATGCATGCTTAGAGGCAGGAGTATCCTTGAGCAAGGGATGATTCCTCCCAAAAAGAACTACAAAGGGATGAATTGTATTTTAGTTTTCTCCAAACTCACCTCTTTGAGCTGGTCGAGAAGGTAAAAGGAATGTGGAATCTGAAAGTTTATCCAGTCCAGAATCCATTCTTTCTACTTCTGTGCAATGATCAGGAGCCCACTTGGGCAGAAGATTGGGGACAGTGAATCCTGGAACACATTCTCCTTCATAGAACCAATCACTCTGTTCATCATCCCCTAAAGCAAACAGACCATATCATGAGCTAGAATTTTAACATCCATGAAAAAAAAAAAAGATGATGATTTCTCAGCACTACAATTTTTATTATATTTTTAAAGAAATCAAAGTACCAAAAAATTGTTCTGATGAAAAGTGGAACATCAAACTAATTTCCCTGAATGTCATATTGGTCTAGACTGGACTGCTTTAATAATAAAAATTAATAAGACTACCACTTACTAACACTTTACAGTCTATATAAGAATTCATGCTAAAAATCTGTAAACATGTTATCTCTTCCAAGTCCTACACTAATTCCAACTTACAATGAGAAATCATGGTTGTTAGTAAATGACAAAGCCAGAATTTAAAACAAAAGCCTGATTAACTCCAAAGCCTGAGGTCTTTTCCACAAAAAAATAAACTGCTCCCTACCATTTCCCATGGCATAGATAAGCCTAGGGGCTCAAAATCCAATTCAAACAAGTTGTTTCTGAGGGATTTTTATTGTTGTTCTCAAGTATTCACTCAAGATTTCTAATAACTAACACACACACACATATACACACACACACACTGAACTAGAAGTAACCTGTGCGATCATCTATAAACCAGTAGACTTCAACCTGGGTTCACTGGGATGCCTGGCACAGAACATTGCCAGGACATAAGAAGCTGAGTGGATTGGGCTCCCAACCTGCAGTTCCTCTGGAATTATGCTTTAACCAAAATAGCCTCAGCTGTCTTAAAATTTGAGATTCTATGTACAGTTCTGTTTGGAGAAGAAAAAGGAGAGTGCTCTCCTTATCTGGGTTCCTCAATACTACTGGGAACTCCCTATGTGCTAGGCAATGCGTTAGGTATTATGGTTGCAAATAATCGAACAATTCCTCCCTTTGGAAAGCTTCAAAGGAAAGAATACTATAAATAATAATTTAGTATGGCAAATGATAAAAAAGTAATAAGTACAAGGAACCACAAGAGCATAAAGAAAGACTAAAGATTATCAGTTAGAATCCCTTTAGGAAGCATGCACATTTAAACTGGATGCCTGAGGACAATTTAATGAAGTGGCTATTTACAAAGGTATAGATGTATAGATAAGGAAAATAACAAGGGATGCTGAAGCCCACAGCCAGCACAGCAGGGCATTTTACGAGCACTAGATATGGAGTGGCAAGGAAAAGAATGGTTATCAAAGGCCATAGAAAGAATAGTAGCTACTGGTGCACATTGCCAAACAGAAGTGATATTCTTCTGTAGAGATACAAAACCAGTGCCAATAGGTCACCTAATAGAAAGGGAGCCAGGGAAAGCTATCATGCTAGGTGGTAGTTTTCCAAGTCCTCACTGCCCCCTACAACAGAATGATTTATCCACGTCCTTTGCCTTTCACCACTGGAATCCACAGTGCCTTCCCTGGGGCAGAGCATGCATCCTCATCCTGCTGACACTGGACCTGGTCAATTCACTTGCTGTAAGAAGAACATTAGCAGATGTGATTCAACAAAGACTTAAACTATGCACACGTGGTCTGGCTTGGTCACTTGGCATCATCTTCTGCCACAAGAAGTGAATGATGTATATAGCCAGCTCCATTACCTTAAAAAGATGAGCCCAGGCAAGATCAGTTAACTACAGCTGACCCACAAACCCACAGCAAGAAATAAATACAAACCACTGAAATCTGGGGGCTGTAAAGAGCATTATCACAAATCTCATTCACCTCTCTCCAATCTTCTGCGGATGCCCAACAGGAAATTGTGGACAAAAAACGTCACTGATATAGTTCATGACTATGCCCTGGAGGGACAAAGGGAGTACTCTTTCTTGGTGGATGACCAGCCACTCAAGGAAAGGTGAGGGTGAGATTTCAGAGAGAAAGACCCATGTGAACAAAGGCACAGAGGCAGGCAGTAACATGGCTTTGTGCTGAGAACTCTTAAACATCTAAGTATCACCAGAATGTGTAAAGTTGAGACAGAGACAAAGTGGAGAGCTGGGCTACAGAATAGTCTACATCTTTTATAATAAATCAAGTAATCCTTATTAATGGAAACACTTTCAAAGGCCCCAAAACTTAATCTGCTCTAAGGGGTCCACACTTTGTTCCACTTCTGTATAATTATGTATCATAACCTTTTAAAGGTGTATTATGAACATTTTTTCATATTTTTGTTGGTCATCTGCATTGCCTCTTTTGAGAAGTGTCCGTTTAGCTCTTATTCCCATTTATTAATTGGGCTTTTTTGTGTTAAATTTTTTGAGTTCTTTATATATTCTGGATATTAATCCTCTGTTGGAGAAGCAGCTGGCAAAGATCTTCCATTCTGTAGGCCCTCGCTTCACACTCGTTTCTTTTGCTGTGCAGAAGCTTTTTAATTTGATACCATCCCACTTACTAATTCTTGGTTTTATTTCTTACATTTCTGGTAGGACTGCAAATTAATACAACTGCTTTGGAAAGCAGTAGAGATTCCTCAAAAGACTAGGAATGGAACCACCATATGACCCAGTTATATCACACCTTGGTATTTATCCTAAAGAACTAAAAATCCATTATAGTGACATAGGCACATCAACGTTTATAGCAGTACAACTTAATGGTCAAGTTATGGAACCAGCCCAAGTGCCTATCAACAGATGAATGGATAAACAAAATGTGGTGTATACATACAGTGGAGTTTTGCTCAGCCATAAAGAAGGATGGAATTATAGCATGTGTTGATAAATGGACGGAAGTGGAGAATATGCTAAGTGAAATAAGCCAGACTCAGAAAGTCAAGGGTTCAATGTCTTTCTCATATGTGGAAAACAGACTGAAATAAGGAAAAAAGAGGAGAGGGGAATTCCATGAAAAAATAAGGGAGCTCAGTGGAGTAGAGAAAGGGGACTGAGGGGAAGGAAGGAGGGACAGGAAAAGGGAAGAATAGTTGGTTGAAATTGACCAAATTATGCTATGTACATATATAAATACATGAATTTCATCTTTATGTATATCTATAAAGCACTAATTTAAAAATATATAAATAAATAAAAAATACCAGTAAAATAGAGGAAAGAGAACAGCAATAGGGAGGAGAGGAGGAAAGAACAAATACCAGGTACTAAAGTGGAGGAAATTACATTCCATGCATATATGATTATGTTAAAATGAATCCCAATATTATACATAACTATAATGCACTAATAAAGCACAAAAAAAATCATGCTATTTCACAGCACTATAGTAAAAGCAAAGGAAAAATGAAGACAAATATTAGTAACTCTGAATGATATTACCAAGTCATGAATGGAAGACAACCAGACTTTTCTCAATATGAGATAAAAAAATTAAGACCCTAGCTAGAGCCAAACTGCACACGCACACAGTTCCTAATGACACCTAGTTCCCTCAGAATCAGAGAGAGAAATGTACCACTAAAAACCTCCTTTATAGTAGGAAGTTCAGTAACTCCATAGGGATGAAACTATCTCTATGCCAATAACTCTGAGGTGTGGATGAGATGCTCCCTACATATTACCTTTTCAAACTCAGGACTTGGATGCTTGAGTTACTAGGAAACCTAACTGGATCAACCCAGAAATGTGGCCACTGTGCCTCTGTCCTTTAAACACTTATTTCGTGGGGAAAAATTATTGGATTGCAGAGCTAAAAGGGACTTTAGAAATCTATTAATTCCTGGGGGCTGGGATTGTAGCTCAGCGGTAGAGCGCTTGCCTCGCATGCGTGAGGCCCTGGGTTCAATCCTCAGCACCATATACAAAGCAATAAAAGAAAGACATTGTGTCCATCTACAACTAAAAAAAGTTAAAAAAAAAACTATTAATTCCTTATTGTAGATTAAGAAAACTAAAATCCAAAAAGGTTATGTGAAATTCTTATTGGCACACCATGCAAGTCTAGAAAACAAGAATTTTGTAATGCCCTTAGACCAATGCAAAGTGTCAAATTGCCTGAGGACAGTTTAATGAAATGACTATTTACAAAGGTATAGATGTATAGGTAAGGAAAACAACAAGGATGCTGAAGCCCACAGCCAGCACAGCAGGGCATTTTATGAGCACTAGACATGGAGTGGCAAGGAAAAGAATGGTTATCAAAGACCACAGATAGTAAAAATAATTATTTTTACTTAGGTAGTAAAAATAAAGAACTGGTAATTAACATACGCTAGTCTTATTCATAGAACTCTATATTAATCTTCAGGAATTTTAACTTGAGAAAAACATTTTATATAATATATTCACCCAGAACACTATAAACATTTATAAATAAGGTAAAATTCTCCCTCTGTAATAAGAATATCTCATCCAAAAAAAGACAGTAGTGCATGAGGAAACTTCTTGGTTCTAAACCCCTAAACAATGATTCTCAAAATTTGAACTACCTGCATAAAAATTATTTCAGGTGCCTGTGGAAAATGTAGATTCCAAGTGCCAACTCTAGACCTACTTGATTTCTAGCTCAGGAATCTGCAATATTAGCAGTTCCCTGGGGTGGCTCTCCATGCCCTAAAGCTTGAGAACCACTGCCACAATCATCATAATAAGTCACTCGCATCTACCCATCAACAATGAATCCATGTCCCAAAGCTGGGATCCAGATTACCTTGCCGTCCTTCATCATTGGTGAAGAGCCCAGTGTCACTGCTGCTACATACACTGCTGGTTTCACTGAAAAAAGAGTAAGACACAGAGAATTCATCAACTTCAGTCAAAAATCACTGTACATTCTTCTGATTTTCTCAAAAGGAAAGACCTCAACCTTTCCTAATTTCACTGCAGTTGATTAGCCTATCAGGTAGATAAATTGCACAGGGAAGACACAGGTAAAGTTTCTTTTCTCCCAAAACAAAACAAAACAACAACAAAAAGTAAGACAAAAATGTTAAAACTTTTACTTGTACTTCAAAGTACTTAATAAAAAAAAAATCTAAGATCCTTTAAAAAAACATCTAAAATCCTTTAAAAACTTTAAAATCCTTTAGGAGCTAAGATATTTATTGAAGCTCATACAAGTAATCTCAACCTGATTTGGCACATTAAACAATATAAATTGATCAATTTTATTTTTAAATATTTCCAACTATTAATTTCAAATGAAAATAAGCAACTTTGACACTTAACATCTCTTAAAATTTCTCTTACTTACAAAGCAGGAAACATTCATGAGCAGAAAATAAATTAATATGGCCAGTTATATTTTCCAAAATTTCATGTCTTCCTTGATATCAAGTAGATACACAAGGCTCATTTTGAAAAAAAGAGTTAAGGTTAAAAATAAAAATATAAAAACAAACTCCATTCAGCTCACTGAAATAAAACTTTTGTCCTAATTAACAACTGATTCCACTTTTTGGGCAATTGTTTTTCACCCAATCTTCATCAAATGTGCTTTACCTGGTTCAAGAAAAATTTCTTCATTCTTTACAATATTAGTTATTTCCTTAATTGGGAGTATCTGCTTCCAAGTTAAGTCAATTTTTTTTTCACCTGCTCTAGAAGATGCAAGAAAGCAAAGCAAGGAATAAGAATTTTCACTATGCTGAAAAAAGAACAGGCTTGGCAAAATCCCAACCTACATTCCTGGATCAAAACTCTGAAAATATTTTTGTATTCTGCAACATTTCCAAATATCTTGCCAACACTAAACCCTCAAAATGCTGGTTAAATTAGTAGCAATGCTTTCCTCACAAGCTTAAGCTTGTCTCTGAATAACAGATGGCAAGACGCCTGTCACAGCGAGAGCCAAAAATACATACTTTAATTCTATACAGGTTCTTTCATTTTATTTTCTTGCGTACTTATAAATAGAAGAGCCTCAGGGGTCATTTTAAGAAATATCTCACAAAACTATACCACGAGAATCCTCAAAGGGCTCTACAGTGAAATCCAGAAGCATCCATAAAGAGGACTGCATTCTTTCTACTTCTGAATTTAAGGAACTGTGCCTGTTCTAGAACTTAAGGAACTGGCTATTTGTATTTTCAGCAAATCTGAAGAACACTAGTGGTCTAATTCCATCAAGTCTTACTACACAGTCTCTCATATTACTACTTTATTATTCTCACCTTACCTCAAGGATAAAGCATATTTTTGATTTCTTTTGCTATGCTCAGAATTTTAAAGAGAGATACAATGCACATTAGGTCGTGGGACAGATGCTATTTCACCATCATATTTTATGCTTCATTGGTTAGCATCACTACTGAAACTTAGAAACCAGAAATAATGGCCTATCATCTGTTTTTGTATGACCTATGAGTTAAGAATGGTTTTTACAGCAAATTATTGGGGAAACCTCAAAAAATAAATATTTTGTGATGTGTAGAGATGATGTGAAATTCAAATTCAGTCTATATAAAGTTTAACTGAAACTCAACTATACTCATCCATTAACACATCCTCTGCAACCTCTTTTGTACTCATCTGCAGAGACTATACAACCCAGAAGACCCTAAAATATTTACTATCTAGCTCTTTACAGAGAAAGTTTTTGAATTCTTGTTTAATGACTATGATCCCCTGTTTGAATATTTCCATTAGAAGATTAAAACAATTACTCCATCACAAAATCTATCAATTCTGTTCCCTATTCATTTCCAGCCACTTATAAGGACTATAAAATACAACCATAGATCTTTTTACATGGAATCCAGTTTCTCATATTCTAAATAAAAAGAGAAAGACTCAAAAGAATATCTGCTGGGGTTGGGGTTATGGCTCAGTGGTAGCGTGCTCGCCTAGCATGCGTGAGGCACTGGGTTCGATCCTCAGCACCACATAAAAATAAAATAAAGATATTCTGTACACCTACAACTAAAAAAATAAATAAATATTAAAAAAAAAGAATATCTGCTGGATCAAGAAAGGTGATGGTACACTGTCAATGTACATTTTCTATTTTTTTATCAGTAGCATTTCAAGAGAATCGATCTTGAAAAACCTTGAGATCGAACTTGTCTCAAAGAGTTTGCTCTACATAGTAAATTAATGACAATAATACCATGGAAGAATCCTCAGGACATTAAGACTATGATCGTGGGAGATGTGTATTTTCTTCATAAAAAAATTATTTCTATAGAATATTTATTACATACACATACCATCCTTTTACCAGTCTCTGGAAACAAATCTGATGGCATTGCTAATTTTATTTATTCCCTCAGAATAACTTATTTATGAAAATTGTAATCAATATGTAAAAAAATTGTTAGCACGATTTGCTAAGGAAAAACATGGGGTGCTCCATGGCATGCTTGCACATAAACACTATAATGTGGCTTGCAAAAATGTAGTGCCAAATAAAAAATAAAGTTAAATATTTTTCCTTCCAAGTCTCAAGTCAAAGTTTCTCAGTCTTGCATCCCTCACTCACTCCTGACTCAGAGACTATGATTTAAAAAAAGAAAAACAAAATCAGCCTGTAATCCCAGCACTATGGGAGGCTGAGACAGGAAAATTGCAAGTTCAAAACCAGCCTCAGCAATGGCAAGGCACTAAGCAACTCTGTAAGACCCCCATCTCTAAATAAAACACAAAAATAAGGCTGGGATGTGGCTCAGTGGTCAAGTGACCCTGAGTTTAATGCCCAGTACCAAAAAAAAATCAGAGCAGTATGATTTTAATAATGATTTAGTCAACTATAAAATGTTAATTTAGCTAGTTCAATTTAATATTCAGTTACAAATAAGGTCACATATTATGAAACTTCTGATATAAAGGAACAAGATGAAGCCAACAAGAACAGCAGGTACTGAAATCCTGTACTCTCTCAAAATGGCAGTAACTCCTAAAAGCATCAATGCCTCCTGTCTTGCTTCAGGAGTTGTTCCATATTCCCTGTTCTCATGATTTATGAGCTTGAATGAATAGTTTGAACACAAAAATCTTCCTAAGACTACTTCTAAAATATTCTGGAGAACTATTTCAACCTTACAAAAATGTGTACATTATTAATCCAATCTCAAACTAAGCATGGTGGTGCATGCCAGTAATCCCAGCACTCAGGAGGCTGAGGCAGAAGGATCGCAAGTTCAAGGCCAGCCTCAGCAATTTAGCAAGGCCCTAAGCAATATGAGACCCTGTCTCAAAACAAAAAACAAAAAGGGCTGGGGAATAAAGGGAAGGGACGGTGGATGCGAACAGAAAAGACAGTAGAATGAATTGGATATAACTTTCCTATGTTAATATATGAATACATGACCAGTATAACTCCACAGCATGTACAACCACAAGAATAGGAAGCTTCACTCCATGTGTGTATAATATGTCAAAATACACTCTACTGTCACGTATAACTAAAAAGAGCAAATAAGCCAGGCACAGTGACTCATGCCTGTAATCCCAGCACTTTGAGAGGCTGAGACAGGAGAATCGTGAGTTGAAAGCCAGCCTCAGCAATGGTGAGGTGCTAAGCAACTCAGTGAGACTCTGTCTCTACATAAAACACAAAATAGGGCTGGGCATGTGGCTCAGTGGTCAAGTACCCCTGAGTTCAATCCCTGGTGCCAAAAATAAACCAATAAAAAAATTAAATTTTTATAAAGAGCTAGGGGTGTGGTTCAGTGGTAAAATGCCAGGGTTAGATCTTCAGTACCAAAACAAATAAAAAATAAACAAATAAAAAGTCTCTAACAGGAAAAGGAAAAGGCAAGATTCCCATACCTGCTTCTCCTAAACCTTAATTCATTCACTTAGGAAGTATTTATTATTTGCCATACACCAGACACTGCTATAACCCACACTAAAACTAATATTCACTACCAATTTGATGCAGTTTGATTAAAAATTTAAAAATTAGTCAAGACAGTGGAAGAAAGATTATGAAGACGTAGGGAGGAAAATGCTTTCTAATGACAAACACTCTGAAATTAATAAGGGGTGGTGCAAGCCTAGAATTTAACTTTACAACCCTGACAAAAATTATCTCATTTTAGAAACCAAGAAATGTCTTGAAAATATTCATATATGAGTAAAAGTAGTAATAATACTTGTCACTTCTATACAATACCTATCACGCAAATGTTTCCATACTTTATTTGCAACATAATTACCATTTTAAATAAGACACAAATAAAATTACAATCGGGATTTTAGACCACCAATTCTATTACCTAATTACTATAATACTGTTAGAAAAGCAACTGAGCCACATCCAACTGAAATAATAGAAGTGTAAAGAAAGTCAACTGAACCAGCAGTTCTAAAGGCTGATTTCCCACCAACCTTTTATCATGAAAATTTTCAAACACACAAAATAGTTAAAAGGCGTTAGTTAATAAGAAGTTCAATTCTACAAGTAACATTCTGCTTTCTTTGCTTTATTACACATCTATCCATCTAACCTCCCCACCAGAGCTTCTTTATAATCAGAGATGTTCTCAGTGAAGCAGATGACTGGGCACAGAATCCACTTCCACATAAGTACATCATCATAGGAATTGAGCCCAATAAAACACTAGTGACACTCTTTGTCCACTAAAACAATTCCATCCACATTTTTATTAAAAAAAACTGGTCCTACCTCTAATGTCCGTCACATTTGTGGTCCTCTAAAGCTCAGTCAGGAAGACAGAAAAGGAACAAGATGAAGCCAGTAAGGACAGCAGGTTTAATGTTAGCCAAACATTATAAACCCTGATACTAACTTGAAAATGCTTTTAATCTGAAATGTTCTCCTTTTCAAGTTCTGAAAATGGACTGTTTGCCCTTTGAAGGAGTAAATAAGGGTATCACTTTCAAGTTAACCAAAACTCTAATTTTAAAACTATAGTATACTTATTCTATGGTCTTACTGTTTTCTCAATTTGAAACACATGCTTATTGGTAAAAGCAGAGTCAAAGAAGTAAAAACCCAGTACCAGAAATATCTACAACTGTGGTTCTCAACTGGAGGTAATTTTGCATGCCCCCAACTCAGGGTCATTTGGCCTGGAAACATTTTTGATAGTCACGACTTAAGCAGGAGGGGAAGGGAGAGCTGTTGAACTACTGGCATCTAGTGGGTAGAGACTAGGGATGCTGTTAAACATCCTACAACGTACAGGGCAGTCTAACAACAGAGAATTATGTGACCCAAAATGTCAGTAGTGCCCAAGGTGAGAATCCTGACCTACAGTAGTAAACAAAACATGAGAATTATCAAAAGTATGTATGTACAGAAAAAATTTATCAGGTTCAGTATTATCCATGGCTTCAGGTATCCACTGGGGGTCTTGGAAAATGTATCCCCTGAGGATAAGGAGGACACTGTACTATTCCTTTATTTAGCATCATACTAGATTAGGAAAAAATTTTAAAGAGCCAGTAAGCCATCTGTGGTAACCAAACTTCTGGACCCCAGCCCCCAGCTACTCCACACCCTGGCACAATCCTTCTCTGTGTAACTAATACCATACAGCAGAAGATACAGGATGTCACTTCTGAGATCAGATTATATGTGGCTTCCATCTTGGGCTCTCCTCCTCTGCACACAACCTCTCTCAGATCACTCACTTAAGGGGAAACCAATTACCACGTCTTAAGAACATTGAGCACTGTGGAAGGGCCCATGTGAAAAGGAGCTGAGACTCTCGGCCGGAAGACCTTACCAGGAAATAAGATCTGCCAATGCCAGGTCAGCTAGCTTGGAAGCTGACCCTTTGGACCCAGTCAAGCTTTGAGAGAACTGCAGCCCCAGCCAACAGCCTGACTGCAACTTCATGAGAGACTCTGAACCAAAGCTACCCACCAAGCCACTCCCAGACCCCTGACCTCAGGAACCTAACACAATGTATATTTGCTGTTTAGAACAACTAAGTCTTAGGACAATCCTCTCCTAATAGGTAATATGGTATAAATAATTCCCTTTTACTATTCCTAAAGGATAGCTTCTAGTTTCAACAAATCTCTCTAAATTCCTATAATTGGGAGGAAAAGGAAAGTACAGCTTGCTCTCTGACATGAGCTTGCTAATTCTTTCATATTCCTAATCACAGAAGACTGTACACATTTAGAAATAAAAGTAGTTTCTACCTTTGTTGATGAGAAGGAGGCACCTATATACCAAAATGATATTGGGAAGCTTAAGACCTGGGTTTGTTGCTCCCCTATTTAAGATTTATTAACCAAGTAACTTAATAAGAGGTGTGTTTTCACCTAATTTTTATATACTGAAAAATAAATAAGATGAAGTTTATAGCTTACATCCTCATTCTAAACTCTATGGTTTTTCAGGCTTAATTTCTTCATTAGATAATGATGCATTTAACAAAAACTAAAAATTATTTTAAAATTTAGAAAAACACAAAGAAGAATGTCACTCCTAGAGCCACTACCCAAAATATTTTTGCTTTTACTATTTTACCCCCTATCTTCTCCTTGAGTGGAGGTGGTACACTTGCCACCACATGTAATCAAGAGTTCTGAATCTGGTGGTAAAGGGGACTGAAGGAGAAGTTATTCAGGGAAATCTCTCTTATCTAATTCCAAAATTATTCCATTAAGTTAAGAAAAGGAATAATGAAGGAGTTTGTTTTTCAGTTTCATTCAGATGGTGCCATGAAAGAAGGCAACAACTTCTCTAGCCTGCAAGTTCATCAGTGTGCCGAGTATAATCAGGTATACTGTGCAGAGCTCATGATCTTCCTCAGGCCTCTGCTGAGGTGGGGGCTGGGCCTCAGGGAAGTCCACCCACCTTTTTAAGATTTACAGTTCTTAGAGCTAGAAATGATTTACCTTGAGGTGGATAAAATGTCTTTCCAGAACAAATTTTTTTAAAGAATACATTCTTAAGCCTTTTGTCTCTAAGAATGTCCTCCTACGGCCTTTCCACATGAAATGTATCTTTACTATATATAAATTTCAGAATGAGGTGAGAGAGCAACTCCTTTCCCCTCAAAACTCTACAGGTAAAGCCAGGCATGGTGGCATATGCCTGTAATCCCAGCAATTCAGGAAGCTGAAGCAGGAGAATCACAAGTTCAAAGCTAGCCTCAGCAATTTAAGACACTGTCTCAAAATAAAAAAACAATAAATAAAAAGGGCTGGGGATGTAGCTCAGCGGTAAAGCACCTCTGGGTTTAATCTTTAGTACCAAAAAAACAAACAAAAAAAACCCCAAAAAACAAAACAATAACAACAAAAACACCTCTAAAGGCAAATGTAGCCCCTCACATTAAATATAGTACTCGCATTTAGTACTATAAGGATGAATACTATAAGGATGAATGCCAGTCATATTTTCATTCCTTTTAAGATTTTTCTTCAGATTTGCTCCACTCCCACCAAAAATGCAGAATGCAAAACTATTGACAGGCTATGTTCAGGCAGAGGTCTCTTTCCATTAGTATTCCCTTTTAATCTTTAGGCTTAACTTTTTCAACATTTCTCTTCAGCCAATTCTTTTCCAATGTTTGGTTTCTTCCTTGCGAATATTTATTTACTTACTCAGACTGGGCCTCTATTCTCCATCATTCAGATCTGATTTTCTCTCATTTTTACTACCCTTCTCTGCATTTTGGGAGGGCTTCCAAAGTTTTCCACATCATCAACTTAATTTTCTACAGAATGCATTGTCTTTCATGTCAATATTGTAATTACATCTTAAATTTCCCTATAATTTTTACTCCCAAACCACTGATTTTTGAATAGCCATTTGTCTCTCCTAACATTTACTGATCCTATTTCTTTTTTTTTTTTTTTTGGTATCAAGGATTGAAATCAGGGGCACTCGACCACTGAGCCACATCCCCAGCCCAATTTTGTGTTTTATGTAGAAACAGGGTCTCACCGAGTTGCTTAGCACCTCGCCCTTGCTGAGGCTGGCTTTGAACTAGCAATTCTCCTGTCTCAGCCTCCCAAAGTGCTGGGATTACAGGTGTGCGCCACCAGGCCCAGCTGTGATCCTATGATCACATCTTCTTATATCCCAATGAAGACTTTTCAAAGTATTCTTCTGGTTCCCACCAACAATCACCTTCAAAGATCTGTTCTTCCTCTGAAATTTCAGAATGCTATTCTCTTGCCCTTATTCTGCAGAATGTGTTCAAAAGGCTTCTCTGTATTTGTCAACAAAAAAGAGTACACAGATTATCCTTCATTCCATTCTCTACTCCCACAGATATGGGTAACATGGTCTTCGAAGATCTACAACTGGCTGAGACATGCAGAGCTGTTAGCCTAATTCAGTGTTACTGGTCAGCTTTTAGCTTAGGCAGATATGTCAGACTATGACAGGATCTTCTCCTAACCTTCACTGTCTGATTCTGACTCCACTCCAGGAGTTTGCAATAAATGGATATATATATATAAAACATATACTCTCTAAATCAGTACAACTACTATAGAAATCAGTATAGAGGTTCCTCAAAAAACTAGGAATGGAACTACCATATGATCAAGTTATACGAGTCCTCAGTATTTATGCTAAAGAATAAATACCATAATACTGTAGTGATACATGCATCCCCATGTTTATAGCACCACAATTCCTAATAGACAAACTAGCCCAGGTATCCATCAATGGATTAATGGATAAAGAAAATGTAAGATACACATACACGCACAATGGAGTTGCATTCAGTCATAAAGAATGAAATTATGTCATTTGCAGGAAAATCAGTGGAACTTGAGAGCATTATGTTAAGGAGGAAGTCAAAGGTCATGTAAATGTTTTATCATACATAGAAGACAGAGAAGAAAAAAGAGAAGAAAAGTGAGAGGTGGGTCTCATGGGAATCGAAGGGAGATCAGTAGAGTAGAAGAAGGGACCAGTACGGAGGAGGAGAGGAGGGAAAAGGAAAGTTCTGGAAAACAAGATTAACCAAATTATATTGTTATATGCCATGTGCATGTATGAATATGTAATAACAAATAACAAATCTATGTATAATTATAATGCGCCAATAAAAATATGGAAAAACAAATAAATAAAGCATTACAATTTTCAAGTTCACTACAAAGAGGGTTTTTTCCTTCTCTGGCCAGGCCAATACTAAACTTTATTCTTGGACTCAATATTCCAGGACTCAATACCCTGCAGCTGCCTGCTCTACCCAAACCCAAAAACACATACAGAAAACATTAAATTTCCCTACCCAAGAGTATTCTGGGAGTCACAGCCTCTAAACAGAAACTAAATGATACAGATTGAGAAGTGAAGGATGGAAAAAAAGTGCAGCTATCCCAATTTTCTGACTGAGACTGGCCTTACGTTTCTGAATCAAGGGCTGCCTGTGGGGGACGCAGGGTCTTGCACGTTCGCGGCAGCTCAGCACTGCCAACTTCCGCCTCTACCTGCATTTTCCAGTGCAGTTCTATCAGCCTTGCAGGTTGAGGAAATCCTGACAATGGGTCAAGCAGTACTAGTTTATGGTAACATGAATGTGCAAATGTTTAAGTACTATAGCATAAAAGTTGAGGTTTCTCATCAGATGCCTGTTAAGAAGTCACAAAGGTGGGAATAAACTGTGACTTAAGAATCACAGGCTCTTGTGTTGCACGGCTCCTTAGAAGTGTTTCAGCTCAGATTTCTCGACTCTAAAGTAACACTAAGGAGTCCTCAGGCCCATGCTTGACTTCTTCCTATCATCTTGAACTCATTACTTGGTAAAGCATTTCACTTTGTTTTTACAGAGTTCTAATTTTTAGAATGTTATATTTTATACTGTGACAACATTTAATTCTATGTACATTTTATCACAGAGTCCTAGTTCTCTGGAATAATCCTAACATTTCTTCCAAAAGGGAAACTCTTTCAAGGGATAGACCTTTTTTCTCAACAGAAAGACTTTCCAATACAAGTAGTAGTATACCACTTCCCAAGTTGTCTTTTTCAGTTGTTCTAAGGATGTACTAGTAGAACTTTGATTACATCTAAATAAGCACACTAAGCCAGCTATTCAATACTCTGAAATGAATACTACCACTTGCAACAATGGTAAATACACGCTGGGTCAGCGTCCTTATTTACAGAATAGAAAACAGAACATCTTCAACCTACCACATATATTCTTTTCCACAGCTCCAGGAATCCCTGATTAATGACCTCCCCTTGCAAAGGAAGCTACTTACCTTAACCATGAAATAATGAATGTTATTGATCCAACAAGCTACTGCTATAGAGTGTTATTGATCACCCAATCTTTGGTTAAAATGGTCCTCATTTAGCAATTTCACTGTCACAAACACCTGGAGCAAAGCATACTCATAATTAAAGAGTTTGAGGGAGTTAAAGTGAGAGGTGATGGACAGAGATCTCAGCTTTCTCCCATTTATTCTTGCTTCTGAGCTATTGTTTGTGTCAGAAAGGATATTGATTTTCTATAAAAATAAGAAAACAAGAGGCACCAAGGGGCCGCAGAAGGTCAGCTTGGGCTGCAGAAGGAGGGGGAAGGTTTAGCACTCTATCTCTGTCACTTGCCTTCCAAGAGAAGGGAATATTTTCTTTCCGCTGAGATCAGTCTCTAATATATCACCTAAGGAAAGCTTCTGAATGTGACTTCAGTCCATCACCCAACCAATGCACTTATGAAAGAAAAAGAAGGTAAACTACATTCAAGGAAAACAAACAAGCAATATGTTAGTGAAAAACAGAGAAAAATTAGACTTCAGTCACCCAATTAATAGCTGCTGTACAATTTCAATAAGAATTAGTAAAAAATAAATTTACAAGAGTCATTCCATTTCAAAGTATTCACAAGCATAAATACACAGAAAAAGATTCAAGGAATAAGTTGATCTTTATGCAAACATTAAAAAAAAATTATTATATCATAACCACTTTGAGTTCCTCAGAACCCATAAGGGGTTGGTTGGTATAGAACTGAAGGGAAAACAGAAAGAGAAAATAAATACATTAGGTATACCAAACTTTATATATAAACTTAAAACTACTCTACATTTAGTTCACAAAAAGGGCATTTAAGAGAATCAGAAATGGGCTGGGGCTGTAGCTCAATGGTAGAGCGCTTGCCTAGCATGCGTGAGGCCCTGGGTTCGATCCTCAGCACCACATATAAAAATAATAAATGAATAAAATGAAGATTCATCAACAACTAAAAAAATTTTTAAAAAAAGAGAATCAGAAATTAGCGGATTAAGATGGACATTTTCAAATCTAAAACACCTAACATTTTCTTGAAAACTCCATCTACTGACCAAGCTAAAGCTAATTTTAATGATCAACTTCATCTTAATAATTTTACAAAGTGGATCATGACTCTGACAACCCTCAACACCACTAATACAAAAAGCAAAGTTCTACACTTGGATCTATATGTAAATAAACTGTGGCACATCCACGCAGATTTATTAAAAGATAAGCAAGAGGGTTCTTGAAAGTATTTATTTTAATGCAGGAGAAAGAAAGTAGGAAATTTTTGTCAGAACCAACTCATCAAGACAGAATAATCATATCCAAATCATAAACTATTATCTACTTACACTCTAATGCTAGTCCTGTTTAGCTGAGCGGGGGATATAGCTCAGTAGTACAGCTCTTGCCCAGCATGCACAAAGCCCTGAGTTCAATTCTCAGCACCACAAAAAATAAAAAATAATAATAATTGAGGGCAGCTTGAAAAGATTTTAGCTCCACTTTACTGCTGAATAAAAGCTGAACATCATAAGAAATCAAAGAATAAGAAAGCATTACCCCTCTTTCCTTACAGAATGGATTTAGGGAGAAAAAATACAAAGTACTTCTGTTTTTGTAACTACAGATAAAAGGAGACAAGTCAAGGGGAATTTTGGCATCTTAAATAATTAGAAGATTTAAAAGACTTTCTCTCAGATCATGTCTGCTATGACTCTACCCATTATTCCTTCATAGCTACAAGCTCTCTGGCATCTGTATTATTGAAGGAACTCTGAAGTCACGGACCAGGAAGATAGTCCAAATGGGAGAATGAGTTCTCCTTAATTTGAAGAGAGTAAGAATTTCATAAGAACTCCTATCTACTTCAATTTCTCCAGCTCTCAGATGACTAGAATTTATATTATCACAACCTGACCACAATTGATGGTCTAGGGTCAGAGAAAGGACTGAAGGATCTCACTGTTAGACCACAGGCTCTGCATTTGGAGCCATATCTTAGAGTAGACAGAGCTAAAAGTATCTAACTTATACAATTATTTCAGTTTAACAAGAAATTCCAATAGCCAAAAAAGACTATTTTGTTTTTAAATCACCATTTCCTTTTTTTGCAGCACTGGGGTAAAACTGCCCTTTTCAATAGTAAGAAAATTACAAGCTATATATGCTTCATATTAAAACAAACTTGAATATCTCAATAGAGAGTTTCAATATCATGAAAGGCTACAAGTTGACTAAACAGTTCTTGTTTGATTAAAACTGGCATGATAAGCCAGGCGCAGAAGCACAGACATGTATTCCCAGCTTATTTGAGAAACTGAGGCAGGAGGACAAGCAAGTTCGAGGCCACCCTGGGTAACTTAGCAAGACTCTGTGTCAAAATAAGAAGAGCTGAGGATGTAGCTCAGTGGTAGAGCACTTGTCTAGCATGAGTGAGGCCCTGGGTTCAAATTCTCAGGAGAAAAAATAAAAGGCATGATGAGGAAGAAAAATACCTTTATAATACAAAAATATACATCTAAATTGAATAAGCAGACCTGAAAAAATTAGGCTTAGAGGAAATTGAGGAAAGCCAAACCATGAGCCCATCTCAATATAGCTGAACAGACTGACAAATATAAAGTTAGAAAAAGTTTGAAAGCTGAATCAAAACCACCCATAAAACATGGAGACAGACCTACATAGCTTGTCCTGTTACCAACACAGCCTCATCTCAAGGTACCTAAGATTTATGTCTTTGTTTTTAAGACAAACTTCAGAAGAAGCCAAGTCCTAAGAAAAGTCATATGTTCTACAGTTTTAAAGGTTAAGATAAGACAGAAAAGGGTCATGGAAAAGGCACAAACTCAGAGGGCCACAAAACATGGTGAAATATGAGCTTTGAAATCAGGTTTGACTCTTCATTTTGGCACTGGGTGACCTTGGGCAAATTATTTAAACTCTTAATCCCCCATAAAATACAAATAGTGCAATTTTACTAGACAGTAAAACTGTGAACATTAAATAGGAATATTCACAAAGCATACAGTACAGTGTCTGCCACACACAGTTATGACTTAATAAACATTAACCAGTATTAACAAGGATAGAAACAATGGCCTCAACCTGCAGAACTAAACTCATTCCGGTTGATACAATGAGGATAGGAAGGATCAAGGTAGAGATGCTAAATATCCTGCAGTTGACCACCAAGAACTGTCACTCCCAAAGGCCAATAGCATTGTCAATGAGAGACAGATATCACAGATAAATATTAAAGTACCAAGCTGGAGAGTATTAATGTTCCTACAACTATCTAAAATATAGAAAAATTAAAAGTTACCCAAAACCACACCAACTTTTAAGCAGCCACTCACTGGAGACAAATTTCTCTGGCTTGACATTTTGGTCTAAGACAAATATGGCTTTTCAAAGCCCATCATGTGCTCAGACAACCTGAACGTGTGCTATAAAAAATGTACTCAATATAGTCAAATTGTACGTAGCAGAGCATAGAATCACACCCCAAGCGTACCTAAAACCATGATCTTTAAAGGGGAAAAACAGCATAACAGGAACATTTATAAACTGCATTTGCCTGGCACCTGTGCATTTTCCCACATGCACATACAGATTCCAGCCTCTGCTGAGACTCTGGTGCTATCTATGTATGAACTATATGGCAAAAACAGCAGCCATGTAAGGGAGATCTCACCATTCTGACATGTTCTCATCAGAGCCCTGTTTTTGTTCCTCTGCTTCACACTCCATTCTTTCTTTCCTTCCTGTTTTGCTTAGAAAAGTCCTATTTTCTGCTGATTCACACAACCCATGGCCTGATGAGGTCCAGGGAGTATTCTCCTTCCAGCGGGACAGACGCTGCTTCTTAGCAGACTTGAACCTGCAGCCTCTCTCATAGCTCCAATCTGATACTTTCAGCTTCTGCTGAAGGCTGGCAGCCACCTCTGATGTCACTCGTTTCACCTTCCGCCGGCGCCTGAGTGGTCGACAAGGTGCATTTTCAGTAAAGGAATCAGATTCATGCCAAGAATGTTGCTTACTCTTAACTAGGGCATTGAGAGCTGGGTGCCGTTTGGCTACCATTGTGTCATCAGAGTCACTGAAATTGGTGACTGGGGCCACTTCGCGACAATCCTTAATGGCCTCATCCAGACTTGACTCAGAGGCCTCACTGTAGCAGCAAGCATGTTCTGCCAGGTAAGTAAAGTCAGACCGGCGCTTCCGGCCCCGGCGCTTCCGAAGCTGCCGCCTCTGCTGCCGAGGGCTCAGGGCCATCTCCTCCCACAGCTCACCAAGTTTATTCTGCTCAGATGTCTGCTCCAAGGCTGAGGCTAAGTCGTGTACCAGCTCATCCATGAGGCCACATCTGCCCAAAAAAAGTTCAAAATTGAAAAAAAAAAGAAAAAACACATGAATAGATCTGTTGTTTTCAAATAATTTTATGAAGCAGATTATAGCAATTCAGAGTCCTGCCCATGTATAAAAAATAAAGATGTCTTTTATCTAGCTACATTTGACTTTGTTCCTACCATTCATGCTCCTTTAAGGCATTAAAAATAGGTGTTTGCTTTTGTTGAATGCCAAGTCAACACATTCTTGAGTACAAAAACTCAACTACTGAAGCCGGGCGCGGTGGCTCACGCTTGTAATCCCAGCACTTAGGGAGGCTGAGACAGGAGAATCGCGAGTTCAAAGCCAGCCTCAGCAATGGCGAGGCACTAAGCAACTCAGTGAGACCCTGTCTCTACATAAAACACAAAATAGGGCTGGAGATGTGGCTCAGTGATCGAGTGCCCCTGAGTTCAATCCCCAGTACCAAAAAAAAAAAAAAAAAAAACTCAACTACTCACCAGATAACAACTGCTATATTAGCAAAAACAAGCAAACTCAGGGGACTAGCTCTTTTTCCTTTCTCCCCAATTAAATTTGTCACTGAATTATCTGTTGAAGAGATCCAAAAAGATTAGAAAATGTTTCATCAGATAGGAACAGAACAACACACAACTTCAAAACCATGGTAGAGATGGGAGAACAAGGGGTGGGACCCAGTCTCACCAAGATATTGAGGATGGATGGACTGTTCTGTGGTCTGGGATCACTGCTGAGAATGCTTGTGGCAGGAATAGAGAGAGAACTTGGTGACACACTTCAAGGAAGACCACTTGCTGTTTTAGTAATCCAAGAATTTGTAGTGACCCAGGTTTGTACAGAAAGAAGAGCTGAAGTTTGGTTAACATTCTGGTACCAACTGCCATCTGGAAGCTACTAGGTATATATACATATTACAGATGTCATTATTTTTTGATAGTTAGCAACTTTTAGGCTCCATTCCCCATTCTGAACATCCTAATTACATGCTTTAGTGCTACATAATCACACAAAAAATAAGAAATAACTGAAAATGAAATGACAGAGATGGGACAGAGTCTCTTAAAATTTTTAACTAACTGCTTTCCAAAATTTCCTATTTTTCTATTCATTCTTATCAAACTACCAGAGGCAAACCTTTCAAGGGATAAGAGTAGCAGAGACAATTTCCAAAACTGCCTCTTAAAAGGAAATGTCTAATATAATCTGCACAATACCTAATAAAATATATATTAAATTAGCACTTTCTCCTTTGCCCATGTTGAGCTCAAAGGATTTCAAGACCATAATTAGAGCCTAAAACTCTGTGTGGCACCATTCTCAGACCGTTTCCGTTCATGCAGTTTATATTTTGCAAAGGGCTTTCAAAACCTACTCTCATGCTGTTCCTATTTGGACACATGGCCAAAGAATTCAAAGGCAGGAAAAGTCTTGGGGCCTATGTGACACAATGTAGGAGGAAGGAGACAACTAGTTCCAAAACCACCACCCAAACAAAACTTCTCAAAGTGTCAAAGCCATACATATAGGCCATATCCTTTTAAGCAATAAATTGTTGTAAACGCCATGATTGGGATTTGGAAGACAACTGTTCCTAAGACTAAAATAGATAAACAAGTGGAAAAGCACATCTAAATCTCGTTCCCTAATAAAGAACTACTGCTTTAACCAGGCAGGTCCGGAGCGGTGACGCACGCCTGTAATCCCAGCACTTTGGGAGGCTGAGACAGGAGAATGGCGAGTTCAAAGCCAGCCTCAGCAACAGCGAAGCGCTAAGCAACTCAGTGAAACCCTGTCTCTACATAAGACACAAAATAGGACTGGGGATGTCGCTCAGTGGTCGAGTGCCCCTGAGTTCAATCCCCAGTACCAAAAAAAAAAAAAAAAAAAACTGAGCAAACTTAAACGTGGAATGAAGTTCACTAGTCAAACGCTTGTGAAGCAACCTACCCTACCTCAAAGACTGCAATTCGAACGCAGGTAATAGAAGAACCCTGAGACTCCCACACCTCCAATCGCGCTCGGGTGCCCGAGAGGACCCAGGGTCCAGGCATGTCCCTGAGGAGAAGTAAGGCGTCCAAGTCACACATAGTAAACTAGTGGACAGCAACTCAAAAGAGGGCCAAGCGCTGAATCCAGCGGGTGGGAGATGGAGAGGCAAGAAGGTAACTTCTCATTTGGACTTGGGACAAGGGAGTCAGCTTTTCTAGGGCAGAAACTGCCAACACCAGGTCCTGGCGACTGGGCTCCCTCCGAGACCGAGGGCCGCAACAGGACCACAAGTGAGAAAAGCCGTGTTTATAAGGACTCTCCATCACCCCCGCCCGCCCCGCGGGCTTGGAACACCACGCCCACGCTGCGGCCAGTCCAACAGAAACAGAAAGGAGAGAGGAGAGAAGGGAACTGTCGCCTCGGAGGCCGCCCGACCCTCATCGCCCGGGATGGGGGCGACGGGCCTGAGAAGCAAGGCCCCACCACCCTCGCCCCTCCCGCCGGCCAACGCGGCCCCCTGGCGCCCTTAGCCACCCAGCCGCATCCCAGAGCCCCGATCCCGTCTGTCGCTGACCCTGGACCCCAACCCTCTCAGCCCACTCCTCCCCCTCACCGGCTGCCACAGCCACCTCCAACGGGCGCCGCTTTGGGGGCCGAGTCTACCCGCCGGGGTTTCCCTCTCTGACCTCATTTCCGGTCTGGGCCGGAGGGGTGGGGCGGCGGTGGGGTGGGAGGAGCTGACTGCTAGAGGGCCCGCCCCACCCCAGCGCTTCCGTCTCTAGGCCCCGCCCACTTCCGTCCCTCGGTGGGAGGGGCCACGGGGAAGCTGGGAGGTGGGGCAGGAAGCAACAACCCAGCAAATAGGGTCAGCGGGGTGGACCGGCGGGTAGGGGCGGCGGCTCGGGGAAGTCGTTGAGAGCAAGTCTCCTCTCTCTTGGGGACGACAGAAAGTTGGGCTGAAACTTTGTCAGGTTGAGGAGAAGTGGATCTTCGTTCTTAACTGTAATCGTTAATACAAACTTTGGGAAGGGGCAATTTTGCATTGAATTACTCAGCATTAAGAGTACTTGTCTTGGGCTGGGATTGTAGCTCAGTGGTAGAGTTCTCACCTCACATGCATGAGCCACTGGGTTTGATCCTCAGCACCACATACAAATACATAAAATAAAGATATTGTGTCCATCTACAACCAAAAAAATTTTTAAAAAAAGAATACTTGTCTTGAGCGATAAAACAAATATTGAATTAATAGAAAAGTTTAGGGCTGGGATTGTGGCTCAGTAGTAGAGCACTTGCCTTGCATGCGTGAGGCACTGGGTTCGATCCTCAGCACCACATATAAATAAATGAATAAATAAAGGTCCATCAACAACGAAAAAAAATTTAAAAAAAAAAATAGAAAAGTTTAAAAGAAAGTCTTACTTCCATACGGATATAAGTACGTGAAAAAAATAAAAGAGGAAGAGAAATCTCCCAAGTAATTTATGTAGATACCCCACCCTGAAGCCTAACTCCCAGCTCCTTACGTGTGAGCTGTGCACAGTGACTTCCTTCCAAAGGGTACAGTGGAAAAGCAGAAAAAATGAGTAACTTTACAGTGGAGAAACCTGACAACACTCTCTCGCTCAGGTCAACGATGCTAAATCATATTGATAGTGTAGAAACTTGATATATTATGAGAATGGCACTTTCCTTCCACAACCCATAATCCAAACCTAATCACAAGCAGGAAAACATCAAACAAACCCCAACTGAAGGACAGCCTACAGAATGCCTGACCAGTATTCCTCGAAATTATTAAGATCTTCAAAGAGAAGGAAAGTCTTAGAAACTGTCACAGCCAAGAGAAGCCTGAGGAGACATGACAAGTAATTAATTCTACTTGAGACGTGCTGAATGTGTGACTCCCACAGGACAGAAATATGGAAATATTCAACCAGTGTCCACAGCCAGCAACACTCTTCTCTGCTTAAGTGAAAATTCTCTCCCACAAATCACATCAGATCCCGTGATGTCAGTTGCCTCCATCAGTACTGAAAGTTCCCAAATTTCTTGAAATCCAGCTTTGATTTTCTGGTCTCAGCTAGATGCCTCTATTTTATGTGCTTCACCAGCATCTCTGAAATTTATCAACATAAAGCTCATTTTCTACCACAGTTCCTGTCAAATCTGCTCCTTCTCCTCTGTTCCCTGTTTTGAGAAACTTGTCCACCACTATGCAATGAGAAAATTCAACACCATTTTAAAAGATTCCTTCTTCCTTATTCCCCTTTATTTAGTTTAATGCTAAGCCTAAGCTCATAGATTCCATTCCTACGCCATTCCTGCATCCATCCCCTCTTTTGTATTTGCTCTGCCATTGGCCTCACCTGGGCAAGCAACCACTCTTCCAAATGATGCAGCAACCTTAGTGGTCTTTCCACCTGTAGTTGTTCCCAGAAAAGCCATTCTCTGCAATAAGCACCCCAGTGAGCTTCCTAAACACAAGCTGGATCATATCACTTCATCCATCTTCCATCATGCTTCAGCATACCAAACCATCTGCTACTTCCTGAACACCCTTGGGATTTGAGGTGATTTAAAGTCTCAGTGCTAGTGTCACCTCCATGAAGACGTCCCCTTCCTTGCCCACTCCTTTGGCAAGCAGTCTTCACCTACCCTCTCTCCACTCGCCAGAATCTTTACTACAACACTTTCTTCAATCAACTTTGAATGAGAGGCAGCTACATGCAAGTTTGCCTCCGCAGTGAAATCACTCATCCAACAAATATTTACCGAGCCCCTACAACATGCCTGGCCCAGTGCTAAACTCTACAGCCAAGCTTCCTCCATTGCACCAGAGGTCACCTTCTCATCAGTGCCTGGTACAGTTCTTTGCACATGGCAGGTACCCAGTAGAAACTAAATCAGGTGTGGTGGCTCACACCTGTTACCCCAGCAGCTGGGGAGGCTGAAGCAGGAGGATGGTGAGTTCAAAGCCAGCCTCAGCAACTTAGCGAGGACCTAAGCAACTCAGTGAGACCCTGTCTCTAAATAAAATACAAAAAAGGCCTGGGGATGTGACTCAGTGGTTAAGCACCCATGGATTCAATCCCAGGCACCAAAAAAAAAACTAAATGCTGGATCAGGAAATTAGAAGTACTTGCCGCAATCCTAAGAGAAATTTTAATGAAAGGTCCACCTTCATGGGACGTGGAAGCCATGGGCAGAGTACTTGATATAAGAGGGTGGAAAGAGAAGAAATCTGCAGGAGATTGAAGATAACCATGGTATAAAAGCCAGAGGGGGAGACTTTTAAGAAAAAGAGGACCAAAAGGATCACTGGGAATAAGTAGTTCAAAGAAAAGGCCAACACACTTGGCAATTGAGGAGGTCACCAATGGTGATGAGTTTGAGCGGACTGCGAACTGGCCACTGTGGAGGAGGGAGCAGAGAACTGACCAGCTGTAGAACCGGCTGCCTTGTTTCTGAGCCTTCACTTCCTCGTGTGACATATGGACACAATCTGGTGCACACGTATCTCTTGATAGGGATAAAATAATGACTGTAAATAATGTAGCAGAGAACCTGACACCAACGAACTGTCCCCAAAAGTATTAATAGTTACTAAGAGGAGAAGATTGGAGTAGATGAGGCAATCAGTTGGATGTGGAAACCCCCAGCTGAAAAGGATCTGCATGGGGGAGGAAATAATAGCTTTCTCCCTCTTCCGTCCTCCCCACCATAAAATATTTTTAAATTAGTTAATAATAAATACAAATTTTCTGTTGATTCATTAGATTCCCTGCACTTGGAACAAACCTAAAGTCCTTTCCATGACTTGAACAACAAAATGTCTCTCCCCATCTACCTCTCATCTTGACCCTTTCCCCAATGTTCCCAGTACCAGCTCACCAAGCTGGCTTTTCCCAACCTCCTCAGGACCTTGACGTATGCCCTGCACCTCAGAGCATCCTCGAGATTTTGTCTAAAATGTTGCCTCTACAGAGAGACCTTTCCTAATATGATCTAAAGTGCTTTCCATCCCATCACCTTGTGTCTTAATCCATTCTGTGCTACTATAACAAAATACCACAGACTGGTTAATGTATAAAGAAGAGAAGTTCTTTTTTCACAGTTTTGAAGGCCAGGAAATCCAAGAAAAAGGCTCTGGAAGATTAGGTTGTCTTATTAGGCCTACTTTCTGCTTCTAAGAGAGCTCCTTGTTGCTGCATCTTCCAGAAAGGGGGAAGAGTGTGTCTCCATGTGGCAGAAGGTGGACAGATGAGTGAGCCAAAAGCTCTGAGCTGTAGAAAACCACTATTCTGTGGGCTTAATGCCATTCATAAGGGGGCATCCTCATGACCTAATCACTTCTTAAATTCTGCACCTCCTAAAACCATCACAGTGGCCATTAAGTTTCAAAGCTGGATTTTGAAGGAGACACATTCAACCTATTGCACCTTGTCTGCTTCCCTTATTGCGCATGTCACTAGCCAGCACTGCCTTGACGGTGCTTGCATGTTTGTACCCTGTTGCCTCCCACTACGATGTAGTTTCTTAGTAATAGGGACATTGCTATCCCTACAAAGACCATTGATCGCTGAGCACGGTGGTGCACACCTGTAATCCCAGCGGCTCGGGAGGCTGAAGCAGGAGGATCATGAGTTCAAAGCCAGCCTCAGCAATTTAGTGAGGCCCTAAGCAACTCAACGAGACCTTGTCTCTAAATAAAATATAAAAATGGGGATGTGGCTCAGTGGTTGAGTGTCCCTTGGTTCAATACTAAGTACCAAATATATATATATATATCTTTGATCCCTCTGGCACCTGGAAGAGTGCCTGTCACATAGCAGGTGCTCAATAAGCATTTGATGAAGTAATTCTTTATTCTGTCATCTCCACAGTTTTGTTGTTTTTATTTTCCCTTTTTCAGGCTCAGATTTTCTCTAAACAAATCCAAGACATCCTGAAATATTCCCAGATATCCTTTCCAGCAGCCGCTGAGGAGATGTTTCTAGCAGAAGCAGCATCCATTCATCAGGGAGAGCAGGAATGTCAGCATTTATTTGGAAAATGAGTGACTCTCAGCAATGTGCCCTCCTCCCCTGCCCCGCCCTCTTGGCCTTATAGGAGACATCAATGGGAGCAAGGATTTAGAGATGGGGCCGTTGAGCCCTCATTGACAGCAGTGGTAGCCGCAGCAGAGTTCTTCCCTGTAGAGCACGTTGTGGGAGGGGCCATGCTGTGGTCTGGAGCATGCCAAGGGCCACTCTGTTGAAGTAGCATTTACTTAAGGCTCACCATAGGCCAGCATCATGCCAAATACTTTTAACTTTTTTCTTTCTTTCCCCTCATGGTACTGGGAATAGAACCCAGGGCCTGATGCATGCTGGCCAAGTACTCTATCACTGAGGTACATCCTCAGCCCTTTTTAAAATTTTATTTTGAGACAGAGTCTCAACAAATTGCCCAGGCCAGCCTGACACTTGTGAACTTCCTGCCTCAGTCTCCCAAGTAGCTGGGGTGGCAAGTATGTATCTCCATATCCAACTCCTGAGCTTCCTCCTTCATTCAATCTTCTCGACCACTGTCTTGACATAGGTAATTGTATTAGTTTCCTGTGGCAACTATAACAAGTTACCATAAACCATGGCTTAAAACAACACTAAGTGATTTTCTTCCAATTCTGTAAGATGTCGGTTGTAGCCTCACTGGGCTAAACTCAAAATATCAGCAGAGCTGCATTCTTTTCAAGAGGCTCTGGGGGAGAGTTCATCTCCTTGATTTTGTAGCTTCTAGAGACCACTCACATCCTCATCCTGTGGCTCCTTCCTCCATCTTCAAAGCCAACAATATGGAATCTCTCGGACCCTTCTTCTGTCCTCCCATCCGTCTCTGACCACAGTTGGAAATGGTTCTCAGCTCTCAGGAACCCATGTGCTTTGAGTGTGTCCACTTGGACACAGGATGACCATTCCCTCTCAAGGTCCTTCACTTCAATCACATTTGCAAAGTCCCTTCTGCTGTGTCACATATTCACAGATTCTGTGCGACCATTTTTCTGCCTACTGCAATGTTTTCCTCATTTTGTAGATGAGAAAACTGAAGCTTTGGAGAGGTTAAGTTCACCTCAATTCACAATAGGAAACTATAGAGCCCAGGCTGAAACCTAACCCTATCTGACTCCAGTGCCTTACGTCTGTATCAGCTATATTCATCTATTCCTACTCTACAACAGGTAGTGGACGCTGTTGACTGTGTACTACTACAAAACCTTCCTTCCTTCTTTCTTCCAGGATCTTCCCACTGTATTACTCTGCAAGTGCTACCATAGCCAAATATCACAGACTGGCTGACTTAAACCAGAGAAATTTGTTTCCTCACAGTTTTTTATTTGGTGGGGGGGCATACTGGGGATTGAACTCAGGGGTACCCGACCACCAAGCCACATCCCCAGCCCTATTTTGTGTTTTATGTACAGACAGGGTCTCACTGAGTTGCTCAGTGCCTCGCCGTTGCTGAGGCTGGCTTTGAACTCGCGATCCTCCTGCCTCAGCCTCCCAAAGTGCTGGGATTACAGGTGTGCGCCACCAGGCCCGGCCCTCAGTTCTTAAGGGTGGAAGTTCAAGATCAAGTTGCTGGTAGGATTGGTCTCTTCCTGGGCCTCCCTCCTTGGTTTGTAGATGGTCATTTTCTAACTGCCTCCTCATGTGGATGTCTTTCGGTGTGGACACACGCATGATGTCTCAGTATCCAAATTTCTTCTTCTTATAAAGACACTAGCCAAATTGGATTAGGGCCCATCTTAACAGCTTCGCTTAAACTTGGTCACCTCTTTAAAGGTTCTGTCTCCAAATACAGTCACTTTCTGAGGTCTTGGGTTAAAGGTTCAACCTATGAATTTGAAGAGAACTAATTCATCCTTAGTACCCCAAGAGTCCATTTGGTTAGAGATTTCTGGTCCTCATTCCCTTCTCAATAGGTGACAGATCCTATTCCCCATGCAGATTGTGTCAGGAGTGGACACATGACCCAAAAGGAAGCAATAGGATATGAGGGGAGAGTCGTTGGCACCTTTTGAGAGAGAATTAAGGAGAATTCTCCTAGAGAGACTCACAGGAAGAGACCAGCTCCTTTTTTTCTGGAAATGGTCTTGCCTAAGTGTGACACCTAGAACTGCCCCATCTTCTTGCCAACATCCTGAAGACGTTTCCAGTACCTCAGACAGCAGCCCAGAGAGATGTAAAGAACTCTGATCTCTGAGGAGATCACCAAGGCCAGATCAACCAACTCTTTAGGATCTTTTCCAGAATGTTCTGTTATGTGACATTCTAACTGTCCTTACTGTTCAACTTTGAGTTGCAATTTTTCATTACTTGAAGTCAAGAGTGCCCTCGCTTTTCCACATACCCCACATGCAGGCCACTGTCCCATATCCACCACCATCTTCATTCTTGCCCATCCTCAGGACCTAAAGATACCACTTGGCAAAACCTATAGTTCCTCTACTCATGAACCTCTTTCTGTCCCTTTGCAGAAATGAGAATGAAATATATACCCAGACTTCTACTCACAGATACACAAATCTCACAGGTACTCCATTAAAAGCTTGAAGCTATTCCTGGAGATCTGTGTGTGGAAGAGATGATCAAAGGTGCAGGCACCATCTGAGCAGGTGAAGAGGGGCTAAAGTAACTGAGCACAGGTCACTCATCTTTTCTGCCTGGATGAGCTTGTTCTTACTTGGACAACATTGGAAATCAGGAAGAGCAAGAAATGGGAGTGCTTACAGGTCTAGGCCCAGACTGTTCCACTCTGGGGAGCGTGGAGGAAAGTGGTCAGAGGACAGCTGGACCTGACTTTATGCGCTGGCCAGAGGGGATGAAGGAAGGGAAATGTGTCTTTATAAGGCACCAGGATGCCAGGAAATACCCCAGAAATACATGGAAGATTACGTTAGATGATAATAAAATGCAACCACACATCACTTAACAAGGATACGTTCTGAGAAAAGTGTCACTAGGCAATTTCATCATGTGCAAACATCATAGAGTGCACTTGCACAGGCCTAGGTGGCATTGGCAGTCACTAGATGTGGCCTCTCAATGCCATCACGAGATGTGGTCAACATGAGATGCAGAGGCTGCTGACAGTGCAACAGGACGTTCTGTTGTCGTTGCTGTTGTTCTGGAGGTTTGGTTTTGTTTCATTTTGTTTTGTACTGGGAATGGAACCCAGAGGCACTTTACCACTGAGCTACATCTCCAGCTCTTTTTACTTTCTATTTTCAGACAGGATCTTACTATGTTGTTCAGAGCCTTACAAAGTTGCTGAGGCTGGCCTCAAACTTGTGATCCTCCTGTCTCAGCCTCCCAAATCCCTGGAATTACAGATGTGCCCCACCACGCCCAGCACAACATACTGTTTTACAATAAGTCTTTTACTTTTTATAAGTAGAGGCAATATACTCTAACAATAAATAATACAGTTCAGGAAACACATAAACCAGTAATATTAGTTGATTATGATCATTTAGTATTATATCCTGTACATAAATGTATGTGCTAAATTTTCTATGTGAATGGAAGTGCAGTAGGTTTACTTACACTAGCATTATTACACTCATGAGTAATGCATGGTGCTACGCCATTATGATGGCTATCATGTCACTGATTAATTGGAATTTTTCAGCTTCATGTGAATCCTATAATTCCACCATTATCTATGTGGCCCATTGTTGACCAAAACATCATTATTTGGTGTATGAGTGTACTAGTCTGTAGCAACTATTGAGCACTCAGTAGCACAAGACACTATTCTAACCATTAACATGGATTAATTCATTAATCCTCTGAGGAGTAATCCTCCTGGAAATATTATGGGTAGGGGCTGGGATTGTGGCTCAGTGGTAGAGCGCTTGCCTCGCATGTGTGAGGCATTGAGTTCGATCCTTAGCACCAGATAAAATAAATAAATGAAAGTATTGTGTCCATCTACAACTGAAAAAAATATTAAAAATAAAAAAAGAAGTCCCTGTCTTCAAGATTCTTCTCTTTCCAGGGAGGGAGACCAACAAGTGGATCAATACATGAAATGTCAGGTGGTGGACATGCTACGAAGAACAATCTGCAGGATAAGGGGAAAGATGCTCTGGGAGGGGGACTTGCTGCTACTTATGATAGTACCTCTGAGCAGATACCTCAAAGAAGAGAGGAAAGGTGCCATCCCACCACCCCAGGAACCTTCTATGCAGAGGGAACAGTAAGAGCAAAGGCCATGAGGTGGTATATTAGTTTTCCTGGGACGCCATGACAATCACCACAGACTGGGTGATTTTAAGCAACACAAATTTATTCTCTCAAAGCTCTGGAAGGTAAAAGTCCAAAATCAAGGTGTGAACAGGGTTGTGCTCCCTCCAAAGGCTCTAGGGAAGGGTCCTTCCTTGCTGGCTCCTGGCCTCTGGCAGTCACCAGTCCTTGGTGCTCCTTGGCTTACAAATGCATCCCTCCAGTTGGCCTCCATCTTTACACGGAAGTCTCCCTTTCTGTATGGCTGACTGTCTCTTCTCTAGGATACTAGACAATGGATTAGAACCCACCCTAATCCAGTATGACCTCATTTTAACTTGATTATATCTTTGAAGGCTATTTCCAAACAAGGTCACATTCATAGGTACCAGAGGTTAGTTTAGGACTTGAACATATATTTTTGGGGGGACACATTAAAAATTGGAGTTATTAATAACATCATCTTATCACAGGCCTCCCTCTGATTGCAAATTCTTGACGACCCTCCCACATGGAAAATATGTACATCTGGTCCCCAGACACCCAGAAGTGTCTTCCTATTGTACCAGGCTAGGAGTATAGAATGTTAGGATCTACATCAGGACCCAAGGCAGCTCCTTACATGTGGCTCCTTTTGATCCAGAGATCTATGAATCAAAGGGACAAGCTGGCTCCAGTCTGACTGAGCTGGTGGCAGTGGTGGCAGGGCCACAAATAAACATGTACATCTCATATGGATACAGGTAACTGATATGGATAATGTATTAGTTGGCCCAAGCTACCACAACCAAGTACCGCAGACTGGGTGACTTCAACAACAAAAATTCGCTTACAATTCTGAAGGCTAGTGTTCCACGTGTCATCAAGTTTGGTTTCCTCTGAGGCCTTTCTCCTTGGCCTGTGGATGACTGTCTTTTTCCTGGGTCTTTGCACGGATCTTCCCTATGTACACGTCTGTGTCTAAATTTCATAGGTCAAATCATATGGGATTAGGGCCATAATGACCTCATTTTAACTTAATGACCTCTTTAAAGACCTTATCTCCAAATAGAGTCCTATTCTGAGGCACTGGGAATTAGGACTCCAACATATTAATTGGGAGGAGATACAACTCAATTCATAAAAGTTCAGTTGAAATATATGATCATGCTATTTATTTTCAGTTGGTCCCATCAGTCCTCCATTCCTTTTTTCCTCCTCCTCTTATTTCTCTAGGTTGCTTTTTGGTTTCCTTTTTCTCCTTTGTTAGCGTACTAGCTATACCTCTGTGTTATATTTTTTTAGCAGTTGTTCAGGGTCTATCAAATACATTTTAAAACCTGCCTTCCAGAACATCGTGCCTCTTCATGCCTAGGATAAGGAGCTTATAGCAGGTCCGGGATGCGGCTCAGCGGTGGAGCTCAGCACAGAACACGACCATTTCCTCTCACCTCGCCTTTGCGCCACTGTTGAGTAGGAGAGAAGAGATTTCTCAGCCTGTTGAAAGGTTCATGACCAAGACCCCCACAATAAAAGACATATTAACCAGAGAAAATCATGCTCGTTCATTTTAAATAAGTCTCTTCAGAAATGAAGATCCAAGGAAACAGAAAGGTGTATATTTTTATGGACAGTCACCCAGAAGTGTGATTGGGAGACAAAAGGGCATGATCTAATGGGAACAAACTGGGGGAACTAGCCGGGCCTGTTTGTTCGGATTCTTCTTGACATTCCCGTGTCTTTGAGGACAAGGACATTCTTTTCCTTCAGTGGCAGGGAGGACCTTTCTGAAATAGGGATCTTTTGATTTATTTTGGGGGGAAGGTCTGCTAAGTTTTATGGCCCACTTGAGAGGAACAGGGGCAAGAGGATTCCTTCTAGTTCCTATGGCCTGCTTTTTCTCTTTTTTCCATGGAGCATGTGTCATATTTGGGGGTAGCATGTCCTGAACACTCCGGTTATCACACATCTTACTTCCACATATGACGGGAGTCCTATAATACATTGGTTTTTGTTTGTTTGTTTGTTCTTTGTTCTTTTTGTTTTTCTTTTTGCCTTCAACAGCCAGTTATTGCTTAAAAGTGATTTTTAAATAAAAATAATGTTACAGTTTCAAACATATCATTTTTGGTGCCTTTGATTCCTTTGTGCACATCCAGTTCTGCATTATGATTCTGCTTCTGTCTGAAATTTTTCCTTCAACATTTCTTACTGTTCTGGGATATTTGTCATGATTCTTTAGCGTTGCTTTCTCTGCAAAAGTCTTTATGTTGTCTTCATTTTTGAAAGATGGCTTTGCAGATTGTCGGATACCAGGTCGACAATGTCTTTCTTTCAGTATTTTAAAAATGTTGCTCCAGTCTTCTGGCTCACATTACTCAAAGACTAAGTCTGCTGTTTCTCTTCCCTTTCCTGCTCCAGTCATGTACCCTCTGTGCTTGCTGCTGTTAATATTTTCTCGTCATCTCTAGCTTTTAGAAATCTATGATGTGCCTTGGTGTTATTTTCATCTTCATTCTTGTCCTTGGGGATTGCTGGGTTTACAGCTTTTATCTAATTTGAAAATCTTTTTGCTATTCTGGTTTATTTTTATTTTTATTTTTTTTAGTTGTAGATGGATGGACACAAGTCTTTATTTATTTATTTATTTTTATGTGGTGCTGAGGATCGAACCCAGTGACTCACACATGCCAGACGAGTGCTCTACCACTAAGCCACAACCCCAGCCCTATTCTGTTTTTTTTTTTTTTTAACTTATTTATTTTGTGGTGCTGGGAATGGAACCCAGGGCCTTCCATGCTAGGCAAGCACTCTGCCACTGCACCACATCCCCAGCCCTTTGGCTATTATTTCTTTTTTTTTTTTTTTTGGTACTGGAGATTGAACTCAGTGGCACTCAACCACTGAGCCACATCCCCAGCCCTATTTTGTGTTTTTTTATGTAGAGACAGGGTCTCACTGAGTTGCTTAGCGCCTCGCGTTGCTGAGGCTGGCTTTGAACTCGGGCTATTATTTCTTAAAATATTTTTCTCCTCCTTCCAGAACTCTACCAGCAATGACTGACTGATGGTGGTTCAACTTACGATTTTTTTATTCTACAGTGGTGTTAAAATCTTACTCACACACCAGTCTGTTTTTTCACTTTTGATAAAGTGTTCAATAAACCACTTGAGATATCCAGCATTTTATTATAAAATAGGATCTCTGATGATTTTGCCCAAATATAGGCTAATGTAAGGGTTCAGAACATGTTTAAGGTGACATAGGCTAAGCTGTGATGTTTGCCACATGAAGTATATTAAAGGCATTTTAGGCTTATGATATTTTCAGCTTAGGATGGGTTAATTGAGATGTAATTCCATTGTAAATCAAGGAGCATATATTAGGTTGTTCTCAGTTGTTCGTTTCAAAATCTTTCTCTCTTTCTTCCCTTTGTCTTATATTCCTTTTTTACCCCTTGGTATGTTTGATTTCAGATAGTTTATGTTGTTGTGTCTTCAAAATCACAATCTTGGCTGAGTGTGGTGGCACACATCTGTAATCCCAGTACTTTGGGAGGCTAAGACAGTAGAATCACAAGTTCAAAGCCAGCCTCAGCAAGAGTGAGGCGCTAAGCAACTCATTGAGACCCTGTCTCTAAATAAAACACAAAATAGGGCTGGGGATGTGGCTCAGTGGTCGAGTTCCCCTGAGTTCAATCTCTAGTACCAAAAAAAAAAAAATCACAAGTCTTTCCTCCACCGCCCCTCCTTCTTTTGCAGTAGTAGGGATTAATCCCAAGGGCTCAGACATGCTAGGCAAGCACTCTACCAGTAAGCTACATCCTCAGTTCTTTTTCTTCTTCTCCTTCTCCTTCTCTTCCTCCGACAGGATCTTACTAAGTTACTGAGTCTAGCCTCAAACTTGCAATCATGCAGTCCTCCTGCCTCAACCTCCAAGTAGCTAAAATTACAGGCATACACCACCACACCCAGCTCCCCCATCATTTCTTCCCCAGCATCTAATCTACTGTCTATCTCATCCAATATATTTTTTCATCTCAGGTTGTATTTGGGGCTTTTTTCTATCTTCCATTTCTCTCCTTAATACACTCATTTTTTTCTCTACTTTTAAACATACAGGATAAAGTTATAACAGCTATTTAATTTCCTACAAGTCAGTTTTCTACTAGTCTACTAGTGGACTGCTATTCTGGTCTACAGTTTTATCATCTGTGCAATTTCTGGCTCTATTTTATTGATTAACGTTTCTGTACATTAGAATTATATTTCTCCATTTCTCTTGCCTCATAATTTTTTTCCTGCTTTCCAGACAGTAATTTTACTAATTTTACTTTGTTGGATGCTGGACATTTTTTATTCCTTCAGTTGTTCAAGATGAGAGGATAAATACAGTTCCTGTTATTCCATTAAGAACAAAAGCAGGAGTTTCAGGCATTGTACTGCATCGAGTATCTTTTACTGACTAGGGCAGCCAAAGATAAGGGACAGATTTTTTTTTCTCCAATCTAGCAAGTTCTGAGCTCAAGTACATTCCCTCTAAATTCTGTTAACAAACTGGTCATTTATTTCTTTAGCTCACCTTACCTTATCAAATTCAGTTAGTAACAGCATCTGACCCTTTACCATTCTACATGGGCTCTCATTACTCAAATTCATACGTACATTAAATACTTCTATCTTCCAAATTACCTCAGACAACAGTTTCACCAATCACTTCACCAGGCATAATCTAAGTCACCTTTCCTTTCAACCATCTAGAGCAGTTTCTTTACCACCTTTTCTAGCTGCCACTTGTTTTCTGATCTCGAAGCCAATGTTGTATATCTGAGGGCTGGTTTGGGTTTGGGTTTGATTTATGTCAGCACCTGAAATAAAAATACATATTTGTGTATGTTTGTTGTCACATTAAAGCTGAATAACAAATCATTCCAAGTCAGGCATGGTGGCACACACTTGTAATCCCAGCTACTCAAGAGGCTGAGGAGGGAGGGCTGCAAGTTTAAGGCTAGTGTCAGCAATTTAGTGAGACTGTCTCAAAATTTAAAAAAATTAAAGGGCAGAGGATGTAGCTTAATGGTAGAGTGCCACTGGGTTCAATCCCCAGTACTGCAAAAATAGTCACCCCCAAATTTTTTTTGCTTAAAACCACATTTACTTATTACTTCTGATTAGTCCATAGGCTGACTAGGAAGTTCTGCTCATGTGGGCTAGGCTTGGCTGATCTTAGCTGTACTTGCTCACAAATCCACAGTCAGCTGAGGGCTGGGTGTTCTAGAACGTTCTTGTCCTCCATGTTTCCAACATGCCTCTCCAGCAGACTGACACAGTCATGCTTTCATGATCAGAGGCCTGTCCTGACCTGCTCTCACAACCCTAGCAGGATGAGAAAGGAGGAGACAGAACCATATAGCACTTATACTTTTCTAAGTCCTTGCTTGAATCATATTCGTAACTGACATTGGCCAAAGCAAGTCAAGGGGCCAAACCCAGAATCAGTTTGGACAGGCACTAGCAAAGGATGTAAAGACAGGAAGGCATAAAAAAAAAACAAGAACAGGGGCTGGGATTGTGGCTCAGTGGTAGAGTACTTGCCTTGCATGCGTGAGGCGCTGGGTTCGATCCTCAGCACTACATAAAAATAAATGAAATAAGCCGGGTGCCGTGGCTAAGCCTGTAATCCCAGCACTTAGGGAGGCTGAGACAGGAGAATCACGAGTTCAAAGCCAGCCTCAGCAATGGGGAGGCGCTAAGCAACTCAGTGAGACCCTGTCTCTACATAAAACACAAAATAGGGCTGGGGATGTGGCTCAGTAGTAGAGAACCCCTGAGCTCAATCCCCAGTACCAAAAATAAATAAATAAATGAATGAATGAATAATAAATAAATAAATAAATAAATGAAATAAAGATATTGTGTTCATCTACAACTAAAAAAATATTTAAAAAAAACAAGGGCATAATGCAATCAGTTTACTACACCTATAAAATAGGTATTTGTGTTTATTATTACAATAGATATTGGTGATTATTATCACCATTTCCATTTTGCAAGTAGGAAACTGAGGCACAGAGCGGGGTCTTTTCCAAGGTCATGTGCTGATGTGTGGTGGGATTTGGGCTTTAGCCCAGGTGATGGGACTATGCCTACTGCCAATGCCCCTTGCACTCTGGAAACTTCAAACCATGGGGATAATGGGTCCCCTGGCCTCCTCTTGGAGCCCTCCAGGGAGGGTCAGCTCCTCACCTCCCTGGTTCGGCCACTGCGCTCAGCAATGGAAGCCACAGACTTGCAAGGTCTGGCTGCCTGTGGTCCAGAGGGAACATCCTTACTTGTTCCTCTTTCCAGGCCTTCAGTGCTCAGGGCCGCACAGTGAAGACTTGCAGGGGTTAAAAGCAAGAAAGAGAGAAACAAAAGAAGGAATAAAGTCAAGAAATGTGCCATGAAGCTTCTTGCAGCGCAAAGCTGAGAAAGTCATTTCCAACTTCTTTCATCTCCAAGATGAAGCCACTAAATAAAGGGGCAAAGCGGCGAACACAAGGGCTTTTAATCTGTCTCATCTCCTTCATAATAACTGCAAATTTTCCCTGGGCCCCTGGGAGTGAGCCTCTTCCCTCCGCTCGGCCTTATCTCCCCCTCCACATTTCGCGTGCGCTGCCCGGTCCGTCCCGGCGAGGCCTGGGGGAGCCGGCGCTCCCCGCCTCATTGTTCCGAGGCCCGGGGCTCCGAGGAGGGTAGTCAAAGGGAAGGAGGCCAGTCAAAGGGAAGCGGGTCCGCCGCGCCTTCATTAACGCCGGCCTTTCAGCAGCGCGCATATCAGAGCGAGGCCTTTTCAGAGGCGCTAATTAGCAATTTGGAGCCTCGCCCCCCCTGGAGAGGCGCCTTCAATCTAACAAGTGGGAACAGCACTGGGCTCCCCCCACCTTTTTTCCCCCTTGCACTTAATATTTATTGTTTTCCATTTTCTCCCTCTCCTGCTCTTTCCCTCCCAACCCTCTCCATTGTCCAGCTCTCTGCCCGCCAGATAAGGCCCGGGGAGGGGGTGCATCGTTAATCACTCTTTTAATTCTCGGCTAATGATAACTTTCTCTCTGCAAGAGAAGTTAATCTTTTCCTGGATATTGAGAGAGGGATGGGAAGAGAGGAGAGTGGGGCCCAGTGGGGGTGGGGCGATCGTCCAAGGGTGGGCATGACAGAAGGGGCCACTCTCCTCCTCCGTGCCCCAACCGGGTTCTCCAACTTTCCAGACCGACCTGTTGGCATCGCTCTCATTCTTTCTGGCTCCTCTACCCAGCAGTGATCCTTCCCAACCTACAAACCCACAAAATATCCACACAACCCCATCGGAGTAGCACAAGCCTGTAGTCCCAGCGACTGGAGAGGCTGAGGCAGGAGGAGCTCAAGTTCAAGAGCAGCCTCAGCAACTCAGAGAGACTTGTCTCAAAGTAAAAAAAATAAATTAAAAGGGCTGGGGATGTAACTCTGTGGTAAAGCATTCCTGGGTTCAATCCTCAGTACAAAAAAAAATTTTTTTTTTGTCAACACATTCTTCAAAGTTCTGCTCAGATGCCATCTCCTCTATAAAATCAGCCCTGATTGTCCTGGCTGAATTTCTTTTCCACTTCCTCTCTCTGAAATCTGGTGGCCCTTTTCACATGCCACTATTACAGTGAATTCTTCACACCTTTTGATTTTATGCAATTCAAAGTATAAAGACCATCAAATCTTCAAAATGTCTGTATCCTAGTCAGTGGTGCAGGCTTATAAGCCCAGCAATGTGGGATGCTGAGGCAGGGGGGTTGCAAGTTTGAGGCTAGCCTGGGCAACTTAGTGAGACTTTGACTCAAAATTTAAAAAAAAAAAAAAATATATATATATGTATATATATATATATATATATATATATACATACACACAGAGGGGGGGGCTGGGATGTAACTCAGTGGAAGACACACAAAAGTGGGGGAGGGAGAGAAAGACTCTATGCATGGATGGATCAACAAATTCCTGACTGTCACAGAAATACAGGCTTTTATTTTTCTTTACTAAACATTTAAATAGCACTTGCTACATGCGACATACTTTTTTAAGCACTTACTAATTGCCATAGTTTGGATATTGAATGTCCCCCAAAGGTTCATGCATTGGAGGCTTGATCAAGGGTGGCACTATTGGAAGGTGGTGGATCCTTAGATCATAGGAGGCATACTCCCAAGGGATAGTGAGACTCTGGCTGTCTCCTTTCCTCTCCTCTCTTCTCCTCTCCTCTCCTCTTCTCTCCTCTCCCTCCTCTCTCTCTCCTCTCCTCTCCTCTCTCTCTCTCTCTCTTTCTCTCTCTTCCTTTCCCTACCCCTCTCTCCCTCTCCCCCTCTCTCTCCTTCTGGGTCCATGATGCGAGCACTTGCTCTAACATGCTCTTCTGCCATGATGGGCTGTCCTTGCCAGAGGCCTAAACCAGTGGAGCTACCTGATCTTGCACTTGAACCTCCAGAACCATAAGTGAAAAACTTTTAAAGTGAATTACCTCAGGTATCTTGTGGTAGTAATATGAAGCTGACTAATACACCAGCATTCACTCATTGAATCCTCATTGCAACCCTGTAAGACAGGTGTAATCACCATTTTACAGATTTGGAAATGAAGACACAGAGAGATTAAATAACTTGCCTATGATCACAGAGCTGTTAAGCAGCAGAGCTGGGATTCAAACCCTGGCTGCCAGCCTCCAGCATCAGTGTTCTCAGGACCAGATTGCTAGGATATGATCTTGGCTTCCACTCAGTCTGCCGCTTCTCTACATGCTCAGAGGAATGCACCAGGAAGGAGGCTCGTGTCAAAAGTCCAGACAGGTGCACAAGAGGTTAGCAGCCTGCCACCTGGAAGACCACACACACAACAGCCAGAACTTATACCTAGTGTTTGACACTTGATCACAAAGTAAGCACTATCAGTAGCCTAAACCCTGGGCCCCTGGACCATGGCTGTGACCTCTGGGTAACCTGGTCTCCCTTCTTACCCTTGGTGGGGACACTTCACTCACTGAAGCCCCAGAAGCAAAATTCCTGATCAACTCTGGATTCTGCCATGCAAAAGAAGTAAGTGAAGTTGGAGAGCCCTGGAGAGAGAGGGAGGGTAGGAGAGCCCCCGAAAATCCCCTCCGAATTATAAACATATCCTCTTTAAGTACATTTCTAAGGATAACATTTGTATTACTCTGTCCTGTGCCTGCAGATAGAGCCCGCTTATCTCCTCCATCTCCCCTCCTTTCTCTGGGCTCTGCTGGGAGCAGTCCCTATCTGAAACCACGCTGGCAATCCGCTTCCCTGCAATTGTTTCGATCGAGGGGAAAAATTAATTTCTGCCTATCGTTAATTGAGAGAATTGTGTGGAGGGCGAGGGAAGGGGAGGGGGGAGACGAGGAAGGAAAGAGGCGGAGGGGAGCAATCGTGTTATTAACCGTGTCCCTTTCATAAGCAAATATTCTGATTGCCATCAGTGAGATGAGAGGCTCATTAATGCAGGAAGCAGAGGTGATTAGAGAACTTTTCAAGAGCTACCAAGCTAGAAGCTAAGCCGGAGGGAGGGAGGGTTGCAAGGATCTGCAGGCCCAGGGAATTTGGGAAGGACTGAGCTGGGGGTGAGAAAGCCACTGGCCTTTAGATGGGCTTTCCTGATCTCCCCAGGACTCACTTTCAGTTTCCAACACCATGAGGCAAGGTTGGGAAGAATGCCAGAAAATGAGTGAAAACTTCACAGAAGTCTGCTCCCTTCTGGAAGACTCCGCCTGACACTAAACTGGTGGTCTGCAGGTCCAATTTTTCTGGCCCCCAAACATGTTTGTCTAACACATGTTTTTTAATTATGAAATTGTCTTCTCTCCCTGATTTGCCAGTCCAGACAAGTTCCTGCTTACTACTGCCTATTACGGTTTGGATGTGAGGTGTCCCCCAAAAATTCATGTGTAAGACAATGCAAGAGGGTTTGGAGGAGAAAGGATTGGGTTGTTAGCCTTAACCCAATCAGTGAGTTAATCCCCTGATGAGATTAACTGAGTGGCAGCTGAAGGTGGGTAGGGTGTGGCTGGAGGTGGGGCATTGGGGGCATGGCTTTGGGCAAATACATTTTGTATCTGGCAAGTGGAGTCTCTCTCTCAGCTGTCTGATCATTATGTGAGCTGCTTCCCTCAGCCACACACGTCCACCATGATGCCCTGCCTCATCTGGAGCCCCAAGGAATGGAGTCGGCTGTCGATAGACTGAGACCTCTGAAACCGTGAGCCCCTAAATAAACTTTTCTCCTTTACAGTTGTTCATGTCAGGTCTTTTAGTCACAGCAGTGAAAAGGCTGACTAAAACGCTGTCCTCATCCTGCCTCACTTTTTTCTGTCCTTGCAGCCCCTGGTCAGGCTGAGACTGTGGGGCTCAGAACTGCTGGAGGCAGTGGGTGCTGGGGGTTGAGAGGGAGAGGAGAAAGCAGTGTGGCCTGGTGGCAGGTCTGGGTGCTGTTGGTGCATCTCATATCTTTCTGGCCCACCTCTGATTTCAGCCACAGCCGTGCTGGTCAGTACCAGTGAACCAATCTAACCCAATGTGCTCCAAGCGGCAGCCTTACCTTTTTCCCCAGTTTTCCACCACAGGGGAAGGTGCTCAGCAGCAAACCTCCCCTTTCCCAACACCACACCAGGCACAGGGGAGGAGCATAGGGGAGTTTATGCCCCCCTAACCAATGGCGGACAAGTTTGTGGCTCCTCAGAAGGATTTTGCTGGGGGCATTTTGTACCAGCTCAGAAGGCCTGGCAGAGCCAAATCCCACTGCCCACAATGGCTCTCACATACTTTTATGGACTTTTCCTCCTTATTGGCCTCACTTTCTCCACCCTGTACGCCTGCTTCCTGGTGTCACCTCTCCAACTACCTGCACCCAACTCTGTTCAAGCTCTGCTTTCAGGAAAACACATGAAGACAGTAGTCATATGTGTCCTCAGTACAAAGGGTCATAGAGGGTCACCAGGGAGAGGGGCAACCACTGCCTCCAAGCATGGCTCCATGTGGCTTTGGGCAGCAACAGGTGCCAGAGACAAAGGCCAGTGTAAGGACAGAAGAGCCGAGACCAGGAGCCAGGGAGGTTATGGAAGCTGCAGGTGAATCTCGAGCCACATGAGGAGCTCTCCAAGATGAGAACACCTGGGAACAGACACCCTGAGTGCTCTGGCCAGGGAGGGCTGGGCATGTCGTCCTGTGGTGGCCCAGCCCAATAGCCAACTCCCCAGTTATGGCCAACCTTTGCACCTGGGCTCAGGGTGCTTCAGACACTGCATGACCATTTCTAGGTGCTTCTATGCCCTTCCCAACCTTGGCTCCCAACTCTGCATGTGGGAGGTTCCCCATGGCAAATAGAAACCCTGCCAGTTCTTCACACCTGGACCCATTAGCTCCCAGAATCCATCTTGGTGCCTGCTTTTTTTTTTTTTTTTTTTCAATAAGTACTGGGGCACTCTACCACTGAACCACATCTCCAACCTTATCTATTTTTTATTCTGAGACAAGATCTCACCTGGTTGCCCAGGCTGGCCTTGTGATCCTCCTGCCTCAGCCTCCCTAGTCACTGGGATTACAGGCCTGCCTGGCTCCAAGCCTCCTTTCAAAGTAAGATACTCCAGCTGAAGGTACAAAAGAGACAGAAGTGGAGGCATCTGAGGAGACACATCTGACACAGGCCCCAGGGACAGGACCCGGGTTGTTCTCTCCTCCAAACCCCACACCCAAAGGACAATTCAATTTCTTTCTAGAAACCATTCAATGTTCCCTCCAAACGCATTCTGACTCCAAAACTACAGGATTAACCAAGACCAAAAAGAGCCCAAGGAAAGAACAAGAAATAGGAAAAGAAGGAAAGAAAAGGAGAAAAGGGAGGGAGAAGCCGATTTTCAGAACAATCTCCATTCTCTATGGCGCTTTCTGTTTAAAAAAAGAAAAAAAGAAAAAGGAATGATGGAGAAGGGGAGAGAGTCAGACAAGTTTAATGATGTGTGTTCAAAGCTCAGATTGGAAAAATGACAGAGAAAAGCAGCCTGTTTCGGCACTAATAAATTGTTCTCTGCCGTAAGAGGCGCCTGTCGCGGCATTAATACAGGCCCCTAATACACGGGTCAGGGTTAAGTAATTCTCTCCGGCAACTTAAGCGAATAATGAAGCTGGCAGCGGCTGGTGGTGCGGTGGGAGAGATGGTCTCTGCCGCCGGCACTTTGTCTTCATTTATTATGCCAGCGGCGGCACGGACGGGAAGCCTCCGCCGAGGAGATATCGCTTCATTTCGGCAAGGTAATGAAAGCCGGGCTGGGGGGAGGATAAACCAATTTGCCGGCTGACACTGGAAGGAGTGATTTGCGGACTCAAGAAGGGGCGACGAAGGCCCCAGCACAAGAAAGCACAAGGCTAAACCAAAATGGACCGAGGCCCTTTCCCAGGCAGAGACCTGGCAGGGGGGCCATTGAGTGGGGCATGCTGGAGGAGCACAGGGTCAAGGCCAAAGACCCAGGTGAGTGCAGGGATCCTGCAAGAAGTGAGGGGACCTGGCAGGGCAAAGCCCAGAATGGTCACAGATGCATAGACTGCAAGAACAGAGGACCAAGACCAGGGAAAGGAGTAGTGTGAAGAAAAGAAATCCAGGAAGAAACTGGACATAAAAGTATAGACCAAGAATAGTATCAGGCCAGCGCAGTGGAGCACACCTGTAATGCCAGCGGCTCAGGAGGCTGAGGCAGAAAGATTGCAAGTTCAAAGACAGTCTCAGCAACTTAGGGAGGCCCTACACAACCCAGTGAGACCCTGTCTCTAAATAAAATTTAATAAAAGGGCTAGGAATGTGGCTCAGTGGTTAAATGCTCCTGGGTTCAATCCTGATACCAAAAACAAACAAACAAAAAAAGGAAAATAGTAGTAGAGCAGAGAAAGTTGATGGTGGATTGCAGGGGATACCTGGCAGGCTGATAACAAGCTTCAAATATTCAGAGCTTAACTGCTTTTGAATGGAGAGCCTCTGTTACCCAAAAGAGCCCAGTGGTCGGATAGTCCAGGGATTACTTCCACTATGGACAGCCCAGGCCAGATGGCAGTCAGAATTGCCTCTGGCAGCTTCTGTCCTCTAGTGATATCCTCAGATAGCAACCTGAATTTGGGGGGTAGAGGGCCTGAGACTGTGCTGCCAAGGGAGTGAGCTGGAGGCGTGAGGGGTCATGACACCTGGAGCATCTCTCCCTTTGGGACTTGTCTGACTCACTTTCTGCAGATGATGCTCCAGTTCTCCCTTAAAAGTGAAGGAGACTGTCTGCTGGTCAGGTGCTCAGGTGAGTCTTCCTTGCAATTGAGTACCTTTGTCCAGTTACCACTCTTCTTTGTTACATAGGAAGTAGCAAAAAAAGAACGCAGGACTGTTGAAGGGACCACGCCTGCTAGTCTTTGCAGAATGTTGGTAACTATATTGTGTGTGTTCCAAGGTCATATCTGAACTAGGCGGCACACCCAAAGGAGCAGGCAGAAGCCCAGTGATGTAGGCAGGGGTATAAAACTGCTCTGCTACTTCCCCCGAATACTATCACCTTTCTTCCTTCTCTTCAGCACCAAGAACTTTGGATAGCTCCAGCTAGAGGTCCAGCAATCTAATCAGACTTCTTTCCATTATGAAGACCTATTCCAATGGCTTCCACACCAGATCAAGGCAAGCATATCTTTAGCAGTCCATAAAGACTGCTAAAGTCCAACCTCTCCACCTTCCCTCTTGCCAATATGCACTTCTTTGCTGCACACAAATGTTCAAGACACACACACACACACACACACACACACACACACACACACTCACTCCTAAGTAGCACAGTTACTTTTCTCCCCTGATGTGGCCTAAGGATTTCCAATAAGGACCAAATATTTGAAGCTTAACACTGCAGTCTCTAGAGGAGCCAGGCCAATTTCACACTAATCTAACCCATGAAGGGAGAGAGCATCGGAAGCAAAAATTACATCAAAGAGAAGTTAATGCCGAGAAGCAGGCAACATTAAAAGGAGCTGCTTTCAGTTTCAAATGACTACACCAATCTGGATTAAGAGATCAGCCTACTGAATGCCTGTATCACCATTTCTGTGCCCGGGCACCAGGCAGAATGAAGCTTTATCCTCAGGGGCCAGTCTGAATGGGGGTCAGAGGAGAATACGAAGCTTCCACCCCTAACTATACCTTCATTGATACAGGATGTGCTCTGGGCTAAGGGCTTTTGAGAAAAAATGTTAAAGCAATATAGAAAAAAAGATTAGACAGAAGTACATCAAAATGTTAACTCTATAGTTAATGATTTTTTTCCTCTGTTGCTACAAATGTTCTGTAATGAAGTTTTATTACTTTCAGGGTGATGAAAATAAAATAGATGTTCAAACAGCAATGGAACCTCAGTGGGTTTTTTCCTCCTCTATCTCAAATTTATATCTCTGGGCATTTTCTTTATGCACGACACTTAGCCCAGTTATGTCTATGGGGTGAAAAGCACTTTTATAAATGATGGTGCTGAGGATTATGATGGTGTAGTGAGTGATGGAGAGTGGGAGGGTTACAGGTTCATTCACTAATTCTAAGACAGTAGTAGACAGCAATCTGAGAAGTGTTTGACATCTGTATTCTCCCCTTTATCCAGATGCAATGATTCTGCATTGCTAAGTTCTCAGCAATAGAATGAATGAAAAGATCTTTTTGCATTTCATTTGACCACAGAATTGCTTCAAGTAGTCAATTTAAATCCATCTTTCTTTTCCCATAAGCTCCCTCCCCCTCCAAACATGTGACTTGCTGCTGGGGACAGAATTCTCTCTGCCCTCATATGCTCCCAGCATGGTGAGGTCTGCTTGGGCTGCCAATACCCCTTATACTGAGACCACCCATCTTTCCCCATCTGCCCACTGCTGGGCTTCTTCCCACCCCAGCCCTGATGAAGACCCACAGGACAGAGAAGTGGAAGGGCGGCAAGAGAGAGTGGCCGGCAGGACCCCTGGGAGAAGCCGCCAGTCATCCGGTTTTAAGTGGAGCTGAAGTGAGACCAGCCTCCTGTCCACCCCTCCTCCTGCCCACCCCCAGGCGGCAGCCTGACAAGTGTAAATCCCAGAATGAATGAAGGCGCCCGGCCTGGTGGAGCCGGTGTCTCCGCGCGCATCTCTGCGCTGATTGACTTGTCGCCTCTGCGAGGCTGACTCTATCAGCTCCTCGGTGCCTCCAATTCCAGGTGTGATTTAGTTTGGAGATGAGAGGTGACAGTTAACATTGGTACTCGTCACTGTAGATCAGACGCAGTCACGCTGTCTTCCCTTCCCTCCTCCCCAGCCTGCCCCCTCCTCCTAGCGCCCCTCTGCGCCCACCCACCTCCCGCCAGCTGGCGGGTCCGCAGTGCTTACCGCTCTAGGTGTTTCTAAGTCTCTCACAATGCCCACACCTTCCTGGGGCCAGGGCCTTCCTCGCATCCAAAGCCCAAGCGACCTGTCTTCCCTAGGATTTTTTAGGGGATTTTCCTTTCTCCTAGGGCCTGCCCCTCTCTTGGTGAGCCCAGCCTCCTCACTTCCTACTGGCCCCTGGCTCAGGATCCCTTGCAGAAGCCATCAGGGATGGCACTGAGAGAGGGTTTTATTTTATTTATTTATTTATTGTTGTTCTTTTACTTTTCATTTCAATGCACAATTCTTAGGTGTGCTGCTTGATGACATTTTACAAATACAACCACCCATGGCATTACTGCATTAAGACATAAAATAGTCTATCACTCCGGCTGCCTCTCTCCTGCCCCTCCCAGTAAAGGAGATGTTTGAGAATAAAAACCTTCCTTGAAAGGAGACCTGGATTAGACTGGAACAAATTTCTCCCGCCTAAAGGATCCAGAAGAATCTAGAAGGTCGTGTGTGGGCAAGGCAGTGCCTCTCTGCAGGATCAGGAGGATCATACCCCAGGCAAAGGGCAGCCAGTGGTAGAGTGAGTGCTGACCTTGTGTCCAGGATGCATGGCTGTCTCCTCTGCTTTAGAAGTGGAGGAGGGCTGGGAAACTACTTGGTCGGCCCCCAGAGCTCAAAACCCACTAGGCTTTTTTGTCTCTGAAGTTACCTTGTTTCAGCAATGTGCGATCTTGTCAGAGGACCAGTTATTCCTCCTCACAGCCTCTCTCATGCTACCTTCTTGAGGTCCATTTCACTCATCCCACAGTCCTCTCATGAGGGTACTCTCCATGCAGAGGCCAATAAAACATGGTCTTCCTTTAGCAACCTCTGGTCCTGCAGGGGAGACATGGCCTCCAATCTCTATTCAACAGGGTTAAGTGCTCTTTAGAGGAACAAAGAGACAGAAAGGAAATGGTAGCTAATTCTATCTTCAGGGACCATAGGTAGAATTAGCTAGAAAATTTGTAGATATGGGGGTCCTATTTCAGAGGAGACTGAAAAAGGAGCCAAAGTTTTCCAAAAATGGCAGGGTAGAGGGGACAAGATCTAGGATGCAGAGGCAACGATGGGGGACACTTCAGGGCTCCCCAGTATAAACCTAGATGGGCACACCCTTAGGATGGCCCAAGCTTCATTGGCACCATGGAAATTCTTCTTATCATCCAACCACTAATTGCTGGGTGGTAAATAAGACAGATGAGGCTAAGAAGTTAGGGGAAGAAGACAGATAATAAATTTTGTATGTGTGTGTATGTGTGTGTGTGTGTGTGTGCGTGTGTGTGCATGGTGATGGGGATCCACAGGGCCTCAAGCATGGTAAGCAAGCGCTCTGCCATTGAGCTACACCCCAGCGCCTGACAATACAGTATTTTACGTTCATCATAGAACTTGGAGTCTTGAGATCCCAGCTCTTTTTTACTGAGGCACAACATTCATACAGGAAAACACACAAACACTAGTGTACAGCTTAACAAATATTTATATATGTCTATACCCAGCAGTGTGTTGGTAAATATGTAACTGGGTCATTAGTGAGAGAAATGTTCTGAAGGTAACTTTTGCCCATTTCTGTGACATAAATACCCCCACTATGACTAATTTCCAGCCACCAATATGACATTACTGGATGCAAATTTGGGGAGGGATGCACAAATTGAGCTTCTGTGGGCCAGTGTGGGCCAGATCCAGCACCTCCCTGAGCTGCACAGTGCAAAAAAGCTCGTATAGCCAACCGTCAGAGCCAGACATCCTACAGTGACAACATTCTCTGCTGTGCCCATTCACCAGCTAGGGGAACTCCTGATAGTAGAAATTTTGTCGTAACCCCCAAAGGACATATAAGCAGACCCCCTCAAGCTATGGAGAACCCATAGCATGGAAGAGACTAGAAGGTTGGTGGGGGAGGGAGTTAGTTCCTTGGATGAAAAACTGCCCTTTTCTAGACTTCCGGAAAATGCAATGTTTTATGAGATGAAGGATCGTAGCTATGCTGCCTCAAGAGATCTACATGCTCCCCGAGGGTGCTTTAGGGGTCGCTGACGAGGGGGCCCCAGGAGAGAGAGTGGGCAGACCTCCCGACAGCCTCTGCTCCACTCAAGTCTCGTTTCTTACACTAGGCTTCTGTGCAGGGTTTTGTGTGTTTCGGCACTGAGAGACAGTCTCTGCTCCCCTGTTGCTGCAGGTGGCCTCTGCAGCGTGACCATGCATGGACTGTGTGACTCTGTGACTCTGTCTCTCCCACCTTGTTTGGGCCGCACACTGTGCAGGGGATGGGATTTCCACCTTCTGACCACGGAGCGTTTTCCGTGTCTGCCCCAGCCCTCTACATACTCCCATTTTGACTTCAGGCCTATCTGCCTTGGCAGCTGCTGAGAATGCAAATTCCTGTCCTTTGGGACTGCTTGAGAGAGGGGCCCTTGGCGTACTCCTGGGCGAGGTAGAAGAACAGGGAGGAAACCTCGACTAACATCCTCCTCCTCCAGCCAGAGCCAGAATGGGACAGTTCCTTTCGTACATTGATCAAGGATCCTACAAATACCTTGATTGACTTCTGAGTTGCTCGCCCATGAGAAAGAGGTGGCTTCTGACCTCAGAGAGCCTGCCTGACACTCACAGCTAGGCCTAGTGACTGCTTCCCTGGTGACTCTAAACAGTTTCACACAACACCAACACCCGACAAAACCACCCTGTGACCATGAGGAATCAAGGTAAAAAGCAAGACCACTGAAGATCATGTCTAAAGGCGGGCAGAAGCCAGAACGCCCTCTTCAGCACAACGCACCTGACTATCTCCCTATCTTGGCTCATAGAATTCCTGCTGCTTCTTTACAATGACAGTTTTAGCTTAGATCTAGTCTCTTCTTACAGAGAAGATTCCTTATAATGCCGAATTATAGAATTGCCCACTTCCTGAAAGCATCCAACCAGAGCAAAGCCTCACCTCCTTGAACTGTCTCCCAATTCTCCTACATAAACCCAAATCCTTTAAGAATTCATTGGAACTCCCTTCTTCTTGAGACCTGCAGCTCCCCATGGTTGCGGCAAGTCAGTAAGCCCAGCTTTGCTCACCTCAGGTGTGCTCCTGATGGCTTTGTCTGGAGCACACTGCACCTGCTCCCTGGTCCTCCCAGACACAGACAGTCATACAGGAGCCCAAGAAGAGTAAGTCATGTGCAGGAGGAGAGGGAAATCGGGGGAATTAGAGGGAGATGGGGTTTATCAGAGGAACAGAGCAGGATTCAAGTGACCAGGAAAATGGAACTTACATTTTTAAGTCTTTAGAACTCACCCCAATCCTGTAATGTAAGGAATGAGGACCTCATTTTTATATCAAACAGATTTTTTTTTTTTGGTACTGGGGATTCAACTCAGGGGTACTCGACCACTGAGCCACATCCCCAGCCCTATTTTGTGTTTTATGTAGAGACAGGGTCTCACTGAGTTGCTTAGCGCCTTGCCATTGCTGAGGCTGGCTTTGAACTCGCGATTGTCCTGTCTCAGCCTCCCTAAGTGCTGGGATTACAGGCTTGCGCCACCGCGCCCAGCTGCTCTGACTCTTTTGTAAAGCAAGGACACAACAAGAAGGCAATCATTGGCAAGCCAGGAGGAAAACCCTTACAAGAATGAAATCTGGGGCTGGGGTTGTGGCTCAGTGGTAGAGCACTTGCCTAGCATGTGTGAGGCACTGGGTTTGATTCTCAGCACCACATATAAATAAAATAAAGGTCCACTGACAACTAAATAATATTAAAAAAAAAAAAAAAGAATGGAATCTGCTTGGGCCTTGACCTTGGACTACCCACCCTGCAAAACTTTTTTTTAAACCATGCTGTCTGTAGCATTTTTTTATGGCAGCCTGAGTAGACTAAGACATCAGGTTTGTCCAATTTCAGGGTCTACTTACACAGAAAGCCACACTCCCTGATTGATTTTTTTCCATTTTAGTATTAAATTTAACTATAAAAATAATACAAAAATAAATTCTCACTGTAAAAACAAAAAAAAAAGACATCAATAATGACTAACTTTAAGTCTTGGTCTCCTCCTGCTATCCTAGAGGTTATCACTGTAGCAATTTTGGGTGTAAACTTCCCGTTCTTTCTCTGTGTAACTACATACCTATGTGTGTACTCTTAGAAAAAATATATGCCCTTCTGCCAGGTGCAGACAGAGCAGCAAGCGGCCATCTTTGAAGCAGAGAGCAATGAACCTCACCACACACTGAATCTGCCAGAACAGCCCAGAACTGTGACAAATAAATGTCTATTGTTTATTGAAGAGAGAGAGAGAGAGAATACATATTAACATTCTTTGGTGTGGTTTCATGTTTACGTGTCTATCTTGTCCACAGCTTTGTCCCTAGGACCTAGAACAGTGCCTGGTACTTAGAAGGTGCTCAGTAAATGCTTGCTGGTTGGATAAACGAAAAGAACACTAAATCGGAGAGTCTTTTCACGCAAGCACCTAGAGACTTACCACATTCTTTTCACCATTGTGTGGTGCTCATAGCGAGTGGGGCAGGGTGTGGCTCTGTACTTTGTGTGGCCCACCCCAAGCAATGGGCATCTGGGTTGTACCTGACTTGTCCCCATCACAATGCAGCAGTGACACTTATGCCCATGTCCCCTGGTGCACATGTACATGAGTTTCTCTGGGATAGACACCAAGAAAGGGCATTGTTGGGTCATAGGGAACACGGGGCTTTAGCTTCAACTGTCCCTCCCAACAGTTCCTTCAGGAGGACTTACATCTTATACCTCACCCGCTTCCCTTTCCTTTTTACAATAGCTGATGTCAGCATTCTTTCACATTTTTGCTTCTTTGGTAGGTGGAAGATGGTACCCCATTAACTTTTCTGCCTTTTCTTTTCCTGTGACGACTTATAGTAAAGGGTAGCCAGTATAATTTCTGTGGAAGAAAAGCGGTGGGGAAGATAGAGGAACCCTGAAGTTTATTCAGGGAAACTGGGTGAAATTAGTACAGCTGACACTGAGTGCAGCTCTGTGTATATATTAAGCACATACCCGGGTGGCAGGCATATTTGGGTTTGAATCCTGTCATTTTCTAACTGTGTGACTCTGAGTGAGTCATTTAACCATCCTGTATCTTGGGTCTCCCATCTATTAAGTGGGGGATAATAATATCTACTTCCTAGGGTTGCTGGAAGAATTAAATAAGCTGATATTTGTAATGTTTTTTAAAGAGCCTGTCCATAGCACTATAATAATATTTGTTAGATAATTTTTTAATTTTTTTAATATTTTTTTAGTTGTAGATGGACATGATATCTTTATCTTATTTATTTTTATGTGGTGCTGAGGATCAAACCCAGTGTCTCATGCATGCAAGGCAAGCACTCTACCATTGAGCCACGATCCCAGCCCATTTGTTAGATAATTTAAAATATTATATGTCTGTTATGGTTTGGATATGAGGTGGCCCCCCCAAAACTCCTGTGTTAATACAGGAATATTCAGAGGTAACGTGATTAATTATGAGAGCTGTAACCTAATTGGTCCATCCTCATGTGAATGGACTAACCAAGTGGTAACTAGAGGCAAGTGGGGTGTGGCTGGAGAAGGAGGGTCACTGGAGTCATGTTCTGGAAGGGTTTATGTGCCCTGTGGTCCCTTCCCCTTTCTCTGCTTCCTGGCCACCATGAACACAGCAGGCACCAAACCTCCTGCCTTGATGGTCTGCCTCACCTCAGGCCCCAAGCAATGGAGCCGGCCGGCCACAGACTGAACCTCTGAAACTGTGAGCCCAAAATAATCTTTTATCCTCCAAGTTCTTTTTTTTTTTTTAAAAATATTTTTTAGTTGTAGATGGACACAAATATCTTTATTTATTTTTATGTGGTGCTGAGGATCGAACCCAGTGCCTCACGCATGCAAGGCAAGCACTCTACCACTGAGCTACAATCCCAGCCCTCTCAAAGTTGTTCTGATTGGGCATATTGGTCATAGCGATGAAAAGCAGACTAACATGATGCAGAGTCTACATTCTTTGTGTATACTGACTTGCTCAATCTACACATCAGTTTTAATGTGGTAAATACTGTTGTTAATTCCATGTGTTGAAAAAAGAAATGGGGACAAAGAGACATTGAGATGTTTGTCCAAGGTCACACAGCTGTTCGGAGCACCTAAGATCTGAGTCCAGGCTGTCCAGCCCCATATTGACACAGCACTGTATACTGATGTGTGAAAGGGAGAGGAATCAGCCAGACTCCTTCTTAGGAGGGTTGTGGAAGGTGAGGTAAAACTCTCAGTAGTCCTAAACAGACACTTCACAGAAGAAGAAATACAACTGATCAACAAACATATGAAAAAATGTTCATCATCTCTAGCAATTAGAGAAATGCAAATCAAAACTACTCTAAGATTTTATCTCATTCCAGTCAGAATGGCAATTATCAAGAATACAAGTAAATGAATGTTGGCGAGGATGTAGGGGGAAAGGCACACTCATACATTGCTAGTGGGACTGCAAATTGGTGCACCCACTAGAGAAAGCAGTATGGAGATTCCTCAGAAAACTTGAAATGGAACCATCATTTGACCCAGTCATCCCACTCCTAGGTTTATACCCAAAGGACTTTAAATCAGCATACTACAGTGACACAGCCACATCAATGTTTATAGCAGCTCAATTCATAATAGCTAAACTATGAAACCAAACTAGATGCCCTTCAGCAGATGGATAGATAAAGAAAATGTGGTACATATACACAATGGAATATTACTCAGCCCTAAAGAAGAATGAAATTATGGTACTTGCAGGTAAATAGATAGAACTAGAGATTATCATGCTAAGTGAAATAAGCCAATTCCAAAAAGTCAAAGCCAAATGTTTTCTCAGATAAGCGGATGCTGATCCATAGTGGTGGGGAGGGGGTAGTATGGAAGAATGAAGGAACTTTGTATTGTGCAAAGGGGAGTCAGAGGAGGGGTAGGGCTATGTGGATGGGAAGGATGGTAGAACGAGATGAACATCATTACCCTACATGTATGATTACACTATTGGTGTGACTCTGTACCATGTTCAGCCAGAGGAAGGAGAAGTTGTGCTCCATTTGTGTACAACGGGTCAAAATGCACTCTACTGTCATGTATAACCAATTAGAACAAATTTAAAAATTTTTTTTAAAAACTTCTCAGTTGCCTCTGAAGAAAGCAATAAGGAAGAAGCCCACATAGCCTCTGTCAGACAGCACCCCAGCCTCATTTAGGATGTCCCAGTCTGTGAGACCAGGGACCACCCTTCCCTTTGGCTTCACCAGTCCTGGAGTCCAGAACCCAAAAGCCTTGTCCACACCCCAGCTCCACCACTTCCTTGCTCTGCAAACTGGCAGACTTCCTACCCTCAAGACCCACCTCTCTTCCTTTGTCAAAATGCAGGCGGGACTTCCAGAAGCATCATTGCCCCTGAGCAATAATGCCTACAAAATCCCTGCACAGCCCAGAGGCCCCCAAACACTTCCAGTCCTTCCTTGCTTGGGTCTTTGGGTTGTTTGCAGATTTGACCTCTTCCCGATTCTCTCTGCTCGAAGCTCATCTTGTCATGAGGAAGAACGTGGAGCAGTGGCATTCCAAGGACGGGCAGCGAGCACAACCTGCCCCAGGTGAGGGCAATGAGGGCTGTGTTGCCCTCCTTCATTGTTTAGAAACAAGGAAACTGACTAAAAGTCAATCTGCTTTTCTTGGGGGGCGGGGGTACCAGGCATTGAACTCAGGGGCACTCGACCACCGAGCCACATCCCCAGCCCTATTTAGTATTTTATTTAGAGACAGGGTCTCACCGAGTTGCTTTGCGCCTTGCTTTTGTGGAGGCTGGCTTTGAATTTGCAGTCCTCTTGCCTCAGCCTCCTGAGCCGCTGGGATGGATCTCCTTTTTATTATTACCAAGTGTTAGCCATTCTAGACCATGCCGGTGATAAATACTCCTCCCTGAGTGGAATCGTTGGTCTAAGTCCTAAATGCCTGCAGTCAGGTGGCCTGTTCTCCCTTCCCATCTGGAACACCCCTGGGAAGGATTTCTACTTGGTACAGTTGCATGTGCCCCAATAAGAGGTCGGGGCTCAAGTCTGGCCCCAGGCAGGAATCAGAAAGCAACAGAGGAGTGGCTCCAGGCATCTGAGATAATGCAGGTTAAAACAACAACCACGTTCTTGCTTGTGACTCTGTGGGTCAGCAGGGCAGGGCTCAGCCAGGATGGCTCATCTCTGGTCTGTGCAGTCTGACCACCTCTGTTCCGTCTACAGTTGGGGCTCAGAGTTCCAAAACGGCCTTCTTCTCACATCTGGTCCCTCAGCCAGGAGAGCCGGAGCACAGGAACTTCTGTCTCTCTCCTCGCAGTTGTTCATCCTCTGGGGTTTTTCTGCCATGTGACTTCTCTAGCAGGATGACCTGGGCTTCTTCACACAGTGACTCAGCTCCAAGTTGACGCAGAAAGGCCTCTTCAGACCCAGGCTTAGAACTTGCTCCCCTCACTATGGTGGAAGTCCATAGGCCAGTGCAGGTCCAGAGGGGGAGGCAACCACACTGGAGTGTGACTCCAGAGAGCTGTGGTTCCCTGGGGGTGACTGCATAACCATCTAGCCCACCAGTGGCCTCCTGAGCTTGCCTGATCCAGGGCTTCCCTGATAGATCCCGCCAGGTCTAAGGATGGTAACAACAGCAACAAGCACTTCCTCTGTCCTGGGGCTTTGTGCTTGGAGCTCTAGGGAGCAGAGAGGTGCCACAGAGGTGGCCCAGGGCCTGGTGCACCGTCTCACCTGGGAGACCCACTACACAAAGCCCCTTTGCTCAGGGGCTTCCGGCACCTCCTAGCATCACCGCCTCCTCCTCTCCGAGTGGCACCCAAGTGTGTCTATCTATTATGAGAAGGGAGAAGGAACCAGCAGTATGTCACGGGAGTGATAATTACATTCCAAACTCCCATCATGCCGTCTGCTGCTGACCTCTCACCCTTCCTCTCTCTTAATCACCCCCCAGCATCACTCACTCTGACAGAGCAGCAGCACAGGCCCTGTGACCTGTCAGCCCGGGGACATGACTTATAGGCCCTCGCAGGTGGACAAAGGGAAGGGAGATAGGGCACATAAATCTCCCGAGTGAATAAAAGAGAGTAATGGAGTGTGTTCCCGGGCCTGCGCTGGCCGAGTCCCGGGCTCTGGTTATTTGGTGCAGAGTTGCGGTGATGAGGAGGTGGCCCACGCTGACACACAGGTCCCAATCAACCTTGCCGAGGCCAGCGGCCACCACACAAGTCCCAATGTCATATTCACCCCAAGGTCCCTGGGGAGGGCCGCCAGGGAGGGGCTGAGGACCCGGGCTGCTGTTGCTGGGCTGGCGACAGGAACCCTGGGGCAAGGGACAAGGAGGACTGGCCTCAAGCAAAGTGACCCCAGCCTGGCCCCACCCCTGATGGGGACCAGTTAGGAGCTCCTCATGGGCAGGGTCAGGGCGTGAGTCTCTAGAGAGCCCGATGTGGGTCTCCTGCATCGCGACAGGCCACATAGAGGACAGGGTGGGGGTGACTTCACAGGTATGTACTGGGTTCATTTCTAAGTTTCTCTGATGAGCATGAAGTCCCACTAAGGCATCTGAGAAGACATGGAAATCCAATGTCCTGAAACCCTGACCTGGCCAGGCATGTCCCCATTCCAACCCCTGAGCTGGGATGAGTTGATAATTCTGAAACACTCATGCATGAGACCCCAGCCAGCTCCCAAGCCCTCCTTACTTCCTCCCCGAGTCTAGCCCAGGGGCTGCTGGTGGGTGCCCATAAGCCAGTTACGGCCCCATGGGTGTCTTCTATTTGGTTGGCATTATATTTTTATCAAATTAGAATTTTCAGGTCTTTAGACAGGGCAGGCTCTCCGTAACACAGGGTCCTCAGAAACCTGCCACCTGGCCCCTTCTACACCCATCAAGGACGTCTCCCACTTCTTCTTCATAGAGAGTGAGAACCCCCGAGGAAGGCCCTGTAGCCCAGGCCTGGCTTCTGGAAGGTTCCACTGAGACCCTCCATCATTCTTGCACCTCCTCCCCCACCTCACCACCTAACTACCAGCCTCTCACCTCTACCTGGAGAGCCCATTAACTTCTTCAAAACTGCACAGCTTTAGCTGGGCACGGTGGAGCACACCTGTAATCCCAACAGCCTGGGAGGCTGAGGCAGGAGGATTGTGAGTTCAAAGCCAGCCTCAGCAGCTTAGCGAGGCCCTAAGCAATTCAGCAAGACCCTATCTGTAAAGAAAAAAATAAAAATGGGCTGGGGATGTGGCTCAGTGGTTCAGTGCCCCTGCCCCTGGGTTCAATCCCTAGTGCAAAAAAAAAAAAAAAAAAAAAAAAAAATTAAAAAAACAGCTTTAGCTATTGCACTTGAGCCTTGGAATGAACCTCTGCAGACAGCACTACCCCAACTGGGATGGAAGGAGCATGTGTCTGAGGGTTGACCAGCCTGCTGTGGCCCTCATGGGTGGCTAGTGAGAGACAGTGGCCCAGAGATCCGATTACAGACCAGACCAATCTCTCTCCAAGGTAACAGAGGTTGGGCCAAAACATCCATCACCTTCTGGTGGTCATGACTTCCAGGCCCAGCCCATCCTGGTTGTTGTTTCTGACCACTCTGGGGTATCCCCATTCCTCTGTGGGCTGCAGTTCGGAGAGTTGAGCCCAGGTGTGGTGTCAACAGTGAAGCGTGAGCCCCAGCTCTACCCACGGCACCGCCGGGCAGCCCACTCTTCACAGGAGCCGCACCGCGCTGACTCCCCGGGCTACAGGCAAGTCACGCGCACCTGGGTCTTCCTTCCCCTGTTCCACAGTGAGCCACCAATGTCCCCTTCGGAGCGTGGCCAGCAGTTTCTCTAACAAAGGCGAGTAGCCTTGTCCGTGATCCTATTCAATCTCAGCTCCTGCGTGGGCCGCCTCCCTCCAGCTCACAGGGATCATCTCTGGGTCGACAGCAGGGGACTTTTCTAAATCATGGTCACGTGCCATGTGTAACCTCTCCATGCCCTGGATTTAGAACAGGCTGGCCAGCACAGGGTTAAGAGCAGAGGCTGGGGGGTGGCCACCAGGTTCTCCCTCTAGGCCCACATCTGTCTGATGACAGAATCTCTTTGGTGAGGATCACAGCTCCTCTCTCGCAGGATTGTGGGGCCAGGCTGGGGCAACAACGGGAACGTATTTGCTGAACAAAGTAGGGTCTGAGGGACGGAGAGACCAGAACTAAAACCACGTTATTTTTCAACCCACATTTCTTCATCAGGCCCCCTAACCATTGTGATAGGTTTTATCGAGCACCCTGAAATACAAGGACATGCATCTCAGGCTTTCCCTTGCTCGGGCTTAGCAGGAGGGTGAGGCTGGCTGGTCTGAGCAGGGCTGGCCCTGGGGGCTCCTACACCTTTCTGTGAGCTCCAAAGCCACCTGTTGGTTCTAAAACCATTTAGGGAGCACCAGTCTTACCGAACCAGAATGTGTGACACTATCTATTGGAAAATTGGCGAGGGACGGGGGCAGAAAAAAACATGCATTAATTCCTCTGTTGGCCAAAGTTACAACTTAATCAAGAAGAGTAGAGGCTGAGGCTGTAGCACTTGCCTAGCGTTTCTGAGACACTGGGCTCGATCCTCAGCACTACATATAAATAGATAAATAAATATGTTTAAAAAGAAGAGTAAATTCAGTTTTTTTGAATCCCATATCAACAATACCCAAAGTTAGGACCCTAGATCACTCACCAAACTAAGCCTGATACCTACGAGCAGATAAGAGCATTTGTAGCAATTAACAATGCTGTGACTTGCAAGCAACAACACAGCCATAGGATTTATATAGTCTGCATACCAAGAAGATCAGAGGCAGCAGGTCCTAGCATTGGTTTAGCATTTTAGTCAAACTCAAAGACCTAGGCTCTCTGTTTCTGTTCTTCCACCATTAGCTATTGGTTTGTGGCTCACAGTCACAAGATTGCTGCTGTAGCTCCTGCCATTGTAGCCTTCTCTGAGGCACAAAGAAAGGGAAAGGATGAATTCTCTCTTTTCCTAATGAAGAAATACATGTGTGTGGGGGGGTGTGAATTTAAGGGTCTGGCTCATGCAGTTGTGGAGGTTGGCAAGTCTGAAACCCATAGAACAGGTCAGCAAATTGGGACCTGATTGATGTAAGCTGATTGATGTCATAGTCCTGAGTACAAATTCTCAGGGCAGCAGGTTGGAAACACAGGCAGCAGGATTTCTATGCTGCCGAGAAATTTCTTCTTTGGGAAACATCAGTCTTAAGATCTTCAACTGATTGGATTAGGCCCACCCACACTGTGGATGGCAAACAGCTTTACTCTAGTGATGTAAATGCTAATCATGTTTAAAAATACCTTCACATACCAGGGAATGAGATTGATCCAATTTCATCATGTGTGTGTACAAAGGGGGCATAATGAATCTATTATGTGGAATTACAATGCCCTGAAAAAACATTTTTTTTAAAAAAGATCGTCACAGCAACATCTAGACTGCGGCTTGATCAAACAACTGAGCATGACAGTCTGTACATAAAATCAACCGTCACAGAATACCAGTCTCGTATGGTCGTTGTGATGGTCCAATGAGGTAATGCTTCTCAAAGCTCTTGGGACAGAGCCAGGACTGTGGAGATGTTTGTTAAAAGAAAGAAATAAATATGTGAATAAGAAAACAGATGAACTGAGATCTGAACCCAGGTCTCCCACCACCGTGGTTTCTGCAGTGTGCCCCAAGGCGCCCTGGGCATAGCAGCGTACTCACACGGACTGTGGGAGGTGGGGAACGTTCTAGGCAAACGGGACTAGGCTTGACATGCTTGGGAACCCCTAGTTGAAGGGCTCCCCGCTTCGACATGAGATCTGCTACAGTCTTTTCCGGAATTCCATATCATGTTCGAGAAGCTGGGGGTTCAGTGGTTGCCGTGATAACATTTAGCGTGGAACCAGAAGTGAGGGTGGCAGTATCCTCTATAGATTTAATCTGAAATGTCCCTCAAAGGCCCACATGTTAAAATCTTGGTCCCCCAAGCCAGGCGCCGTGGCGCAAGCCTGTAATCCCAGCACTTTGGGAGGCTGAGACAGGAGAATCGCGAGTTCAAAGCCAGACATAGCAAAGGCGAGATGCTAAGCAACTCAGTGAGACCCTGTCTCTAAATAAAACACAAAATAGGGCTAGGGATGTGGCTCAGTGGTTGAGCACCCCTGAGTTCAATCCCTGGTACCAAAAAAAAAAAATCTTGGCCCCCAGCCTGTGGCTCTGCTGGGAGGTGGTGGAACCTTTAAGAGGCGGGCTGGTGGGCGGAATTAGGTCTTCAGGGGCATGCCCTTGCTTAGCCCCGCCCCCTGCTTTCCAGTTGTCATGAGGTGAGCAAACCTCCTGTCCTATAAGCTCCTGCTATGATGTGCCAAGGGACCAAAACCTGTGAGCTCAAATAAACCTTTCCTCCTTTTAAGTTGATGATCTCAGGTATTTTGTCATAATCACAGAAATCTGAATCATACAGTGTCCAACGTGATCCAAGGTCTGAGAAGCTGCGCAGCACCCAACAGCTTCCTGACACCCCACTGGTATGAAATTAGGGAAAAAATACAATGAAAATATTTTTTAAAAATACATATGTGCTGTTTCTTCTTTTTTTCAAATGGCTCATCATTCAGACATGCATACTGAAGTTTAGACCTAGCTATTTAAAGAACAACTTTTAAGTGTTTGTTTAGACTTGGAGCACCATGAAAAAATTCCCCAGATGCTAAGAACCTAGAAAGTTCGGCTACCTCTGTCCCCTCTCCAACTGCAGCGTCCTTGTGCCTACTCCCTACTGCATGCCGTGCTCGCACACGCAGACGCCCTGGAGGACCCCAGGCAGGGGAAGGAGGGAGAAGAGCCTCATTTATCCAGTGGTCAGGTACACAGTTCTGGAGGGCCTCTGACTCACAGGTCCCGTTCCTGGTGCTAGGGACCAAGCCCTGATGAGACCGAAGCAGCTCTTCTCCACGAAGCGACCCTCACTGGCATGGAGACAGGCAAGAGCTGGATCTCCCACCTGGTGACAGGATGGCAGAGACCCCAGGAAGGAGCTGAAATAGCAGGGTTCCCAGGAGCAGTCAGGCAGACCCTGCGATGGAGCATTCCCGGCTGAATCAGAGCTGGGCCTGCCCTTGGTGAACCCAGGAACTGTTGGGCAGGGAGCCCACAAGGTCACCCCTGCCTAATCCCAGGGAGGCAAGCTCAGACCCAGGGGCCCCCTTCCCTCTCCTGAGCACATGGATCCTGAGCAGAGGTCCCTGCAGAATCCCCTTGTCAGCCCGGTCCCCCACCCTAAGCAGGGTGGGCTCCATGGAAGCTGCATCCTTGCTTGGAACGGGCTGGCCATGTGGCGCTGGGGTAGGAGAGGGGGAGACAGACCCTCCCTCTCAGCCTCGCCAGCTGGGCCCAGGCCTCTGGAAAGCTGCTGTGCGCAGCCCCCCACCCTCCCCCCATCTGCCGTTTAACGATGATGGAAGTTGCTGTCAGTGCGGCGACAGTAATAAACACTCTTCTTAATAACACAGGGTGTACCTCTTATTAAAATGAATGGACTCCCACGGCGCAGCCTGGGGCCTCACGGCTGGCAGCCAGCCGGGGACAGCAGCCCTCAACTGGAGCCGTTTATCTGCTGTAATTACTGGCAGGACAATGCAGTGGGGCTTGTGGGACCTGGTCTAGGCCCAGGCCAAGCTCAGAGACATTCGCACACACCTGGCTATGCTCAGGCCTCTCCCAGATGACTCGGTATCCCTCAGACCTCAAACCCGGGAGCTCGCCATCCCATACCCCAAGGCATACGTAGGCATCTCTCCAGGGACGCACACACACCTGGAGTAAGTGGACACAGACATCCCGGGATGGAACTCAGGCCCGCCAATGCGGTAAAGCAGCAGCAAGAGGAAGAAGGGCCCCCGTGCTCTCACTCGGCAGGGGTGGCCCAAGCCCACAGGTGCAGGTGAGGGAAGAAACAGGGCTCTGCACAGGGCAGGCATGTGTGGCGGCCAGGGCCAGCACTCGGAGGACACACGAAGTGCCCGGCAAGTGCAGGGACAGGTGTGATGTCCCTGAGAATCTCGTGGGTTTGGGACCTCATACAGTGACGGACAGTAAGGTGTCTCCCTTAGTGACCTTAGTGGGTGGCCCCATGGTGTTTAGTAAAATCATAACTCATCATTTTGTGATTGGTTAGTTTGTGGTTTTGTGATTAGCGAGGGGCTGGTCAGGAGGAATGTCTGAAGGGGTGAGTGAGGGAAGCGGTGAAGGAAAGGGTCCTGTACAGGAATGTAATGAAGCTCGAGGGCCTCCCTGGGAAGGCACACACGTGCACAGGCACGCACACGGATGCACACTCCTGCACCAGGTACACACACCACACAGACACACCCACACGGAGACAGAGCCGACACGTGGGCACGCCCAGCACTCACTCACACACATGCAGGTGCACAGGCACACACATTCATGCACAGCTGATAAACCCCTTTTCCGGCTGGCTCAGCCACAGTGCTAGAACAAACACCCTGTCACCATCTCATGCAGTCGACCCAAGACCCACCAGGAGAGACCTTGCTTTTCAAGTTCTGTCTCCTCTGAAAAGTGAGGGGAAAGTGTTTTGTGAGGACCCAGAAGATGAGCCAAGGGTCATGGAGGTTCCCAGCATTTCTTCCTTCAGGCTTAGAATCAGAGCTCTGGCAGTCCAGTCTACCCATGGTGATGTTGAGGCCTCTCCCTGCAGGGCCTACACAGAGCCCGGTGCTGGTTGTCACACATCCTGGAGTTTCCTGGTGTACAGTGAGCCACACACCCTTCCAGGACTCTCCATGTGGAGGGTGCTCCCCCAAGGGAGTGGTTTCAGTTCCATCTGAGGAGACACCGGCAACTATGGCTGCCAAACCATCATGGGCACCAGGATGGGCCCAATGATAGCCCTGGGTAAGGCTTAGGATGAACCCTCCTTGGCCCCTCCAATATTTGTGTCCAGGTGGAGTCAAGGCAAACTTTGGGACAGCTTTGAAGCAAGACATGGACAGTGGGCAGGAAAGACAGCCTCAACTATGCTGCCTGGACGGCCACAACGACGATGGCAATGACGAATGAAAGTACCACGCTTTGACTACCCACTATAAACCATGCTCCCGCTATGACCTTCTACACCCTGCTTCTAAAATCGCCATCGCTGGAGGATCAGCATGGGGGACCTTATCAGAAATGCAGGGCTTCAGATCCCACCCAGACCTGCTGAGCCAGAATCCCCATTCCAACAGGCTCCTGCGCGATTCAGTGTGAGGCTGGAGAGGTACCACTGCACAGCTCCTCTCTGTCTCTGTCCTCAGCACAGTTCCAGGAAGTGGCTATTTTTTCCTTTAGATTTGACAGATGAGGGCCAGGTGTGGTGGCGCACACCTGTTATCCCAGCGCCTGGGGAGGCTGAGGCAGGAGGCTCACAAGTTCAAAGCCAGCCTCGGCGACAGCAAGGCACTACGCAACTCAGACTTTGTCTCTAAATAAAACACAAAATAGGGCTGGGGATGTGGCTCCGTGGTCCAGTGCCTCTGAGTTCAATGCCCGGTGCCCATCCCCCACCAAAAAAAGATTTTACAGATGAGGAAACTGAGACCTAGAAAAGCGAAGGCGGTTTCGGGGGATCACACAAGGAGGAAATGGAAACGTTGGAATTCAAGTCTAGCCGTGGGGCTTCAACACCCCCTGGAAGGGCCCCTGCAGCTCCCTGAAGGGGGAGCAAGAATAAAGGTGTGGGTCCCTCTCCCCCCAGTCACCTGGCGCGGTGTAGTGTGTGCCTGTGGGCAGCAGAGCCCCCTGGCAGCTGCCTGCGCTGCCCACGAGAAGCCCCTCCTGTTGCCCACACCTGCGGTTCCTCCGCCTGGTCCCCTGACCCAGGCGCAGGCCACCAAGGCAGCCTAGGGCCTGCTGGGTAAGCCCCGCTGCCCCAGCCCAGGCCTCCTCCACGCGCAGGGGTCGGGATGCGTTCCCAGCCCCTCCCCCAGGAAGCCCGAGGCTGCGCTGTTCCCCGCCCCGCATCATCTCCGCCCTGGGGCTGCGTGCGGCACACGAGGCGTCTCATTCCGAACCCCTCAATCTTTCCCATTAACTGAGATCGCAGGTTCAGAGCACAAACATCGCCGCCTGTCACTGCCGCCACACATCAGCCATCAGCCGGGAATGGTCTCGTCTCCTTCAATCCATCACACAGGGTTTCTACGGCACTCGCTCCGAGCCCTTCCCCCAGCCCCAGGCCCCGGGGGACCCACAGCATCTGGGGGTGGGGAGGAAGAGGAGGCAGGAGGGAGGGTCGGGGGCAGAGACCTCTGAGGAGCTAAAGCCAGCAGCACCCAAGAGCCCGGGAGACCGCAGAGCAGGCCTGCTACCGGAGGAAGAGGCGCAGAGGCCTCTCCCACTGCCCAGGCCTGGGACGGTGCTGGCTGCCTCTGAAGATGCAATTACTGCTATTATAATTATTATAATTATAACCCATGCTGAATCAGGGTTTCTGGGTGGGGCCTGAGAATCTGCATTTTTTTGGTACCAAGGATTGAACCCAGAGGTGCTTTACCACTGAGCCACATCTCCAGCCCTTTATGTTTTTATTTTGAAACAGGGTCTTGCCAAGTTGCTGAGACTGCTTTGAACTTGGGATCCTCCTGTCTCAGCCTTCCAAGTTGTTGGGATAACAGGTGTGTAGCACTGTGCAACTAAGAATCTGCAATTTTTTTTTTTGGTACTGGGGATTGAACTCAGGGGCACTGAACCACTGAGCCACATCCCCAGCCCTTTTTTATATTTTATTTAGAGACAAAGTCTTAATGAATTGCTTAGCGCATTGCTAAATTTCTGAGGCTGGCTTTGAACTCGCAATCCTCCTGCCTCAACCTCCCAAGCTGCTGGGATTATAGGCATGCACCCCCATGCCCAGCAAGAATTTGCATTTTTGGGGGGGAATGGAGATTGAATTCAGGGGCACTCGACCACTGAGCTGCATCCCCAGCCCTATTTTGTGTTTTTTTTAATGTAGAGACAGGGTCTCACTGAGTTGCTTAGTGCCACAGCTAGCTGTTGCTGAGGCCGGCTGTGAACTCGTGATTCTCCTGTCTCAGCCTCCCTAAGTGCTGGGATTACAGGCTTGCACCATCGTGCCCAGCTAAGAATCTACATTTTTAATAAAGCTGCTCCATGGGATTCTGAAGCAGTTGTCCCTAAACACTAAAATTGGGAAACTTTGCTGACAGAGCTGTATCAGTTAGGTTAGGCTAGGTTGCATTGCTGTAACAAACAGCTCCCAATCCCCTGGCTTAAAATAATGTCTATTAATTTCTTGCACAAGCTACATGCCCAGTATAAGTTGGCAGGGAGGTTCTGTTCACTGAGGTTAAACAAAGACTCTAGCTGATGGAACACTACCCCAACCAAATGTCTGTGACTGCCATGCTGGAGGGTCTTACATCAGCAGATACAGACACCATCCTTGAAGTTACCCACAACCCAGTGACTGGAACTAATCACAGGACCTTTCTTAAACTCCAGGAGGTGGAGAAAGATCATCTTCTGCATGCCAGGTGCTAGTTTGGGTCTTTGGTGTCTCCCAGAGTTTCACCTAGGAAAGGCTTTGTCCCCAGCTTGGCGCTACTGAGATAGTGGAACATTTAAGAATTGAGGCCTAGTGGGAAGTGCATTGGGGGTCTGCTGTTAAAGGGGATTATGGAACTCTAGTTTCTTCCTCTTTCACTCTTTAGCTATTAGTGATTTTTCTCTTCCACATATTTCCATCTTTTAAAAAAATATTTTTCATTGTAGATGGACACAATACCTTTATTTTATTTATTTATTTATTTTTATGTGGTGCTAAGGATCGAACCCAGTGCCTCACACATGCTAGGCAAGCGCTCCACCACTGAGCCACAACCTCAGCCCACATACTCCCATCTTGATGAACTGCCTCACTACAGGCCTAAAACCAGCCAACTATGGACTAGAACCTCTGAAACCATGAACCAAAAACGAACCTTTTCTCTTTATAAGCTGACGATCTCAAGTATTTGCTACAGTAACAGAAAACTGACTAACACACCAGGAAAGAGAGGAATGGGGTATGTGGAACAGCTGGAATGCCTACCACTAGCACTGAGGCCCAAGGCCACACGTTGCCTAGTGAGACTTGTCCCACTGGCTGAGCAGACATGACAGAAAACTGGACACCCAAGGGAAGGCTGGGCCCACCCTCCACCTCCACAACAGCTTCAGTCTTCTAAGTTTATCCACATGCATTATTAGCTCTTTAGTAATTCTTGCTGGAGCAGAATTATTTATAAATGGATATGACTTTATATTCACTTTTATTTATATTATATTCATTCAGTTTTCAGAGCAGCTAAGGGGATAGCACAAGGTCATCCAGTTAAGGGGAGGGACTAAGTTCAGTACTCAGGTGCTCGAGTACTTATCCTAGTCTCAGGCCAAGGCAGAGCCAAGACAGGCCAGCCTAGGAACTTTGTGCTTGTCAGCTTGAGCGGGGGTCCCCCTCATTGAGCAGGGTCTCTGTGCCCCTTGGAAGTCTTGTGTTTGTTCTGCGTGGGTCTAGCCCCACACGGAAACCCTGTGAGGTCGTGGGTCACATGAGAGACACCCCCTCTCCACAGACCAGCAGGGAGACTCCACCAGCTCCAGAGCACCAGTGGTCTCTCCCTCTATGCTCAGCCCACTCCGAAGCCCGACAAACAGAGCATGCGCAGCGATGCCAATCCGAGGGCCGCAGAACGCAGCCGAACAAATGAGAGGTGTGGCTGAGATTCGGTGGGTGTCGTCCATGATGCAAGGGAGAGGACTGGGGGGCTTGGGCTGGGGGCAGGCGGGCGGGGCTTTCCAACCTTTGGGGAGTTAAGGAGATGGGAATGAGTCTCAGCTTGGCTCTTTCGCCTGGTTGTGTGGCCCAGGCTCCACATCCTGGAGTGCTCCTGGGGTGCCAGGGCCCGCTGAGGCCGTCCCCATGCAGGGCTGGGCTGGCCCCAGGTGGGGGTGCAGCGGCTCTGAGCAGTGAGGCACGTGGCCTGAACTGGGGTCACTCTGCACTTTCTATCTTTAAAAAGTTTGCATTCCACACTTTATTTTTTAAAATTTTCTCCTGGAAAACAGTGACAGCCTGTGCTGTCACTCAGCCACCCAGGTCCCCCCCTCTCTCTCTCTTGCCACACACTCCCATGCCTGTCCCAGAGTCAAGGTGGGCCGGGAGAACAGTGGGGCTGTGGGGCCTGCTGACCCCATGCCAAGGTCACACGATGTCTGGCCTGAGGTTGTAAAACTGCCTAGAGACTGGACAGGGCAGGGGTACAGATTTCTAGTCTAAAGACCTGGGATAGAGGCCCTGACTGAGCTACTTCCCACCTACCAGATCTTTGTAACCCTCTGATTCTCACTGACTTATCTATTTTCCAAGAATTTTCAGTCTATTTGTCCAACAAATATTTATTGAGCACCTACTATATATTAGGACTCTAGGAGATGGGAGCCAATGAGGGAGCGAGACAGATGGAGTCCCTGTGCTCGCATTGCTTTAGTTGAGGCTGGGGCAAGAGGAGGTGCACAATAGCTAAGGGGTGACTATAGTGTGATTGGAGCCCTGTGGAGATAATCAGGATGTTGAGATAAAGGTGACCAGGTTGGAGACAGGTCAGAGACCATCATTCTGAAGAGCCAATGTTTGAGCTCCACATAAAGGCACATGTGAAGATTTGGGCAGTGCATTCTGACCAAGGGACATGCAAAGCTCCTGTGGCATGAAAGGGCTTGGCAGGCACAGGGGCTGCCAATATGATTGGAGAAGAGAGACTACTGAATGAAGTCACCCCAGGAGGCAAGGAAGAAACCCCCACTGCAACATGGGTCCCACTGAGCTGGGCTCAGGACCTACTGGATGAAAATCAGTCTCCCACCACATAGCTCCTGCCCTCAAACCTGCACCCACTGCAGCTGGCTCAGGGGAAACTGGAAATGTGGATCAAAACTCCAGGGCTGGCTAGGCTGCCTTGGGACCCCAGAGCCCCACACAGCACCAAGCAAGTGCAGATACTGGGCCTGGCTCAGTCCCTCTCAGGCCCATGTTGGTGTCTGGGGTCCCAGTGTACACTGGAGCAGCCTCATTTCTGCCCTTGACTCCACACACAGAGGAAAGGTGACCTCTAGTGATGGCCACCCAGCAGGGAGCTGGCAAGGAACCCCTGCCTCAGAAACACAAAGCCGAAGCGGGATGGGGCGAGGCCAGGTGGGGACTGAAGGTCTGGAGGGTGAGGGCCTCAGAGAGACCTGGAACAGGGTGGCCAGCAGCCTGGAGTGCCAGCCAGGATGAGTGGCTGGACCAGGAGTCCAGGTCCTGCCTCTCCTTGCCTGGGACCCCAGCGAGCTCCCAGGGCGCAGCCGGCCTCGGTGGCCCTGTCTGGAGCTGCATGTCCAGGACCAGGACCAACCCGCTGAGCACCAGCCTGCGGGCAGGCACTGGCTTGGCACCTCCAGGCTGTTCCTTCTTGCAGAGGGACTTCTAGAACCAACAAGGACCTGTGCACTCCAGGTCAGGGGAGGAGCAGGCATGGGCCTCACCTTCTCCTGCCCTTCAGTCTCCACAAGAAGAACTGCACAGTGGGGAGAACCTGGGGAGTCCTGAGCGCTGACTCCTGATGGGGAGTCTTCTCCACAACATCCAGCTTCAGGTTGGGTGCGGGGACCTCACCTCGGCCACGTCCCAGCCCTGCTGGGGCATCCATTAGTCATAGGAAGCTGTTGATACTAGCTGCCACCTGTCCCCACTCATCTCTGAGCTCTTGACTCTTAGCTTCTTTCTGAAGTTGCACAAGGTTAAGCCACACAACCCATTGAAACGTCTATTGCCAGGTGCGGTGGCACGCGCCGATAATCCCAGTGGCTTGGGAGGCTGAGGCAGGAGGATGGCGACTTCAAAGCCAGCCTCAGCAACTTAGCGAGGCACTAAGCAACTCAGTGAGACCCTGTCTCTAAATAAAATACAAAAAAGGGCTGGGGAGGTGGCTCCGTGGCCAAGTGCCCTTGTACACACACACCTCTGCCCCCTGCAAAAAAGAGAAAAGTCTCTGCAGGCCCAGTGAGCCAAGTCCCTTTGACCATCCGGCACAGAGCCCCCTGGCCTAGGTCCTCCTCACTTCTGATCCCTCTCCTGGAAACATGCTTGCGGCCACGTGGCTCTTTAAACTCTTTGGAAAACTGCATGAAATGGACTCGCGAGAAAGACACTTGGGAGAAGAACTGATTGAATGTCACACGATCATACCACGTGAGCTAGAAAATAAAACAGATTTGAATCAATCGCTTTAGAAGGAGCCGGAAGAGCACAGCTCCCAGTTCTGTTGGTTCAGTCCTTCCAAACTTTCAAACATAAAAACGAAAGTCTGCTGTTCTAGCCAGTCAATGTATAGGTGGTTAATAAATGGGACCGGAGACAGAACATCGTCACCACCCGTCGCCCAGCCACCAACAGAGTGGACAGGGGGCACACGTTCAATTCCTCAAGTATCTGTGGAGCCTCTGGATTCCTCTGGGCTTTGGCTCACTCGTGGTCAGGGAACAAATTCCTGAATTACCCGTATCTGGGCAACTGAAGTGTCTAGATTTTCAAAAAGGAAAAGAAGCCCATTTTTGAATAAAGGACAAGTTTTTAAAGAAAATTTTATTTTCTTTCTATTTTGGTATCTGTTACCGTTCGAGTGGTCCCCCAAAAGTTTATGGGCTGGGAACAATCCCCGAATTCATAGGTCAATGACATTATGTGGGAGGTAATCAGCATTGGATGAGGTTAAAAGGGTGTGAACTCCCATAATGGGATCAGAAGAGGAAGAGAGACCTGGCCCCTTGATATTGAACTTCCCAATCATCACAATTATGAGAAATAAATTTCTTTTCTTTATAAATTACCCAGTCTGAGGCATTCCATCACAGCAATATTACCCCAGTTCCCTTCTTAGGAACCAGTCCTCTCCTACTCTTAGGCTGTGCGCATGGAGGGCCCCACTTGCAGCTCAAAGCAGGTAATATTTACTCAAGCCAATCCCAGCATCCATCACCGTGGACCCAACAATGGGTTCTTCAAGGGGCCAACAGGGCACCGAGTCTATTTTGAGGAATCCTGAAAATAAGGCTCTTCCCAATGGGTTTGAGGACTATAGTTGGCATGCTTGGCTTTGTGAAAGTCCCATTCCCTGTCCTTAGCCCTAGAGACGAGGGTGCCAGGCCAGAGAGAAGATAAGGCAGAGCCTGAGAAGACGGGCGGGAGCCCCCCAGGAGGGCTTTGTGGGCAGCCCCCTGCTCCCTGCTCCAAGGATGAGGCGGCCGAGGGGGACATTCTGACATGGGGGTGACAGGCACTGCCCTCTGAAACCCCTCCTGCTCTGATGACCTCACAGGCCTGGCTGCCCCTGAGCCTGGCCATGACCTCCGCCTCGCCCTGACTTGGGGTCTGATTCACAGGGTCTTCTAGAGCAGGCCCACCTCATGGTGCTTCTGGATCTCTGGGTCTTTCACCAAGCCGAGCTTGCTAGCATCAATGGTCCCGGACAGAGCGACAGGGAGGGTCCTGAGGGAGACGTGGATGCTGCCATTGAGCTTTGGGAGGGAAGGGAGGACTATTTATGAGACTTCCTGTGCCACACACAGGAGCATCTTCTCAGTGACTTCCCAGTGGGGAGCACCTTTCTGCCTGGCTGCCAATAACCAGAATGGCCGTGGACACGGCACAGGTCAGGTCGGCCACTCCCACGCTGGAGGCTTAGAACAACGTTCACTTTAGTTACTGCAATAAATTACTTCCTGGCACCGACCACATGCACCTACCAGGTACCGAGACGATAGGGAACGAAGCAGACCCAACTCCCCGTCCTAATGAGGATTATATGCTCGGTGTGCATGGGGTGGGGTGGGGTATCAAACAATAAAAAATACACAAGAAATATCTAGTAATAGTAATGTTACACAGCAAGTTTAAATAGAGGGAGGTTGGCTGGGTGGCTGGGGGACAATATTTAGTCTAGGTGGGCAGAGTCTGAATGACAGTTAGCCTTAGGAAAGTCAAGGGAAGAATATTCCAGACAGAGGGGTGGGCTAATGCAAAGGCCCTGGGGTGGGAAGGTCCTTCCACATTGGAGGAGCAAATGTCAAGCAATGGTGCCTGGTATTTGTTGGGTGCTTATGATGTGGCTAATTAGATGATGTTCTAATTACATCTCATTTAATGCTCACAGCAGCCCTACAGAGGAAGGGCTTGACACTCTCCTTCCACAGACAGCAAGGAGGCAGGGAGAGGTCATCCAAGGTCACAGAACTAGTAAATGGAGCACCAAGATTAGAACCCAGGCAGTGAGACTCCAGAGCCTATGCTCTTGACCTCTATAAGAATCAGAACAAGGCAGGAGACCCATCCCAGAAACGGATCTGGAGGGCTTCGGGACAGCTGGCTCTTGAAGTGCCAGGATGAGAGGAGGCGACTCAGGCTGAGGGACAGAGAGCAGAGGAGGACAGGGCTGAGGTCTGCAGGCACTCAGATGAGAAGGGAAGAACAGGAGCAGAGCAGGCAAGGAGTGGGTTGCCATGGGAACCCGGGAGCGGCTGCTGGGGAGGACAGCAGTCACCTGTGTGGGACGCTCCCCGGAGGCCAGAAGGGCGAGATCAGGGAAAGGACATCAGCTGTGGCATGAGGACAGCAGCTTCTGTGGAATGGGAGAGTCAGACACTCCTCTGGGGTGGGGAGAGAGAAGAAAGTGAGGACAGTAAAGGCCATTGGCTCCGTGGTGTGGTGAAGAGCCCAAGACCAAGTCCCAGGGGCTCGCTCCAGGCACTACCACAGGGGCCTAACCCGTCTCAGCCTCAGTTTCCTCATCTGTAAAATGGAGATGATGATAATGTACTTCCTGGTACAGTGAGAAATCGAATGGAAAAAAAATGCTTTGCAAACCGCCAAGCCCTGCGAAGACATGAGGTATTTTCGGGCTCTGGAGTGACTTCCTCCATGTAGGGGTCAGGATTCGCTCTCCTCCCTCTCTCTGCTTTAACCATCTGTCTCTCCAATTTGAAATCTGTTCCGCCTGACCCCTAGCTGACCAGAGCCTTCCCTCTCCCTCTGTCCTGCCACAGCCTCCCGCTCATAACCCTGGCCTGGCTCTGGGGGGCTCGGTTGAATATGCAAATGCCTCCCCAACCAGCTGGTGTCTGCCTCCCAGAAACACATGTTCCAAAGCCCTCCACCTCGCCAGGGATGGGGGCCAGCGCCTCCCCCCACTCCAAAGCCCAGAGTGGACGTTGTTCTGAGCAAGAAACAGCATAGCAAGCAGATGGGGAGGGGCTGCTGGGGACCGAGGCAGGGGGTCAGGGGTGGGAGGATCGGGTCCATGTGCAGGGGAGGGGACAGGGTGGGTGTGCACCAGGGGGCCAGAGTGTCAGGCATGAGCCCGCACACCACCAGGCACCATGCTCACCAGGGTGCACTCATCCCTAGTGATCTGTCTTTGGGGAGTCTTGGCAAAATGTTGAAGCCCCCTAAATTCTATTGGGTTTGCAAAATTGACCTTACCTGTATAAAATATATATATATATATATATATATTTTCAAGATACTTAAGACCCATAAAAATGTTTCAAGAATAATATATATAAAGGACTCACTCATTCACCGGCCATAAATGTTTCAAGAATAATATATATAAAGGACTCACTCATTCACCGGCCAACCAAAGCAATTGCACACTTTTGTCCCCAGTTCAGAAAGTCCTCTTGCAGCCCTGGCCCTGTGTCCCCTCCCACTAGGAGACCCCCGCCTGAATTCCGTGTGGACCATTCCTGCGCGCTTCCTGAGTCTCTCTTCCTCTGGCAAGGTACCGCCAACCAGCCCACAGTGTTGTCCCGTGTGTCTTAACGTCTCTAAATGGCTACCACATAGTTCGCTCTCTCCCTTCCCTTGCTTCTCTGGCTCTGTGCTGTATTTGTGGGGTTCCCGTGCACGCACAGTTCCCCATTTTCACCGCTATTTTGCTCTTTTCATAGCACCTCAATGCCCAGGCAGAGCACTAGCCTGTGGCCTTGACCTCTGGTGCCCCTCAGCACCTCACTGCAGACACACCCTGGGGGAATCTGGCCCAGAATCTCAGTGCAAGAGCCTTGACCTGTTTCTCCCCGCCACTGATGATCCTAGTAAGGTCCTGAATTTGGAGGTCCTGTAGAAATCTCTGCTTTCGCCCAGTAGGCCTGAAATAATGAGTGAGACAGAGCAGGACTTTTAATTACAGAGCCACGGACGGTGGGCGGGGCGTAGCTCAGCGGCCGAGCGCGGGGCTAGCCTGTGAGGCCGGGGTCCAATTCCCAGCGCGCACATGCGCAAACGCGCACACGCGCAAACGGGCACACAAATAATAGCGATCGTCGGCGCCCACGCAACTCACGCAGTGCCAGGCGCCATTCCAAGCACGTTATAAGACTTGACTTATTTAATGCTACCTCCTACCCATAGGGTAGGTGCTGTGATACTTCCCATTTTCCAAGTAGGAAACAGAGGCACAGAATGTCCAGGGAACTCACCCGATTACTCCTTACGCAGAACCAGGACTTGAACTTGCCGTAACCACAGCCCCATGGAGCATCCCCAAGTTTCAACCTGTGTCTCCGCCTGTTGGCCAGGTGACGGTACCTCTAGGTCGTGGTATTTGGTGCCTTCCACGGGCTACAAGCTCCCAAGCCTGAGGACTAATTTGATGCCAAAGGAGCCCCCTGAGAGCATCAGGCACTGGCAGCAACTGAGCCAAGGTGCAAGGTGCTAAGCCCCGCCTCCCAGCCCCCCACCCACAGCAGGCAGTTAGCACAGGGGAGGAGGAGCCTGAGCAGGTGGGGTACCCGAGGGAAGCCATGAGTCTATGTTCTATGACTAAACCAGAGCGAGCAAAGTCTGTAGATGCCAAGGAAGTGCAGGCTGTAGGCACCAAGGACCACGAGGACCACGCAGTCTCTGTTACAGCCGCTCAACTCTGCCACTGCAGCAGGAGAGCAGATGGACAATGGGTAGGTGAATGAGCGTGGCTGCATGCCAGAGTGTATTTACTGACATTGGTATTTGAATTTCATATAATGTCCACTTGTTCTGAACTGTTATTTTCTCTTTTTCCCCCCTGGCCATTTAAAAAATGCAAAAACCTTTCTCAGTTCACAGACCACATGAATATGAGCAGTGGGCTTAATCTGGTCCATGGGCCATAGCTTGCCAACCTGTTCTAGAAAGAAATGTTGGTTGGGAGCCTAGAACCCTGCGCTTTGAATTATTGTTCTGCCATTTTTTAGCTGTGCAATCGTGAGCAAGTACTTAACCTCTCTGAACTCCATCACCTCCTCTGTACAATGGAGATACCACCATCTACCTTCCCCTTCCAGCATGGAGGAACTGAAATGAGAAGATTCCAGAGTGCATCCATCAGCTCTTGGCAGCAGGGGCAGTTCTCAGGAATCTTAGCAGGTCCATGATTACCCCTTTCCCAAAGACCTTCTAAACAAATTCCCAGGACCATTTGGCCTCTTTCTGTCCTTTGTACTTTGCTGCCTCCTCTGTTGCCCAGTGCCTGCTCCTCAGAGGGTCCAAGGTATCCATGGTGGACAGCCAGATCAGTGCACTCTGTCAGCTGCCCTGGGATCCTATCCTCACAGGCCTTGCCCTGAGAGGGGCATGTACCCCGTGCCAGGGCCTGCAGGCAGGAGGGAATTCACATCGCTCTCTCCAGACGTACCTTGGAAAGCTCTTCATGCATACTTTTTTTTTCTTTCTATAGCTCTTTGTCCAGAACTATTGCTGACAGGTGGTTCTCAGATTCCAGAAGACTAGTTTGTGCCATGACTCTGACTTCTGCAAGGACTGAGAAGACCCCTCCATCAGTAACACAGGATATTTTTTCTGTTCAATTGCAAAAAGGAAAAAGGCTTGCGAGTGGAGAGGAGAGAGAAGCGGTGAATCACCATCCTTGAGCATCCCAGGTCCCCTTCCTCTGCCTCGTGCCACCTGGATTCTGGCCCCCTGGAGAAAGGGGAAGAGCCGGAGTTGCTCTTTGGAGCTTTTCAAGCACATCTGGGCAGGAGAGGGAAGGAGCCTGCAGGTGAGGAGCACCAGGGCAGATGTCTGCACGCAAAGCACCATGGGTGCAGCTTGCTAGGGTGGCCAGCGTGGCACCACGACAGGACGCCTTACACAACAGAAATTTATTTTCTTACTCTTCTGTGAGTTAGAAGTTCAAGAGCAAGGTGTTGACAGCTGGGTTCTCCTGGGGCCTCTCTCTTGGCTTGCAGATGGCCGCCTCTCGCCGTGTCCTCAATATGCCTTTCCTCTAGCACGCGCACCTGCCCCGCGTCTCTGCATCTCCAAGTTTCCTCTTCTTATAAGGACATGAGTCCTATTGGAGGAGGGCCCACCCTGTGACCTCATTTTATTACTTCTTTAAAGGCCCTTCTCCAAAACAGCCACACACAGGGGTACTGGGAGATGGAGCTTCAATATGTGAATCTTTGGGGGACAGGATCCTGTCCAAAACACCATTGTTTCCCCACCCAGTGAGGATGTGCCTACACTGGGATGCCCTTGAGATCCTAATTCCACAGGGTCTCAGGGACAGGATGGGGGACGTTTGGGCAGTGGACAGTGTGCCTCTAGGCATGAGTGGTACCTGGGCTGGTGGAGGTGACTGCATCTGTAGCACCCTTGAGGACACCAGGCCTCAGCCATGCTAGGGAGTGGCGGCCTGCAGGGCGTGCAGGGGACACCTTGCAAAGCCCACACACCCACAGCCTGCGAGTTGCATCTGCAGTTCATCCACGCTGATGGGTGGCCCCTCTGTCCCCCCTCCCTGGCTGGCACAACTGAGTAGTGGCAGGGTCCCCAGCTTGGAGTCCAAGGAGAGTGCCACTGCAGCCTGTCGAAATCACTGCATCTGTCTCCTGGCTCCTGCTGCCTCGTGGCCCCGTCACCTCACCTCCATGGGCCCTGTGGGTGGAGGATCTGTGCAAAGCACAGGAAGTGCCCCCACCTTCATCCCAGCTAGCAACTCAGGCCTGTCCCAAGCTGGGCCCTGTCTCTGGTCACTGTCACTGCTGGAGAGACCTCTCTCCAGTGCCCCCTCCTCAGCGGCCCACCTGGGGTTCCCTCCCTCCTTCCTCCCCAGCAGACCAGGGAGGGTGGCAGGCAGGCTGGGAGCTGCTCACAGGCCGCCTCTCCCTTTGTGCGCACCTCCTGGAACGATTATTAAACGCAAATTACAAAAGACGTGACCTAAACGATCTTTATTTCTTCTTTCAACAAGTGTTGCCTGCAGGGCCCTGATTCTGAATTCCATTTCAATTATCTCGGCCATTTTAGACACAAAGCAGCCGGTGTTTGTAATTACCAGTGACGAAGGAGGCAGAGAGAGGAAGTCCAGGTCTCCAGCAAAGGATGGTCACCTCTCCAGACTGAACTTGCACTTGTGGCCCTTAAAGGCACCCAAAGCAGAAGACAGGACCCTCATGGCGATGCTTGTAGGGGTGAGGTCGGACTCACAGGCCCGGGGGCCCACATGCCCTGAAAGGAGTCCAGAGGCTCTGCTGGCAATGGGAGGAACTGGACTAGCCTCCCACCCTCCGCTTCTCCAAGGTGGCGGCACCTTGCTGTTCCAGGATAGACCAGGTGCAGGAGCACAGCTCCCCCAACTCTGATCACTTGCTCTGGGGAGAAGGAGCCACCAGTGTCCTCTGTCTCATCCTCTGCTGTGAGGGCCCAGCAGGAGGCCTGAGGGCTTGGTCCAGTAACCCCTGGTCCCCCAGCACAAAGTCATCCCATCTAGAGAATGCAGATCACATCTTGCTTCCCAGCATGCCCAGCCTGATGCCACCCACATGGGACAAGGGATGAAAAGCCCCAACTTCAGAGCCCAGGAGATCTGCCTTGGTGTCAGCTAGGGCAGATGACCTTGGGCAAGTTCTGTGACCTTGTTGAGCCTCCATCAGGGTCACCATCTGTGAAACAGGGACAGTCATGGTACCTCCACCCCACAGGGTTGTTGTGAGGCCTCTGAATCTAATGTAGAACCTCAGCATGCTCACCTTTGGAATCGTAGCCCAATAAACCGAGACACCAAGCTGCTCCAACCAAAGCTAAAAACATCTCAGTGGTCCCACCCTGCCACCCTGTCCCTCCTGGACATCCAGGACCCTGGGAAAATCACTGGGACCAGCCAGTGTGAGGCCCACAGCTGGCAACCTCTCCTCCACCAAGGGGCCTCTGAGACCAGGCCCAGGCCAGCCAGCGAGAGGGGGGATTTACAGCCACGCTTAGCCAGGGCTGGGCCAGTCATTTGTCACGCCGAGGCCGGGCACCTTGTTTTACCTGTGTTGAGTGTGTTTTATTGGTGTTGAGCAGAGTGAGGCCGGAGCGGAGTCAGGGATAGGAAACCCACTCAAGTGAAAAATGAGGAAAGCCAGATGGGATTGAGGAGAAGGCCAGGGGGAGAGACGGCAGGGAAGGAGGTGAAGGGGTGGATTGTAAAACACAAGACGAATGTGTGCAGCAGCCCTGGGGTTACTAGAGAGAGGGGCACGTGGCTTCTGCGGTCCCCGGGCGGAGTGGCCCCTGCAGCTGCCCTGGCAGGTCTAGGGAGGAGCTTCCGGCTCTAGATCAGAGGAGGCCCCGAGCCTCCGGGTTGTGGGGGCCAAAGAAGAAGGTATCAAACCGAAAAGCAAACTCACTCCTCGGCCTCGCCTCCCAGGTCTCCCCCTCAGTTTCCCCTTCAGGTCCACTGAGGAGGCCGAGCGACCAGCTTGGAATTCCACACCCTTCCCTCAGCCTCCCTTGGCACAGAAGCTTCAAGTCCCAAATCATGAGATGAGATGAGACTGTGGTGAGGCAGATTTAGAGATCTCCCTGTTAGGAGCAAGAAAAGAGAGAGAGAAGCGGAGGAAGAGAGAGAGAAAGAGGGAGAGGAAGGCAGATAGAGAGATAGACACTGAGCTTTGTGCCGGCAACAAGCCAGGAAAGGTGCATTTTTAATTAAATTTATACAAAATGTGTCAGTTTTATCTCTAGGTTTCAAACCTGCCTCTTTTCTATCAAAGGAAAGTATTGATCTCCATTGCCCCGGAGCTACCTGACTGAATTAAACAGAATAAATAGAAGGAGGAGGACCGAGAGGGCTCAGAAACAACCACAGAGAGGCAAAAATCTAATGGCTCTACAGTCATTTGCTGCAATTAAAAAACAAAACCATTTAGAGGGCCTGTTAACACCTTGAAGTCAGAAAACTCTAGCTTCAAAAAAAAAGGCTCCAAACAGCTCCCAGGCAAAACATTTTAATTGCTATGAATCCTTCCATCTTTGGCTGGCACTTGGGTGTCTGTGCGTTTTCCTGCTCGCAAGTGTGCGGTTCCTGTCCACGACGCCCCCACCCACATCAGGCTCGGCAATTTCTGGTCCTTTGTAGTCTTAAACCCAACCGAGGCAGTGCCTCCCAAACACACATCCAGGCCTGGTGGGCTGGTTTTCTCACTCACCTGGCAAGTTCTGCATTGCTTTCTACCTTAGTTTCCTGATCTATGAACGGGACAACAATACACACTTCAGGGAAGTGATTTGTTAAAGGCCTTTGTACCAAGGACAAAGTGTGCAATCAGTGGTAGCAGAAAGAACGAGCCGTTTACCCACAGACAACATCTGATTTTCTCTTCCTGAAGGTGGAGCCTCCGATGAAGGCTGGCCATGGTTCCCTTCCCTGGACTTTACCACCAACTTCTCTGAGAATCTTGCCCATCTGTCCTGTTTGTGGCCCTTCTACCATAAGTCTCTGACTTATGAATATTGGGCCCTATGACCTCCCGTTTTGTCTCATATGGAATTAGAAATGGATATGCCAATCACCAAAGGGACTGCAGAGAGAGCAACAGGCTGCCAAGGTGATGGCTCATGCTTCTTGTCTCTCAGCCAGGGTCAACTTGATGGCATTTGGCCGGTACAGGTGCACAGGACCCAGCCCAGAGAAGGGCCCAACATTGATTTCATGCTCTGTTGTTCCTGCCTGGAAATTCTTAATCACTTTTGAACAAGGGGCCTCACATTTTCATCACGAAGCTGGATCGGCGTGCTAATGTAGGGCTACTCAAAGTGTGGTCCTTACAGGAACAGAGGCAGCACTGCCTGGGGTTTCCCTAGGGATTTAGAGTCATGGTCTCTCCCCAGACAGACCTACTGTGTCAGAATCATTATGGGACAGGCTCAGGGTTCCAATATGCTCCATCCCCACCCTGCCCCTGGGCAATTCTGAGGCTAATTGAGGTTTGAGCGGCATTACTTTTCAATAGGTACTGGTCATCAGCCACTTAGCTCCTGGCCCTCCAAACCCCATATGGCCTCTTGGGACTCATCCTGTCCCAGGTCCCTCCAGGGAGGTGGAATGCACAGGCTGCAGAGCCAGCCCTCCTCACCTATCAGGAGAGTGCTCATCCCCATCTCCACCTGGGCAGCAGTAGGCCGACCAGCCCTGCTTAATTACACAGGGAAAAGATCAGGTCAGTGCCAGATAAGCAGGCAGGAATAGGACAAACAGAAAGAATGGACAAGCGGGGAGCTGTCAGCACCCTGGCCTGTCTAGAGTGATTGTTAATAACGATAAGCAGGAGAATGGGAATAATAAAGGACTAATGAACTGGCTCTGAAAGTGACAGGAGATGGAATCTGATAGGAGTCTGAGGCTCCAGTGCTACTGCCCTGGGAGGTGTGGTGTGGGAGAGGCCAGAGGAGCAGGCTTGGATTGTGGTGGAGGCTCCCCCAGGTCCCGCTGCTTCTAGGAGCCTGACTTGGCCAGGAGCTCAACCTACATTTAGTCTTTCCTCTAGAAGACTCCGGGGCCCCATAGCTGGGGTGTTTTAAATGCATATTCCCAGGGACAGAGATTCTGAGTCCCCAGGTCTGGAGTGGAGGCAGGCGTCTGCATTTTGTGAGCCTCCCTTAGAGGTCTGGGGACTGTACCGATTTTAAACTAGGGAGGGTATTTGACCTGGAGTTGGGCACATTTCAAATCTCAGTCATTCCGAAAGTACATATGGCAGCAGCTGCGCAAGGACAGACAGTAGTAAGGTGGGGGCGTGCCTTCCCTACAAGCTCAACAAGCTGGGCCAAGATGCCACCTGCATACAGAAGGGAAGCATGCACCAGAATTGTCCTTGCTTATCAAGCTCTGGTCACCAGTGGTCACACACCCAGAGTGTCCCAGAAGCCAGAGGAACAGACCTGACAGAGACTGGAGGAAACTGGAGAGCCCAAGTCCTTGTCCCAGATCCTGCCATTAGTGCTCTGAAGAAAAGTGGGCGTAACATAGCTAGATCTTTCAAAGAAGCAGAGGTCCACTTTTTTTTTTGTACCGTGATTGAAACCTGGGGCACTTAACCACTGAGCCACATCCCTCAGACCTTTTTAAAATATTTTATCTAGAGACAGGGTCTCACTAAGTTGCTGAGGCTGGCTTTGAACTCACGATCCTCCTCCCTCAGCCTCCTGAACCGCTGGGATGACAGGTGCGTGCCACTCCAGCAGGTTCAGTTTTTACTGCGAGCCAGCAGTTTGCAACCTCCTTCCACAGAAGTTCTCAGTGGGGTTGGGAGTTTGGGAAGGTACTTGTTTAATGCATATTCTTAGGTCTTTCCTGCTCAGCCAAAAAACCTAGGGGCTGGAAACCAGTATGTTTAATAAGCTCTGCAGGAGCTACGGACTTGGGCAGTCCATGGCCAGGTGGCCCTCTCTGAAGGCCTCTCTTGCAGGTGATGCCATTTTGCCCCTATACTCTAGGAAAACACTTAACCAGCCCACCTAAGGCAGGTCAGAGGGAACACTTATTGTCCTCCCTGTAGCCAGGGCTCCCCTGCCTGGAGTCAGTGGGCAGAGGCTGGGACCATTGGTTACCGAGGAGAGACTGGGGAGGGACAGAACCCTGCTGCGCCTCCCCTATCTGGAGGAAGAACTGAACACCACCAGATGCACAAAATAGGAGCAGACCGTGCTCACCTGGTCAGGTGCTTCATGAGGATGGAATGAGAAAGGCCTGGGTTTGGCTGGGCGTGGTGGTGCACGCCTGTAATCCCAGCCCTTTAGGAGGCTGAGACAGGAGAATCCCAAGTTCAAAGCCAGCCTCAGCAACCGCAAGGCGCTAAGCAACTCAGTGAGACCCTGTCTCTACATAAAACACAAAATAGAGCTGGGGATGTGGCTCAGTGGTCCAGTGCCCCTGAGTTCAATCTCTAGTACCAAAAAAAAAAAAAAAAGAAAGAAAGAAAGAAAGAAAGAAAGAAAGGCAGGCAGGCCTGGGTTTAAGCCTCATCTCTCTTCTCTCCAAAATGGGTATGACTGTGGCATCTGCCTAGCAATTAAGAACACTAAGATATACAGAGAGCATTTGGTGCCTGATCCCTGGGAGAGCTATGTGAACATTGGTGGTCACTGTGATTGGAGGCGAGTAACATGAGCAAGGACACATAGCTAATAAGGGAACTGATCACAGGGTTCTTGCTCTTAGTCTTAACCATGCACAAAGCTAAGTAGGTAGCACCTAACACCATGCCTGGCCACAGAGCACGCCCCTCTGTGCTCTGTAATCAAATGTGTAAATGGGATTCCAACTCCAATTTTCTTTTTTTTTTTTTTTTAAATATTTTTTAGTTGTAGATGGACACAATGTCTTTATTTTATTGCTTTGTATGTGGTGCTGAGGATCGAACCCAGGGCCTCACACATGCGAGCCAAGCGCTCTACCGCTGAGCTACAATCTCAGTCCCCCGATTTTCTTTAAGACTAAACACAACACCAGTCCCCTCCTCCAGATACAGGCAGGCCTAGCTTCTCAATCCAGGCCTCTCTGTCTCCACCATGGCCCCATATCTTCTGTCCTGTGACCTCACCCTCTTGCCTGCCTCAGCCCCCACTGCCCTGGACAAGCCATCCCTGACAGGTGCCATTCCCTTCGTCATTTTCTTACCCTGAGAGTGACTTGGAATGAGCAGAAGAGCAGTCCGTCCTTTCCGGGGCTTGATGGCTGTCTGGCAGGAAGGATTCTGAGGCAAGCCAGAGCCAGGTGCAGCAGGTTCCCTCAGAGGAGGGCAGGAGGAAAAGGAGCCCTAGGTCAAGGAAGGGGTCCAAACTGAATGGCATCCATGGGGAAGGGTTAAAGGGGATAGAATTGTGGAATAGCGACACTATGGAAAGACACATTAGAAAGAACAAGGAAGAGTTTGGGAGAGTCCTACAAAATGGGCTGTCACAGGGAAAAAGCAAGACCTGGACATACTTGCAAGAATGGTCCCAATTGCATAGGTGGAACTAAGTTCTGGGTCTCTATTGGTCCACCCATGCGTATGTCAAGACATAGAACTTTCTGGAAGGATACCTGATCACCTTGGGGGGAAGACTGTGGAATGGGTGAAGGTAAGGCAGAGTGAAAAGAGAATTTCATCTCTTGTAAATAAATTGTTTTAAATTTGGTGGCTATGTATTAATTGTGCAAATAAGTATAATACCTTAAAATAGGATCATGTGGCTTTAAAAGTGGTTAACATGTTTTTGAAGGATGTGACATCATAAACTTTTATATTTCTACTCATTCCCAAGTCAAAAGTATGATTTCAGAGCACAGGATGGCATAGCCTTCCCTCTCGGCATAGCACTCTTGAAACCATCTTGGGTGTTTCCTGTTCTCTGTGTCTTCCTTACTCTGGGCTCATACCAGCCTGTGGCTTCCAGAAGAATGTCAAAAACAACTCCCAAAGGCTTGTGTCTTACAGCAAATTGGACCATCTGCTCTTCCCAATGGTCGAATATGCTGAATTTTCTTTTCCAAACAGAATCGTGGAAAATTACACTGAAGGTAAGACTGACAAACCAGTTGTGGAGGTGGCCCTGTAGGGACCCCCGCTTCCCGACCTGGACAGCAAAGAAGGCATGGGACACATGGGACCCCCCAGTCACCTACCTGAGATGGGAGGCCTGATGGGGAGAGATCTTTTTGGTCTGGATCACTGAGGTTTGATTCACATACAATAAAACTCACCCTACTTGCAGGGTACAGGTGGATGATTATTTCAAATATAAAAAACGGACACATAACCATCCTCATGTTCAAGATAGGAAGCATTTCCGCCATTTCCCAAAGTCCCCACCCTCCCCACCCTGACCTATTTTGTTTCTGTTTTCTAGTTAAAGAGCTAAAGTATTTCTTTCTATCCTGGCTTAGTGGAGAACATCCTTAGGGGTCTCAGAACAAGCATGGCCCATGGTGACACCCTCAGTAGCCTCCCCTGTGCCCACAGAAGGCACCCACCCTGGCCTGCTGTATCACAGAGGTGGCCTTGTTACTTGACCCCTACCCAGGCAAGGACTGGGCTATATTGTCAAAACTTTACCTCTTCTCCCATCTCTGCAGGTGATTTCTGATCCTGATGTGTGGCCAGTATCACTCCGGAAGCCCCTTCCATATCTCTTGCAGGCCTGTGTAGGTGGGCCAGGATCCCCTTCTCTGCCTATATAGCTACTATCAGAGGTTCCCCAAGTCCTACCTCAGTGAGAAAAGGTGGAGTTGTTTTCTCCTCTTACTGAGACACCAAATTCTTCTGCCAAATGCCTGTGGGGGGGATTTTAGTTCCTCCTTTTCAATCCTCTTGTCTACATTAGATTCTGGCTGGCACTCACAGCTTTGGAGAAGAAGCCACTACCTGTGCCTGTAAGGGGCTGCTCCTTCTCAGCCCGGCCTGTCCTGGAGGGTCCACCCCACTCTCCAGCAGGACCACCGGAGGCCCACTGTTTGGATCCTCTAGGAAGCAGACTCCAAGGCGGAATTGCAAGTACAATGATTGTCTGTGAAAAACAAAGAAGAGAGGAAGGAGGAGCAGCAGGAAAAGGCCAGGTGACCTTGGAGGTCTGACACCTGAAAAGAGATTTGAAGGAGCAGTGGACAGCCGGCAAGGTCCTGTCCTCCCAGTGGGGATCTCTGGTGCAGAGATTGCCACCAGAGGGTCCTGCACTGGCCAGAAGGGCAAGCCTCTGTATCTCTTCCATGTCTGGTAACTGGCTAGGTGCCACCTGGGAAGTACATAGTGCCACCTGGGCACCAGTACAGACCCCAAAGCCACCTAGTTGGTGGGATGTCAGCTAGGCATACTCCATACATAGATCTCTCTTGAGTGGTGCAAGTGGTGGACTGTCCCTCCTCCTGAGCCCACCCTGGAGCCCTGCTGGCCAATGGGTTGGGTATGTTCTCCAGCTACTCCCATCTTCATGATGGCTCTGTAGCACGACTGAGGCCCTGGCACTGCCATAGAAGGAAGAAAGCAACCTCTCTACCTTCCTGTCACTGCTGAGCTGGAGCTGCTTCTTGAGGAGATCCCTCTGGCTCCAGGGCAGAGTTTATTTAAACAGTGTAGTGGAGGGATAGACTGAGGGTCCAGTTATTGGCTCTGGAAATGTCCAGTGACTTTGCTTAAACTCTGGTCAGATCTGTGCAGACACAGAGCTAGGTGTAAACAATCACAAGAGTGTGTAAGTCATATGGAGCATGCCTTGTGGGTCAGAGGAAGCCTATAGGGCTCCAGTTTGTGACCTTGGGGTAGATGCCCACTTGGCCTCTAGAAGCAATGAGTGACCATCATCTGTCCTTTCAGTGTGACCAGAACTAAGTTTCAGTGGGTGCTGACATTGGGCCAGCCAGATCTTAGCTCATTTAATCATCACAACAGGCCTATGAGATAGGAATTATTTTCAGCCCTACTCTATAGAGAGAAAACTGAGGCTCACAGAGACACGGGGACACGCCAAGGTTGTCCTGCTATGGTGCAGAAGAGCAGAGAGCAAATCTGTATCATCTGCATCCTCACCCGTGTCCCTCCCGCCTTCCTTTTTCCAGGTTGACCTCCAGCTCCCGGGGTGCACCAAGCACCCCAAATAGCATGCAGGGGGACTTCTGGGACTGTACTTAAAAGAAAGTTCCTGATTCTTGTGTCTTTCCATCCAGGGCAGGGGTTCCCCTCCCTACTGTCCTTTGCAGTCCACATGTGGCCACTGGGTTGAGTCCACTGTAGCCAGCTGTCTGGAAGGGAACGTTTTGCAGGCCTCTTCCTGGTCCTCTCTGGGCCTCGCCACAGGCAGGTGTTTTCTTTCAGAGAGCACCCAGAGGGGACTCTGTCCCTCCTCCTCAAGGTAGGGCTGTGTACTGCAGCTGCAGCAGATGTCCTGGGCGGGCTGGCCAGCCATCTTTCCGTGGGAGCCAAGAGCCCCTGCAGCCCGGGAATTCTGGGCTAATGCTCAGCCCTGGCATGGTCTCCTCTCTCACTGACCCTTCCAGTCCAGGTCACCATGACAGATGCTGGGAACATATGCCGTGAATTAATTCACCCCGGCACAGCCACAGAGGAGCAGCCTCTTCCGCTGTCTGCCTCTGCCACCCCGCCTTCTGATTTCTACCTCGCCAGAAGAAAAATCAGATTTTTCCCTGCCTGCTTTGCGCCTAAGACCTGCTGCGCTGGGCTTTCTCTTCATAATCCTCAGCCCACTGCCAAAGGCACTGGACTCCTGGAGACTCCCCCCCACTCCACATCTGGGCTGAGAAGGAACCCAGAAGTCCCTGTATTTTATCTCCAGATAGGTCACGTCCCAATTTTCTTGGAAGGGATGGTGTTCATTTCCTTTTCCCGAGGGCCCTTTCCGTTTCTTAAGGGAAGTTCATCTCTCTTTCAGGGTGGAATCTCTCCACCTTTCCAGTCTTTTCTTCCATTTAACTCAAATCATTCCTGCTACAGTGGATTTTCTGGAGAGAAATAAACGACTGAACTTTGGGAGCATGTGGACGCTGCTATTTCTCATTTTCCTCTAGTTGGCAACTTTTTCTGAAAGGGGCTTTGCGGGCCAGATGGTCTAAGTCGAAACTAGGTCCTGCCCATTCCACACAAAAGCAGCCACAGATCACATGTTAACAATGAGCAGAGCCGCGTTCCAGGAAAACTTCACAGAACAAGTCGGGGCTGGATTTGGCCCGTGGGCTTGGATTAACTGAGTCCTGCCCAAAGCAAATCGACCTACCTCTGGTATCTCTTGGTGTACTCGAAGCTCCCTTGGTCTTTCCTCTGCCCTTTGCAGCAAATCCTGTGGGCTCCTCTCACTATTCCTACAGAAAGCTCTCTCTCTACTCACCGTGAGCTCCTTAGGATCAGGACCATGCAAATGGAGCTTGATAGAAATGCGCACAACACTCAGTCTTCTACCTAAAGAGTTTCTTTCTTTTTTTTTTTTTGGTACCAGGGATTGAACTCAGGGGCACTCGACCACTGAGCCACATCCCCAGCCCTATTTTGTGTTTTATGTAGAGACAGGGTCTCACTGAGTTGCTTAGCGCCTCGCTGTTGCTTAGGCTGGCTTTGAACTTGCAATTCTCCTGTCTCAGCCTCCCTAAGTGCTGGGATTACAGGCTTGCACCACCGTGCCCAGCTCTAAAAAGTTTCTGTTAGAGGTGAAAATGTTCTCAAAACAGATGAATTCAATGACAGAATCAGGAAAGGAGGGAGGGATCAGGAGAATGTGCTCCCGATAAACCTAATAATGAACTTTGAAAAACCTAAGGAGACAAGAAAATAATTAAGTAAAAAATTAATCTTGATACCCTAAAGCACTGAAAGCCAAACAAATACATAAATAAAACTAATGCCCTGGAAAAGTTTGATGGTTTCTTTTTAAACCTGAAACAAGCATACCCTGTCTTTCAGCAATTTCCCTTCCTGGCATCTGCCTAAATGACAGCATTTGTCCACATGAAAACATGCACACTAAGATCATAACTCAAAATAGCCCCAACTGAAGCCACCCACCAAGAAATGGTGGTTTCCATCTGTACCAGGGAATACCATTCTGCAAGAAAAAGAACTACTTCAGGAGTCTGAGGCAGGGGGATGGCAAGTTCAAAGCCAACTTCAGCAACTTAGCGAGTCCCTGAGCAACTTAGTGAGATCCTGTCTCAAAAAAATAAAAATTAATAAGGGCTGGAGGTGTTTCTCAGTGGTTAGTGCCCCTGGGTTCAATCCCTGGTACCAAAAAAAAAAAAAAAAAAAGAACTACTGATAAATGCCCCGTCGACTCAGAAGACTACATGTGGTATGAGTCCGATTCCAGGAAACGTCCAGAGACAGTAAATTTATGGAGACAGGAAGCACATCAGTGGTTGCCTAGGGCTGGGGATGGGAGCAGGGATTAACTGTAAGTGGACACAAGGGACCGTTGGAGGTGATGGAAATGTTTGCCAGCAGCATTACCGTGATGGTGCACAACTGCCTAAATTTACTAAAATCACTGAATTGTGCACTTTCAATTACATACTTTCAATTTTATGATATGCAAATTATATCTCAAAAAAGATGCTACAAATAACAAAATGAAACAAAACCTGGTGCGAACCATTGTTCTGTGCAGAACTGAGACAAGCTGCAGGAGGGGAGACTGAGGTGGTTTCTCCAGCAAAACATGGAAACCATTGCTATAAAGCATCCAACATGACTTTACCTAGATTCATTTGTCAATCCTAATTAGTTCAAATGCCCCAAAACAGCAGCCAATTTTCAGTGGACACCACAATCCTAAGAGGATATAGCTGGTATTATCCCATTTTCCAGATAAGAAGACAGGATCACAGAAGGAAAGCAACTGACCCAAGGGCCCACAGCTCCTCAGTGGTAGAGCTGGGACTGGAACCTCATCCTGCCTTATTCCAGAAACTGTGCTCTTTGCCAAGTTATTTGCTACCTACCTATCTCTCCTACCTGTCCCCTGCCCACCAACTCTTTGGTCTCAAGGAGAAAAGCATGGTACTGCTGGGCATGCAGCAAACTTGCCTATCTCTCTATAGCCAACACGGGCTTGCATGTATGTCTCCAGCAGCTGTGTGCCTACAAGCCCTCCTCACCACTGGGCAGAGTGGGCCTTGATTATGTGGTCCTGATTCATATAAATAGCATGTTGTGGTCAATTGACACTGCCTGTTTTCTAGAGCATGTAGCAAAAGCCTGGCTGGGCTTCAGTCTAGGGGAACCAACAGCCAGGGAGAGAGATGGTCTCAAGTTGAGCTACAGGCCTGCCCAGTTAAATTCCTCTTGGGCTCTTCATCAGGAACTGCAAGGCTCCAGAGAACATTCATTCCATACAGGGCTTTATAAAGCTGCCGCTCTGCCTGCCCAGTGCACTGGGCACACTGGCCCTGGCAGGGAGCTGGCAGTCACATCCTGATCTCTGCTGTGCGACAGAGTCCATTGCCCCACTCCTTCAATGAAGCACCAGTCAGCATCTCTGCCTCTCCAGGCTGAGCATGCAGCAGCAACCACGCAGTAGACTGAGGGAAGTCTTTGTAAGATTGCCTGGCAAGCCCAAGGGCCTAGGAATGCCTGTGGCACAGGAGGGAGAGGACTCGCACACCCAAAGTCCTCTTCTGTGATAATTCCAGCCTTGGACACAAGGAGGCAGAGCATGTCTTTTCCCTGGTCCCTTCGATCTCAGGCACCATGAGCTCCTGCTACTCCCCAGACAAGCTGGGCCCATGCCCGCCTCCGGGCTTCCCGGGCACTGCTCTTTCCGCTTGGAACACCAGTGCTTGGATGCCAGTCTTGCTCATTTGCCTTCTTCAGGTCTTTGCACAAACATCAGCCTCTCAGGGAGGCCTCTTTGAACTATCCATTTAAAATTGCAGCCTCCACCCCTGCCTGGCCTCCCCGCCCCCACTTTGTTCTTCTGCACAGCATACATTACCATCTGACATGCCTGTGTTTTTCTTGGTCCACTCCCCGCTGGAATGGAAGCTTGACGTGGGAAGGAGTTCTGCCTGTCTGGCTCAGTATCTCAGAGCCTTCGACAGAGCCTGGCAGGTGGCAGGTGGCAATAATCTTTCATGGAGGAACACACTTCTCCATCAGGGCCCAGCCTTCGAGTAGCATCTGTGCAGCTACCAGCCAGCGCCACACACACTAGAGGGATTTCGTCGAGCCCAGCAGGGACTAACGCAGCCTACCCAGAGGTGGTAGGAGCCATTCTAGAAGTGGGTAAGGAGCCAGTCAGTGTAGCACACGGAGGAGCAGCACCCAGACTTACGTGGTACCTCCTCCACAGCCCTGCAGGACACCACAGGTATGCTACCCGGAGATGCTTGTGTAGTCCATCTTGCACCTTAAGGCCATCTGCTGGGAAGGTTCTCTGAAGTCTGGGTTAGATGACACTGCTGGTTGTCATATAAGGAAGGGGTCTTAGGGAAAGGTATTCTGAAAATAATGCTCAAGTGCTAAGAACGAAGCCCAGACAGGGTACAGCCAGAGCAGGACAGGTGGCAGGAGACTGAGTCACACATGGCCTGAGTCTGACTTAAGAGCTTTGCTTCACCTGGGTCTGCTGGCTTCATGCCCCGTCTCCCTGGGGCTGGGCCTCCTGAGCTCAGCCACATAGACAGGGCTCACACTGCAGGCCTGGGTGCACTTCCAGGACAAGAATGGCCTTTGCTCTGGGGATGGTGGGTGGTGGCAGGGAGTTTCTCCTAGAGAACTTCAGAATCTGCAGCACTTTCCTAAGCCAAAGGCAGCAGTGGGTGAACAAGAACACGGGTGTTCAAAGTGTGGTGGAGTCAGGCAACTTGGTTTTGAATTCCAGCTCTGCTCCAGTACTGGAAAATCTTGGGCAATCTCTTTACCTCTTTGAACTTCAGTTTCCTCATGTCAAATGGCATAACCACAGTACTGGGTGACCAGGAGGATCCCACTAGGTAATTCCTACATGCTGAGCCCAGGACCTGGCATGTAGTGAGGGCTCAGTAACAGACCTTATAGCTGCTGCTGTTATAAAGGGAGGAGTCAAACCCTAGGCACTTGCTCCGGTCGGTTGAAGACCTCCAAGGTTATCAGAGTCCCGAGGCAGTGGAATTTGCCAGTAATTAAGAGACCAGCAATTTAGCCTTTCTCCTTTGGGTTTCAGAACGATGTAGGCTTGAGAAAAACCAGCCTGGATGGAAACTTCTCAGTGGTCATGGGAATTATTCCAAAGAGGGCCTGACTAGGCTGCAAATGTGACTCTGGAAAAGGAGGAAACAGGACCCCAAAGCCACTAAATCCCTGAGTTTATTAATTAACAGACAAGCATTTGCTCTGCCTGCTCTAAGCACGTGGCTCACTAGGGAAGGGCACCTTAGTCACACAAAAATAACCCCCCAGTGGGTTTTTGATGTGTTGAGCCTCTTTGTTTTTCTGAATTTTAATGAAGGGTTTTCCAGGCAGGATATGAGCACTCAGGGCTCCCTGTGGCCAAGGAGGAGGCCTCAGTCAGCTGCAGCCACCTGCAAGGGCTGAAGCCAAAGCAGGCCTGGAGAGGCTGGCAGGGGAAGGTCTCTGTCCTCAGATGAGATGTCTCTGGGAGAAAGCAAGGAAAACAAAAACAAGAGCACCCGTTTAGGGGAAGAGTTGGGCTCTGCTCCCGCATCCCCACATGGCGAGAGGCAGGGGTGATGCCAGGGCAGAGCAGAGCAGCAGCTGTGTACCCACCAGTCAGAGGCTCCCGACAACAGGGGCGAGGAGGGGCTGCTCCCTGGGGGAATGTTCTGTGGTGTTCTTAGGGAGACTTGGCTTGCCTCTCCCAAGGAGAACCTGGAAAGGCGCTCTGGCATCCTGTGGCAGAAGGGAAGCCCAAGGCGTGGGGTACAGGTGAGTGGGAAGAGTGGTGGAAGAGACAGCGCTATCCAAACGGCCACCAGGCCCTCAGGTGAACCTGCAGCTCACCACGCCCCTGCTTGCTCCTCGGTGCCAGCTGTCTGGAAGCACAGAACAAAGGTGATATTGCTGCCACCAGGGCCCCATGGCACTGAAGGGCCAGTCAGAAGGCGTCATGTGCAACGTCCTACAGCACAGCACTGCCCAGGTCCCTGCTCCTGGGAGCCTGTGGCCTCCTGAGAAGCAGCAACTGCCAGTAGGGGGCCGCTCCTCCCACACCGAGCTCCCCTCCACCTGGAGAGCTCAGAGCTGCCCTCCTTCACTCCTCATGAGTCTTTCCAAGAGAGAGCTGGAAAGAAACCAGAGGCGTCCAGAGAATAAAGCCATTTACTGCATGTGAATGACCCAATGTGGTCTACTGCAAATATTTTTATTACAAAATATTCCATATAAAAATTCTAATCCACTTGCAAGTTTCCTTGGTTTGAGGCCTACTGCGTTTTTCAGGTCTGAGGCAGAGGCTGCGTTCAGGTGTTCCGAGGTGGCCCTGGGGGGTCCTCCTTCTCCGTGTGCAGCACGTCCCACTCAGTGAGAAGCTCCGAGGACACCTCCGTGTACAGATGGTCCCAGTCCCAACCAACATCATCCTGCCAAGAGGGGAACCCCTTGGTAAGATAAAGACCGGCCTTTCCCCTCAATGGCAGCCACCTTCCCAACCGTCTAGGCCCGAGGGAGGCGCAGGCCGGCCTGGAGAGGGATGGCAAGCGGCTTCCGCTACCATACCTCTCGTACTTCGTGCTCTGGCGCCAGCACTTTGGTGAGGAGCTTCAGGTCAATCTCTCCATCCTGCGAATGCACAAAAAGCCAGTTGGGCACCTCAAGGGCGGTCAGGCAACCATCTTGCAAAGCAAGGACAGGGCATTCAAATGTGTTAAAATTCCCAAACATCCAGTGATGCGCCCTCACCAGAGTCAACACGTGAGGGGGCCACAGGGCCACTGAGAAAGGAGGGAAGGCTACGTCCTCCACACTGGGCAGGGTTGGCAAAAAGGCCACACCAGGAGGACAGCGCATATCCCCAGGTGCAGAGGGCATGACCACGGGGCAGTGGGGCCAGGCCCTGGGAAACACTGGAGCATGGTGGGTCTGGACATGCCGCGAGATACCAGAGGACCCCACCTCCCGGGACTGTGGAGAAGGTGCTGTATGGCTTGGGAGCAACTAAGAAATCTCTCTGCAGATGCTGCATGGAACCCGTCCCGCTGCACAGAAGCCATTCCACTCACCAGTGTCTGAAAGGCTGAGTACTTCATGAGGTCATTGTCCAGGTCGCGGTAGGTCATCACCCGGTTTACCTGGATGCTGAAGGACAGAAAGTGTGAGGAGGGACCTCAGGCAGGACAGGTTCCAGGACTGCTGCTGGGCTATTATGCCCAGAGCCTCATATGCAGCTGGGGATGACCAGGGTGGGAATAAAATGTGCTAACAAATTAGGAACCCAGGGATGGAGCCCATCACCAGAAAGATCTGCATCTACACTGGGGAGCAGCAAGAATCCACGTCAGAGGATACATGGAGTGTATTAATTTGTCTGCTGCTTCGTTGCCAATTTCAGACCTAACTGAACCTACCTCGGAGGTGATGCCACCTGCAAAACAAAGTCCTCTTCCTGCACTTCTTCCAGATCCGGGATGATGGGAATATCTACAACGAGAGGAAGAGGCACAACTGTCCACAGCAGACGGGATCCTGCCTGTTTCTCCATTTGTTACCAATTCACCTTCCACACCCAGCTGTGGGGTGGGCTGGGGATTGAATGGAGTCTCTGGCCTCTAGGAGTTTCTGCATATGGCTGTGGTACCAAACTAGGGAGCATACTCGAATCAAAAGTGGAGCCAGGTGTGGTGGCACCCGCCTATAATCCCAGCGGCTCGGGAGGCTGAGGCAGGAGGATCATGAGTTCAAAAACAGCCTCAGCAAAAGCGAGGTGCTAAGCAACTCAGTGAGACCCTGTCTCTAAATAAAATACAAAATAGGGCTGGGGATGTGGCTCAGTGGTCGAGTGCCCCTGAGTTCAATCCCCAGTACCCCCCACCAAAAAAAAAAAAAATAGTGGAGCCTCAGTAATTACTGATCCCCAGGCCTTACTCCAGATGTGCCAAAGGAGAACCCCCGATGGGGCTTGTTCATCTGTATTTTTCCCTAAGATTCTTCAGTGACGCTGATGCATGCAGCGGACTGGGAGCCTTGGAGTGATCTCCAAAGGTAGATAGGAAGAAATGAAGAGAGACTCCATGCTGTCCCGAGACAGCATTTAGGGCTTAGAATAGAGGAAAGAGGAAAAGGAACAGATGAATGTGCCTGGCATGGTCAGAGACAGAACTGAGGGTGTGTAGTGTCACAAAATTATGTCATTGTGAGCTCCACCTGATCATGACCAATATCGACATATGCATTAAGTCTAGAGACTCTGGGTCACAGCACTCAGCCTGCATCTAAAGGACATTTTATACCAATGATGTAATCAGCTCCCCAACTTTGTTTTGGTGATCAGGGCTCCACCTGCCAGGCTGGACACAGCAACCACCACCCATGGTCACGATCACACTGCTCTTGCTCTCTCAGGGAGCTTCCTTCTCTGAGACACAATTAGAGACACATGAGGAGACAGAAGGCCAGTAGTCCTTCTAGCAGCCTAGCAAAGTCACACACAGAGACTGAGAGACGGGGCAGCGCAAAGTCACTTCATTGTGGCATCTTGCTTCAGTTCCTCAAAACTGCCCGCCCTCATGGGGACAAACTAACCCCCTAAAGAAACAGTCCTTACTGCCTCCAAATGAGCGTCACTGGCTGGTTGAGGGGTTTTGCTTTAACAAATCAGGACAACAAAAAGAGGTGGGGCAGGAAAAAAGGTCAAGTCGGGCAAGAAAGTCCTAGAATTCCCAAACCAACTGCAAACACCAAAACAAGGAACATTCCAGAGGAGACGAGTGAAGAAACCCTTTGCTTCTACTTCCCAGAACCGAATTCAATTTTATTTCTAAAAGAGGCACACACTCATTCCAGCAAGAGCTGGGAAGACCCTGGCCACTGTCAGCTCACTGGTTATTTAGACTTTGCGGCTGCTCTAGTTCAGCTGAGCCCCAGTATATACATGTTTCAAGCCTGCTGTCTTTATTACTACTTCTGACTGAAGACTCACAGATGTCATACCTGGAAAAAGAGAGTGGGCAAGAGAGAGATGGAGACACAGTGAAGAAAACAGAGATAAGCAGAGATAGAAAGTAGTGAAAAGGATAAAAAGAAAGAGGAAATGCTGATAGGAATGAAGAAAAGAAACACACACCACTCCCAAAATAATGAACCACACATTCTTCAAGTCCAACATCTATAAAGAAGCTGTTCAAGCTTGGATCATATCTCCCTGTCCTGCTAGGGAATTAGAGATGAAATCTGTGAAGAGTCTATTTCTTATGTTAATAGAAATTTAGCTTCCTTTTTTGCTGCCCTTCTGAGTGATTCATACAGTCCACTGTGTGGGCTGCTCCATGCCGCTCTGCTCCCTGAGCCCAGGCTGTGCGGGGCTCCCTGGCTGTGAGATGGCACAGGCCCTGCAGAGGGACGGGGGAAGCTGGCTGTGCCACGTGCCATCAGCACTGTGACAGTTTGGAGTGAGCCAGTTAGCTGCCACTGGTGGCTCTCCTCAGTGTGCAGTCCAGCCTGAGATGAATATTCAGAAGTTGGTGAGGAAATGCCCCACGCTGAGTTTAGGGCCCAGGACAGGGTCTTCTCAAACTCCCCTTTCCCTCAGCAACTTTAGCATTTGGGTCCTGTCAGCTCTGGCCAGCTTCTCTGAGCTCCAAGGAATTGCACTTCAGCCCAATGTCCACTCTCACTCCCCACGGACTTCCCTCTTGGTACCCACCCCCCTCCTCCAAATGTGCACAAAAGAATGTGGGGCTGGCCCATCTGTGACAGATCAGAGGTCAGCGCGGGCCTTGGCAAAGGGGCTGCTTAGAGCGGCGCTGGCGGGGCTGGCCGCACAGTGGGATTTCTCTCTAATTGGAAAGCCCGGTGCCCAGTAGAACCCGGTGAACCGCCTGAGTGGGACGGAGCCAGCGATGACAGCCAGGCCAAGGCAAGCTGGGACATTCCGGTGCAGTGACAGCTTGAGCCATCGCAGCAGAGGCAGCCCATCCAATTCCCGGCCCCCAGTGGAACAGGTGGCCATGGAGCAGGTTTTGGGCAAACTTCAAAGAACTTCACGATTTTACAGTTTCTGATTTACAGTCGCAGACAAGTGTCTGCTTATGTGCACATGAGACGGTCTGGGGACTTGCTTCTCTCTGTCCTTTCCTCCTCCTCCCCATATACACCATGAACAAACCTAGGAGAAAAGAAAATGAACTTGAGAAATCTGCTTCCTCACAAAACCACCCATAAGAAACGATCAGTTGAGCTCTATATATGTACTATGACTTGAAATGCATTTAAATAAATTATAAAAAAAATTAAAAAAAAAAAAAAGAAACGATCCAGCCCTGCTTCCCGTCAGAGACAGTGACCTGACCTATAAATGTGGCCTGGAGACCAAGTCTCACAGGCTGTGAAGCTTAACATGCAAGGCACAGAGTTTTAGCAGAGACAATGAGAGGAACTGAGTACTAGAGTGCTGGGACTGTTGAAAAGCTGCCACTATTTTTATTTTTCGCAGTGCTGGGGACTGAACCTAAGGCCTGGAGCACGTTAGGCCAAGTGCTCTTACCACAAGTTAGATCCCCAGCCTATCTGCCGCTATTTTGAAAATCCAATAATCATATTAACTTTATTCTCATTTCCCTCTATGTTGTTATTACTCGAAGAACATTAACAATAGCAACAAGATAAATAAAGTAAGTGCAGGATTCCTGTCAGTGGTTTAAGAGAGCAGGCTGCAGGCAGGATGGCCCGTTTCAAATCCTGTCTCTGCCACACACCAGTTGCATGACTTTATCCCTTCTGTGCCTCAGTTTCTTCATCAGTAAAATGAAGATCATTACATCCACTTCGTATGGTCTTTCCAAGTATCAAATGCAATCAACCTTGTAAAATACTAAGCACTATGCTCAGTGCATAATAAATATTCACTATTCTTTTTTTTTTTTTTTTTTTAAATATTTTTTAGCTGTAGATGGACACAATGTCTTTATTTTATTGCTTTGTATGTGGTGCTGAGAATCGAACCCAGGGCCTCACGCATGCGAGGCAAGCGCTCTACCGCTGAGCTACAATCCCAGCCCCAAATATTCACTATTCTTAACAGACATTATAATATTGTGCGTGTAGAAAAACTAGATGGTCTAGCTGGGCGCGGTTGCGCACGCTTGTAATCCCAGCACTTAGGGAGGCTGAGACAGGAGAATCGCGAGTTCAAAGCCAGCCTCAGCAATGGCGAGGTGCTAAGCAACTCAGTGAGACCCTGTCTCTACATAAAACACAAAATAGGGCTGGGGATGTGGCTCAGGGGTCGAGTGCCCCTGAGTTCAATCTCCAGTCCCCCCTGCCCAAAAAAAGAAAAACTAGATGGTCTTACCCTCACAGTCTCATTGGATCCTGCTTAGTCCAGTCATTTTGTAGAAGACAACACGACTAAAGCCAGATTAAGCAACTTGTGTGAGGTGAAACCACTAAGGATACTATTAATAATGCACCAGCCAGGCCAGGTCAGGCTTCCCTTTCCAAAGTGGCACCGTCCTGCTTTGCTTTCTTTTTAAATGCAAAGCAGCTTTGAAGACACCTCCTCCCACAGTGGAGGGGTGAGACATGGCCTACAGTTGGGATACCTTTGTTTTTGCCTAAGATTTAATGACCTTTGTTCTGGGTGTCTCTCCATATAACTATAAATAAGCCAAGTCCTCTCTCACAAGCCCCAACTTGCTCCTTCCCTCAAGGTCAAGTGGAACAAAAGGATAAAAGTGCACTCACACCAGAGAACCTGGAAATGCCACCTTGCCACCCATGTCTTACTAAACTAGCCCCAAGGAGGACAAGGTGACCGGGTTACAGGGAACAGCCCCAGAGAAGAGCACGGCGAGGCACGAGACCTGTGAGTGGCCACAGTGCCTGGGATGCAGGCCCCCATCTCCTCTCAGTGCCGAGATGGGCCAGTGCCGTCCTCACACCCAGCATCTGCTGTGCAGTCCCAGCTCAGACCCCTCACCCCAGAGTCCTTCTGTGCCTCTTCTGCTTGCTCCCTGCCCTGAGCTCTCCTGCAAGCTGGTCCAGAGGCTCCTCTGCCCCGTGTGGTGCCTGGCCGGCCACACTCTGGGCAATGCCATGTGTCTGCTTGTTCCCACAGCTCATTCATTCGAGGAGCGTTGCCTGAGCACCCACCAGGAGCAAGAGGCCAGGAGAGGCGGTGCCAATAACTGTGGCAAACAGAACACAGTTCTGGGTCCTCAGGAGCACCAGTCAGTCAGGATAACACACACCAATAAATGTCCTGCCTATGAATTAAAATACTCAGTGGGAAGGAAATTAACTGGGTTCCATGACAGATAGAAACAGGGAGACCTAATTGTTTCATTTTTCTGAAGTAGAAGTAACACAATAGGTGGAACAAATTCAAATGCTATAGAAAAGTTTAGCATGAAAATTTTCCCTTCCACAAGAGCGTCCTCTCATCTCCCTACAGGTAATCACTCAAGTTCTTGTGTATGTTTATTGAAAAGCATTTATGCATATCATAGTATATGTGCCTTTTTTTTTTTTTTTTTTTTGCACCAGGAATTAAACCCAGGGGCGCTTAACCTCCAAGCCACATCCCCAGCCCTTTTTAATATTTTATTTAGAGAGAGGGTCTTTCTGCATTGCTTAGGGCCTGGCTAAGTTGCTGAGGCTGGCTTGGCACTGGTGATCCTCCTGCCTCAGCCTTCTGAGCCATTGGGATTATAGGTGTGCGCCACTGAACCCGACACGTTTCCTTTTAAAAACGTCTGCAAATGAGATCAGGCTACATATGCGTTGTTCTGAACCTTTGTCCTTAACCATGTGGTAGATGTCTGGTCATGCTTTCCAGTGACCACCTTGGATTCTATTGAATGAATGCTCTCTATTGCGTTCAATCCCGTTCAGAAAGATTACAATTCTAAATTTGGGGCTTGGGGTGAGGAGCCAGGTAAGGTCTCTGAATGAGGGACAGAGTAGCCAAGCGCCTAAGAAGCAGGATTGAGCTAGGCAGGGGACAGCAGGGGCAATGGCACTAGGAGATGGGAAGAAGGGAATCTTGCAGCACTCGGGACCTGAAGGCGGCTGGCGCAGCCCGGGTGCACAGCCAGGAGTGCTGTGCAGGTGAGAGAGGAGCCAGCACGTGGTACCAGGAAAGGAGGGACCGGCACCTCCATCAGGGGACATGTGCTGGGCGCTTGCTGTAAGTGAGATCCCGTGGAGGCAGTTAGGGAACAACCCAGGCGGACTCAGTGTGGCAAGGCTGCAAGGGAAGCTCTGTTCACGAAAAATAATAAATGAAGAGAATAAGGAGCGCTTGCCCCACACGTGTGAGGCCCTGAGCTCGATAAATAAATAAATAAAATAAAAGTATTGTGTCCATCTACAAGTAAAAATATATTTAAAAAAAAGAGAATAAGGAAAATGCACATCCCTTCCCTGGTGAATCATCTCTGAGCTCAAGGGGCAGCATTAAGAGCTCACCATTGTGTCCTTCTAAAATTCGTTCATGGGCACAGTGTGCATCTCACCCCCTTGCAGGAAGTAGAGGAAGTGAAATTTGCCTCAGCCCCGTGGCTGAGGGCAGAGACGCATCCAAGTCACTTCTGCATTCCCAAGGGCTGGTGAAATACAGGACAACGAAGCAGAACTGCATCAAGAGATGCCCTCGTGGGGCTGGGGTTGTGGCTCAGTGGTAGAGCACTTGCCTTGCATGCGTGAGACACTGGGTTCGATTCTCAGCACCACAATAAATGAAAAAAAAAATTAATGAAAAAATAAAGGTCCACCAACAACTTAAAAAATATTAAAAAAAAAAAAAAAAAAAAGATGCCCTCGTGTGTGGAAGAGCCAGGTCAATCTCCTCTGTACTGTTCAGTTGCAGTATAAGTACTACTGAGTCCTAACGGTGCCTCCGTAGGATTCACTCCCCAAGGAGGATCCTTGGAGACTTCCTGGATTTGATCACATCACAGCAAAGACTCTGCCTCACTTGCAAGCTGCAAGGCCCATGGGAAAAGTCGGTAAATATCCAAGAAACAATGGATGAGTGGGGACAAAAGGGCAGAGAAAGAGTCATTCAAATTTGGCAAATTCTGGACCACCTGGCTCTATCCCAAGGCTGCGCCACACTGCTCTTCACCAATCTCCACATTCTAGAATCATGCAACAGAGGCTGCAAACAAAGCAACACCTCTAAGAATTTCTTTCAAAATGAGAGCTTGCCAAATAGGGAACTCATTTTAATGCTGGAAAACATAGTCTGCTGCCACTTAACAGACCACTTAACAAACCAATACCTGAAACCACAGAAATAAATAAGTGGTACCCAAATAAACAGCAAACAGACATGTACAGAAACACCCAAAGATCAATTACAACTGGTTTCAAAGATTCAAGAAGCTGCCATTCACCCTGAAATACATTCTTTGGGAATAATATCACCATAGGTGGGACTAAGACGCTAATTACCTAGCAAAGTCCCAGAGATACCCTGTTCTGCTTCTGTGGCCTGACAGTAAAAAGCCAAGCTGCCTCTTCTGGTGAGGTGGCCTCAAATCTCTGGAACGCGTTGTGTGGCAGCCCGCACTCCCGCTTCACTTGTTTGGAAAACACTGGAACAGAAAGGGTTTTCTTAGGTGGACTCAGCTAGTCACAGGTGCCCCAGGCTCTTCACCTGAAAGACACTGAAGTCCCACAGGAAGGAGCAAACAAAGGAGGCTCCCAGCCTTGGTCCCAACCAGGAAAAAGTGTTTCAGGCAGGAAGCCCCCTCTTCTCTGTGTCCCTTCAGGTTCTGTTCTTTGCTGATTTCCTTTCTATCTTTTTCTTCTTTTTAAAAAATTTCTCCCGGGCAGTGCTGAGGATGGCACCCAGGGCCTCGCACACGCCAAGCAGGCACTCTACCACTGGCCTCATGGATGGTTTCTACAGAGCTACATGAAGTCTCTTTTGTATCTCAGCACTTTGTTTTTGGTACCAGGGATTGAACCACTGGGCCACATCCCCAGCATTTTTTATTTTGTTTTAAAATTCATTCTTATTCGTTATATGTGACAGTAGAATGTATTTTGATATATTATATGGAATATAACTTCTCATTCTTCTGGTTGTACATGATGTGGAATTACATTGGTCACATAATCATATATGCACATAGGATAGTAATGTCCAATTTATTCTATCTTTCCTTTTCCCATTCCCCCCTCTTTCCTTCATTCCTTTGTCTAATGCAAAGTACTTCCCCCTATTGTGAGTTAGCATCCACCTATCAGAGGGAACATTTGGCTTTGGTTTTTTGACAGGGTCTTACCAAGTTGCTTAGGGGCTCACTAGGTTGCTGAGGAGGCAGGCTTTGAACTTGCATTCGTCCTGCCTCAGCCTTGCGAGCTGCTGGGATTACAGGCATGTGCTACCACGCCTGGCTCCCAGCACTTTCTCTCACTGTGACATCTTAGTAAATGGTACAAGGAGTTGGCTTACCTTTCCTTTATCAGGTCCCTAAGGTGTTTACTGATGACATCTGCCCCCTTACTTCATCTACTAACTCAGCTCCCAACTGCAAACACCCTTCCAGGCCACACACAGTCTCCTTGCAAGCTTCTTTCCCGCTCCACCTTGGCCACTGCAGGGCATCCATCCCAGGCTGTCAGGGGCTCACATCCACCATTCACAGCCAAGTTCACCAACCAATCCACATGAAAGGAATCTGGACACACTGCTTCATGACACCCCAATAAGAGCGGTCTTGACAATCCCCTAATTCTGGGCCAAAAGTCAACAGACGTTAGCAGAGCTCGCAATCGAAAGAAAACAATGTCCATATTTTTAGGAGACGGCAACTTTAAACCAGAGATCATTATGATTTTTCTCTGCAGCTGCAAAACTTTGTTTTACTGAATGCTGTTACCTTCTGCATCACGTATGGGGAATTTTAAACAGGCAAATGGAAGAAGGTCTGATTGAAGATGAAGTTAAGTGAAAGAAATTGGTCTCATTTAGCACATGACAGGATTCATCTGTGTTCCCAAGTCCACTGAGGTGGCATCATGGGCGTTTCATATTCATGAGCTGCTGCGACACTATGTCCCCTCATTTACAAAGAGCCGTGTTCAGCAAATTCTGTCCCTGTGGACGCCCTGTGCATTTCATGGTCTTGTCAGAGAGACATCAAACGCTCCAGTAACCAAATACCAGAAAATGGCTTTAATTAGTGGATCTCAATCGTATAAATAATTTTTTTTTCTAAGTGAAAAAAATGGAGAATTTTTGAAAAAGAAAAGGGAGAGCAGCAGGGCAACAGGCTTCAAACACCGGAAGGAACGAGGGAGAGGCGGTCTCGGAGGAGCTCCTGCGCAGTCCCCGGTGCTCCCTGGATTAGGGATGAGGGGCACAAATGCATCTCCAGGTCCCTGGCAGGTCCACCTCAGGAAGACTTGTCCCTTGTGCTTTCGACTGATTAACACTGGGACCTGGCTGCACCCATCTGGCAGGTGAGGGGAGAGTGTGAAAGCTGTGACAGTGGCCAGAGAGCCACCCTGCCCAAGTGGAGGAACAGGATTGACCGCATGCATGGTCCCCAAGGCAGAGCGGAGCGTGGGGGAAGGAGTCATGCATGGGTAGCTCCCCAGGGAAGCCTGCGATGGGGAGACGGAGAGTAGGTGCCCATTCTAAGGTGCCAGCTTGGGACGTTTTCATCTGTGTCCCACGGGCTGAGAGGCCTCTGCACTCCTGCCAAAGTGAATCTCTCATAATGCTGGGGGAGGAGATTGCAGACCTTGAGAGGAACAAGGTCGAAGTGATGGTTCCCTCAGCCCCCACGCAGGGGAGGCTCTCAGCAGATGATGGGCTCAGAGGGCTGGCTTGGCTCCTGCCAGGCCTCCCCAGAGCTGGGTTCTGGCTGGACTGTCGGCAGAGAACAGGGTCGGCTAACAGTGATGAGTGGGCTCAGGTAGTGGGTGACCTTGTTACTTCACCTCCAGGAGGGCTGCTGCAGATTTCTAAAGGAGCCATGGGTGCAACATCTTGGATAGAAATATTCCCCATCACCCCGCCTGAGCCCACTGAAGGCCACCAGTGTCCACAACACAGCTGGTCATCAACCAGGTCTGCGCCTTGCAAGCAACCCACAGGCAGCGCTCAGGAGGGGCGCACAGGACCCCATAGGGTTCTCTAGGGAGGGACCCTGTTCACCTAGGAGCCTTAAGTGACCCAATTCTGAGAAGACCTCAGTGTCACCTGCCAGGGTGGCCTCTGGGGAACACCATAAATGACAACTGAAGGAAACAAGGAGCAAGGCCCCTCTGAGGGCTCCCGCAAAGCTCCGTGGCGGTTTTCTCTAGCTTTCATCTGCAGAGCTGTGTTAAGGACAAGGAGGGGGAAAGGACTTTAAATGGGACGAAGAAATGAAGTGGCTGGAAGGAACAGAAAGCTGTATCTCCCCACTGTTCAATGAGGCCCGGGATGAATGACACGGTACTAATGTGACGGCGCCTTCTTAGGGGCGCCAGTCCAAGCATGTTAGAGACGGGCATATCTGATTCCATTTCATCCTCTTCATGTTACGCTGGGAAAAACAAGACAAACTACACTGCTTTCATTCCAAATCCTCAGGTTTTGTATTTTTCCTTATATATATTTATTAAAAAAATGCTCCTTTGATCGGTGCCATCCGTGACACCCCCACATACGGAACGCTTCTGAGCGGTTCCCTCCGCGCGAGGCCACTGCTGGTGACAGCCAGCTGGTTTTGATCACAGTCATTCCGAATCGGATTTTCATAAGATAGATGAGGAGTCTCACTGCTGCTCTCTCTCTTATCAGATGAGAAATGGAGGGGGAGGGGGAGGCTCGGTCCTGAGGGAACAGCGCAACAATCAAGGGCTGCGAGGTTCTTTCTGTCCCTCCACTGCTGCAATTTTCAAAGGAGCTTGCCTAGGGCACTTTTAAATGATGGTGTCTCAATTCTGTAATCATCTTTCAAGAGCTTTCTCTTAAAGGGTCTTTTAGGTAAACCTAGTCCATCAACCACACTTATGGACTTGGGAATCACATTCCCAGTGTACCCTCCTGCGAGTGTGTACAGACGAGTCCACGCGCACCACACGCACAGCGACATCTGTGAAGCTTTAGGGAGCTGGCAGGACCTAAAGCGAGGAAGGAAGATCCACCAGCTGGCCAGGAAAATTGCGTCTTGCTAGGGTATGAGGATCCCGTTACCTCCTCCCCAGATTTCTGCCATCTCTAGATTTTGCTGGCTCACATCCTTCTTTAGAAACTAATCTCCATTTTGAGCGTCAGAAGGAAAAGGTTTTTCCAGCTGAGGGCTAAATGATGTCCTAAGTCCTCTGATGCATAAACATCCCTGTCCCCTCCCATCTCACCTGGTTGTCAGGCTTCAAACTGAGAAGCGAACCACAGCTGTGGGTTCAGGAGTGTGTGACCAGTTGCCAGCTACACCTTGCCATTTCTGGATGAAGACTATTTGGTGAAACTCTATAACGCCACCTCTTTTTTCATGGCAGACATTATTGGGCTTTTTCTTTATATAGTTCCCATCACTTGAGACATCCTTTATCTCCTCTGGTCAAATAAGCATCTAAGGAACCTGAGATCTCTCTGGGCGGTGTTCTCCTCAATGTGGGCCTATGCATTGAGGATGTCACCTGCTCTCATCCCTTAGCTGCCCCTTCCTTCACAACTGCATGGAAAAGTGTCCCCTCCCTTCCCCGAAGGCTGAGACCCAGCTCACGGCCACACATGGGCAGCCTCACTAAACGGGAGTAACTCTGTCCTACCCTGATCCTGTCTTCTGAATTCACTGAGGACAGAAGCCAGGGAGGTACAGAACAAATACCCTGATCTCTCTAATGATTCTAGGGAGAAAGAACTCTTTACTTCTATCGGCATTTACTGTCAGATGATTTGCTATTAATCACTTTCCTCCAAACAGACCAGGCACAACAGGATACTGATGGTGCTCTCCGAGTTCCTGGAGGAAGGTTATGCGACCAGCTCCATTTCAAACGTGCACATGTGTGTGGCACCAGACTTTCCATTCCTTCTTCCCATTCCACCTCTTCAGATGGGGACATGCAAGGAAGCTGCTCACAGAAACAAAGAAAATGGAAACCCAGAGGAGGTTAAACCCATGTTTTGGGCAGAGATGTAATGATGGTAATTTCGGGCAACCAGGTGTGACCTAGAGATTTCAGGGTATCCTGGGGGCATAAGTGCACTCTCCTCCAGCTCCGTCAATGCAGCAGGGGGTCTGGTCAGGACTCTGGGCTTTGCTCCGAGTTAACAGAGACTAGGAACTAAAACCAAGCTTAACAACGTTCTCCAAACTGGAGAACTTTTGTAGCAGAGGATGTCAAAAGAATACAGCAAACCAGTCTCTATCCTATTTGCTGAATCAGGAAATTGCCAACATCTCTCCCTCCAGTGGACTTCCAGAAACCTACTCTGAGGATGAATGCTCCTCCTAGGCTAGGGTCATGCTGCCTTGCACCTCCTCCTGCAAAAACTAAAGCCAACAGTGGTCAAATGCCTCTGAGTTCACCCCCTGGTACCCACCACCCCCAACAAAGAAAAAAAATCCCAAAAACAAAAAAACAGAGGAAAGTGAAAACAACTTCTCTCACTAAATTAGATAAACTCTTGGGGAGTCCAGGTAACTTTTGTGGTGTCTCACCCGTGCTGAGGCCTGGCTCTGGTTAAACCTAAGCCCTTGTGACCTCAAGGATCTATATCTATTAGAGTTCCTTTTTCTTTAGTCACCAGGAACTTGGCTATAACTGCCTATAAAGGAAGAACTAAATTCAGATCCCTGGTGTATCCGACTAGGAATCAGGAATCTTGGGTCATAGATCTGCCCCTAACTGGCTAACCTTATACAACTGCTTGTCAACTCTAGTCTTAAGATTCCTTATTACCAAAATGAGGTCTCTGAGCCATCTGGGTGTCCACTGGCATCTATCAATGAGACTACAGATGAAAAAACAAAGCAAGACCCTTTCTGATAGATTCATCTATGGCAGTCTTTCAAAATGTTCCACATCACAGTCATGTCCTGCAAATAAAGCACTACCCCTTTTGTATAGCATCAGTATAATAAAAATCCATTTTCTATAATGCAATCAACCAGCAGATTCCACCTCTGGCCCATTACGGACTCAGCTCAGTATTCCCGCCACCACCTGGTACCGCTTCCTGGTGCCCTTTATAGTCCATGCAGTCTTTCAAATGTCCCTGTCTCTGTGTTGCTTTGAGACATTTGCTGTGTCTCAAAGAGGTGAGCTAGCGGGGAATTTTGAACATGGCACCTCAGAGCCCAGGCAGTGCCCTGGGGGCGCTCTGGTCTCACCAAACCTCCCCAATTCCCCACAACCCACCCAAGCCCACAGAAACTCCATTCTCTTGCCTTAAAACAGGTTCTCTCCTCTGAAAGATTTGGCGTAGACACAGGAATTCATTATGCAAAAGCAATCTCAGTGGACTTGATGGAGAAGAAAGGATAAGAAAGAGAGGAATGGTCAAACCTGAAAATTCTGCTTTGTGTCATAAGAGCTTTAACGACATGGCCTGTTTAACTTTTCTCTGTTCAGCCCAGAAATTGCTGTGGACAAGACTTCACAGTAAGAGGATCAGCAGAGATGAGGACATGAGCCAATGGTGAATCTAAGAACCAGCAGAAAAGGGCAAATGTGCAGCAGGGTGCTGGAAAAATGAGCAGAGCCTGCTCCTTCACTAAGTGAGGCTGAAGAGCTGCCTAAAGCTGCTAACAGCCGAGCGAGAGCTGAGGGATTAGGGTCTCAAGACCACATTGGAACCCCACCTCTGCCACTTACTAGACTAGTATGCTGAGCAGTTAGCCCAAAACTACCTGTTACATTTTTAGAAATTTTGCATGGGAGTTTGCTATAGTTTAAACCATAAACAGCTCCCCATGCCTGTGTTAAAGGCGTGGTGCCAGGTTGGTGTTGTTAGGGATTGGTGGAAATGCTAGGAGACAGGGCCAAGTAGAGGAGGTCCTTCAGTCTCTGGGGTCGTTTCCTTGAACAGGATTGTGGGATCCTGTTTTCTTCCTCTTTCTCCTTGGCTTCCTGGCTCATGAGGTAAACAGTTTGCTTTGGCATGAGCTTCTTGCAATTATACACTAACAGCCCCCTGGAGGCCCAAAGCAGTGGGCCTCATCTTGGACTGGAACATCCAAAATCCTAAGCCAAAATAAAACTTTTCTCGTTATATGTTAATTATCTCGGGTATTTGATTATAGTAATGGAAAACTGACTGAAGCAAGGTTGTCAAACATAAGCATCAATAAAGATGAGGTTATATACCATTATAATTAAATTATATTAAAAAAAGGTAATAGAGCCTCCAAATTCATTACTTTGTACATGCTATTGCATTTTACTTTACCCGTGCTCTCAAAATTATCTACACACAATGTACTTAGAAGGTGGAAATATGATGTCATGGTGTGTTACTGCCCATTGTGTCCTCTGTGGACAGTGATATCATGTTGGTAGCTTGAAACCAACCATGGTGGGAATATTTGCACCACAGAAATTGGCAAACACTAACAACCATGACTGTTTCTCCCCCTTGGAAAGCTAGTTATTGATTTGCCATCACATCCTAGCTTATTGGCCATGTGACCTCAATCAGTTCTTTAACTTCACAAAGCTTTAATTTCCTCCTCTATAAGATGGTGACAATCATAGTGTCTCCCAGAATTGCTGGGGGGATTAACAAATATTGCAGGTAAAGCATAATGCCAGGCTCATGGTAAATCAACGTTAATTATCAATACCATTTCCTACAAGAATGACTTCTTTTTCAAATTGCTTACCAGTATCCTGTAAATAGAACAAAGCACAAACACAAGAGAGGGCAGCTTAATCCATCACCAAGTGAGTTCAAACCCTCGACCCCTGCTGCCATGCCTGCTCCTGAGCGCCCCTGTGCTAGGGAAGGGGAGAAAGGTAGGGGTTTAGAAAGACTTCAGTGCCTAGTCCTAACTCTGAACTTCGAAAAACAAAACTGTTTTAAGAAGCATTATTTAATAACATATCAGTGGTAGTTATCACAGTTTAAATTAAATCAGAGAGGCAAAGGAACTAGATTTAGGAGCCACCTAGGAAGCTCCATGAGGCTGCACTAAGCTTGAGGAAGGAATGGAACACATCATGGAATGTTCTTACTAAGGCAGAATGGAGTCGAGACTCCAGGGTTCCAATCCATCTTTTCTTATTTTTTTTTTAGTACTGGGGATTGAACCCAGGGGTGCTTAACCACTGAGACACATCCCCAGCCCTTTTTATTTTTTATTTTGAGGCAGGGCCTCGCTAAGTTGCTGAGGCTGGCTCTGAACTTGCAATCCTGCCTCAAGCTCCCAAGCTGCTGAGATTACAGGTGTGCATCACTGCGCCTGGCTAACTGATCTGTTCTTGAAGAATTCTACTTTTTCTTTCTCAACATTAGTGCTGCTTAGGCTCAGAGTGACTCTGATGTTTGCAAGAGAAGGTGTGAAGACTAAGGGTTAAGCAAGGAATGAAAAAGAGCTCAAAAGAGATTTAGAAAGCCTGAGACAGAGATGAGCAGGGACTGGAAGACATGGAGGGGTGACAGAGAATGGTCCTCTAGAGATAGCGTATTTCCAATCCCACTGACAGCCCAGCATCTCACATCTCCTCCAGCCTGGTTGCTTGGCTGTGTTCAGCCATTTTTACCTATTTTCCCTGTTGACATGGATAGAAAATTGAGCAATTACCCTTAAACTCAGCTCTCAGATCATCCAGATTGCTACACTTGCAGAATTAAGTCCCAATCGCCCCTGGCTAGAAGTGGCTTGCCTAGACTTGTCCTTTAGGAATTAAATACTTTTTGGTTGGCCAGAAGGATTTATTGTTCCTAAGGTTTTGAGATATTCAATTCTGTCAAAACTGTATTTTAGGATGCAAAGGAGCCCCATCTCCAGTGGGGCCAAAGCACGCCCAAGAGCCAGGACTGCCAGGAAGGGAATCCCAATTCCACTCACAGCCCTACACGACACCAAAAGGCTATGGTTAAACACAAAAATCACTGCTCTTTAAAAATTTTAATTCCTGTTTTCAGAGACTTTCTACTTTTTAAAGACATACTTTGGGTCTCACAAATTCTTTTCTAATTTGAATTTAGCTCTGAGATAAATGATTTGAAAGTTGAGTCCTTATCTAATCACACATTGACATGTTATTTTATCCCGAATATTCTTCATCCTTTTTTAAGATAAGGAATTTTTTTCTTCTTCTATCCATGGGCCTCTCGATGCATTGTTTTGGTTTTTGAAGTGCTGGGGATCAAACCCACAGCATCTTGCCCACTAGACAAGTGCTCTGCCACTGAGCTATATCCCCAGCCCTCGCTGTTCTTTTTTTAAAGTTTCACATTCTGCCCAGAGTTTACTTTCTGCAAGCTCGTTTTAGAGCTGGAAAGACTACTACGCAGGCCTGCAAGAGGTTAGGGAGTGACATAATCTTGTACCTGCTATCTCCCTCCACTACCACCTCTCCTGGCAACTTCTTTTCTTCACATTGAAGTTTGAAAGTCCCTACTTTAGAGTGGCCGTCCCCATCACCTAATCCACATCGGTCTTTCTGTTTTTCTTTCTCATAGCATCCTGCGTCTTCCTTTGGGGGACTCAATCACAATTATGCGACAGTTTGTTTAACCCCTACTCCCCTGACTGGATAAACTGCATGGGGACAAGGACGGTAAATGGTTCATTCACCATCACACCCCCCAGAGCCCAGCCCCATGCATCACACATAGGGATGTTCAACAAACAGCTGCTGAAAGAGTCAATGAGCCACTTGCCCGAAGTCACCTGTACAGGCTCAGTGCAACCCTATTCCAGATCTGCTCTTTCTCTAATGCTATACAACTTTCCATGACATTAGTCCAAATGCCTTAGGGCAAACCAGATTCTCAGAATGGATGATAAAGCCACGGAAGGATGGCCATCTCAAAGACCAGTTTTACCACCCTATAATTTTGGGACCCAATGTCATTTTGGGGTCTCTCTTGTCATCTTCCAGCTATTCTCTGTTACAAATTTGTGTCCCCGAAGCACTGTGTTAGTGATAGCTGGCAGTGATTCTACCTAGAATCAGCAAGGTAGATGGCTGCCATTCTGTAGGACTGGTTAAAGGCCGGGTAGGGAGGGAGGCTGAATATTTGTAGCTGAGAATGGATGAGACTCAGGGCGTGGCTCCACAGAACCAGTTTCTCTTCTGGTTATGCTGAACTCCTTCATTCTCCAGCTGGAGTCTTCTCTCAGATCTAGCGTCTTATCTTGGGAGGTGTTTCTCATTCTCCTCTAGCTAACCAAACCCTGTTCATCCTTCAGGACCTGCTATGAGCTCTTCCTTCTCCCTGAAGTGTTCTCAGCCCACAGGGATCACTCCTTCTTCTCAGCTCAAGGCCATTAGTAACATCACTCACTGACATGGCTGCCACCATGGGCTGCCTTGGCTATTTAACTCTTGTAGTGCTTTTTATCTTTTATGTTTTGTCTTCCAACAAGGTTCTGTGCTCCTTTATAGCAGAGGCCCGTAAGGTCTTGTGATGGATTTGCAAGTCAGTTCCCAAAGGCCTAATCCAACTTGCAGGTACATTTCATTCTGTTTACAAAGTGCTTTTACAAGATTCTTTCTTGGGGGCTGGAGTGTGGCTCAGTGGTAAAGAGGCTGTTCACCATGTGTGAGGCCCTGGGTTTGATCCCCAGGACCAAGAAAAGAAAAATCCGTCATTTCTTTTTCCCAGTTTTTATTTTTTGGTGCTGAGGATTAAACCCAGGGCTTTGTGCATGCTAAGCACATGCTCTACCACTGAGCTATGCCCCCAACCTGTCACTTTTCAAAAGATCCATCTGAAAACTTTGAGGATGCACCATCTCCCCTCTGTGCTCATCACAGTGACCCCCCCCCTCCCCTTTTGTCTCACACCTTTCCATTTCACATGCTTAGCTCATCTGCCTGGACTATGCAGCCATCTGAGCTTGTAGCCTGGCCGTGGTCTTGTAAACAGCCCCTGTGCAGGACATTCTTGTTTACCAACCTATTGCAAAGCCACCTCTAACTGTCACTCGCTTTTCCACTTCTCAGTTTGAAAACATACCTCATCCATCTCCAAAGCTCTTTTCTCTGTTTTTGTCCTCTCTTCCCTGGGAAGCAGGAGGCATCAATGGAGACAGGCAGTGCTTCTCCTTTCTCTCGAGGCACTGGGGCCTTGGAAGGAAGGGTGGGCCTTCCCCAGGGAAGAATGAGCAACATGTACCAAGGGTGAAGCCAGGGAGGATGCATGCTGAGAAGTCTATCTAGAGAGACGTGGCTCCTGAAAGTTCACCATGAGAGGCGGAGGGAAAGGAGAGAGGGCATGTTCTCACCAGACAAGAAGTTCCCAGAGCACAAGGACTGCATCATCTCTCTCTATCACCAGCATCTGGGACAATAAAAACCTGCTGGCTTTCCTCAATGACACCTCCAAGGCTCTAGGGATGGGGATCACGTAGGAGGAAGGAGATCCGACCTTGGATCTTCATTTCTCCCTTGGGATTTTTAACCCATCACCCACTCCTACCATGTGTAAGAAAATGATCAGCCCCTTCCCAGCTCCTTGCACTGACAACCTCAAAGAACCTGGATGTGACTTTTATTAAGGGAACCAGCACGTTTCCTTACAGGTGTCCAAAGAGCTATTTAATGGCTCTGCTGAGTGAGCGTCCATGAATGATTCAGGAGAATCACTCCTGGAGTCTCCTCACCCACCAGACAGTCTAAGTTCAAAAGAGCAGCCTTCACCAGCCAACCAAGTAATTCTCTGAGCAAAGATAATTCTAGGAACTAGTTATATGTAACATATGATTCTTACTGCATAATGGATTCTAAACATTCACACAGAGTGAAATGGACTAAGTCAAGTGTGAAGTGTAACATATGAACTGATTTTCCATTAAAGGACGCAAGCATAACTGCACGGAAAACAGATTTATGCTGGAGAAGAGGCATTCCTCCAAGAGGGAAAAGCAAGTACACTCTGACAAGGAAGGGTTTCATGCTTCAAGCCTCCAGGGCCAAAATAAAGGCCAGATCACAAATTTCATGTTGCAAATTTACGAAGGGGAAAAAAATACGAGAAGTGTTCTCTGAAAATAGGTATCTTTCTTTTTTCCTTCCTTGGTGAAATTTTATTAAACACCCCATCAATCACTTGAGGCACTCGATATTATAAATCTGGGAACTGATGTCAATACAAATTAACCCACGGAATGAGACACCAGCCTCTCTGAGGGTCCCAGTATCCATTGCAGAGACTAAGAACGAGGGCTCTGGGGTTAAGATCTGTCTCCAAATCCTGCTGCTGTCATTAACTAGTTGTGTAATCTTGCAAAAAGTTATCTTTATCTTAGTCTGCTCATCTTTAAAATGGTGATAATGAACACTTCAGATGTCTACTGACAGGTGAATATACTGTGGTATGTCCATACAATGGAATACTACTCAGCAATAAAAACATAAAGGCTAACAACATACACAACAAGAAGGATGAATTTCAAAATCATTATGCTGAATGAAAAAAGCCAGGCATAGATGCATGTATGCTTACACTTCCACTTACACAAAATTACAGAAAATAAAAATATTCTATTATGACAAAAAAGTACACCAGTAATTGTCTGAGGCCAGGGGCAGAGGAGGGATGGACAGGGGCACGAGGAAATTTTTTCTTATGGTGGGAGTGATGGGAATGTTCTGTATATTGACAGTGGTGGTGGCTACAAAGGGTGTGTATATCTGTTAAAACTCAAATTATGCACTTTGGATAAGGTTTACTATATATAAATATTAACAAAGTTGATTTTTTAAAAAACAAATTCCCATGGATTTGTTTTGAGAATTAAACAAGAGAAAATGTAAAAACGCTAGGCCTGGCAGTTGGCACATAAGCGTTTGGAAATACGTGAGGATGGTAATGCTGGTGGACATTGAGGCACAAGAGCAAGTGTTCTCTTGGGAGTCAGAAGACCAGAGTCTCTCTTTGAGTCCCACTATATTTTATAACAATCTGTACGCTTCAATTTCTTAACATGTGGAATGGCAGGTTTGGCCAAGATGATCTACAGAGTTCCTTGGAGCTCAACGATTTGCCTTTACAGTGCTGTCTCTCATGGCAGCCCATACAACCTTCTAATAGCATGCATTTATCACATGGGCAAATGGCAGAATTCAGAAAGTTTTGCTGTAATATTTAAAGGTTACTCCTTGAAATGTACCATTTTCCATGATGATAAAGGTGGAGAAAGTAGGATTTCAGATGTTCTTTGCAGGGAGTTGGAAAGTTAAAGTATGGCAAAGCTGACTAAACCTCCAATAGGATCATGAATTTAATTGTTTTCCTGTGTTTTCATTTGCAAGTTTTGGCTGAAGAACTCTAAATATTTTTTCCTAAATGTAGTGTTTTCTTCCCTAAATCACAAGTCTCTTAGTGTTTTGACAAATACACAAGCAACTGGGGACTGAAGCTATCCCAAAATACCCACTACAGGAAACGACTTGCAGTGTGTGCACTCCTGTGCACCATCCCAGACTGGCCAGATCCTCGTGCTGAACTTCCTGCCTTCATCACCATCTCCCTCTCCCTCGTTCAAATCTGAGACTCTAGAACCATTATTCTAGCATTACAAAGTTTTCTGCATACTGCTCCTTAACCTCCTAACACTTTTATTTTTGGGGGGGACTGAACTCAGGGGCACTTGACCACTGAGTCACATCCCCAGCCCTATTTTGTATTTTATTTGGAGACAGGGTCTCACTGAGTTGCTTAGCACCTCACTTTTGTGTATAGAAGCAGAAAAGCATGATTTGTAATCAGAAAAAAAATCAGTTAATAGAAACAGAATTATAAAAGATAAAGATAATAGAATTAGCAGCAAAAGGACTTGAAAACAGCTACTATAAAGACTGTCATCAAGAATAAAGAAAAACATTGAGAAAGGAGAATCACGAGTTCAAAGCCAGCCTCAGCAACGGCCAGGCGCTAAGCAACTCAGTGAGACCCTGTCTCTACATAAAACACAAAATAGGGCTGGGGATGTGGCTCAGTGGTCGAGTGTCCCTGAGTTCAATCCCTGGTACCAAAAAAAAAAAAAAAAAAAGAAGAAAGAAAAACAGCCAGGAGGGTGGCACACTCATATAATCCCAGCTACTCAGAAAGCTAAGGCAGGAGGATCCCAAGTTCAAGGCCAGGCTGGACAACATAATGAGACCCTGTTTCAAAATAAAAATAAAAAGGGCTGGAGATGTAGCTTAGTGATAGAGTGTTCCTCAGTTTAATCCCCAGTAACCACTCCTCAAAAGAAATAAATAAAGTTTCTAAAGCTAAAAGTCTATCAGAAATAACAAATTCACTGAATGAACTATTTTGATAGTTGATTGGACATTGTACAGGAAAACAGCAGGGCTAGGATGTAGCTCAGTAGCAAAGCATTTGCCTCACATTCACAAAGCTCTGGGTCAATCCCCAGTTCTAAAAAAAAAGACAAAAAAAAATAACCCCCCACAAAGATGTTTTTTAAAAAAGAACAGTTACAAAGCAACAGAACCATCCAAACAGAAGAAAAGAGGGAAAAGTAGACTGAGGAACAAACAAATAACAGAAAAACCACAGCCTCAATGACCTGTGTGGACAACAGTGTGGACAAACATACTCATAACTAGAGTCCCAGAAGGAGTGGAAGGAAAAAAATATAGAAAGAAATACTGGCTAAATTTTTTCCGAATTTGATGAAGATTATAAATCCACAGACTCTGGAAGTTCAAGTAGGATAAACACATACACAAAAAAACTACACTGCATATAGGGGAACAAAGATATGGTTGGCTACTGACCTCTCACCAGAATCAATGGAGGACAAAAGACAATGAACTTACTAAAGTGCTAAAAGAAAAAAAATCTAGAGTTCTTTTTTTTTAAACCTTTATTTTATTTATTTATGTATTTGTATGTGGTGCTGAGGATCGAACCCAGTGCCTCATGCGTGAGAGGCAAGCGCTCTACCACTGAGCCACAACCCCAGCCCCTAGCCTAGAGTTCTGTGTCTGGGGAAGACTGAAGATATTTCAGTGAGCAAGGCAGAGAGATGGCACTGCTAGAGGACCTGCTCTACCAAAAATGATAAAGTTCTGAAGGAAACTGACGCCAGAGAGAAACTAGGATCTCCACAGAGGAGTAAGAAGTATGAAAACGGTAAATATGTGGGTTTTTAAAAAAGCTGTAGTAATTTAGGATCCAGGCATAAACTCCCCTCTAGTGGGTTGCTTTTTAGAGACACACACAGACTTCACCTCTTCTCTGGAGTCTTGAACACAAGCTGATGCTGAGCCACAACTGCTGGCCTTTTTAAGTCCTGTTTCTCCTTCATTTATATAGTCAGTATTTACCGACTCTTATGTGTCAGCACTGGAGATGCCAAGATAAATAAGATGGGCTGGGATTGTAGCTCAGCGGTAGAGCGCTTGCCTTGCATGCGTGAGGCCCTGGGTTCGATCCTCAGCACCACATACAAAGCAATAAAATAAAGACATTGTGTCCATCTACAACTAAAAAAAAAAAAATTAAAAAAAAAATAAATAAATAAATAAGACATAGTGTCTGCCATCAAGGAGCTTAGTGCCTGTGGTAGATGATGGGGGAGGGGGCAACCAAGTCAACAAAGAGTTAAAGTGGAACCTCCTAACTGTACTCAGATCCTAGCAGCCCTGCGACCACAGTCAATCTCTCTGTGCCTTAGTTTTTACCACTGTAAAATGGGAATGATAATGGTCCTATCTCTTAAGAGTTGTGCTAAAATTCAATGTTTTAACATATAAACTGGTAGAACTGGCAGTGCTGGTGCCTGGAATATACTAAGCACCCAGGAAGTTGTCGCTATTGTTGTTACAGAGGTTTTCCAAGGAGGCTGTGGGAGCACAGGGAATGTCTGAGACAGAGGAGTAGGATGGAAAGGGGAGACGTTCCAGAGGAGGCGACACTTGGCTAGGTTTTCAAGGACAAGCAAGGTAAGTGGATAACGATGGGGGTGAGGTACTCTGAGCAGAGACAAGATCATTCAGCAAGGCATGGAGGTGTGACTCTGTGTGTGAGGAGATCGCTGCAAATGTGTTCAGTAAGGCTGTAGTCCAAGAAATGTCCAGGGCTCTGCACCCTCTCCAGACGCCTTTCTGACTTCCTGTAAGGATATCTTACCTCCTCCATCATCCAATCCATCCAGGCTCTGCTGTCTGAGGCGGTGACTGCCCCCCAAAAAAAGAAGAAAAAGAGAGATGATGAGTTTTAAACTCCAAAAATAACTACCCATTTTATATTGCAGCCATTGTTTCTCCTAGGTGGTAATGTCCCTACACCTGGTTTCATCTCCTATCTTGGTCAAACCTAACTAGGCGACTGGCTCTGCCATGTATGGTTGCACAGGCTGCCTGATGCTCCATTCTGAAGGTCATCACCACGCACACCATGGCATGAATGCTCCCCTGCTCCTGCAGCTGTGAAATTGGGTGGCCCTGCTTTTACAGTCACATTTATCTAGAAACTTCTTTTTCTTTTTGAAGTAAATCTTAGGAGAAGGTAAGGCTCAGAAAGCTGGCATTGCTTCTGCTTGTTTCTATCAAAGCTTAGGTCAGCATCGGTCAGCATTGGTCAGCATCGGTCAGCATCCTGATACCAGGCATGCTTAGAACAATTCTAAGACTACTCAGTGGGAGAGATGATGTGGGCACTGATGCCAGAGTCCAGACCATCAGCCAAGAAGGAAGCACTGTCCAAGCCCTTGGCTCAGTTTGCATAAGACCAGCCCTGGTCCATAGCCAGATCCATGCTATCTTATTTTTAAATGCTGTGTTCACCACAGGCTGAAGAGACAATGGCCACCTAGACTGTGCTGCTGACAGAGGTCACCAGAGGACACCATAAGAAAACTGGAAACATACTCTTCTATCTCTTCTGAAGCCTTCCTTCCAAACCTGAAAAAGAAAAGATGAAATTTCTGAGAACCCATGAGTCTCACATATTGGGGTAATGTTTTGGGAAAGGGTTTCAAAGTAGGGAAAAATTAGTACATCTCAAGTGCTTTATTTGTCTGATTCCTCTTTTTGTTTTTTTTGTGCCTTATGCTGGGGGTTGGACCCAGGGGTACTCTACCACTGGGCCACACTCACAGCCCTTCTTGAGACATTAGAATATCCCACGTTATGGGATATTCTAATGCCTATTCCTCTGAGTTGCTGAGGCTGGCCTTGAACTTGTGATCCTCCCTCCTTAGCCACCCGAGCAGCTGGGATTCCACGTGTGCACCACCACGCCTGGTTACCCGATTCCTCTTTCTAGACCAGCCTCAGAATCAGCACAAGCAAATGGCAGACCCTACAGTGCCTTCTTACTGCCCTGTTCCAGCATCACCACAAGCGAAGCTATTGGGTTTAAGAGCAGGTTCAACAAGGACCTTAAAGTCCAAATGGACACAAATGATATGGCACCCTCCTTTCAACAATAACTGATCCAGTGAAAACCAAAGCATTTTCTTAAAGGCTCTGGGTCTTATTTGGAGGTGGTAGTTGTCAGCATGTGGAGCTTCCAGGGGGGCAGAAGTTCAGGCTGTAGGCTCAGCCACACAGAGTGCACCTGTGACATTCCTCGAGGAGCAGGCTGCACAGCTGACACACACACCAGTGGCAAAGGAACTGTTGAGGGGACTGTTAGGCGTGACTGCTGGTCATGTGGGTAGTCTCTGAATCAGCTAGTTTGGGGAAGGGAGAGCCTGGGACTATGCATTTTAAAACAAAAATTCAGGTAATTCTAATCTAAGGAGGTCACTACTGACATTCTGAGAAACACTGACAGTCTTCTACATGCAGCTGGTAAAATCCTGATGATGGTAAAGCTGAGTGCTGGGTGCACGGTGATTACATTTTTAGGGTCTGAAAACTCCCACAATAACAGTTGTGTGTTGTTTAAATGAATTCTTGGGTCAGAAATCTAGCATGATGAGCTAGGGTTCAAAAGAAGTGAAGGCAATGTCCCTATGGCCCAGAGGCGGGAGGCATGAGAAGGCCCTTGACAGGGTGGGTCCATGGACCTCCCCAGGAAGGCTGTCCTGAAGCCAACCACCAATTCCTGCGAGGTGTAAAGGATTCTCCTCAAGAGTCTAGCTATAATTTCATTTTTGTAAAAAAAAAAAAAAATTAAAAAATAAAATAAAGCCAAAAATAAAATATACGCTAAGCCCAAGTTTAAACAGAGTAACTTCCATGAAATTTAGACTACCTTAACTGTAATGTTTAGGGAAAAAAAAGGATGGTTGGCTCCAGGAGGGAGAAAAGAGAGGGTAGGGGAAGTTGGGGGTATAGGGAGATCTCCCAGGCTGCAGCTTTTGGCTCCCGAGGGCAGAGGAGGAGCCTGGGTAGCTAGAGTAAAAGGGAAGTGGAATGGAGGGCAGCCAAGGTGACCTACGACAGGAGGCCCTGGGCATCGCCCCTATTGCTAGGTGACGTGGGATATTCTAATGCCTATTCCACATCAAAGGAACACTTAACCAATGCTCTGAGCTCCCAAGGCCACCTTCTGTGTGGGTGGACAAAGGCTCTCTTGTCCTAGTTCCTGTCATGCCCAGAAACGCTGCCTCTAACCATCCTCGTGAAGTTAAACTCCTTAAGCCTACTGTTCAAATGACTTGGCCAATGTGTCACCAATGGTAGAAATGCCTGAATGAAGAGGGGTAAGAGAAGAACAGGTCACACAGACTAGGTAGACAAGACCTGCCCTCACTTTGTTCATAAGGGACATATTCGCATCTGATCGCCTTCAGGAGCGTGGCCGAGTCGTTCCTTTCCTAAGCAATGTGTGTGGAAAAGGCAGTGGTGATTCTGTCTGAAGGAAATGGTAATAACAGCGTAAATCTTTGGGGGGAGGCTGACTAATTGCCACTTATCCACTCAACACCCAAAAAGAGGATGAGTTTAATATTCATCGTAATTGCTGGAGAGCCCAAATCCTGTTCTCTTCCCCTCCAGAGGGAGCCCAAGGACTCTCCCCACAGAGGAAGGAGAGAGATCAAAAGGAGTCCTCGGGGATGGGCAGCAGGGATGCCACTGGGTGGCGTTCTCTCTCTCTCTCTCTCTCTGTGCCAGAATAACAGGTTTGGGGTTCTTTCTCCTTGTGGACAGGAAGTCTAATGGGATGGAGCCCCCTGCCTCTGATTTGCATCTCAGATGGAAACTAGCCACTTCTGGACCTTAGCCAGTGTGTATGAGTTTGGTTTGTTTATTGTTTTGTTTTGTTTCAGCATAAATTTATTGCCAATTTTGGCAGGTTCTCTTTACACAAGTCCAGATTTCTTTTTTTTTTTTTCCTTTTTTTCTTTTGATACCAGAGATTGAACTCAGGGGCACTCGACCACTGAGCCACGTCCCCAGCCCTATTTTGTATTTTATTTAGAGACAGAGTCTCACCTAATGCCTCACCATTGCTGAGGCTGGCTTTGAACTCACGATTCTCCTGTCTCAGTTGAGATTTCTGCTAACCCCAGTCCCTGCCCAGGGTGCCCTCCTACCAGGCCCAGGACTAGTTCTGAAGCACTGTCTTGCTGCTGGTTCTCTTACAAGAGTTAGGAGAGGGGTGAAGAGGTTCCTACACCTCCAGGGATATGAAATGTGAGAAAAAAAGGAGGCTGAGGGGAAGCACGTTTTAGGAAGACTGCTGGGAGAGTTTCTCTACAGAAACGTGAATACACAAACAATCTGTATGTGTGTCTCAGGAACAGAATCTGAAATAAAACCCACTTTACGGATTCACTTTATCTGCCTGGTCCCCAGAGGCACCACAGGTCAGCACAATGACACAGGACCCAGGAGACAGAGCATCTGAGCACAAGGTTTTAAACTACAGGTCATGACCCATTAGAGCCATGAGATCAATTTAGTAGATTACCACCAGTCTGCTTTGCTTTGCTTTCTTTTCTTCTTCTTTTTCATAGCATAGAAAAGAGTGTACTGCAAACAGGATCAGTGTTTTGTTTTTGATTTTATATACGCACAACCTGATATAATGTAGGATGTATTTTTAATTATTGGTGACAGGTTAAAAACAAACAAGTAAATAAAAACCTAAAACAGGGCTGGGGTTGTGGCTCAGCGGTAGAGGGCTCGCCTAGCGTGGGTGAGACACTGGGTTCGATCCTCAGCACCACATAAAAAATAAATAAATAAAGGTATTTTGTCTACCTACAACTAAAAAAAAATTTTAAAAATCAAAAAACAAAAAAACTTAAAACAGCCCACCACGGTGGGTAACCAGAGAAGGGTTTGGTGCTGATGTTCTGCTCCCACGGACTGTGGGCAAAAACGCACTGAGGTAAAAGAATTGTGGGTTCTGGGTCACCTCCTCCTCATGGATGCACTTGTTCCCCAACTGAGGGAACTGAGGCTGTCGCTGAGGCCCACGAGGCCTGGTCACAGCAGGTAGTCTGCAGAGCGGCTGAGTGCAGCCTTGGGCTGTCCATTGCTGCCCCTAGGGGCCTCGTGCCTGCCTGCCCAGAAGTGGCATCTGACAACAGCTACAATGCTAGTAAGACCACCTCACAGAGATGGCGCTATCTTCAACACCCTCTAGACTTTCACGTCTAGGACACTGTCAGTGGAGCTGTGGAAAAGAAGAGAGGCAGGTTTCAGCAGAACCGTTTACACTCAGGGACCCTGGGCGCTGTGGAGGGGAGCTTCACCCAAATCACAGAGCTATTTAGTGACAAGACTGAAACCAGACTCCACATCTCCCGACTTTCACTCTAGGTCCCAAACACGTTGCCCCCAGCCTTTTCAAAAGTGGATCCCACCTGATTTTCCAGTGTCCCCAGGCACCCAGACATCTGTCTGGATTGACTGCAGCCACTCCCTTCTTGGCTCGCAGAAGGCAACAGACGGCTGAGACAACGGAAAGCTGCAGAGTCCTTTAAACAGGTAGTTCTTAACAGAATCACATCTGGGAACCTTTTTCAATGAACATGTGCTAACCACCCCCCTGCCATAGTAATTTCCAGAAATAGGCCCCAGGCATAACTGTGAGACTCACTGCCCTAACCTTATTTCAGATATGAGGCTGTGAACCGCTCTAGTTGCTAAGCTGCAATCGGAAACCTACTTGCCCCCTCCTTCTGAGCTGCCTACTTTCTTTCTCCAGAAGTGTTAATGAACTTGGACGTGGCCTAAAGGCTGAGGTGAGGAGGGAACAGTCAGGCCCGAGTGGTCAATGGAGAGAAGGAAGCCTCTGTTCCTGGATGCTGTCCTGAGATGCACACAGGAGCCCACGGTGCTCACACCGACCCACAGGAGCTGTCCCCCCGGAGGACCAGGCAATGACTACAGATGCTTGTTCACTATGCAAAATGTATGGCAGGGCAGCTGCTGAACCAGCACTTTGAAAAGTTAATTAAATGCCAGGTTTCTTTTTAAGAGCTCCTCCATCACTTGCTGATCGCTGAGGCCATTCTACAGAGTGAAGTCTCACCTCTGGACAGCCAGGGTAAACCTCCTCCCTCACCTCCACCTACCAGCTGCCTCCCTCCTGTGAGTGAGGCACCCACCACATCAGTGGCCTGGCAGAGGGAAGTCACGGCCACCTCTGTGTGGTCCTTTCCAAACTGCCAAAAACACTCAGCCACAAAGCCACCGTATGCTTGAAGCATCGGCTCGTCAGGCAGAGGTGCTCAAGGGTGAGAGGTGGTCCTTCTGTGGAGCTTGGTCCCTGGGCCCGGCACTCTGCCATCCTTTTCCTGCTTTTCACCTCAGCTTCTATCTCCTTGGCCAGATGCTGTTACTCGCTCTTAATTTTGGGGAAAACTCACTCCTGGGACGCAGCTGGCTTCCCCACAAACCTGCCAGAGAAGGATGATGGTCAAGCACTTGGCGTTTACTGACTTGCTGGGTGCCAGGCACTGACGTTACGTTATTTATATGTCCTGTGGTTAGTACAGCTTGTGTCACATACAGAATAAGACACATGGCGTTGCTGTTATTTAATTTGCTCTGTTTTACAGGTGAGGAGACGGGGGCTCAGAAAAGTCAACTTGTGTAAGGTCACCTACCTAATAAGCTGCAGAATGCAAGCCCTGGCTATCTGACTTGAAAGCCCATGTTTAACCCCCATCTGACAGAGGTAGGCTGGCCGTTCCACACCAACCAAAATGCTCCTTCAATCTAATCAATATTGTCCATGATGGGGACACGTTTTCAACTTATGTAGGGCTACAGCTTCATCAGGCCTGATGATATGGTAGTTAATGCTGGTTTAATTATTCTGTGTGATTTATTATGTACATCTTATTTATAACATGACACCTTGCATTATGGCAAAAAAAGAGATCCTGTCTAGCTAAGTCCCCTTCCCCTCTGTGATCCTTCCCTTCTGCATTTCTTTTGCTTAAACACAGTCTCTTTCCTTGGTACTCAGAGACTACGCTGACATTCGTTTGGCTGGGCGAGGACAAGCTTGTCCAATGGTGCATCCCATGACTACAACCCCAGCCCTTTTTATTTTTTGAGGCAAGGTCTTGCTAAGTTGCTGAGGTTGGCCTTGAACTTGTGATCCTTCCGCCTCAGCCTTCCAAGCAGCTGGGATCACAGGTGTGCACCACTGTGCCTGGCTCCTGGTGGACTCCTGAATCCTCACCATTCCATTCTGGGGCTCAGTGGTAAAGATGTGAAAAAATCCTCCGCTTCTGTGGAGTCTGTCCTTGTCACCCCTTGCTGTGTGAGGGGCCTGTCCTGGTCATCCTGATCAAGAGTCCAAACACAAATGGCAATGTCTGTGAGACTTTGCAAGTAATCATGACCCCAATGGCAGGGACCCCGGTAGCTTCTGGGGGAGAGGCTCTGAAGCACCCCAGATCCCTCTGTCACAGAAGGCCTTGACTGCTACCACCTGGGTTATGTGCCAAAGGCTGAAAGGCAGCGCTAACGCAGACATCAACTCAGGTGAAATGTTCCTCTCGTGTCTAATGGAACACTGCAGAGATCTAAATGGAGATAAAGTACCATGGCTCAGAGGACAGCCGGGATGCTATCTTTATGCAGCATGACAATGTTCAGTGGTTAATTAGACACCGTTAACCTATTTTAGCAGGGGACATAACTGGGATAAATGGGGGGAAGTGTCCTTGAAGCCTTTTAATACCCATGGCACATACTGGACCCTAGACTCATCTTCTTCCTGCAAGACAGAACAGGCTTCAGATAGACCCGAGTGCTGGATTCCTGACTGGTCCAGGGAAATGCCCTCCCTGGCCCACTTCTCAGAGTTGCCATCTCTGACCCCAAGAGAAATGTGAAAGGTTTGGACAAATGGTGACAACTACAACCTGTTGTAGGCGAGAAACCTAAAGCCACCACAGGGTGCTCACGTGGCCCCAGTGTGAAAAGAAGATACTCTCCAGCCAGGGGCCAAATTCATAAAGAAAAGTTGGCAAGGGCAAGATTAGAAATAAAATCAACTACTAAACTGGCACCAAAGTTACTTTACATTTTAAAAACGTATCACTCCTCTGGAGAAAAGATAGATCAAGATATCATTTTCTTGCAAAGTTTCCTACCCTCATGATTATAAAATGTCCAATAAAAATCTCAAATTGCCCCTAAACCTTGTTGAGGTAAATTTTACCCAGGCCTAAGGCAGAGAACACAGCGTGTCCCAGATCACGTCACTTACCAAATCCAAAAACAAGGCTCTTAATAAACTGTGTGACCCACCAAATGAGCCTTCACAAGGAAAACAAGCAGAGGAGACACCTGCCGTTGTAATGGTGGCTATGCTGCCCCTTTACTATCAGACGGTAAACGGATGCTTGGGGACCCTCAGCCCTAGGGTGTCCCCACACATAGAGTACTGGTGAAAAGCCAGTGTTTCTCATGAACTGAAGTTTTCTTGGCCAACAGATTCCTCCTCATTCACATCTCTCCTGAAAGCTACCTTTTCCCCTCTGTTCCTAGTTCTTGCCATTTTCGTCTTTACTATCTAGTATGTATTAGGTATTATATTTTCTCCTTGCTTTTAAAGACAACAAGAATTCCCTAGCACCCAAATTTTGGTACTTCAGGGTTTTAGGACACAGTGGACCACATTTAGCTCCTGTTCGTATAATTCATCAATAAGGTATCTGGTAAAGAGATGAGAACCCACATCTGCATCCTGAATGTGGACCGCCAAGCCCTGTCCTCTTGAAAGGACAATGAATTGCAAGGCAATTCCTGGGTGAAGTCTGCCCCCTGCTGGGTAGATTAAAAATAACATCTTTGTTTTGATTCAGACTCCTAATATTTATCAGGGAAAAAAAAAAGACTGAAATATACAGAAAGTTTCAGCAGCTAAAACAGTAATGGACCATATAAAAAGTGCACATATTCCTGCTATCAGGAAAAAATAGCAGAGAGAGAGGTCTAGACCTTAGGTATCTCAAGTGAACATTCTTTTATTCAGAAAATATTTATTGGATTGCCAATTATGTCTTAGGCACAAATGAGAGGTGTGGGAATTGAGGATCTTTTGTTTAGAACTTTATAATCTGGTGGGAGAAAAAAAAACATTGTAGAAATAACACTAATACCTCCATAAACACACAAATTGCAGGGGCTAAAAGACAACTACCATCATCCAAACTGTGGCTGCTAGTGGTGGAAATGGAGACTTGGATTCAGTAAAAGGACCTGAAGAAAGCCCCATAGCCAGGTGCATGCAGAACTGGAACTAGATGTTAAGGTTCACAGCCAGGCATGGTGCATGCCTGTAATCCCAGTGGCTCTGGAGGCTGAGGCAGGAGGATCAAAGGTTTGAAGCCATCTCAGCAATTTAGCCAGGCCCTCAGCAACTTAGTGAAACACTGTCTCAAAATAAAAAATAAAAAGGGCTGGGGATGTAGCTTAGTGGTTAAGTGCCCCTGGGTTCAATCCCCAGTACAAATAAATAAATAAATAAATAATGATTCACATACATCCCTTGGTTTGTGCTGCGGTTCTACTATGCCCCTAACTTAGCAGGACAAGCGAGGCCAGTGTTAGCGAGATGTCACGGGTTCCAGAGGGAACTAGCCTCTCTAGTTGGGGGATCTGGGAGGCTTGTAAGACAGGCAAAAGAAAAGCTACAGAAAGGAAGGAAACTACCTGAACGAAGGTCAGAAGGCTGAAGGGGCCAGGTGTGCTCAGAAAGCACCAGGGGACCCTGGTGTGACCAAACAGGCAAGGTGGCGGCTGGGTAGGATGCTGACTCGCATGAGATGCTGCTGCTTACGGGTCTCAACTGTAAATACAGACTGATCAGGAATTGGGAGGGAGCTGTGCAGCCTGGAATTAATTTTCAATGGATTCTTTTTTTCCCATTCAAGTCATTGATGCCAATATACAAAAAGGGATTTCAATGAATAACATGCAACTAATACGTGACTCACTTTGTTGCTCTGCAATGTAAAAGCAGCCCAAGGGGTAAGTGTGAGAAGTTGTGTGTGTCCCCGCCGCCCCCCAACAGGGAGGAAAAGCAGCTGAGAGCTGCAAGAGGACAGAGTGTCCCAAACATCTGCTGTGCTCAAGTGCCACCTTCAGGGATTTTACTACGGTTATGGACTTTCCACACCTACTGCCTATTTTTGTTAGTCTTCACTTTCACTTTAACAAATATATTTAAAAGAAATTTTTGGGCTGGGATTGTGGCTCAGTGATAGAGCGCTTGCCTCACATGTGTGAGGCACTGCATTCGATCCTCGGCACCACATAAAAATAACTGAAATAAAGATATCGTGTCCATCTACAACTAAAAAAATATTTAAAAAATAAAAATTTTTTAAAAAAAGAAATTTTCTTGGGGGCAGGTAGACTAGAGATTTAACTCAGGGGTGTTCTACTGCTGAGCAACATCCCCAGCCCTTTTTAGTTATTTTGAGACAGGGTCTCACTAAGTTGCCCAGGCTAGCCTCGAACTTGTGATTACCTTGCCTCAGTCTCTTGAGTTGCTGGGATTACAGGCAAATGTCACACATGGCACCTGGCTTCGATTCATTTTTAATTGCTGGATGAAATGGGTCTTTTACTTGTGGAGAGAAGTTTTTGCTCAGTAATTGAGAAGCCTGTGAAGACTTCTTCCTACGCAGATTTCTTTCTACTCTTGTTTTCTTTGCTCCTCTTTTACAACCTGTGGTCCCCCCACCCCCAAAACCCACAAACACACAGAAATCACCCAAGAGATGAGATGTGCAAAGAGAAGGTCCTTGGGGTATTAGGGGACACATGCAAGGCCAGGGATCAGGCAGGGCCGTGTGGCGGCCTCACAGAAGGCTTATGGTCCCTGCTGGTGAATTCCTGGTAAATGGAATCAAGGACACACTGGCACTTCTAAACATGGCCTCTTGCAAAATGACCACTGTGACACCAGGAGACAATGGCGTAGCCACCAGTAACCAGCTCTGGTCAGGATAGCAAGAGTCAAAAAGTAAGCTCACTCATAAATACTCACTAGGTCAGAAAAAACTCAGATTCTGTGAGGGGCGTCCATTTCGTGTGCATATTTATAACTACATATGCCTGAGTTGCTGCTGCTTATATTAAAACTGCTTTCGGTTATTTCTTGATAAAGGACCAAAAAGAAAAGGAAAGAAGTAGGTGTGATGTTCACAGATGCATTTTATTTTTGAGAGCGCGAATCCATCAAAGGGAGAACAAGGAGATCATTCTGTTGGGAGAATTTTAACCAATGGTGGGCGCCTCTCGTCTTCCCTCCTGGTCTCCCGCTGCTCAAGCTGCGAGGCAGCCGCCCCCCTCAGCAGAGGCTGGCTGGCTCAGGGGACCCAACTTTTTACCTTGAAAGTTTTTTTTGTTCAATCAGATTGCTTCATATGATCAACATCTCATTTCTGTGAGGGTCCCAGAGGACCGCAGTAAAGACGCTTCTATTCTAACAGCCTCGCTCTTGCACAAACAGTACGGTGCACGGCCGCTCCATGAACTTGAGATGAATGGCCCAGCTCTTGAGGTCTGTGAAGGGGCATGGATGTGGGATGCGAGGCACACTCCACTATACTAATTAGTTGTGTGACCTTGGGCAGCAGGGCAAGGTGACATTTAAGGGCCTTTTCTAACTCTAAGATTCTATAATTCAGAGTCACTAAACCTCCCTAGGCCTCAAACCGAGAAGGCTGGACTCCAAGACTGCTCGGGTCTCTGCCCAGCTCTGTGAATGATCACCAACCCTGCCTCCCCGAATCCTTACCCCACCCTATCTGTTTCCTGTTCTGACAGCCCCTTAAAAGCCCCCTCCCCACTCTGGCTTATCCTGCCCTAAAATTTCAGTCAAGCCAGGATAATGTGCTTGTCTGAGATCCCCAAGTCAACACGGCAGTGGGGGAACAAAAATGAAAATAGGCAGGAGAGAGAACATGAGAGGAAGCCCTCTTTCCTTTTTCTTTTTTGGTATCAGAGATTGAAGCCAGGGGGGCTTAACCACTGAGCAACTTCTACAGCCCCCCTTTTATTTATTATATAATTTTGAGACAGGGTCTCTCTAAGTGACTTAGGGTTTTGCTAAGTTGCTGAGGGTGGCTTTGAACTTGAGACCCTCCTGCCTCAGCCTCAGTTGGGATTATAGGTGTGCACCACCATGCCCAGCTCCTCTTTCCTTTTTGAATAGCTTTTAGGGACAAAAAAGTTAACTTGAACTGTCTTCCTGCTTAAGAACTTCAGGCCTTTCCTCCCTGGCTCATCCTCTTCTTTCTTAACTGTGGTCGAAACTTGCTACAACTTCTAGGCATGTTGGTGCACACCTGTAAGCCCAGAAGCTCTGGAGGCTGAGACAGGAGGATTGCAAGTTAAAAGCCAGCCTTAGCAATGGCGAGGTGCTAAGCAACTCAGTGAGACCCTGCCTCTATATAAAACACAAAATAGGGCTGGGATGTGGCTCAGTGGTTGAGTGTCCTTGAGTTCAGTCCCTAGTAACCCCACTCCCCACCCCCCTGCCCCCCGCCCGCAAAAAACAAAACAAACCAAAAAAAACTTGCTACAACTTTCCCAACTGCATGGAGAAATCCTGCCTCCCTGACACCCCTCCCAAACTGCTCACTTGCTCCTGACATTCCCACTGCTTCTTCCTCCTTAATATGACTCCAGTTTTCTTTCCCACCAAGCAGCTGAGAAGAGGACAACTGCTAAACCCTCCAATCCTCCAGACACAGGCAGCTCAAAACCAAGCCGCCTGTCCTCCGGGTTGGAGGGACTCAAAGAGCCCAGAGGTCAGGCCAGCCAAGGCGTGCATGCGCAGCTCTGCTCTAACCAGCCTGACACCAGTGGTTCTGGGGTGATGGGGTGCTGTGGTTTGATGGCCAAGTCTCCTCGAGGATTAATGATGAGACTTAATCTCCAATGCAACACTGGTAAGAGGCATGGCCTTCAGGGGATAATCAGGCCATGAGGGCAGAGGGCTCAGGGCCTCACAAAACCGCTGGAGGGAACTCATTGAGGCCCTTTTGCCCTGTGAGAACACAGCAACAAGGCACCATCTGAGAAGCAGAGAACAGTTCTCACCAGACCACAAATCTGCTGGTGCCTCACTTTGCCCTTCCCAGCTTCCAGAACTGTGAGAAGTTAATTTCTATTCCTTATCAATTACCCAATCTGTTGTACTGTGTTATAGCAACAGGAACACCCCGACACAGAGGGTCTGGGGTCAACTCAGTTCCACCATTCCCTAGCAGTGTGCTCTGGGCAGGTCACTTAAGCTCTGCAACTCTAGTGAGAAGACCACATTGAACTTCACAAGTTTTATTTTAAGAATCAATTAAATTAATTCAGGCAAAGCACTAAAGAGAGCGCAGTTGGTGTCACTTGATAGTGGAGAAATGTTCTGAGACAGGCGTCCTTAGGCAGCTTCGTCACTGGGGAACACTACAGTGTGCTAACACCAACTGAGTCGGCTCTGATGTTACTGGGTGATATAATCTTCTAGGACCACTGTCGTATACAAGGTCTGTTGCTGACCCAAATGTCATTGGTAGTGTGGTGTGTCACTGTACCTGGGACACAAGAGTGCTCTGCAAACCAGAGCTGCCGCTGCCGTTACTGCCATCAGATCGTTAGCCTGTACTCCTCGTGCTCCAGCTTCCATCTTTCTCTGTGATCACGACTAAGACCAGCCCCAGGTGGCCGCTGGTGAGGTGTGTTGGCGGAGCTCCTCCGTACCTTTTGCTTCCAGGGACCACCATTTCCCTGGCTCCCACCTGCTCCGGCTACCCCTTGCTGAACCTGCCTGGGTGCCATCAGTCGCACACTACCCCTTGCTGAACCTGCCCTCGCCACCTGACCTGCTGGCTCCTGCCTTCAGGCTTTCGTGGGCCCCTGAGACCTTCTGCCAACTCCCAAACCTTGCCACCAGCAGCCACTGCTTTCAACAGAAAATTCAACTTAACCCCCAGGTTGGTGGCGTGACCCCTCTCATTTTTCCATCTCCTGCTTTACTTTTTCTGCCTCGTGGGTCCTTTCCCTCACTTTAGCTACTTCTGTTTGATCCCTGTTTTAAAGGCAGCTTTTCTAGTATTCAAATTCTTTCTGAAGGATTCTCCACTTCTAGAAAGCTTCCAGAACTCAGCGAAATCGCTCCTGTGCTTGTCAGCACAATGAACCCTCAATGTATAGGACAGTAGTTACTATAGGACAGCATCGTCCAGGGACTTCTGAATCTTAGCTTGATGGGTCAGATGACAGAAAACCGTTTGCTACCTAGCTAAAAGTCATTTCCTTGCCCTCTTAATTCAAACCCCAGTTTTGCTTGGGGTGACAATGAACCCAACTAAAAATACTCCATTCCCTTGCCTCTTGCATTGTTGGGGGCATAGGCTATATTTCTGACCAATGAGAAAGACGCAGCCGCTCCCCCCACCCCCCACCTGTCTCTCTCGCTGCCAAAAGCCAAATGCTTCTTAAGGAAGAGGCCTTCACTTTCACCCTCCACATCATTCTCCCTTTCTCCTCCCTAGAAAACTGAGTAAGTCCTGGAGGGGCGGCAGCCACGATGCAATCAGGGAGTGTATGCACGACAAAAGCCACACACCAAGGACAGGGCGGCCAAAAGATGAAAGACCTGGGTCCTTGCGGCCTGGCGGCTGCCACTCCACCCCAGGTGGCTGAGCCCTGGTCCTCTCTTGCTGAGGCAGATGCCTTCTGTGTAAGCCTCTGCTGATGGGGTTTGTGGCTTTCAGGTGACAATCCCTGAAATGGATTATGGAAAATAATCATGCAGTAGCAAATGGGAATCCCTTTTGTCAAGCAGGAACAGATGGCTGGAGAACACCAATCCCACGCAAGCATCGCTGGCTAACCTTAACACAGGTGTCCCACAGAGAAGGCGGCAGTTTGAAATGGACACAGGGGAGTGCAATTCTCAGGACAGGAACACGTGTGAGAGAAGAAGGCCTCACACTCAGGAGCAAAAAGATGAGCAGGCCCCTCCACAACCCTGCAGGCTAAATAAAAGAGGACTGCTGCTCTACAGAATAGCAGGGAGAGCCCTTAAGAGTGTGCCACTGTGACTTCTAATAAGAAATAGGTGTATCTGGTTTCCTGGCGGAGGGCTCCCCAAACCCTTGGATTTCTGAAGTGAAGGCAGCCTCAGGATGGAGGGCTGGTTGCCAAAGGAACCAACTATGTGATTAAAGGGCTGGAATTTTCTTTCAGTCCCAGTTCCTCGACCTCCCTATCCCTGACACCCAGACCTCTAGGGAAAGGTTGAGGGTTAAGCTGATCACCAAAGGCCAATGACTTAATCAATCATTCCTATGTAATAAAGCCTCCATAAACAGAAGAAGAGGGCTCATTTTCTCATTTGACAAGGAGGATTCTACTTTGAGAGAAATGGATTTCCTTTTACATCTACAAATATCCTAAGGTGGAGCCATGTCAAAAGGCACTCACAAGAGGAGTGACAACACGGCCCTTGCATCACTGACCACACACCTGTTAACACTTCAGTGGCTCTTGTCCCATGAAAAATGAGTGGCCTGCAGCTCAAGGCCCTGCCCGCAGGCCCTTCTCCACCCTGCCCCTTGGCCCCTCTACTTCCTTGCACAAACCCTGGTGTTTTCCTCCTAACACAACCCTAACACTCGAAGGGTTGATGTGGTCTATCTGCACCTCCCCTCACCTGCCTGGCCGTGCCTGGAAGGCCTGTTCCCACCTCACAGTGGCTGTTTCACTTCAAGGCTGTCACTCACAGACTAAATGACCTGTTCCCAGGCGCCATCTGGAAAGTGTGCGTTAGGTGCTCACACACACTTTCTGAGTTGAGCAGGGGCTGCGAGACCACTTGGTTTTAGTACTGAGGAGACAGAGCTCAAGGGTACTGAGCTGGCTGCTCAGGGCCACCGCGTGCCTCTGCCATTTCGTACAGCTCCTACCCAGGGCTCTGCACTGTGCCCACTGCCTTTCTTTGTCCCCTTTTTAAAGTGTCCTTCTCTGCTGAAAAGAAGACTCAAAGCTTGATCTTGATCTTTCTACTCCCTGAGGTGTGGATAACGTGGGACTCACTTCCTGGAATCATAAGAGCCTACAGGTCAAAAGGGAACTTCGAGATCACCAAGTTCAAACTCCACAGGGAACTCTGGGCAGAGTACGCATGCTATGCTCCAAGGTCATGCAGAGAGGCAGAGGGGACCAGCACACAGGCAGATGTTCAGCTCCTACTATAGGTTTGGGGAAAGGGTGACCCTGGCAAAGGAGGGTGGCTCAGGAATGAGCTCAGAAAATAGCCTCACAGGACCCAAAACCAGAGGCAGGGGCTGCCAAGGCCCCAGGAACTAGTACCTGCCTCCCAAGCCGACTGCCTGGGAATGGATCCAGTTCTTGGAGGGCACTGCAGGGTTAGAAGGGACAATCATTTCCAATGCCTAATTGAACTTAATGACTAGCCTAATTAAGCCTTTTAATGGCAGGGCTGGCATGGCCTTGGCTCGTGCCCCTAAGAGCAGGCTGCACCCTTTGCGTTCGCCTTCCTCTGGAGGCCCGGCAGCTGGCTGGAGTGCGGCTCTGTGGACAGGTAGGCCAAGGGAGGTCAGGCAGGGTTGCGCCTGCCATCACTCTCCTGGGCTGAGCTGTGTGAACACGTCCCGTGGAAAATGAGGCGCCATCATGGTCAGGGACGCTCAGACACTAAGGGGCAAAAACTAGAGGGTGGTGGAGCACCGAGGAGCATCAGATTCACCTGGTTCCAGTGCTGGCTGGTGACTTACCAGCCATGTGACTGTGAGCAAGTCATTTCACCTTTCTGAACATCAGTTTCCTCATCTGAGAGATGAAATAATAACAGCACCTACCCCATGAAGGCTGTTTTGAGGATTAAATGACTGTGTTTAGCACAGAGCCCAGCACAGGAGTCAAAATAGAGGAGGTGTCTGTGAACTTGTGCTACTAGTGTGTATGGTGTGTGCATATGTGTATGTTCTCGTCTGTGCGACAAGAGGGCTGGCAAGATGAGGGCTGTCCAGCTGCAGGTTTGGCAGTGCAGGCCCAGAAGACAGAATCTACTTCTGAGGATGCAACTGTCAATTCCCTAAAAAACAGAAAACATAAAAAAGTAAACAGATCATAGGGTGGATGGGGGCAGGAAAAAAAAGAACCTACATGTCCACCAACAGGGGAGTAGTGTCTCCTACTATTATAGGAGGGATTATTATACAGCAGTTAGGAAAAGGAAGTATATTCACATGTACTGAAAGCTCTTCAGGATATACTTACCGTTAAGTGAAAAAAAAATTAAATGCAAGGTGCAGGACACCCAATATGATCTTGCTTCTATTTAAAAAATACCTATTTTTGTAAGTATGATTCACAGGAGTTGGGGCCTGATAAACTGATTACAAGTGGAAAATGCATTTAATAAACCTCACCTATTGAACACCATAGCTTAGTGACACAGGCTGCAGAGAGTACCGGCTGTGTGTCCTGTACTCTATGGGGTGCAGGTGATCGCTGCCGCAGCCCAGCATCACAAGACAGAATTGTACCCAAATCCCTAGCCAGGCAAAGATCCAAATTCAAAATTCAAAGTACTATTTCTACTGAATACATATTGCTTTCACATCATTGTAAAGTTTAAAATCCTAAGTCAAACCATTGCAGGTGGGAGAAAAATCTGTGCATCTGTTGAAGTGTGTAAAAGATACCAACAAGGAGGGAAAAGAGGGGCTGGGGTTGTGGCTCGTGGTAGAGCGCTTGCCTCGCATGCATGAGGCACTGGGTTTGATCCTTAGCACCACATAAAAAAGTAAATAAAATAAAGATATTGTGTCCACCTACAACTAAAAAAAAATAAAAAATTTTAAAAAAAGGGGGGGAAAGACGTACTGGGGAACAAAACTGACCAAATTATAGTGTTATAGTGTGTGCATGTATGAACTGTAACCAAGAATCTCATTATTATGCAAAATTATAATGCACCACTAATTTTTAAAAAAGATACCAACAAATGGTTCCAGTAGTTACTTTTAGAGAGATGGCTAAGAGTAGAGATGGTAGTTACAGGTAAATTTAGTTTTATCTGTCTTGTCTGAATTTTTACATCATGAAAATTGTCAGTTGGCTTGAACAACTAAAAGAGACTTTATTTAAAAATGTATCAATGATGGGGCTGGGGTTGTGGCTCAGTGGTAGAATGCTTGCCTCGCATGCAGGAGGCACTGGGTTCAATCCTCAGCATCACGTAAAAATAAATAAATAAAATAAAGATATTGTATTCATCTACAACTAAAAAATTTTAAAAAAAAAGTATCAATGAGACTACTTCTAAGGAGTCCCCCCCAGCAATGAAGGGTTCACACAGACCCCAACCAGCACTTACAGCAACACTAGAATTTGACAGGAGACAGGAAACGGGCTCTACCTTCCAGTCTAGAAGAGCTCTGCACTATGCAGCAGTCCAGAGAAACAAATGGAATATTCCACCTCTGCTTTTTGGCTATTATTTAGAGATAGTTCTGCAGGCTGTTTATTCCTTTCCTGATGCAAGAGACTCTTCAAGCTCTATAATCCTACCCGTGGCTCCAAGAAATGACCAGCTCCAGTCACCAGGGGGCTTTCATTTCTGCAAAACCAGAGACTGACAGAGGGCAAAGTCAAACCCTTCCTGGGTCATGCTAAGAACCACTCTAGAATCACGTGGTTTTCAATTGCAGTGAAAGTCAAGGGTATCTTACTGAAGAAAAGTGAAGGGCAGAGGGGAAGCTGAAAGCAGGGTCTGGGGAGGCAGGATGAGGGCCTGTGGCAGTCGGTGTGCTAGGGGCCTCCCCTCAGGCAACTGAGAAGCAATTCTCTGACTGGGCCCCTGTGGGCCCTCAGCTGTCCTGTCCCTGGTGCACACGCACAGGCAGACGGGCGTCTCAAGTGCCAATGTTCTCTCCTCACTGTGAGGAGAGGGGTGACCAAGGCCACTGGTCAGATAGACTGCTCCACTTTGTAGAGCGGCAAGTAAAGTGTCCAAATGCTACTGGAAGCGGGGAAGCACTCAACAGAGTGCAATTATTTCATGCCTAGTCATCTGCATAAACAAACTGGTTTTGTGACACTATACAAGCCATCCGAGGCCCTAAACTGCAAAGAATACAGCCTAGAACACCTGTTCGTTCAGCACCAAATATCCCCATGTCAATCCAAGAGGAGTGGCATGAAAGTACCTCCCAAATCACACCAAGAAGAAGGGGGATGCACACTCCCTACCTCTTCCCTAGCCTATGGGATCTCTAAGTACCACATTTAAAGTCTTTATGAAACCTTCTGAGGGTCCTGTTATGGCTATTCCATGAGTAAGCACTGGAAGTCTGCTTTTTCAGTCTGGGAAACATCACCCCTACCGTCTGCTCATGGTCATCTTCATGGAGATACAAAATTGCGGAATACTATGCAGCACTTAAAAGCAGGCAATTCTACCCTGTACAAAGATTCTGACAGCTCACTGAAAAATATTGTTCTGAGATAAAAGAAAAATGCAGAATAGATACATTGCCATTTGTGTGCACGCTGGGAGACAAGAATTTATTAACCTGTATATTTTGCAAATGCACAGAGTGGAGAGAAACACACACACAAAACAGTTTAGCAGTAGTTGCCTCCAAGAAGGAAAGCGGGGAAGAGACTTACTTTCCACATCCTGCCCTTTTGTATCGGTTGAATTCTATACTTCACATATTTCTTATTTGTCTAAAAATTGAAATTCACCAAGACAAGATGACATGAAGTCATGCAACGACTAAAACATAAAAATCTGTACTACCTCTACCTCCTACTCACTCTCTCTCACAGGCCTCCTGGAATGATCACCTTTCTCAACCCAGTTACATTTCAGCTTCAAACTCAGACTTTCCTCCACAAAAAGGCAGATATGGTCACAGAAAGCCAGACCTGGGTGCCCAAGCTGGCCAAGGGACAGTGCTCTGCTAACTTAACCTCACAATGAAGACATGCTCGCCTTTTCCTCCACCCAGAAACAGTGACTTTTTTTGGTAAGTAGGACACACAGTTGTGCGGGCTTTGGGGACTAAGGGGAGGACAGCTCAGCCAAGAACTTCGCTGACACCCTGCCCCACCACTGTCCCTCTTTCTCCCCTGCCAGCTACCAAAACAGATCTACAACCACACAAGTGCTTGAAGATGGGAAGTCCTGAGGACAGAATGTGTCTGCTGGCCCGCTTGTCCCTACGTGGCTGCAGTGGGATACTCACTCACTAGTCACCACGGTGTACAGTCTGGGTGTTATAACTCTCACCATCAAATCCCGAGTGCATATGACTTCCAGCAAGAAACAATTTGATTCAATTCTAGTTTTTAAAAATTATTGCTAGGCATAGTGGAGGCTGAGGTAGGAGGATCACGAGTTTGAGGCCAGCCTAAGTATATTAGTGAGACCCTGTCTCAAAATAAAAAACAAAAAGGGCTAGGGATGTGGTTCAGGGATAAAGCCCCTCTTGGTGTAATTCACGGTACCAAAAAAGAAAAGAAAAAAAATCACTATGGGTTTTCTAGGTTCATTAACATAAAAATATATCTAGCTCTTCCTCTACCATCTTTTTGTCCAGGCTTTGTACATAAATTGAGAGCAAAGCAAAAATTACTCTGAGGCACCTACATAGAATAGATAAATGTAAGGTGACATTAAAAAGAAAGAATGCAGCCGGGCGCAGTGGAGCACACCTGTAATCCCAGAACTTTGGGAGGCTGAGACAGGAGAATTGCGAGTTCAAAGCCAGCCTCAGCAACGGCGAGGCACTAAGCAACTCAGTGAGACCCTGTCTCTACATAAAACCCAAAATAGGGCTGGGGATGTGGCTCAGTGGTCAAGTACTCCTGAGTTCAATCCCTGGTACCAAAAAAAGAAAGAAAGGATGCTATTTGGACCCAAAGCCATCCTTTTTAAACCTACAGCATCTTGAAAGATACCTGGAGGAAAAGCACATACACAAACCAGCAGAGAGTTTACCCAAGTATCTCCAAAAACCACAGAAGCAGGGACCCAGCCCCTAAGCGTTGGGAATGGATGCGCGATTAGCAACCGAGGGTCTTCCCTTCTCAACCACCTCATGTGCACCTTCCCCATCTGATTTCACCTGACCTCTGACACTCAGCTCTGCCACATGACTGACCTTACTGAGAACCAAATAACTGTTCACTGGTGTCACCGGGGACCCCTGGTCATGCCACACCAATTCTGGGTTCTTTTTGGCCAAGAGTAACATGTGGCAAATAGATTCTCAATACTTCTAATCTTGTTTGGTTTTTCTTGAAAACCAAATAAGCAACATTGTGCTTATCAATGAAAATGTGAAGATCAAATATTATGTTATTTTACTTCACAGGGTCCCTTCCTAATGACTGGAGATCTTAAGAAACATCCAAAATGCACTCACTGATCAAATACACACTGTGCACCTATGCGTGCCAAGCAACAAGATAAGACACATAGCCCTTGCATAGTAACTGTTAACTAGTTACTAGTACTTCAAAGGCAAAAGCAGCGACAGCTCCGAAGCAGTCAGCAAAAATAAAGACAAAAGCAAAACTAGAGACTGAGGAGGAGCCCCAAGTACACAAAGGTTTACAGTGGGTCACTCAAGGTGCAGGATGTGTGGGTGCTTGTACTGTTCTTGCAATTTTTTTTTAATGAGTTTAAAGTTTTTCAACATAAAAAGATTTGGGGATATGGGAGGGGGAGGCAGAATCGCAAGTAAAAGTGTACTTCACACAACCAAATAGCTGATGAGAGGAAGTTCTTTACAGAAAATTCTCCATTAATAAGTGAAGGTTGGAAAATCACCATTTGACAACCTTTAATGAGATCCTTTCTCTAGGCATCTATCATCCATGGACACGACAATCACAAGGGGGGAGTTAGACAGGGGCAGTAAAGTAGAGGATCACAAACCCCTGACCCACAGGTCAATCACAGACTCACTTAAGTAGAACAACCCGACACCTGTGCCTTGTGAGTGCTGCAGTGGGACCCACCTGGCACCACCTGCATGGTACTTCTGCCACAAAAACAAGCCTCAGCTGAACTTCCAGTGTGATCTAGATCTAACCATCCATTTAAGAGGGAACGTGGGAGACAGACAAACAAGTTAAACTATCACAACCAGAAGAAATGGGATGAACCCAGAATGTGGGACACTCTACAGGACGAGTTTCTTACAAAAAAAAAAAAAAAAAATCAATGGCACGGAGACAAAGGTAGCGGTGAGTGCTGGAGGATAAACGAGAGGCGCGTGACGGCAGATCACAACCAAAGCCAACATGCGGACCTTGATTTGTCCTTTTTACAATCCAACACTACAAAGACATCTTTGAGACAATGAAAGTAACTGAATATGACCTGGGTATGAGATGACATTAAGGAATTATTATTAGTCTTGATAGTTATGATAATGGCACAGTGGTTAATAAACAAAAACAGTCCTTATCAATTAAAAGAAATTACCTCCAGCGTTAAGGGAAGGAGGGAGGAGACCAATGACATCCTTAACCACTGTCAGGCTCCTCCACTCACCACTGGCCTCACAGAGGATGATGGATCTTTCATGTCCACCCGTACGTCTTCTTACAACTAAATAACTATGCAACCTTACATATGTTTGGCCCTATTATTCCCCATCTTTCAAGTCAAGGAGCCCTTACAAATAACCTTCAAATGGCGAACTGGGGTGACGGGCGAGACTGCTCACGGGCAGAACTAAGCAGCCCAGGGGGGCCTGGCAACATGAGGCCTGACCAAGTGGGCCAAGGGCAGGCGGTGCCGCATCCCAGCACACCTGCACTCCCGTGAAGGGTGTGGCGCATCCAATGGGAAGCTCCAGTGACCTCCCCTCTGTGTCGCCTTCCCAGGAGACGGGCCTCTGCGAGGATGCACAGCCTGCAACGAGCTGGCGTGAGAGGGCACAGCATGTGCTCGCCACTGTGCTTTCGGACCTGGGAGGCTCCTGCTCACTGAGGTTTTGCCTTTCACACTTTTGTAGCCTAATAAGAATTAACTACTCGCTGCTAACGAGAAGGTAAAGACTCTGACATGGCAATGACATAGACGGAGAGGACAGAAGCCCTTTAGTATTCTTGGAACATCTATGCCATTAAAAAGAGAGAGAGAGAGAAAGAGAGGAGGAGGAGGAGGGAAGGGGGGTAACCTCGGGACCAGCACACAGCCGTTCTCCCGCCATCTTGATGTCCTTGACACGTGCAGATGGTGTGGAAGTGGCTGGCACCAGAACAGCCCATGAGGAGGAATGAGCGGCCAATGGAGATTTATGTGAGGAGAGTGAGATGGACAAGGTAAAATTGTCAGGAGGAGTTGTTAGAAAGTAAAATATATTGTGACAATTCCACTCCTGCCGTTCATCAATAAACTGACAGATCATTTAGTGTCAATTAGGAGTGATAGATGGACAAGTCCCCATGATCCTGGGCCAAAATTAATGGCTGGGAGGGAGAGGGTGATTGAAAATGACGGCTGACATTGAGAGCAAAGTCCTCAAAGTCCCCAAGGGGCCATTACTTGCCTCATTCCCTTGCAGATCAATGCAGGGACAAACCCAAAAACAGACACTTTGAGACAAAACTTAATCAGACTACCTTTCCCTCCTCTCTGTACCACGTCTGGTTCCCTCTCCTTCAGCTCTAGTCCCCATGGCCAAGTCAGTGACCCATCAACTCTAAGTGTCCCAAATCAGACAACTTCAGTGCCAAGGACAGCTGGCCCCAAGACAGAATCTTTGGCACAGCTACTACCTCTGGTGCCAGAAGAAAGGACAGTTGGTGATCCTAGGTCCCAACTAATTCCTGAATCCGGCCCTTCCTTCTTTGTGTCTCAGGGTGAACAGAAGAGTTCTGGCACCCATCATCTCCCACCAGTGAGACGGCTGACAAATGCCCAGTGCTCTGAGAGAGCATTACACAAATGAGCAAAGGCCTCCCGGAAACTCGGATTTCTAGATTATGAGCTTCCCAACCAGGCCCATGACCAGTCTGCCTGATGCCTACTGTGATGACACAGCTGGAGACTCTGTAAGCTTCACTTTCCTTGTAAGAAACACCTTACAGAGCTGAATGGGGCCAACCTGCACTTTTGTAGAATGAATGTTGTGTCTGGTCCTCCCTAAATTCTTATGTTGAAATCCTAACCCCCAATGTGATGGTGTTTGGAGATGGGACTTTTGAGAAGGGATTAGGTTTAGATGAGATCATAAGGGTACAGTGCCCATGATGGACAAGAGGAAGAGACACCAGATCTCTCTTCCCATGTACAAGTACCGAGGAAAGACCATGTAAGGACAGAACCAGGGAGAGGTGTGTCACCAAGATCACCACTGTGCTGGCACCCCGATCTCAGACTTCCAGCCTTCAGAACAGTGAAAGGTAAATGTTTGCTTTCTGAGCTTCCAGTATATGGTAATTTGTTATAGCAGCTAAGACAGGTGCTCAGCACCGAGTATTATCATCCTCCAAAAAGGTTTAAGGTGGGTATACTATTTTCCAGCGTGCACTTTCTGCAACTGACAATAAGGTTACCATCCTCCAAAACCAAATCTTAAACCAGAAAGCTCTCCTGTCCTCTCTGCTCATCAGAATCCATGCAGCTTCACCCTCTCTTGTCTTCAAGGTCCTCCTTGGCCTTAGTGATTCCCGTCTCTTCGGAAGTCACCGTGCTAACGTCACCCATTCCATCTGTTCTCACTTACGAGATGTTCCTTTTGCTGTTCCTGGGTTTTCTGAATGAAAATGCCTGATGTCCTTAATTAGAACGGAACTTTTGTGGGACAGGAGCACGTCTTTCATTCAGGTACTCCCAGAGCACACGGCACACAGGTGCTCAGGTTCCCAGTCTTAATAAGGACAGTCTCAGTGTAGCTCACTCACCCTGGGTCAGGACCATTCAACCTTTATGGTCTCAGTAACTAGGCAGATGGAGTCACTGTTTACTCACTGGGAGACTTTGGAGGCATAGGTCAGGGGTGGGGGGAACAACAAGTGGAAATTAAGAGGACCAACCTGGATACATTATGCTTAAATTCAAGTGGAAACATCACAAGTTTATTCCTCAGTGAAAACACTGAAGTTTTTTCCTAGATCAAATCAGTTTCCTCTTGGAGTAAAATGTTTTTCTTCTCATGTGCCATTTCCAAGGTGTTCCCCTGCCTGGCCTCTTGGTCTGTGATCTGTTTTGATGAAATAAATTTTGGAGTCATTAGTGTGAAGTTGACAGTTAAACCTGAGGCTGGCTGAGATCACGCAGAGTGAGGCCGGGAGAGAAAGGAGGTCTGAGGACCTGCCCAGAACAGAAAGGCTGAGACAAAACACGTGCAGACCACCTTCTTTCTCTCTCCCAGCTCTGGTTCTCTCTCCTTCAGCTCTATTCCCCAGGGACTCCAACACTAGAGGGGTCAGAACAGGCCACAGACCCAGGGGCCAAACAAGGGAACACCTTGGGAGGGAGCACATGCAAGGAAAAGCATCTTACTCCAAGAGGAAACTGATTTGATCCAAAAAAATCTTTAATGTTTTCACTGAGGAATAAAAACTTGTGACAATCTTTTGTTCTCTTAGACACAGAATTTGTCTTATTTCATATTTCAAAGTGAATTCTAGATATTCCAAGCACTAAAATCTCCTAATAACTTAGAAAGATGCAGCTTCTAAGATTCTCACTAGTATGAGAACTGCATTTGAAAGTTCTATTTTTGCTTAATGCTAAAAATCAGTGTTATATTATATAAAGAAAATAGTGTGGGACCCAATATATTATATGAATAGACAGAAAGACCACTGGAACAGAATAACAAGCCCCAAAGTAGACTCAGCTACATACAGTGATTTAGACTATGATGGAGGTGGCTTCTCAGGTCACTAAGGGAAAGATAGATTATTAAAAAAAAAAAAAATTAATGGTGCCAGGACACAGTCATTTAGGAAAAGGTAAAACTGGATCCACACCTCATACCATATACCAGAATAAATTCCACATGGATTAGAGATGTGAATTTTTGTGAAGTAATTTTTCAAATAACTTCTGAAAGCAGCACCTAAATCTCTAGTGTGATATATTCTAAGGACAAGAAGAACTGCAAAGAAATCTTGAGCTTTACTTAGAGGTTTTCATTGGTAATTTATTAGTGCTATGATTACAAAACTACTTCAAGTATGTGAAAGGACAGAGCCTATTTTCAAAAATGTGTTTCCCAGTCCTTTCACTGAAGGAGCCTAGAGGCAATGCTGTCCCAAGAGCCATGCACAGTATGTGCCCAGGTCTTCAATTCTAAAACCGTTCTCCACCAAAAGGGGTCAGTGTTCCTTGGAGCAGTGGCTAACTCAAAGACTAGACAAGGAAAATACAAAGTAATTTTGGAATATGACTACTGTGGCAGAAAGCAAGCAAGTGCTCAAACACTGATAAGAAATAGTAAAGGTATAAGAGTCGCCGTGAAGGAGTTCCCTGGCTAACTTGGGACAATGTGAGCATTTATCATTATTATTATGGGAAAAAATGATGGAAATAAATTATAACACAATGAATAACAATAAAATCCATGGGTCTATGATTTTTTTTTTAAAAAAGTAATACGGAGAGAAAAATGAAAGCTCTTGTTTATAAAAAAATAGGTAACTAATACAGAATAAATGATGGAATTAGAAAATTAACATTTTGCAATCCTTAACTGATTTGCATGAATGGATTCTAAATCCACTGGGTGAAAGATTGTGGAGAATAGAATTCAGAGCAGCACCCCAAAGTGATTACTAATTATTATAAAGGAAAAAAAATAAACTTCACACTGGAGAGTTCTCAAGGTCACCACCTAAGCCAAGTTATCAAACTAAGCAACACCAATAAAGAACCAAAATGACATCCTGTGCCTCTTGGTTTGACATGCCAAGAAGTACGCATATCACTCATTCTTGCCAAAATCCTTCAACTTGAATCTAATGATGAACAATCTAGAGAAATTCAGAGTGTGAGACGTGCTACAAGACAGCTGGCCTGCATTCCTCAAGATAGCAATGTTGTGCTGAGGCTGGGGTGGCGCTGAGATCAAGAGAGATGAGAGACAAGCACCAAACACGATGCATGAACTCTGACTGGGTCCTGGGCCCACAAAAGATACTTTGGGGGAAAATAGGAAATTTAAATAAAAACTCTTTATTAAATATTATTAAATAACCATGCAATGACCTAGATGAGACCATCATACTGTGATTATCTGGAGAATGTTCTAATCTTAAGGGACACATGAGGAAATATTTGGGGGTAAAATGTCACGACATCTACAACTTTCAAATGGTTTAGGTGGGAAAAAGTAGAGGAGAGGTGCTGGAGGAAGTAAGAGGAAAGGGTAGAAAGAACAGGAAAAAAATTTTAATAGTGCTGTTTTCAAAGCAACAATTGCTCAAAGAAATTTTACATAGGAGTAATGCCTATTCTTTGAGAAAAATAAACGTTATTCCTGTGTATATCATAAGTGAACTTGATGTGGTAAAGATCCAAATGATGTGGTAAAAATATTTTTTTGGTTTACCTTTCGTATAAGACTCAGTGCAAGGGATTAAGGACCAACATGATTTGTAATCCTGCCTTTAGAACTGGACTCTGAACCAACAGACACTCAGCACTGGTTCTCTCCATAGGTAGCCATGACTGTACTCATTTCATCTGCAAAATAGGACTAAAGGCAAGGACCAGAAAAAGTCTCAGTCTTCATATAGCATTCTTTGTGTCCAACTGGCCTAGATTAACTAGATTCAAGCAATGAATTAAACCACAAGGAATCACAAAGACTCCCTACAGTGGAAACCTGTTCAGTCTGGAAGCTACCTGCTCTAAAATCCCTGAAAGCCACAGAGGCAAACAGAAGTGGCTGAGGTGGCAGCCAGCACGTCATATTCTAGAGGCCACTCTCTAGAACCATGCTATATAACACTTCCATGTTTTACAGCTGCAGAGCTGAGAGGCCTGCATTATTACCTTCCTATGCGTCACTGTTAATCACAGGGACCAGCATCACACTTAGTGCATTTCCTCTGTCATATGTTCAAGCCTCAGAATAACTCTTCCCAAAATGTATTAGTATTGCAACTTTATATGGTTAAGTAATTTCCCCAAGTTTACACAGCTAGCTAAGTGTTGAAACCTGAATTCTAACCCAGATGAGTTGGAATCAGATGTCCATAGTTTTACATGTGTTGTGATGCTACTTCCCATGGGCAAAACAGGAGAGATGACTTCACTGCCACATCTTAATCAGCATGCAAATCCTCCCTTTTGAGGGTGGGAGGAATGCAGGAAGGGCATGTGGCAGCAAGTCTGAGGACTGCTCTCTCCTCACTCAAAGATTCTAAAAGTATTTCAGAGACATGGATGTTCACTCTGGATGGCTCAAGAGGGCCGGTCTCCACTTTAGGTCATAAGCATTCCTAGATGCTTGTAGCAGCTCTAGAAGATCTCGTTCATAGTTATGTCCAATTCTTAACACCAAAAGCTAAGGCTCTGGCAAAGTGATACTCCTATTCTTTAGGCTCTTAATGGAACTTGCAATTAAGGAAGATTCCTGATACTCAAAATAATATTTTCTTTTCTTTTTTTAAAATTTTTTGTTTGTTTTAGTTGTTGATAGGCTTTTATTTTTATTTATTTATATGTGGTGCTGCTAAGGATTGAACTCAGTGCCTCACACATGCTAGGCAAGCACTGTACCACTGAGCCACAACCCCAGCCCAATCATTGCTTTTCTTGATCTGGAAATGCTTCTCCCAAACAGACCCTTCATATAGAAGGTCCTGCAACTCACTGTAGGGATGAGGAAATTGAGGCCAGATAGGTTAAATCGCTTGTTCAAGGTCTCTGAGATAACAAATGGCACAGACAGGATTTAAAACCATAGTCTGGTTCCAAAACCTGCAGCTCTCAACCACCACACTTTGCCATCTCTTAACACAGAACAAGGGATTAGCCTCTGCTATCAGCTGAGGAAGGGGCAAGAGGGCTAAGCCAGATTCCCACTGCATCCATAATTTCTTCCAATCCTTATCCTGTAGGGAGCACTGATATGTCCATCCAGAGGCTCAGCAATGGTTAACACCTTGCTCAGTACCACCCAGATTCCATAGGTGATAATGGAATCTGCATCCACAGCCCCACAATACAAGCCCCACGCTGCTCGGATAGTGCTGCCACATGCACTGTGACATTAGAGTATTCTTCCCAGGAACTCTGAAGCAAGAAGATAGGTCCATGAGATAATACTGGATGGTCATGGCACCAATACTTGTGCTGCTTGCAGCAATGGCTTACAGTAAACACAAGACACCCTCTAGACAGGGTGGTGGTATACCTATACCATTCTTTGTGAACGAATAGTACCAGGTGGACACACTACAGAGTTCATCCACGGTAACTAACAGGCAATCACATTCTGCTTAGAAAGTCAAGAACATGGAATACTATGATATGGATGGACTTTGAAAACATTATGCCAAGACAGATTCACGGCATGAAGAACCACAGACTGTATGATTCCACTGATAAGGAATGTCCAGAATAGGCAAATCAGAGAGACAGAAAGTTGACTACTGCCTAGGGCTGAGGAGGCTGGGGGGACATGAAAACTGACTACTAGCAGATGTGATAAAAATGTTCTAAAATTAACTGTGGTGACAGTTGCACAACTCTATGCCTCTACTAAGAATGATCACATGGCACACTGTGATGCGTGAATGGGATGGTATGTGAACTGATAATATCTCAATAAAGCTGCTACAAAAAATTAAGCAACAACACAGGAGTGACTTCCCGTCCCACCCAGCCCACCGCCACACCACGCCCAGGAATTGCTGGTACTCACTTTGACGCCTTCATGGAATCATCCGCCCAGCCTCCCAGCCTGCGAGGGGGTTTAGGAGGGGGAGCCTGTGACGAAAGAGAAGCCAAAATGACTGTCACTTAATGTGCACAAACACCACTGTGGCTGAAGTTCAGGTCATGTAAACCAACAGTCAGCATATCACAACACTTCCCTGAGAAAAGTGCAAACATGAAATGCATAGGAATAAAAACATATAGTAAGCTTTCTAATTTACTCTGGAAATCTGGGTGTTTTCAGAGCCTCCTGGTGGATGGATAAACTGGCTCAGTGTTCTTGGAGGGTAATTCCTCAGATGTGCATTGAAGGACCTAAAAATGCTCACACTTGTGGGCTGGGGTTGTGGCTCAGCGGTTGAGCACTTGCCTCGCATATGTGAGGCACTGGGTTTGATCCTCAGCACCACATAAAATAAATACAAGCACTATGTTCATCTACAACTAAAAAAAATATTTAAAAAAAAATGCTCACATTGTGTGTGAACACTGGGGATTGAACCCAGGGCCTTGTGTACACCAAGCACAAACTAACCGTGCCACTGAGCCCTGCTTCAGTGTGCTCCTGTTTTCTCAGCCTGTGAGTCTAATCCCAGGAATTTATCCCAACGAAACAATCAGAGAGGAACATAATGCTACTTTAATGAATAGTTGGAAACAACCAAAATGGTCAGCAATAAGGAATTAAATGGCAGAATACATGTGACAATATTAAGCAAATAATGCTAAACTATGATACAGGGCAGGAGGTGACTTCAATTATGGCAATTTTAGTTTTCCTTCCCCATGCTATTGTGCATTCTCCAATTTTAAAGCAGTTAAGTTATATGACTTTTATAAACACAAAAGTAATAAAGATATGATTGAGCCTTGCTTAGAAGACATAAACACAATTCATGGGTTAAAAATCTATCTGCCTGGAATGGACACATTCAGAAACCTAAGTGCATGAATCCCTGTCCAGCACATTTTAACTGAAAATACCCAAGGCACAACCGCCAATCCATGGAATCATTTGAAGTGGATAAAACAAGATAGAATGTTGCCTAGTTTTGATTGCTGAGCATTCTCCTAAGACTGGTTTCTGAAATCATCAATTTTCTTTTTCTAAGAACTTTATAGAATTATAACTGTGGTTCTCAGTCTAAGGAGGTAGACTGAAAAAGGACTAAAGAGAGGTGGGGAAACTTTCTACAAAGGGTTAGATGGTAAACATTTTTTATTTTGTGGGTATCATGGTTTCTGATGCAACTATTCAACTCTGATCCTGTACAGAAATTAATAGCCATAGGGAATAAGCATACAGAGGAGTGTAGCTGAGTTTCAAGAAAACTTTACAAAAACAGGCAATAGGCCAAATTTAGAAGGAAGGATGTGATTTGTTGACCCCTGGACTAAACTGTCACGGAGGTCTCCTTTTCTAAGTGGCTTAAAGCCGAACTTGGGACTTTTAAAGTGAATACCCCCTTTGAGTTGCCTGAATACCTTTATACTTTTGATATTTTAATTTTACACCAAGATATGTTTTCTTTCCTGCTTCTCAAGTAGCACTCTAGTCTGCTAAAGGTGGGCTCCATGTACTTGTGGGGCCTTTCTGCTGCCTGAGCCACAGCCTGCTGGAATCACTGTCCTGAATGCAAGTCCTGGGATGCCGGCATCCAGTTAGCCTCTGGGAATGTAAGCAGCACTTCAGAGAAAACAAACTTAAGCTTTCTATTCCAGAGGCAGGTAAGAGCTGCTTGAAGGCTCGGCACACCTCAGCAATAACACAAATACTGAAGTGGAAACAAACTACTGTTTGACCCTGCAGGAGGGAAATTCTAAAATGTGCTGAACAGTTGCACCACTGCTTCCCAGTCACTCCACGCACCACCACCCACAGGTTGCAAGAGGAAGCCCTGTATCCCACGATTCCCCTTCCCTTCACACCACAGACTGAGCCATGGCTGCACGACACCCAATCAGAACCAGCGGGATTCCCCATCCCAGGAATCTGGAGTTGAAGCACAGAGGCTGGGTGGTTCACACAGCACCGAGCACTGGACCAGCTGCAATCAGAAAAGCCTAAGAACACAAGCCAGAGCTGGGTATAGGCAGGATCCAAGGACCCCGCCTGGAACTCTTACAATGCACAAGGTACTGTGCTGGAGAGACAAAATGATAAAGTGAACTAAACAACATTGAGTCCCTCTGAGGATGTTTTAAATCAGTCTGGCCTGCAGATATCTTCCCTGTGCTTTTATGAGTAATACCCTATACTTCACCCAAGGACAGGACCATCCTGTGATAATATAATAAGGTGATAAACTGATAGCCATGTTTTGTTTGGCCACATACTTTTTTGTTTTTGTTTTAAATTTAAGCTTCTATTTTACAATTGGAAGATTTCCACATTAAAAAGTCACTTTCTATCTTCTTGTGAAAAACTGGAATATCCAGTAATGCTTGGGTTGAGCAGGAGCTGCCCCCTCTAGGTACAACATGTGTATTGCAGTTTGCCACAGGCCCCACCCTCCCTTTCTGTCTTCTTCCTGCTAAAGTCAAGTGAGAGCTGCCATCTATTACTACTGCATTGGGCTGTTGTTTCTCTTTCAGTACAGAATTCTCTCTTTGTTCCTACGAACACCTGAAGTGGGAAAATGAAAACTATGCTACATGTTTTGAAAAAAATGGGATAAAAATGGGAGTATGTTCATCTTTCTTGCATGTTCAGTGTGCAAACTAAAAGCACATCTGCTTTACCCCTAGTCCCATTCACTTACTGACACCTGGGTGTGTAGCTCCTGAACTAGACTCCCAATGCCAGGATCCTCTGCCTTCTTATCTTTGCCCCACATGTTGGGAAGGACAGAGGAATCCAAGTAAAATCCATGGTGGCACAATGTGGGAAATGTCCCAATCTATACGATGCCAAGGCCCACAACAGGGGAGATAGCACCAGTGTCTCCTAATGCCATCTCTACTTTCTGTGCTGGGATGTGAGTTACAATGGCAACAGGAGGAGCAGAAACTGCACTGGGAAGGGATTGAAAGATTAGGCAGCATGGAAGAGGAACAGCAAGTAACCCCTAAACCGAGGAGGATTCAATCAGTGACTCAGTGACAAAGCTTCAGACTGCGCCTGGCACACAGTAAGAGCTCTAGCCTTCCCATCATCACTGTCATCATTATTACTCATGTCCACAGGGGACAGGGCAGGCCATGCACAAGAAAATATACAATCATTTTTGGTGGAGGAGACCCTTTGTGCCTGGCCTGACTACTAACAGGCATCATGTGACTAAAAGAACTCCCGAAGAGTCTAAAAACCACAATGATCTGCTTTGTCTCCTTGAAGGAAACCCCAGGAAGCCATGGCTACTGGAGGGTAAGTGAAGGTCCTCTCTGCTTCAGGAAACATAAAGCCATGTTTTCTCTCCATAACAAAATGGTGCTGGCAGTTGCAGAAAGCTCACCATATGCACATCACCCCTCATCCTCAGTACAGTTCAACGACTAGTTCTAAACTCAGAAGTTTTCTTCACTTAAGGACAGAAGCCTTCAAGAGTTGACATAATATTATAAAAATTATGTAGGCTGCTGCTTTTCATTTCCCCCAAACATCATGAGTTCCTGGGAGAGGAAGCCCAGAAAAGGTATAAAGACATCCTGAGCAAAACAGGTTAGGGGCTATAGGGTCCTCCCTGCTCACCCCACCCCGCTGCCAGCAAGCCTCAGGGGAGCACTGAGGCAGATGGTAGATGAGGAGGGACAGGAAGAACTTAGCTCTCTGCAAAGTGAGGCCTGGGCATTTAGAGTGAGATGTCAATCTCCGGACGAGGAATCCTTCCATTCATGGTTTAGTATTCTGGGCCCTACGACTGGAAATATTTCTGTCATGTCTACATACGAATACCCTGGCTGGATGATGCAGGCTTAATTAACCACTATTGCCAAATTCTAAAGGCTCTTCCTTAGAATTCAATTCTGTTCCCTTTGTGGGGAGCTGGGCACTATCGTAGGTACAATGAGACAGAAAAAGAGGACATCTTCCCTGTCCCTAAATGTTACTCGGTAATGAGGTCAAAGGGGAGGCAGAATTCAAGGAGTATCAGGTATATGTGAAGTCTGTGTGACCAGATGTCAGGATTAATCTGAAATCCAGGAGGCCACAATGGAGGTGGCACGTGGGAGTGAGGAAGGACTGGCATTATTCCAGGGAGAGGCCCATCCAGGGTGCAAAGGTGAAGCTGAGGCAGAATTTCTCAGCCACAGGGCAGCTCTACTGACTGACTTCTGCAGTTTTCGTGTCACCTTGGAGGATTTTACTGGGCCACTTTCTCCTGGGGCATCATTAAAACAGCGCTCTGAAGAGCGTGCACACAGCTTGCAGTACATGACTAAAACCTAAACAGAACCCTACCCACCAGGGAAGTCCAGACGAGAAAGAGAGGTCAAGGAAGCTTTATGGGGAAAGTGAAGCTTGCCCTGGATTGGAAGAGCAACCGGATCCAAGGGTGGAGTGGGACCAGGGATAGCACATGCTTCTGGAACAAATGCTATTACTTCATCACCATAATAGTGAGGGTCCCTGGGAAAAACTGCTGGGGCTGAGCCCTTCAATATCCATTACTTTTATAATATAGGCCTTAAGTGGAAGCTGATGTAACAAGATCATAATGCAGCAGTTTGAAATTAAGTGCAAACGATCTGTTTGAAACAGAAGCGGATGGCGGCTCTTGGCCATGTAATTGAAAAGGTCTGGAGGTTCCTTTTGCATGGTCTGCCCCTGAATGCCTGGCTGCTCTCCCTAGGAACTCTGGTGACGTCTAGACACCTTGTTAGCTCCGTTCCCAAGTCTCTCCCTCCCTGGCACAATCTGAAACACAGGACACACACCTAGACCAAGCCACTGCGGTGACTTCTTGTTGGACCAGTTGCCACAATTGCTGTGCTTTCTGTTCTCAGAGGTAGCAGACCGGATGCTGGGGACCTGCAGGGGCCTGAATGCCCTCACTAGCTCAAATGTTAGAGCTCCAGCCCCTGTTTGGACTGGTGAGAAGTTGAAACCCTTCAGTCAGGGACCCTTCCATCTGAGACAGGGTCCTTCCCTTTCCTGGTAGGGTCAGAGGAGACACAAATGCCTGGCTTATTTCTTCTTGAGTTTGTATGCTCATATTCTCTATCCACAATCTTTAGGCAGGCTGCGACAGTCAGGGCATTTTCTTCCTGGAGCCCAACTCCAGAACCAAATGCTTGGGAAGACATTGCCAATCAGTTTCAGGTAGCGCTTTGGCAGAAACTGATTTGCTATCCCTGTGATAGGGAGGAAGGGGAAAAAAAAAACTAGATGAGAGAGATTAGAGCTCAAATGACCTTAAGTGCCATAAGTAAGAGAAGGCCCAACCCTAGAATTCCAAAGTCCTGGTTTATTCTTTAAATGCTCTGCTTCTGAAATCCAGAGGCACAGCCCCAAGAAGCAGCTGGAAACATGATTTCCAATTCTGGATGATTTACCACCAGGTAACATTACCCAAACTTTTTTTAAAACAGAAAGAGTCTTAAAATATGCAACACCCAGAGGGACAGAAATAGAAACGGGTGACGTCGCCCTCGGCAGCGCATCCCTCCGTTCTCTCTTGAAAGCGGAGTCACGTCTCAGAGTGTGGGAAATGAGCAGAGCCTGCGGGGCTGCCGCCCACTGGACGGAGGGGGCAGGACCCTGCATAGCTCCTCAGGAAAAGCAAAAATGTGCTGCTCCAAAAATAAACAGGGGCAGGAATGACGGCGAGCGAAGAGCTGCGAGCACGTGACCGCGGTTCTGAAATACCAGCTTTCTACAAAAAGGAGCCTGTGAGAGGCAGAGAGCGGGAAATTCAGGAAACGGCCTCTTTATATGGTCCCATCCGAATGGGCCGAGATTCAACCAACTGGAATGACCGTGTCAGAGGGAGCTTTTCAGGCCAGACTTATTTCTGATCTTTATATGGCTCCCCAGATTCTTAAGATGCCTACACAGAAAAGATGCTGGCAGTGCCAAAAAAGGAGCCTTTTGAGTTTAGAAACTTCCCACACACTGTCAGGAGTCCTGGAGAAACCCCCCTGTCCACCCCCAACATATGAATCAGGTCAAGAGCTCTGAATCCAAACAGCCACCTGTTTCAAAAAGCCAGTTCAAGCACATGCATAAATTCCCAAAAGAAAGACATTCAGTTAAACATGATCCAGTACAAACTTCACACCTAAACATCTTCCAGCTTCTAGGGACCAGACAACTCCTGTGTTCAAACTAAAAACAAACTGCCCTTTCTTAATCCAACATACTTTAAACTTTGATGAGACAGAAGACAGGTGCTTACTAATATGTGCATACCACACAGGGGCTGGCACTGGCTCCTCCAATCTGTCCTCTGTGCACTGTTCCATCTCCACTAGTTTCTTCATCCTGCCCAAACCCTGGATCTGACAACTAATTCATTACAGACGCAAGTTTTCCCACAGTAGATTTAAGGTTAAGGAAGGTAATGCATCATCTGAGCTTTCAACGAGTCCCTGTGAGTAAACAGTTCTCTCAAGCTGAAATGGATGTATCTTTTTTTAAAAAATTTTTTAGTTGTCAATAGACCTTTATTTTATTTATTGATATGCGGTGCTGAGAATCAAACACATGCTAGGCAAGTGCTCTACCACTGAGCTACAATCCCAGCCCCTGAAATGGATATATCTTAATACAAATTAATCACTGATGGATGCTAAAGCATTTGGTGAAAGACTGGGAAGAAGCGGACATTCTAGTAGTTACAAAGAACTGCCCCACATGTCATATACTAGGTGCAAGGGAGAGAACGCTCCCTAACAAGGGAGATGTCTATCACCACCCTAGCCCAGTGATCCGATTTAGCAGCATTAATGATGGGAAGTACCACCCAGGTACACTCCCACCAAGTGTTCCATTGGAATCTAATGAAGCCTTCCAGAAAATCAAATGAGAGGGGAATAAATTCCATGACACTAGGAAGAAAGAATAAGACAAATCCAGAATGTGAGAAACTTTATAGAATAATGTCCCAATCTCTTCAAAAACTCAATGCCATTTAAAAGGTGGTGGAGTGGGGGCTACTCTAAAATAAAAAAAGACTGTTAAGAAAGAAAAATGTAATGGTATGATTCTTGATTGAATCCTGGATTTAAAAAAAAAAACCTATAAAAGACATTTTGAATTCAAATGGGGAAAATGAATATGGACTGCATAACTGTTAAAATGGTTAGGTGGGAAACTGTTAAAACGGTTAGGTGTGGCATGTGGTTTTCTAGGAAAATGTGTTTTTTTGGAGAAATATGCTTAAGTGTTTAAGTAATATGATATCTGTAATTTTTTGGAAAAAAGTCAGCAAAATATTATACATAAAACATGTTATATTTTTAAATATTGTGTAAATTATAACTTAAGAAAATATGGCAAAATGCTAATAACAGTTGAATCTAGGAGATGAGTGCATGCTGTTAATTGTACGTTTTTTCTTTGTGGTGCTGGGGATTGAACCCAGGGCCTTGTCCATGCGAGGCAAGCACTCTACCAACTGTGCTATAGCCCCAGCCTCTAATTGTACTATTTTTTTTCTCCTTTTTTAATATTAGGGAAAAGATGAGCTGAACAAGAAAGAAACTAGATGCTTCATGAAGTTTAGGTTAACACAAGAGAAAAAGGCAGGGTTGGTGTGAAGAAGGGCACCATTTTGATGGGTGTATCACTTGACTGAAGAACTATGTTGAATAGGATATGCTTTCCACTCAATGGTCAGGAATTCTAATAGCCTAAGGACCAGAAAATAACTATATGCGAAACATCAGGTCTTGAGATTCCTGCTATGGTAGGAAAGATGGGAAAATGTGCTCTTAGATGGAAATGCCTCTTGCCCCATCCCTGCAATTAGCTGCAGATGATATTGTAATTGTATACGTAAGCATATGTGAAGTTTTGGTAAGGAAAAAAATGTGGTAGAAAGAACACCAGGTAATCTGGCATCCAGTCCCAGCTCTACAACTAACTAGCCCCATGATACTGGGTTTTTCATGGTAGAAGTGATTCCTCCCAGTTATACAATTCTATAATTATACAAGCCTATGATCTGTAGTATTTTGAAGACAAGAGAGGGTACTTAAGCCAAAAAAAAAGACAAATGATGATGACATGGAACATTTATCATCTATTTGAATGGATATGAAGGAGACAGGAACAAAAACAGAGAGAAGACAAGGCTACAGAGAAAAATGAGAAACCAAAGACTTGATCAAAGGCCAGCAAGCCAATCTAGACAATGACACAGGGCATGTTAACTAAGTCATAGTTAATAATGATAATAATGGCCAACGTGTATTGAGGATTTGCTACATAACAAAGCTCTAGAAAAGATTATTTTGCTGAATCCCATGACTTGATGAAGTGGGCACAGCTATGTACCAAGTTTACAAATGAGGAAACTGCAACTTAGAGGTCAACTCACCTAAAATCACATCATCTATAAACAATAGAGCAAGGATTCAAACCCAGGCCAGTCTGATGGTAGATCTTTACTGGACCAGCTGATATATCATGACTTTCCAGCAGCTAGATATGTGCCAGCTAGAACCAGCTTGGAAGGACTCCACAGCCATAGAGGAGTCAATTTGGGTTGGAACAAAGTACTGGAGAACAAGAGAGCCCAGATCAGTACCATCTAGCCTGATGTAGAGAGACAACTTGGGAAGTCCAAACCCAAAGGACCAGGTCCTTCATTTATTTTCTAGGGACAAAGTAAGGTGTATCAACTGATGTCATAAATACAGTCAATAAGACAGGAGAATGAGAAAGCAGCTTTGCTAACCCTTACCCTGTGGGTGAGGCTGACTGAGGGAAGGGTTAATGGCAGAGTCAGGATTAGAAAGTGATGCTAAAAATAAGCCCTAACAGCTGGAGCACTGTGCCAAACTACGTGGGGCTGGATGCAGTATAAACCTTTGCACATAAAAGTCGCTGAGTCCCTACTGTGTGTCACAAGCCAGCCTCCTCATACTCAGAGGGCAGTAGCTTTCAAGAACAAGGAACTAACTTGAGGGGAGAAGTGAATATACAAGTGGGAAGCAAGGAGGGGAAAGCTGCAGTTCTAGAAGGTGCAGGAGTCGGGAACAGGGAGGTAGGGGCAGTCCTGGGTTCAAATTCTAGAACTGCCCCTTTCTAGCTGTGCAGCCTTGGGCTAGACACATTCTCACTAAGCCTCTTTTTCCTCTTTTGTAAAATGAGATCATGTGTCCCTTGGAGGTCTACTGTAAACCCTGGTGACACTTCCTGCACAGAAGAGACATTCAATAAATATGGAAATGGTAGTGCCTATTATTATTTATCAGAAATAATAACATGCAGAATTAAGAGAAGAAAGCCTTAGTGCCTACGGCTGAGACAAAGGGAAAGTTCTGGTAGTCAAACATGATATAGTCTTTTATTTGGGGTTGTCTTGCACATGTTTCAGCCCAGGGATTTAATTTTTATGCATCCTACCTTCCCTAAAGAGAGAGAAATCCTTTAAAGTTGCCCAAGTCAAGAGGAGGAAACCACAGCTCCTGTGCTCACTGAGACATAAGTGTAATGCTAGGGATAGCCACAGTGTCTGGCAAATGCTCTGGTGGTGTCACTTCCCCAGACAGACAGTCACACACATGGCAGAGTAAAAGACCTGCACCCCATGTCTCAGCACAGAATCATGAAACTGCTTGCTCTGTGTCACTGATGGCATAGGGCTGTCAGCAGTTTCTAGAGAGGCTAAATTGAAGAGAACAGATTTCAGTCCTGAAAATCAACCTTAAAATTCATCCTGGATTTTCCCTTCTTGGATGGCATCCTCTTGATCTCAATTTCATCCCCTGGGCCCTCCTAAATCAGCTCTCCTCTCTTCCTCTTCTCGGATCTACATACCTTCCAGACACTTCCAAAGACACGCCCCGTCCCCCACACTTTTTGCCATTCAGCCAACATAAACATTCTTTTCAACTCTCATCATAAATCAAAACCTATACATTTTTGTCATTCTCCTAACCCCTTTCTATTTGTTAAAATTAATCCAGCATGTGTGTAGCCAGAAATGTGCACGATGTCAGGGTGTGAATTCCCAACACCCTAAGCAGCAACCCTTCCTGGCACCTGTGACTTCATGACTTTGTATAAGCACAGTCTAGACTTGTTACCTCAACCAAATCCAGAGTGGAATAACTTGGAGCGAGTTGAGAGCAGCAGAAGAATGCTGGAGCCCTGATGCTTTAAGAAACTGATCTCTTACAAGACTCCTCAAGGGTGATGATGGAGGAGGACTGAGGCTAGCTCAAAAGAACTATTAATCTATGGGCTGCGGCCGCCATCATGTGAGACCTTGAGAGGATGGCCTGGCTCCGTTCCGTTCTGTGCCACCATGTGGTGAGACCCAGGACACTGCAGGTCTTACACAGCTGTTTTTTATCTTGCTTCAGTTGTGAAAGCCCAAAGAGAAAACACTGTAAGCACAGAGCAAGGTCATGGCTGGCAAATTAGCAAATATTTCACTAGCCCTACTATACACCATTTCAAAAGTGGCCCCAATGATCTTTAAAAAAGATTTTTTTTAAATATTTTTTTAGTTGTAGATGGATACAATACCTTTATTTATTTATTTTATGTGGTGCTGAGGATCGAACCCAGTGCCTCACACATGCGAAGCAAGTGCTCTACCACTGAGCCACAATCCCAGCCCTAAAAAAGATTTTTTACACTTCTAGGGCTGGTTCCCAAACTTCTAGATTTCATGAACTGTCAATACTTCAAAAACATAAAATTTTGTTTGCAGAGGTGGGGAGTAGGATGTGGTTGGCTGCGTAGGGTTAATAATTTTTAATTTTGTTAAGAACCTCTTTGAAAAACCACCATTTCAAGCTAGGAGCGGTGGCGCACGCCTGTAATCCCAGTGACTCGGGAGGCTGAGGCAGAAGGACTGTGAGTTCACAGTGAGCCTCAGCAGTTTAGTAAGGCCCTGAGCAATTTAGCAAAAGCCTGTCTCAAAATAAAAACTTAAAAAGGCTGGGGATGTGGCTCAGGGGTTAGGTGCCCCTGGGTTCAATCCCTGGTACCAAAAACAAAACAAACAAAACCACCATATCCTCTCACCATCACTTCATTAAAGAATGAAACTTCCCAATCTCCCCAAATTATAAAGGACATAAACCAGGATAAGGAATGGCCCTCTAAATCAAATAAATTTAGTTCATGAAAAACTTATTACATTGTCCTTGTTTTCTTATTTTGGTAAATACTTTCTCATTTACCAGTGTTAAAACATAACACAGTCTCTTTTTTCCAGCTTATTAGTCCAACCCAAAGGGATAATTTCTCAAATAAGAAAAGCTGAATGCCAGCTCTCCTTTACTACTCCCAGGTGACAATGGCCAGTCACAAAAGGCCTGGTCCACATTTAGTCACTTCAACCATAAATTCAGCTGCTCAGCAGGCTGTACAGGAAGAGCTCCTGCCATCAAAAGTGCACACTGCCAATCCCTTCAACTCTAGAGGACTTTTTAGATTAACTTTTCAGAGTGCTCAGCATGGCATCTGCTTGGATGATTTTTATATCCTGGTGACTTTTTCCTGGATTCTGGGCATCTTTCGTATCTGTGTTTCTGATCATTACTTCTAAGGGAACCACTGATGTCAGAATACTCTCTGTCTCAGTAACTGATGTACCCAAATGTCTGTCATTAATCCCAAGAGAATACTGGTACCATCTGTCTGCAACAACAAGACTCATTCTTTTCTCACCAATATTACAACTTGAAAAAAACCACAGTATATTCAGTGTATTTGGAAACAATCCAAAAGCAATTGGCAGGTAATGGGATTTATTTAAGCATAATATCTGAAATGACAAACTAATTTCACACAGAATTATAAACTCTGGACAAGAGATATAAAAACACTACTTGAAGGCACTGAAAGACAAATAAAAGCAGGTAGAAACTGGAGGGAGCAGCCGGTGCGGTGGCACAAGCCTGTAATCCCAGCACTTACGGAGGCTGAGACAGGAGAATCGTGAGTTCAAAGCCAGCCTCAGCAATGGTGAGGTGCTAAGCAACTCAGTGAGACCCTGTCTCTACATAAGACACAAAATAGGGCTGGGGATGTGGCTCAGTGGTCGAGTGCCCCCGAGTTCAATCTCTGGTACCAAGAAAGAAAGAAAGAAAGAAAGAGAAAGAAAGAGAAAGAAAGAAAGAAAGAAAGAAAGAAAGAAGGAAAGAAAGAGAAAGAAAGAAAGAAAGAAAGAAAGAAAGAAAGAAAGAAAGAAAGAAAGAAAGAAAGAAAGAAAGAAAGAAAGAAAGAAAGAAACTGGAGGGAGTTTGATCCTTGAAAGAAAAGCACTGCATTGGGTAAAAATCGATGTTTATATGGATTGTCCCCCGAGGGCACACTCCAGTCTGGATAGCAACTGGCCTGCTAGAAATCAAGCAGAAGGGCTGGGGATGTAGCTCAGTGGTAAAGCATTTGCCTAGCATCATGTGCTAGGCCCTGGGTTTGATCCCCAACTCTGCAAAAGAAAAAAAGAAGAAGAAAAAGAAAGAAGCAGAAATCCTTAGTTTTATTGGCTTGAGAACAAAAGCTTCAGGCTACCAGAGAAGACAGGAAAGGGAGGAAATCCCAGAAGATATGGAAGCCCCAAAATTGCATTAAAAATTCCCCTAAAACTCTTAGTCAACATTCATACTGTATATGCATGGAGAAGACTCCAAGAAACCCAGGGAAAGCAACTGCTAAAAGACCAACAAAATTTGAGTGGAGATTGAGATTTCAACTGCTGCTCATTGCAGGGGAGACAGGTTGGATTTTGAGTTTTACCAAATTAGAGGCACTTGGTATGCATTTTGAATATTCCACTAAAATCCAAGCAGGGTCATACCTTAGTAGAAAAGACCATGTCCCAAGACTATGGAATTTGCTCTAGGACCAAATGTAAAACCAAAGTAGACCTGACTTCACAAAACCTGAAACGAAGCCTCCAAAAAAGTTCAAGGGATCCACAAATAACTTACCTGCTAAAAGAAAAGTCAACACTTTTTGGAGGAAGATAACATAGTCTGAGTTTCTACACTGTATCATCCACAATGCCTTATACACAAACAGAAATTACTAAACTTGCGAAGGATAGTGTGACCCACAGTCAAAATAAAAAACTGATCTCAATTGACTCAGATATTAGAATTAAGAGTTGGGGCTTTAAAGAAGCTATTTTAAATATATTCAGGGACTTGAAGGAAAAGATAGTCACAATAAATGAACAGATAAGGAATCTGGAATTGAAGGAAAACATAGAAACAGATGGGGAATCTAAGTGAGAAATAGAAGTTCTATAAAAAATGAAATGAAAAATAAATGGAAATTTAGAAGACAAACATATAGTATCTGAAATGGCAAATTTAATGGGCTTAACAGTCGCTTAAAAACAGAAGAAGAAATAATCAAGAAAGACCAACAGAAAGTATCCAATCTGAAAGAAAAAAAAAAGATAAGAGGGGACAAAATTAACAATGCTTCAGGGAAAAAAAAAAAAAAAAAACAGGACAAATCTATGGGGTGATATCAGTCTAACATTTATAAAATTGGAGTCCCAGGAACAAGGAGAGAGAAAACTGGGCAAAAAGCTATTTGAAGAAATAATGGCCTTTTCCCAAATCTAATAAAAAGTATCAGCCTACAGATATAAGAACCTCAGCACATCCCGAAAGAATAAATACAAAGCAAAATCACATCTTAGTATGTCACAGTCAAACTACTGAAAATCAGGAACATGGAAAATCTTTAAAGCAGCCAGAGGGGTGAGAAAACATTTACATATAGGTGAATAACCATCAGATACAGTGAAGGTGAGAGGACAAAGGAATGACAATCTTTAAGGTTCTGAAAGTCTCAATCTAGAATTCTATGCCCAAAGAAAATTCTGTAAAATGAGGAAAAATGAGAACATTTTTAGATGAACTAAATAGAAAAGCTGTTCTTTGCAAACCTATACTTCCAGAAATGATAAGGGAAGTTCTTCAAACTAAAGAGAAATGATACCTGATAGAAATGGATCAACAACATAAATGGTAAGATTTCTGTTTTTAAAGTGAAATGACAAATTGTCAGAGTGGTGTTTATAATGTACATCTGTTTTAAATATATGACATCAATAGCATGAAAGATGGGATGGGATAAATGAACTCACACTGCTGGGAGATTCTCACATTTTGTGTGAAGTGGTACAATATTAACCCTGAGTAACCATTCTAATCCCCAGAATAATCTCTATAAAAATCATATAAAGGGGCTGGGGTTGTGGCTCAGTGGTAGAGCACTTGCCTTGCATGTGTGAGGCACTGGGTTCGATTCTCAGCACCACATATAAATAAAGATCCATTGGCAACTAAAAAAATATTTAAAAAAAAAAAAAAAAAAAAATCATATAAAAAGCTATGCCCCAAAAGCCAATGGAGGAGCGGGCTGGGGCTGTAGCCGAGTGGTAGAGCGCTTGCCTAGCATGTGTGAGGCACTGGGTTCGATCCTCAACACCACATATAAATAATAAATGAGTAAAATAAAGATCCATCAACAACTAAAAAATAAAAATTTAAAAAAAATAAAAATAAAAAAATAAAAATAAAAGCCAATGGAGGAACTAAAGTGGGCTGTAAAAGCAATCACTTAAACACAGTGACATAATTCTCCATTATATTGGGTAAAATTATGTGATCAGAAATGCTTTAGTCTCTAATTGATGACACTCAACCTTAGTCAGTACCCCTCTCCTGCAGAGCATCAGTATTAAAGGAATATTTTACTATCATTCTGCTCCTTTTCAGTAATATTGGTATGTGCAGAATGAGAAATCTAGCTAGCTAATGATTTCAGTGAGGCTTTCTGTTCACAATCTTATGGTTCCTAAGCAGATTCCACGTTCTCCATTCACAGCACCTTTTCTCCAGCTCCTTGCCTTCCTTTGGATATCACTGCTCTTGCAGGTCTTTCAAGCAGAAGCCTGATCACTCCTCATCCCCATAAACCCCCAGGGTCTGAAGACCATACTCCTGCCTCACTCCCTCAAGTCTCTCTAGACCATTACTCTTCCAAACATTCCTTTTGAAATTCATACCATTCAGCTAAACCAATCCTCTTCTTCATTCCTGTCACTAACAACTGCCTGAGCACTACTGGTCAAAAACTGGGCACCTGGCTCCCTCTGCACAAATAGTCTCATCATTCTAAGCAAAGTCACTGATCATGTGAACAATTTATCTGAGGTTTAGCTTCATGGTTCCCTGATTCTTTAAACACCAATGATTGTGCTGCTTTTTCAAACCCAATTATAACTTGGAACTGCTTCATTTCTGAAATACCTTTCACAATCTGTGAGTTAAATAATAAAAGAGTATTTTTTAAAAGTTAGTAATAATGTAAGTGGTATGTGGACACCAAAAACTGTAAAAAGACGGTCTGGGAATGCCCAGTTTGGGAACACTGCCTTGGTCCATGCCACACCATCCCTCATGGCTGCTCCAACTGCCTTCTACTGATCTCCCTGTCAACAAGCTCTCCCATTCTAGACTATTCTCCAAGATAGCTGCCAGATTTATCTTCCTAGGAAAAAAAGACTCAATAATATCATCCTCTGGTTTATAATCTTTGTGGGCTTCCTACAATGAACAAAGTAAACCCCGACTTTTCTGCCTGTAACATAGATCTATATGCCAAATACATTAAATTGCTCACCATGCCCCAAATACACCAGAACCTGCTCTAGTGTCACTTAGCCTATTCCAAGGTCCTAGCCTATTCCAAGGTCCATCTCACTGTGCCTAACCCCACTGTCTTTACTCTCCCCTAGAATTGTCCAAACCCTGGATCCAGACAGCCACATGCTCTCCAGGTATCTGCACCCAGCCTGTTGAGGGGCATCGACATGCAAATGAAGGCTCTGCCTTCCCACCACTGGGGCCCACCTCACAATAGGCTGTGCCACTGTCACAGGTGTCCTTTGCCCTTCCCTCTCTTCAGCTAATTCCTATTCATTCATTTCTACCCATCCCATGAGTCATCTCTTCTTCAACTCCAAGGCAGGGTCAGTTGATCCCTGTGTTCTCATTCTCTGATACAACTTTGGTGTTCTAATTTTTAGCCTGAATATGCAGATCCAGGTGCGGTGGCACACACTCATAATCCCTGGGACCCAGGAGGATCATAAGTTTGAGGCCAGTCACAGCATCTTAGCAAGACCTCAGCAACTTTGTGAGACTCTGTCTCAAAGTAAGAAGTTTTAAAAAAGGACTGGTGATGTAGCCTGGTGGTATAGCTCCCCTGGGTTCAATCCCCAGCATCAAATCAACATCATCATCATCATTATCATCATCTAAATGTGTGATAGCTAGAATATGAACCTATCTTGGACATGTTCATATTGGAAAGTCTATATTAAATATAGGATAAATAAATGAATATAATTCTTTTGTTGATTTTATATGTGTGTGCGTATATATATGTATATATATAAATAAATATATATAAATGAATGAGCAAAAAGAAGTATGAGGGTTTGAGTTCTCCATTATCACTAGTTAAAAGAAAATGCAGAGAGGGGCTGGGGTTGTCGCTCAGTGGCAGAGTGCTTGCCTGGCATGTATGAGGCACTGGGTTCGATTCTCAGCACCACATACAAACAATAAAATAAAGGTCTATCAACAACTAAAAAAATATTTAAGAAAAAAAGAAAAGAAAATGCAAAGACATGAAGGAAAAAAAGAAATAGGAGAGAACGAAGAAAAACAAAGGAAGGCTCAATAAAAGAGGAAAAGCCAGAGAAAGATGCTGGAAGGAAAAAAGGAAGGCCTTTACATCTAGTGAAGAATGTACAGATGTCATAACCTAGTTGCTGGATTCTTCCAACAAGCAATGACTGAGAACCCACTCGGTGTGGCTCTGTTCCCTGGAAACTGCAGGGACCTCCACTCCCATTGCTAAATCCAATAAACTGCCTTCCTGCTCCCTGTAGGGGGCATCAAATACTGCTGACCCCTTCATCCATCTGGGCACTCACTTTCCTTGGCTTCTGCACACCATAGGTGCCTGGCTCTCTCCTCCTGTCTGCCACTCCACCTTAATTTCTTTCTGTGAGCCATTCTCTGGCTGTGTGTTCCTTAAATGTGGACACGTCTCAGCTCCGTCCATTGCTCAGCTTCTGTCTGAAGGTCTCTTTTCTTACTCTACAAACTCTAGTAGAGAACTGGGTTTACATGCACTACCTCAATGCTAACAACTTCCATATCTCTAGCCTGGAGCCCAGCACACCTGCGTCCCACACACTAAAGCCTCCTGGGCATCCCGCATACTGGTGGGGGTCTCACAGGTACTCCAAACTGGCATGCCCCTGGATGCAACGTATCATCCCTTCTGCACCTGTTCCTCATTCATTTGGTCAGTATCTTCTAAAGACCTACCAAGCACCAGGCTCAGGGGAAACAGAACAAGCACTTCTGGAGCTTACAATCTGTGGTGGAGATGGACCTCAATAATTACACAAATGCAATTACACACTAGTTAGAGTGACAGAAAAAAACGACAAAACACTATAAGAGTATAATAAGATAACCTAATTTCAATGAGAAGGTAATACTTTTTTTACTTTTTTCCCCCATATTTTTTATTGGTGAATTATAATCATATATAATAGTAGAATTAATTGTTACACATTCATACATGTATACAACAATATAATTCAGTCAATACCATTTCCCAGTATTTCCCCTTCTCCCTCCCCGCTCCCTCTCTGTTCCCTCCCCCTACCTCCTCCTGATCCCTTTCCTTTACTCTACTAGTCTCCCTTCCATTTTCATGAGATCCTGCCCCCCAAACACCTTTCACTTTTTCCTCTCTAGCTTCCACATGAGAGAAAACATATGACTCTTGATCAACTTTCTGAGTTTGGCTTATTTTGCTTAATGCTCTCAAAACAAATGATATAATTTCATTCTTTTTTATGGCTGAATAAAACTCCATTGTGTATATATACCACATTTTAATTATCTACTCATCTGTCGACAGGCACCTAGACTGCTTCCATAACTTGGTTATTGTGAATTTTGCTGCTACAAACATGGATATACAGATACCACTATAGTATGATGACCTTAATTTTTTAGGATAGACTCTGAGGAGTGGTGTAGCTGGGTCATGTGGTGGTTTCACTTCTGGTCTTTTAAGGAATCTCCATACTGATTTCCATACTAATTTTCAATCTCACCAAAAATGTAAAAGTGTTCTTTGTTCTCCATAAGAGGGGATAATGTTTTTAAGTAAAGCTGAACCCAAAGGATAAGTAGGAAATCAGTCCAGCAAGGATGTGGGTGTATATCTAGTGAACTCTTCTGTTCTATGGAATTAAACTATTCTAGGCAACTAGGATAAGTACCAAAATATATAAACAAGGCAAAGAGCTCGGCTCGACTACAATATGGTGACAACTATAAAATGAGGATAGAGATATGGGAAAGTCCATATCACACAGGGTCAAGTTTAAGATTTGAAATTTTTGTATCCTAAGTACAATAAGTGTCCATTAAAGTATTTTTTTTCTTTTTTTGTGGTGCTGGGGACCCAAGTCCTCAAGCATGCTAGCTAAGTGCTATACCACTGAGCTATACGCCCAGCTCCATGAAGGGATTTTGAATGTGAAATGGTTACAAGACTACATTACCTGAACTTCAGGAGGAAGGGAATCAACATCAGACACCAGTTACAAGGCAACCACTGCGATCCAGGTGAGATTACAGCGGCTCAAACCATTTCTCTAGTTCCAATTCATCCCCTTAGCAGAATGCTATTCACAGTCATAGATTCTGAGATGCCTTTGCCCTGGGATCCTTGCCTAAATAGAAATCAATTTTCATCACCACACAAGTATGATTACCATGAAACATTTCAAAACCAAAACAAAAATTTCCCAACATAAGGAAGTAGTCTACTCACTCCAAACAGGAGTCAAACTGAATTCTAAATCCCAGTAAGACAATAGGATCTGAACTTCTTGAGCATATCTCAGAGGTTTTCTTGATGAGCAAACACAAACACAGAGCAAGCAGGGTAATGGCCAAGGGGCTGATTTCAAACATAAAGTCACTGACCAGGCCCACTCCATCACCTGAGTGCTCAGTTGTTCCAAGGACAGATCCAACTTGCCGTGCTCACCCTGGCCTCCAGAATCTGGCACACGCTCACCCCTCTGCTTGGAGTATTCTTCCCTACTCTTCTCTTATGAACATCTACAAGCCCTTCAAGTGTCAGCTCAAGCGTGGTTTTCTCCTGAACAGCCTTTCTGGATGACCCTGAGACTAAGAGGGGCTCACTGTGAGTCCTCCTTTACCTACTCCATCCCTCCACCTGGCACTCACTTCTCTGCAGGCTCCTAGATCAAGGTTCTAAAAGGCTGAGAACATGTCTGGTTGATCATTCAATTGCTACCTTTCCAAGCACAATGCCTGGTACATAGAAAACTTTAACTCTAGTTTTAAAGTGAATAAATGAATGTCACCTTCTATCCAAAGTCACTAAGATCACCAAGGTCTCTCCTGCCTCCTCATTTTCTACGCATCTGCCACCAGAGCAATAGGAGGCTACAAAAGTGAACAATTAAGGGTTATTTTTTGGAAAGACTGCCAACCTCCACACAGACAGTGGGTTTTAAAGATGGGAATGTACCTGGCTGATGCTTATAGAAGAGACAAATAAAACAGGTCTCAAGTGGCCCAAAGAATTCTCACCAAAAGGATTCTTCATCTACATGCTTCTTGGCCCTCAAGGACAGTTAGTTTCATGAAATACAAATATCTCTGTATCTTGAACAGAACTGCAAATTTAGGATAAATTGATAACATGTTCCTATTCTCATGTGTAACACACATAACGACGATAATAGCTAGCATGTGTTGGGCACTGTTCTGTGAGCTTTATGCATTCTCTCATTTAATCCTCCAACAATCCTGTGAAATAAGTACTACTATTATCTCCATTCAGTAGATGAGGCATCAGGCTTAGAGTGCTTGAGAAACTCGACAGGAGATACACCTAGCAATTGGCAGAGCTGGGAATAAAGAATGATAATCTTTTCTACTTATCAAATTACATAGGTAATAACAATAGTGACATACTGGCAACAATAACTGACTTACTGGAGCACTGGGCTCAGCTTTTCATACATCTAACCCTCCTATAAGTGAGGAAGGGACTCTTAAAGTGCTCTGTAGCATCAACTTTCATCCTGGCACATGAAGGAAGCCAGCAAGAAAGTGCACTGTCCTGGGGCACCCAGCCTGAGCCAGAGCCAGAGTCAGTGCTGAAAGAGAACCCTGAGATGCCAACTTAGAATTACAGGCTCTCTCCTTGACATGACATTCCCTCCCACACAGTGGTGGGCCGTGGGGCTAGGTCAGTGATGTACATCTGCCTACCCCAAGAGAGAGTTCAAAACTGAAGCATGCAAAGCTTGACATAAATATGAAGTGTGGAGAACACATTCCTTATGAACAGCTCCATATCAAATTCCCCAAATCCCTCTTCAGTAACGTTATCAGAAGCATCATTCAATCTGACTGATTGGAGAGAAGCTACGAAAAAGGCTGAAAAATGTGACCAATCAAGAGAGTTATTTTTGTGAGAAAGAAGAAAAATGTCACCAAAAAGGGTCAGCAGATAACCCTATTGGGCTGAAAATAATGCCCAGCTGGCAGACCAGTCAGGGAACAGGCAGAGGGCGAGCGACGTAACGCACAGCACCCAGGGTACTCCGGCTGAGCAAAGCTGCCGGGGGATGAGGAAGTTGGCCTAATTTGGAAACATGAGTCCAGCAGCATTTCTCAGATTCTTGTGAGAGAATCTGGCTAACTTTCAGTTCTGCGTCCTTGGAGGAAAACAGAGGGAATGGGGGTGGGGGATACAGCTGTGACTCACACACTGTTCTCCACGACTGGAAGAATAAGGGTGATCAAGTGAGAACTCACCCCACTGCAGAAGGTTCCAAATGAATAGCCCAAAGTTTCTGCTCTCTCCAAAAACCTCTCCACTGATAGCTCGTACATTTACCTGGACAGAGTCAGAGACTGGCTGAGTGACTCTGGACAGCTCACCCAACCTCTTGAAGTCTCCGCATCCTCACAAGTACAGTGACAACAGCACCTACTAGGTGAGCTCCCCCGAGGCATCGCTAGGATGTTGCATGTAACTCATATGCAGGTAGCACTGCTCCAAAGTACACTATGGTTGTTATCAACAAAAGGACAATTGACAAAATAAAAGTGAAACCAAAAAGGGATCTGGAGCCTACTGAGGAATGCTTATTCAAATGATAAGCCTGCCCTGGACAGGCTTTGCCCAAGATTACTTCTGTCCACATAAAGTATAATATACCATTACGGTAGAGAATGTCCAGGTCTTGTCCTGAGAGAGTTGTGTAAGAGCAGAATCATGTGAATCAGAAGAATTGCTAGCACAGGTAGAGAAACTTAGTTTAACTCTCAGAGCTGCTTCCCCTGGAGAATTTTTTTTTTTCCTGGAGAAAGTTTGATATTGTAGACATGCAGACAGGCATTATAACTATCTCCCAGAAAAAGCCTCAATAACTTGGATTGTTGACAACTTGAATTGCTAACTGAGTTATGCTACTGATGATCCGATCTTGATTTGTGACAGGTCCCTCCCACCCAACCAGCTATCACCACACACACAAAAGTTCAGTCTTTTTTTTTTTTCAATGTTTATTTTTTAGTTGTAAGTGGGCAGAATTTTTTTTTTTAAATGTGGTGCTGAGGATCAAACCCAGTGCCTCACGCGTGCTAGGTGGGCATGCTACCACTATGCCATAACCCCAGCCCCCAAAAGTTCAGTCTTAAGCTATCTTATTGCTTACCACTTCTTGGGGTGGGGTGAAGGGGTCCATTTCCTACATACTATGCTAAGAACTTAACCTCCATCTCCACCTCTGAGCTATTAAAATAATCCACAGGGCTCATCTACCTGGTCCTTCAATGAAATTAAACAGTTCTTTGAAGTTTACAGAATGACCCACTGATCAAGAGACCTTTCATCTTCTCTTAGAGCAGAGGAACTGTTTAATTACCTAGGCAGAGCCACAGGTATCCTACAGGCAGAAAGCACTAGGGAACCCAGGACATACAATGTTTTCACTAAACTCCAGACAACTTTAAATTTAAAAACGGGAGAGGAATGTAATTATTTTAAGCCACTAAAAACAAGCCTTTCTTTTCTCTCTATGAAAAAAAAGACCCTATGTATAAACTCTCTTTTTTTTTTAATTGTCATGTCAGTTTTATATTGCCTACTCAACGGCCATTCTTCCCTTACTAAGAAACCCCAACATGAAGGTGCAGCAATGTCTAGTTAAAAACTCCTGTAGCCAGTGGTACAGTGCTTATCTAGCATGTGTGAGGCTTGGGTTCAATCTCCAGTACTGCAACAAACAAACAAAAACCTCCCTGAAGCTTAAGAGTGGTAGTTAAAAACACAACCCTAACCTAGTAAAACTCCCTTGAAAGTCAGGGTAGTTGTAAAATTCAGTTCTGACAAGTGAATCCAACTAGATGTCTACTTACTGAGGTTTCTGGCTACTGTTTTTGCGGTGAGAAGGAGCACATTTAATTAGCATGCACCTTAAACTCTTCAACTATTCTCTCTCTTCTTGCCTAGAATGCAGATCTGATCCCTAGCTGATCATCAGCCACCTTGCAACCACGAGAACAAAAGTCACAAGCTCCAGATGGCACAGCAGGAAGCTGGAAGGCTAAGGTGACACAGGACATCCTCCAGTGACTATACTCCACTCTGCCCTCCACCAGACTCATTGCTATGTGAGAAAGAAAACAATTCCTTTTTGAATCAAGTACTGGAGTTAAGTTTCTACTGCATATAGTAAATTCAATACTAACAGACATAGAAGATATTTGAAATCAATCCATCCTAAAAGAGCAGGAGTTTTAAACTCAAGTAGAAATAGGAGCTGGGCAGATCAGATGAGCAAATCTGACCAGGTGTATTAAAGTAAGAAGTTGTGAACTGGACAGGGCTAGCTTTGTGTAAGTAAACACCACCAAGACCTCCAACCAACTGCCACCATGTAGAAACACCAGCCCACCATTCCCACTGGGTCAGAACTTCAGATTTTCAAGAGAAGCCCAACCTCTGGGTTTTTGTGTGAAATTTCCCAATTTAAAAATGTTAACCAAGCCGGGCGTGGTGGCGCACACCTGTAATCCCAGCACTTTGGGAGACTGAGACAAGAATCGTGAGTTCAAAGCCAGCCTCAGCTACCGCAAGGTGCTAAGCAACTCAGTGAGACCCTGTCTCTACATGAAACACAAAATAAGGCTGGGGATGTGGCTCAGTGGTCAAGTACCCCTGAGTTCAATCCCCAGTACAAAAAAATATGTTAACCAAATTTAAAAGATTTTTAACTCTGTACAAATCAAAAAATAAAAGTATGACTGCAAGCTAACTTTGGCCTGAAGGCCAGCTTTCAACCTTAGTAGAGAGAGTCAGGGCAGAATTAAAAGAAAAAGCAAGTCTTAGAGAAATAATAATGGTTAGCACCATACCGAGCACTTATGTGTCAAATTGTTAGAGGCTTTCCACATATTATCTCACTTTTCTTTCTAGCCACCTTATGAAATACATAATATTGGTATCTCTATTTTACCAACGAAGAAACTGAGAGACTAAAAAACTGAGACACTCAGAAACTCAGAGACTGCTCAGAGCTGTAGGACTAATACGTGGCACAGCCCGGATTTCAGGCCAGGTCTGTGTCTTACACCCCCTTTGTAAGGAATACCTGGATCACTGCTGAACAACCTAGGGATAAATGAGTGGCAGTCCTTGAAACTTCCAAATCAGTTCTCAAAGAGACCCTGGCTCACATTCTCTTTCTTTGCTGCCTTTTAATAAAAACAGCAAAGCTGTCCAAATATTTAGTCACTAATGTATTGAATAAGTGAATGAATGCTTATGTAGTGCTTTTCAGTTTATTAAAGTGCTGTTAAACATGTATCTCGCTTAATCCCTACATCAACCCAGTGGTATTATTATCACCACGTGACACATAATGAAATGGAAGATTCAAGGGATTAGTGGGCTTAAGATCTAGGCAATTAGCAGTGCCCAGACTCAGCCCTCGTCTCTCAATGCCAAGTCCTGTCTTCTCGTGGCTTCCTTCACAAGAGTTCTGAATGCCACCACCTCACTTCGAAATAACTATTTGTTTGAAACTAATTCCCACTTATTCTACAGTAACTCTAGTATGTCTGACAGCTCCCAGGTACCACATGTACATTTTCATGGATATCAGTGAGAGGACAAAAATAAATACATCAAGTAGTATACTCAGAATTGGAATGTAAATGGGCACACACACAAGTCCTGGGATCTAATTTTAGAAAGAAACAGCTCCAAAGTCCCACAAAGCCCAGTGCATCTGGCCCCCTGAGAGGCTGCCTGCACTGCCTTAAACCTTGATTAACCCAGGAAGAGAAAAGACCCTGGAATCCTGGCTGGCATTTTGCTTTCAGGAGCATCAGCTGGCTGAGGAACAGAATGATTTTCCATCATGCGCTCCCAGAGTCAAAAAAATAAAAAGGTAAATGTCTCTGGGGAAATAAGTAGGTTCTCCTGAAAGGTTGGAACCCCGAAGGGCTGAGCTCACACTGTGGAGCTGTGTTCTCACTGCACTGATTCTCGCGGTAGCTGAGGCTAGCTTTGAACTCACGATTCCAGGGAAGGAGATGGGAGGTGAACTGTTCCCATGACCTCAGCCTCGGAGCTGACCTGGGACAAGGGTCACCCTCGAGGGCTCATCAAGACACTCCTGAACATCCTGGCCTGTCGCAGCCTCTCGCCTAACCATAACAGTGCTTATAAGCTCCTTTACAATAAAGTCGACTTCTAATTAGTCTTTCTGGTTGCCATGATCAAGAGAATGTAAGTTCTGTTGCAGCAAAGGCTCTTAGGATTTCTGTTCCCTGAAGTATACCAAAGTCCTAAATTGATACCAGTCATACAATAAGTTCAGTAAATACTTGTTGGATAAATAAATGAAGGATCTGCTGTCAGGACGGATCCTCCTCAACTCCTGTGCAAGAAGAGGCTTCCTGCAGCCTCATCCTCCGCTTCCTCTTTCTCTCTGAAGCATCCACTCCTGCAGTTCAAGCTCCCTGAGTCCAGGCTGGGGTCTGACGAGTCTGCCTTTGCCAGCTTCCCACTCGATGCCACCATTCCCCATAACTGTGCCTGCCAGGCTTCACTATCTGCCCGCCCCCACCCTGTAATACTCCTGCTCAGCTTCTAAGGTGTAATACACCACACACTGGGAACTTCACCCATCTCACCAATAGCAGTGGCAACTGCATGGCTATTCTGTGCCAGGAACTATAACAGACAAGGAGCGCAATGACAACCCCTGCCTTCCAGAAACTCCCACCTTAGGAGGGAGGCAGGTAAACAACGAGAACGCAACATAGTAAGTACTATAATGGGGTACCACGGCCAAAGTCACAAACTGATAATCCTCTGGCCTAATCTAGAGCCCATACAAGGACTTTATATTTTCATAATTAGCTGCTAATTTCTAAAAACTTTTTGCTTTCATGTAACACTTTAGGCTGACAGTATCTCTTGAAACTCTGGAAGATCTGGCAATATTGATCCTGTATTCCCCATAACATCAACCAGCTTCAGCTATGCAATGGTTATATCCCTTTAGAGGAATCATGTGGCCTGCAGTTCCTAGTACCTGTATCTCAATCTGCTCCCTATGGTCTCCCAGGCCATGAGGCCAAGGGTCAGCAGCCAGTTTTTGTATGCTGGCATGGTTGTTATCTTAATGATTCTCCCTGCTCACACTTCTACAGTAAGTGAGAATTTGAAAGATAAATTGACAGGAGAACAGTGAACCTATTTCTTATCAAAGTGAAGAATATTCCTGCATGTCTCTACAGTCTGTCTGACAAAGACATACTGTACACACATTTTTGCTCATGCACCTGCCTGGCCCCTCAAGCTTCTCAGTGTGGGTCCCTCATTTGCTATAAACCTACCTTGTGCCTGCAAGTCAGACAACCCAGAAGTCAGGTTCCTACCATCTGGGAACTCTGACTGGTGGGACAGACACACAAAAAAGACAATTAGCATAAAATGTGACCTTCCTGGAAGGAGGTACTGTGAACTGAGAGAAAGGAGCCCTAACCTGCAGAAATTAGGGAACAGCTAACAGAATGGAGGACCCTAGGCTGACTCTTTTTTTATTTTTTTCGTACCAGGGATTGAACTCAGGGGTACTCGACCACTGAGCCACATCTCCAGCCCTATTGTGTGTTTTTTTAATGTAGAGACAGAGTCTCATTGAGTTGTTTAGTACTTCGCTGTTGCTGAGGCTGGCTTTGAACGCGCAATTCTCCTATCTCAGCCTCCCAGAGTGCTGGGATTACAGGCTTGTGCCACCGTGCCTGGCTCTAGGCTGACTCTTGAAAGGCAAACAGACAAAGGAAGATAAAAAGGGGCTCTGAGTAAACTGCCAAAAATAGTGTCTGGCCATTAAAAAGTATCACTCCGCAGGATTAGCCACTCTCCACAAAGAAGTTGGATAATTTCCCATAATCCCAGGATACTCGAAAAGTTTCCAGGAAACTAAGTCCATTAAGTGACCTTCTTCCTGCCTGAAAACTGCAGAAAGCGCAGCTCACCACTGAGAGTAATGTCCAGTTGTGTTATCTACCTTTACGTCACCAGCATGCCTCACTAGTATTCACTCAGGAGAAATGAATGTATTCCTACTGCATTTTGAAACTTCACAGTTGCTTGCTTGCTTCAGCTAACATAAAAAGTTATATACTAAGACTATGAAGAAATGAAACCAGTCTGGCCTGAAAGAAAACTGTTCCTCTTTATTTGCTGCTAATAGGACAAATGTCAAGGATGGGAATTTCCTTATCCAGACTGAAGGAAGGGGCTGCTCCTCAAGAAGAAATGTGGAATACGGAATCCTTGCTCATTAAGGAATCACTAACTTGTAACCAGCATTGCAGTATTTCTTCACATTTTCCTCTTTTTTTTAGCACTTACCTCTCCGGTCAGAGTCACCGAGGCATTCCTGTCACTGAAGTGATTCTCGGCCTGAGCTGGCTCCTTTTGAGCTCGGCGACCCATCTTGGCCCCCTGTGAGGAGAGATGAAGGGCACTGCTGGCCAAATGTCATTTGAACCACAGAGGATGACAATTCTGGGGAGGTCTAGATTTAGGATGATGTGGTGAAGAGCAATATTTGACCTTAAAGCAAAGCAGCTAAGGTCACTTCTACTTGATAGAACAAGACATTCACAAGTTAATACTCATGAGGTTTTCTTTTAATAACCATAAGGACTACAAAAGCAAAATCACTTTTCTATTCAAAGAAATGTAGTTAGAAATGCCTGTGGACTGGGCAGGGACCCCATGTCACAGCTCATGGGGGGTTGGCCATGGCTTCCACGTTCCTAAGCAGAATTTTAGGAAGGCCTAATATCATAGCTGAAAATAGTTATTAAACAGGCTTTTGGAAAAAATTTCTAAATTTCATGGCAACTGACACCTGAGAAATATAAAAAAATTTGCTTTGATGCGTACACGAGATGGATTTGCATTTACAGACAGTAAGGGAAATCTACTGCAAGAATGTTGAGACACCAACTTTGAAAACCAGAGCACTTCAAAATTCTGAGTCATCAAATGTACCATTTGCAGGTGTTTTCCAAGGCCCTCCTGGGGTGGAGGTTCTGGTCTCAAACACTTCCCAGCATACAAAAAGACTGAGACACACTAGTGAGTGTTGAAATACACATCATTTTGGTTGTTTACTTTTAAAAAAAGAAAACCAGTCTTAATATAGGCACTTGTAATAAAGCCACTTAGTGCGGCTTTGCTTGATTCTCACAATAACACAGACAGGAGCTGGGACAGATGCCATTTTATAAATGAGGAAACTGAGGCCCAGGAAGGTGACTAAGTGGCAGACGTAAATCTAAGAACGAAGTCTTCTGACTTCAAATCCTGGGTTCTTTTCCCTGTGCCATGCTGAGATTTGTTTTGTTCTCAGAAGGAAGAAAGAAGTTTCAAGTTTCAAGTTGCTGTATCAGAACTCTTATGCAGGGTTCACGCTTCAAATTGTAATGCCAATGGTTTAGGTTCCAGGGAGAATGGAAACATTTTTCTGATAATAAGCAGCTCACTTTCTTCTCAAGGCAGACAATTCCATCCCTTCATACACAGTTGCCCTCTTCCATTTGTCATAGTATCAGGTATCTGAATGCTGCATACTACAGAAATAAAGGGATTGTACTAAAACAAAAATTGCATGATCTTGTCTCAATGCTATTTACAGATAGTCTAGTAACTTTTAAGTATTTTAAGATTTTGAACTTTTTAAAGATGCTGTATTAATCCATAGAGTAGAACACCACTTTATAAACTGAATTTATATATATAGTCAGGATTCCATCTTCCCCCACAAGGACATGAGTTCCACTATGCTTTAGTCACTGCTGTCACCTAGGACAATATCTGAGAGATGGTAGGGCTCAAATACTTGTGGGAAGAATAAAGAAATAACTACATTCACATCCCCAGGTATTAAAATAGTTCATATTTCAAGCGGGTCACAGTAGCACAAGCCTGTAATCCCAGCGGCTTGGGAGGCTGAGGCATGAGGATGGCGAATTCAAAGCCAGCCTCAGCAATCGCGAGGCGCTAAGCAATTCATGAGACCCCATCTCTAAATAAAAACACAAAAACACAGAATAGGACTGGGGATGTGGCTCAGTGGTTGAGTGCCCCAGAGTTCAATCTCTGGTATCAAAAAAAAAAAAAAAAAGTTTATGTATCAGAAAGGCCTGGTGAACTAATATTCTACTTAGTCAAGCAGGCCACTTCACTTCTCAGAAAGTGCTCCTCTGTGGCACTGTGCAGGACACCCAATGATATCTTTTTAATCTTGACTGATTTTAAAAGCGTCCTGGGTGTTGTGATGGAGTAAGAAAACTCTATTATTATTTACTGACTGTAACTCTGGGTAAATGACAGCTTCAGGCAACAGCCGCTAATCTCTCCTGATAACTTAGCACGTGCCACATCCTGCAATGTCAAGTGCTTACCATTGAGGTTCAGAGAAATTAACTAATTTTTTTAAAAAACTTACTAACGGCTTTATACTCCCTCTGACTTCAGGGCCCGAGCACCTTTCAACACCACCCCGTATGTTATAAACTTGATTTTCAACAGTGAAAGTGAGGGAGCGCCCGCCTCCCCGGGGGGATTACAGGGAAGAAGATCCCTGGCTTCTTCCCTGGAGGACATAAAACGAGGCGGCTTTTACAAGAACTGCAGGGGTGAGAAGTTGCTGGGGAAAACCTGAGCATGGGTATACCCGCGACTCTGGCCGGGACCCTCTTGTCACGCCAGATCAGTCCGTTCCGGGTGACTTCGCACGTGGGGCTCGAGAGAGGCCAGCGGGGACAGGATCTGTTTTCCATTTGGGGGGATTTTAAAGAAAGGGAGCCGCGCCTGCAGCGCGCACCCCGCGCGGCCCCGGGGGCGGGGCGGAACAGGCCGCCGCCTCCCGCCGCAGCCCGGCGCGGCCCCCCTGGGCCCGCCCGCTCCGCCGCCTGCGCCGGGCGGGCCGAGGCGCCTCAGCCGAGCGGGGCCGGCGGGGCCGCTCCTCCCCACCCGCGGAATCCTGGTCCCAACCCCCGAGCTGCGGTCCTCACGGAGATGGCCGAGCTGCGGCGCCGCTCCTCGCCCAGGTCCAAGTCCTCGTCCATCTCCGCGGCCTGTGGACGTCACTTCCTGGAAACCAAGCGTCCAGCCGTGTCCTTGACGACGACTCCGCCCTTCCAATATTTAAAGGGCCCGCCGCGTTGTTCCTGGATTCTGCGTGTCACCCTCCCATTTAGTTTTCCTAAGTCTACCTCGCTTGATTTACAGAAGAAATCTCCCACTAAGACTGCTGCTGTGAGACAATGAAAAAAAGTTAGTCCTTAGTAACTGTCTACATTTGTGGCTCTGTTTAAATACATCGGTAAGTGCAAAGCATTACTGTTAAAAGGAGTAATTACACCGATCCCTCCCATTTTATAGCTCACATGCACGTACAGAGGGGCCTTCAGAGTTATTAGCTCAAGTGAGGCGCATAACAACCTTTGTGAGAAGCAAGGTAAGTTGTATTGTTTCCAGTTGACAGATGAAATCAGGTGCAATAAATGATTTATAATTAACTACAGAAAATGCAATATATATAATATCTGTGTTCAAGAAGTTTATGGAGAGGCTGAACCAAAACATCAGTAACCTGGTTGGTAATGAGCAAATTTGAGATACCAAATCTTTGATATCTCATTTAATTCCAACAACCTGACAAAGCAAGTAGCAGTAATAGCAGTAATTTAACAATGAAGGACACTGAGGCACAAAGTAGTAACTTGAGGAAAATAATCTGATTGCTGAGTAGCAGAGCCAGATATCCAGTAGGAGTATTTTTCTCCAGCACGTACTAGTGGGTGCCAGCCATTCATTCACCTAGGCTAACAGTCAAGTTGAGTCTTCACTGACTCACATTTCATTTAAGATCCCCAAGTCAATACTACTGGCCAGATCCCTGGCACAGAAGATAGGCTCATGGCCCCAAGAGCAAGCAATATCCCCAGCATGCTGGAGGTAAGGCCTGGATGGCTCTGTCCTTACAAAGGAGGACTTGGAAATGGTAGTAGCATCCTTAAAACTGAATTGCAAACATTTCTTAAATAAGTAAGTTACTGGATTCACTCATTAATTTCACACGATTACTGGGTAGGATTATGAGTTAGCATGCCTAATAATGGCAAGAACACTGGCATGGATGTCAGAAGAATCAGGTTCTCGTCCTAGCTCTGCTAATAACAGTCTATGCAATCAGAGCAGAGCTCTGCTGGACCTGTTTGCTCACTTGTAATTAGAGTGCCTTTAAGATGTTTTACTTACTTACTCTGCTTCTTGGTGAGGATATTCTGTAAGGTTTTAATCAGAAGCAACATAAAGTGCCCAAAATCTAAAACAGCTTGAGATATCTGCCAATGAATCCCTGTTCTCTTCTTCCTTGGCACCAGATGAAGAAGGGACCATCTTTGGATTTTTCCATTTCTTGTCATCTCACAGCTATTCTACCACTATCTTCTAGTCAGTCTCCAGAACTTCATGCCCAATCCCCCAACTCCTTGAAAATAAAAGGCCAAGAGCACTCACTCTGAGCCGAGAGAAGCCCTACTGTCAGGGCTTCCAAAACTTGCTGAGCACCTGAATCCAATGAGAGGGGTGTTTACAAATACAGATGCCAGAGCCCCATCTCTAGAGACCAACTTGGTAGTGATGGAATCTCTATACCCTATAAAGGTAACTTCAATAATTTTCTCTCCTATCTGCAAGAATTAGTTCAAAGGCCTAGTAAGGCCTTCCCTGATCACCCACCTAGATGTTCCTTATCTTCCCTGCTTTATTTTTCGATGTGGCACTTATCTTTTATCTGACTACATAATTTACGTATTTATTTAGCTTATTGTCTCCCCACTGCCCTCCTCCTGCCTCTAAAATATAAGCTTCAAGAGAGCAAGGGTTTTGTTTGTTTTGCTCGCTGACATAGTCACAGAACAGTACGTGGCTTATTGTAAACATCAAAACTATTCTTCACACTTCGGAGGCTGTGCAGCGGAAGGTTAGGTGCACAGATTCTAGCAATGAGTCTAAATCCCAGTCTTGGCACCTAATAGCTAAGATGTCTACACCTAGCTTTCCTCATTGGTAAGGCAAATGAAAAGCATGCCTTTCTATTAAATATCACCTCCGCTACTCACAAGCAGCGTGACCTTTTAAAAAATAAATCTCCCTGTGCCTCAGTTTCCTCAACTGTAAAACAATTCACCACTGGCCTGGGATGCATTATCATCCCTTCAATTAGTGGTTTGGGAGCCAGACTTCTCAGGAAGGGTCCAGGAAGGCTGGATGGAGCAAGAGGTGGGAGAGCGACAGCACTAATTCTCAGGAAAGTGATCAACTCAGTCACAAGTCCTGTGTTGGGGAGGGAGAGGGTGTGTCTTGCACTCCCTAAGCTGCTCGTGGGAAAAGAACCCGAAGCTCCAGGCTGAAAAGAGGCACGAAAGCGGAGCGCAAGCTTCCCATCACCCATCTGGGAAATGGGCTCGGGCCAATTGCTGACTTCGCGCTCACTGGCGCAGCTCCCTGCGGAACCCTCGGCGGGGAGGGAGGCTGCGAACATCTGGATGACATTGCGGCGCGGAGCTGCTCGGGAGCCGCGGCTCCGGCAGGGAGAGGTGCACTTGTACGCACGTGGGGCCGAGCGGGAGGCGATTCCCAGGGCGCCCAGGCTTGTTTTTCTCGCCCTCTCCGGCGGCCCCTTCTCCCACCCCCGCCCCAGCCCTCCCTCCGGCCCGGCTCCGGGCCCGCCGAGCCTCTTTCACTGGCGGCCAGGTCTCGCCAGAGGGCACCCTCGGTCTTCCGGAAAACGCCACCATTTTTCCATGCCCCTGGAGAGTCTCCAAGCTTCAGCCGGCCGCCGACTCCAGGCTTGTCAATGAAGAACCTCGGCCAGGATCGCCGCAGAGCCGAGGCCCCTCTCCAGCCCTACTCGCAGGCCGAGCGTCACCCCGACCGAGGGTGGCACGACCGCCCAGCCGGGTCCCGCTCCCCCGGCAGCCCCTGCCGGGTGTCCACCGGCCCAGGGGCAGCCGGGCACCGGGAACGGCGAGGGCGGAGGAGAGCAGCGACTGACAGCTGGCCAGGGCGCGCAGGGGCTGGGGGAGAAGGAGGGAGGGGGCTCGGCGGAGTAACTTTCCAGAAAAACAGCCAACGTGTAGCAGGAGTGACTCCAAGAGGGGAAAAAAAGTTCAGTTACCACGTCGAACGAGAGGACTCGCAAAGTATTTTTCAAATGGCTCGGCTTTTCCTGTGCCTGTTTAAAACATTAAAATCGTGCAGCAGAAGAGGCTGCGTGCGCTGGTCCCTCCCTCCCTCCCCCACCCCACACCCGAGACGTCATGGGAGGGAGGTATAAAATTTCAGCAGAGAGAAATAGAGAAAGCAGTGTGTGTGCATGTGTGTGTGTGAGAGAGAGGGAGAGGAGCGAGAGGGAGAGAGAGAAGGAGAGAGAGAAAGGGAGGGAAGCGGAGAGTCAAGTCCAAGGGAATGAGCGAGAGAGGCGAGAGGTAGGGGAAGAAGCGTGCAAAGCAAGGAATGACCGCTTTCCGGAGCAGGCTGCAGTGAACTGTCTTCTATTTTCTTTTCCTTTTCCTTTTGATTTTTTAAAGACAAGCAGGGGACAGAAGCCATGGCCGAGGGAGAAGACAAGCCGAGGTGCTGATGACCGTGGGCGTCCAAGTGGATTATTGAGGCTGTTCTCCAGAGGCCTGTTTGCCCTGCCTTCCAGTGGCACATAACCCCACATGCCAGCCAATGAAGACAAGAGGCAGCGTGAACAAAGTCATTTAGAAAGCCCCTGAGGAAGTGTAAACAAAAGGGAAAGCATGAATGGAGTGCCCGAAAGACAAGTGTGTCCTGTCCTCCCCCACCTTTAGCTGGGCCAGCAACTGTGTGCCCTGCCTCTTCCCACCTACTCACTGCTGATCTGACTTTTGGGTATTTTAAAAAATTTTTTTTTCTTTTCTTTTCCATTCTCTTTTCTTGCTCTCCCTCAGGGCAAGGCGAGGATTTTGATTTTGGGGCCCGGCCATGGTCCTTCTGTGCCTTCTTTAAAATACCCACTTTCTCCCCATCGCCAAGCAGCGTTTGGCAATATCAGATATCCGCTCTATTTATTTTTACCTAAGGAAAAACTCCAGCTCCCTTCCCACTCCCAGCTGCCTTGCCACCCCTCCCAGCCCTCTGCTTGCCCTCCACCTGGCCTGCTGGGAGTCAGAGCCCAGCAAAACCTGTTTAGACACATGGACAAGAATCGCAGCGCTACAAGGCCCACAGTCCGCTTCTTCGTCCTCAGGGTTGCCAGCGCTTCCTGGAAGTCCTGAAGCTCTCGCAGTGCAGTGAGTTCATGCACCCTCTTGCCAAGCCTCAGTCTTTGGGATCTGGGGAAGCCGCCTGGTTTTCCTCCCTCTTTCTGCACGTCTGCTGGGGTCTCCTCATTGCCAGGCCTCGCCGCCCCCCTGGCCTCTCTCCCCAGCTCGCACATGAAGATGCACTTGCAAAGGGCTCTGGTGGTCCTGGCCCTGCTGAACTTTGCCACGGTCAGCCTCTCTCTGTCCACTTGCACCACCTTGGACTTTGGCCACATCAAGAAGAAGAGGGTGGAAGCCATTAGGGGACAGATCTTGAGCAAGCTCAGGCTCACCAGCCCCCCTGAGCCATCGGTGATGACCCACGTCCCCTACCAGGTCCTGGCCCTTTACAACAGCACCCGGGAGCTGCTGGAGGAGATGCAGGGGGAGAGGGAGGAAAGCTGTACTCAGGAAAACACCGAGTCGGAATACTATGCTAAAGAGATCCATAAATTCGACATGATCCAGGGGCTGGCTGAGCACAGTAAGTCCAAATGCTTGCTGGGTGTCTGCTGTGGAGGGGATGAACTCGAGTAGGGAGCTCTACGGAGGGGGCCTTGCAGTGGCCACACAGCAGGATGCTCTGGGGGGTCACCAGCGTCAGCCTCAGGAGGTGCAATGTGTAGGTGGGTAGGGAAGGGGACAGCCATTCTGGTAAGAGCTGAACCCTTCTGGGAGGCCAGGAGTTATGGAGCTAAGCGGTATGCTGAACTCACATCACATCCTTGACTGATTTTGATTTGGAATTACATCGTGCTGCCCAGGGAAACATATGTGTCTCACACATGTGACCATATGGGTAACGGTAAGCATATGGGTGCCATTGAGGGGCAGGCCGGCTTGCTGTATCCAGCCAGAGCCTTTACAATTCCAAGAGCCTGAGCGCCTCAGTCTTCTCCCTGCTTTTCACAGCTCATTGTGACACGTCTCCGGTTCAGTTTTTCCAGCTCTTGGGAGGCAGAGTACCTGCTCCAAATGAATGTCTGTCAAACTTGTGGAAGCCCAGGCAAGAGGCAACTTCTTACTGCCTGGGCCTTTGGTCTGCCCTATACACGTGACCCATGTGACCTGGGAGGGGGGTTTGCACATATGTTCACATGAACTTGAACTTCAGGGCAACGTGGACTCTCCTGCTGTACAGTAGGCAGATTCATGTGTGGAAAACGGGCCTTCTGGGCTGGTGGATACAAGACAGCAAGGTCATGGCTCTGGGTGTGTGGAGGGTGGCTGGTGGGCCTTTGTGTCTGCGTGTCACTGGGGAGCGTGTGGGAGGGGTGGCTGTGGGGGCAGTGGGGCCGTGTGTCTGGGAGTGTGTCTTCTCAGAGGCTCCTGTCTGCGGAGCTGGGAAGCTTCTGGGTGAGACGCCTGTGTGTGTTTGTACACGTGTGGAAGTCATGTGTGTTTACTGAACGGGGATTTAAAAAACCTCAATACAAGAGAGAAATTTGGCAGATGTTGAGAAACTGACAGCCCAGGAAAGAGGAATGTGAGCCACTCTCGGGCCAGACTCAGGGAGCAGCTCTGTTTGCTTTTCCTACCAGCAGGTGTCCTCGCTGCCCTGGCTACTTGGGCCCAGGCCCACCTGGGAAGTGGGCAGTCCCCAGAGTGGAGATGACCGAGGGAGGGTAGTCATGGGGTGAACAGCATGGATGGAAAGGAACCTGTCGGGAGCGAAGGAACCTGAGTGGGTGCCATGGGTGGACTGGTTCTGGATGAAGGTACAAAAGGCCCCATTCCGAGCTGGCCCACAGCAGGCAGAGGAGCCTGTGGTTACTGGCGAGGGGTTCCCACTGCAGTTTCCTGTGGCTGCCTGGAGCGCCCTTCCTTAGGATGTGGCTGAGATTGGGGAGTAGAGGCTGAGGCCAAGGCAGAGCCAGAGATCCTTGCCCAGGGTCCTCTGGGTGGGGCTGGCTCTGGGTCTGCCAGGGGCCTGCAGTTCCCAAAAGCACCCGGCAGCTGGATGGCTGCTCCCTGATCACACAACAAGGCAGAGGATGGTGGCCACACTTGTGAGAGGATGGTGGAAATCTGAGACAGTCTGAGGAGAATCCGGGGCAAGGGGGCAGGACTCAGACCTTCATGGACCCAGTCAGGAGGAGGAGTCCAAGGGAAGAAGGATTCTGAGTCATAAGGGCCCACACAGCCTGGACCAATGAATGGGCTGGATGGGCGCAAGGCTACACAGGTGTGTGTATACATCAATTTCACGCCGAGACTTAAGGGCACAAAGGTGTCCTTAAAATGTGTGTTTTACACATACATTGGTGCTTAACAGTATGCATTGTGTGAGCATCACAGAGCCTTGGGAGAAGCCAAGACAGAGCCCCGCAAGTGCTGGGCACCTTCCAGGCTGCAGCACCAACCTTACCACTGCTGCAGATGGGCTGGCCACCAGGTGTGGAGCAGGAGCCCGGGCTAGCTCAGCACAATGAGCAGGATGCTGTTTGGGATGCTGAGGAAGAGCCAGTGCCCAGTGGGACACAGGCAGCCTATGGAGGCTTGCAGGTGCAAACAGGAAACAGGCCCAGACTCTCTGCAGCTGTTGGAGGTGACACAGAGGCTGAGCAGATGCTGACCTGGGGCCAGCTCTGCAGCTGATCAGGAGTTGAGCCTGCCCTGGATGCACAAGGCACACTAATTATAAAGAAGGCAGTGGGTAGATACAAATGCTCCCCAGATGCCGAGCGAGAGGGAGCCATCATCAGAGGTGTGGGGGGAGGAAAGCCTGTTCTTAATTCCCCAGGGCAGACAGGGATGACACTGGCAGGGACCCCATGCCAGAGCTTCTACTGGGGGACAGGTAATGAGATGACATTGTCTTCCATGTTTTGTCACTCCCAGCCACCCGCTTACTTAGTGGGCAGGCACTTGGAGGGTAGTAACAGTCAGATCTAGGGTAAGGGGAGAGGGGTTCCTGGAGAGGAATGTAAAAGAAGGAATCTTTCCAGTGGTACAGAAGAAAAGGCACCAAGTTAACAGTGGAGAAGAGGGCTAGTCCTCTGGCTCTGTCCTGTCCCAGATCCCCTCATCTCCCTACTTTACAGAGGAGGGGACTGAGACATGGGTCAGTTAAGTGATCTATGCACAAAGAGCAGGGCCTCTACCCTAGACGTGCTGTATGCACAACACGTGCTGTTAAACACAAATATACATGTGAAATACATATTTTATGTCCACCTTTAACCTTTAGGCCCCAATAAACTTTCATTTATAATACAAACGAATCCCACGTTAGCCTAAGCAGAAGAGGACAAGAGTTATTGCCTTAGTAATTGGCAGATAGCACAGAGACAACTGGATTTTCCAGGAAACTCAGGCTGTCATAAATGTTCTCCCAAATTCAATAAGAGAGTTTCCTTTATTTAATGAAGATTCTCAAACAGATTAAGCAAGCACAGCCATGTCACAGTTGCTTCTCTGAACCTGTTTCCTCATCTGTAATTCTGGAGTTGATTTCTAAATTCCCTTTCACCTGACAGAATTTTATAATCACATCTGGATGGTTTGCCCAAGTCTCTGCTGGGACGTATGGGCAAGACTCTATAATCCTTTTCTAATTCTTCAGGATTTTGCTATGGAAAGTGAGTAGGGGCTTGCTGTGACCCACCTTGTAGTGGGTGCGTGGGGGGAGGGTAAGATTCAGCCTTCCTAGTTCCTCTGTGGTCCTTCTTACCAGATATCATCAGCATAGGTGGTGTTTCATCTTCTAGCTTGGAATTCTTTGTGTCTGGGGGAAACTCTTGTTTTCAGCCAAGGGCCGTGCTAAGATAGCCAGCAAACCCAAAATTCCTGAGCAAAAAGAAAACGTGGTATTTTAGCCTTTCTTTTCTGGCCGCTAACTATAGATTTTGTTCTTCTGGAAATCAAAAGATATTTCATGTTAAAAGAACTTATGTGCCCTAGGTGCCCATGCTTTGTGCATGGTAGGGCACCAATTCTCCAAGGGTGGCCCCGAGGCAGGTGAACGTGGACTCTCAGGTCCCACCTCGCCCTTACAGAATCAGAATCTCCAGGGGGAAGGGGATCCTGGAAAATCAGTGCTTTCATTGAGCTGAAGACTCGGTGAACTAAGACAGAGCCTTTCCTTTAGAGAGGTTGCGAACTTAAGTGCCTACCGAGAGGCAGGTAATGCAAACGATCTGGAAGAAAAGCCATGACCCAGGCACCATGACAAAATGCACAGGACACTTGGCCTCAGGGTCATGGACAAAGTATTGTGTGTGGCCAGGGGAGGGAGGGACCTGGGCTCCCCGGTGTCCTGTTGAAAGAAGCAGCCACTGCTCAGCTTCTGCTGATTTTTGCACTCAGGAATGTGGGTCCAGCTTGACTCCATCTTACCACGTCCCAGAAGAGCAGAAAATCTGGATGTTTCTGTGAAATTTCTCAACTTTTATCATGGGCTTACAATGTTTATGGGCTTCTAATTCAAAAAATTTAAACATGGTGCATTGGCTAAACAACACTTCTAATTCATTTAAGGGTTAATCCATTTAAAGCTTAAAAACCATTAATCCAGTGGTTTCTCAAACTTCCAGAACATCTGAAGTCATGGCACCCTTAGCAGAAAACTATAAACTATGGTTCTGCATCCTGGCTACACATTTTAGAATCGTCTGGAGAACATTTTTAAAAATGCTGTGGATCCACCCTGTATAGGCGGAATTGCTGGGCAGCGAGCCCAGACTTCACCTGGCTTTAAAGCTCTCCAGGTGGTTCTGCTGTACAGATGGAGGAGAAGCACGGCCACACTGACATACCCAGGTCCTTCACTGGACCAGGAGGGGTGATGTACACAGGCAAAGGCACACCTAGCAGCCCAGGTATCTGCAAACACTTTAAAAGGCAGCTAAGTAAACATGAATATCCCACCTGATGTTTTTTGCTTGCTTATTCTGTTTGCCCCCTAAAGCAAAACAGAGAAAGTGGCATGCATTGATATCAATTTTTTTTCTGAGCAATGGAAAAAGTTGGTCATAATTTATTTTATAAATGTAGATTCCCCTACTCCAGCTATTCAGAATGCTCATGCTCTGTGGAAAGTATGGCTTAAGAAACACAAAATGGACTGGCCATTGGCTCTCATCTGGGGCACAGGCTGGTACTCTAGGCCCATTTCAAGGAATTTTGCCACATTTTGTTGATGATATCAGCTCTCTACTGGATGATTTCCCAGGTCCCCTCCAAGTTCCATATCTGCTTCAATAACTGGGGAGTGGATCGAAGACCTGGGTTCAAATCCCACCACTTCCACTACTAACAGAGTGATACTGGGAGTCATTTAACTTTTCTGATGTTCAGTTTTCTCACTTGTAGAATGATAAATTGTATACATTCTTTTTATTCTCAAGGGTTGTTACAGGATCATACCGGTTCATACAAGCTCTATAAAATGTATGGTGGTGTTTATTTACACTTATTTATTTTGCTTATTTATTTACACTCATTCATTCCACAAATTATTTAAAACATTATTATCATTTGGCAGATTTATTTGTTGAGATCATACTTACATTTTCTTTTCTCTCTCCCAGGTAATTGTTTTTTAATCACTAATGATTGTGTCTGAGCTTTGCTTACTAGTGCTAGTTCACTCATGTCAGCTAATTCATGTGTGACTGGCCAAGACTCTTCTGGACATTGGTTTCTTCATCTGAAGAGGGTCATATAGGATTTCACACTGTTGGAAACAGTGATAGAAAATGGCCCTTCCTCCCTCCCTCTCTCCCTCCCTCCCTTCCTCCCTTCCTTCCTTCCTTGAACTCAGGGGCACTCGACCACTGAGCCACATCTCCAGCCCTATTTTGTGTTTTATGTAGAGACAGGGTCTCACTGAGTTGCTTAGCACCTCGCTGTTGCTGAGGCTGGCTTTGAACTTGCGATTCTCCTATCTCAGCCTCCCAAAGTGCTGGGATTACAGGCGTGTGCCACTGCGCCTGGCCCTTCTTACCTCTTGAAACCTCCTTCACATTCTCAGAAAGAAAAGTCATCTTGGGCACAGATGTATGATTGATGGGCAGGAAGAAACCAAGGAGGGGTGGTCAATAGGGTGCCCTGAGAACTCTCTCAGCAATGTCCGCTTCTCCATCTTCTGATTCCCCACCCCTTGACCCCACTCTGACTCTCCTCCCTGGCAGGTGCTATTTTCCACTCCCCTTCTCTTTTTGACAGCAAGGTGAGCATTGCCCTGACTTGCCCTTTATTCTGTCTTGCAGATAGTGCTGGAGCTACTGTTATAACTGAAGCCAGACAGATGATAACTCCTTCCAAACCCAACTCTGGCAGTCTTTGAGAGGGACTACAGCAGACCCTGTAGCTTACCAATGTCCAGAGATATATACCTGTGGACTTAAATATTAAATTGCCCTCCCTGAGGCTGGAGGTGCAGCTCAGTGGTAGAGTGCGTGCTCAGCATGTGTGAGGCCCTGGGTTCAATTTCCAGCACCAAAGGGAAAAAAAGATTGCTAACGCAGATTCTTCTCTTTGGTTCTTGCTGAGATGGTTTAGGGAATAGTTGGCAGTATTTGTTCTTTCAAGGCCACTTATTAATCAGAGCCTCATTAGCTGGCATTCACACATTTGTTTTCCTCACATCTGTTCCATTCATTTTCTAAGAACCAGTGTCAGGCCCACCAGATGGCAATTTCCAGAAACACTCACTCATCCTTTCCTGAAGATCAGTAGCACATTTGCTTGTTTCCAGCCTCTGATCCGTCCCGCCTTGTCCGTGACTTCCTAAACCACCCCTCGGGGTGATTATGAGCTCATTCCAGCCATGTCCATTATGTGTGGAATCTGGGTCCAGGAGCTTGAATTTCAAGTTCTGGCTATTGTTACCAGTTGTGTAGAACATTTTCTGTGAGTGTCAATGCTGCTCAGATCCTGAGGTTGTCAAGTGTGCTGGAGCAGAGGGGAGATAGGGGCTTTCTCTCTCTCTGTCAGATCTCTATCAGATCTGACAAAGATCTGGCTCTGAAGGGTGGGAAAGAGCATTTGCTGCCTTCTGTCTGGTGGGCAGGGGTGAAGAGGTCAGCAGGGTGACAGAGGCTGGCATGGCACATTGCTGTCAAGGACAGAGACCCATAAAGAGAGTCATGGCAGCTGACTCCTGTTCAGTGAGACCCATGTTTCTGCCAGGAAGGGTCTTTGCCATAAAGACCCTGCTTCATTAGGTCGGAACCATGGCATTGATTTTGCCGCTGTGCTGTTCAACATTGGTTCTGCTACTTTCCATGGCTGCCTAGTATTATGGGTCTGACACGTGGGTCTCCCTCCAGGCAGCGAGCAGTCTGCTGTCTTGATTCTCTCACCAGCAGCAGCCTAGCGCTTGGGGTTCCTTCTCCTCTCCTGGGTTTCCTTTCCTTCCTGCCTTTGCCTCCAGCAGTCCCTCCACGTGAGGTTTCTTGCCTTCCCATCCTCATGCCCTGCTGTTCCTGCAGGGCTCAGATCCACGTCACCTCTTCCCCCAAGTGCCCCCTGCTCTCTCCCTCCTCCCATCCCCTGCAGCCTCTTCTTGGTGTTTCTGAAGGCCCTTTCTCTCTGGTCCTGTAATTTGGGTTCATGTGTTACTGACCTCCCTTGGATATTAATTCCCTGGGGAGCAGTGGCTGCGTGCTTCCCAGTGTTAGCATCTACAAGGACTGGCACATCGAGTTGCTCTCCAAGGTTCAGCAAGTGAATGAATGCCCAAATGAACAAACTGGCAAATGAGTCCATGAGCTACGAGATAACTAAGCTACTGGCAGGATTGCTGTCATCTTTTGAGCATCTGAATTTTCTAAAAGAGCAGGAAAGTCAGGCTGGAGAGCTTAGCAGACGCAGGATATCCAGGCAATGGGGGGAAGGGTGGTTGTGTTTCACAGTCCAGTCTTTGTGCCATTCCCAGAGGCTCTGAGGTCTCCCTGCTCCTCACTTAGGACTGTGTGACTCAAGGGTCACCAGGAATCTTCTTCCTTTCTCCACTTCAGGTCTCAGGTCTCAGACCTCTGTAGAGGGCGCAGTTGGGACTGTGGCCACCTGCCATATCTGCTGGCTATGTGCTGTTGGGGTTGGTGTCACTCATGCTGTGCTTCTCCCCGTTGCTTTATCCCCTAGATGAGTTGGCTGTCTGCCCCAAAGGAATTACCTCCAAGGTTTTCCGCTTCAACGTGTCCTCGGTGGAGAAAAATGGAACCAATCTTTTCCGGGCAGAATTCCGGGTCTTGCGGGTGCCTAATCCCAGCTCCAAGCGCACTGAGCAGAGGATCGAACTCTTCCAGGTACCCTCCCAGGACAACCACAGACCAGAGTCAGTTCCTCTACTGTGTTTGGCTTCCACCAGGACTCAGAGTTCAGCAGGCCTGGGTCTGAATCCTGGCTCCTCTGACCCTTAATTTCCATGTCTGTCTATCATTAAGAGGACTGAAAATTCCCTAAGGTGCTCCAAGGACATGGCACTCAGAAACCTTTGTTTTCTCACCTGCCTTGTGACCTCTCCTATGGCACTGTGTCCTGGCCTCAGGTACTGACTCCTTTCTCTGCCCTGTAGATACTTCGACCAGATGAGCACATTGCCAAACAGCGTTACATCGGAGGCAAAAATCTGCCCACACGGGGCACGGCGGAGTGGCTGTCTTTTGATGTCACTGACACTGTGCGTGAGTGGCTGTTGCGAAGAGGTGGGTGGACCCTTAGGATGAGCATCTCAGGAGTAACCTCAGGTCCCTTTGTCTGTCATGAGAGGGAAGAGGACAGAATTAGGGGAGTCACAGATCTGGGTTCAAAGCCTGGATTTGCACAGGTTCTCTGGATGTCCACTGATTACCTACTCTACCATTTGTCAAATGCTTGCTCTATGGCAGGCCTGGGGACTCCATAGTGAACTAGACAGGTGGGCCTCAGATCTCTTGGGGCTTTCATTCTGGTGGGAGGGACACATCATAAATAGGTAAACAAGTAAACATATGGATAAATAAGAGTTTCAGAGTGCTGTGTGATAATAACCCGGTGGGTCCTACGGTGGCTGCTCAGGGAAGGTACCTGTGAGGAAGGAGTTCCTATAGTGAGATCTGAGGGGTCACAGGGTCAGGATCAAGGAAGTCTCCAGCAAAGAAGACAGGCAGGCCCCGGCCTTTAGGAGGAAACCAGCTTGATTTGTTCCAGTAGCAGTGACAGACTGGTGTCCCAGAGCAGAGTGAGTTAGGGCCCCGTGATTTAGGACCTGTCAGGCCATGGTAAGGCTTTAGGACTTATTCCAAGTGTGATGAGACACCATGGGAATGCTAGAAGCAGAGCTGGAGAGGTGGGTGAGGTGACTTACTCACACTTTAAAAGATCCTTCTGGTTGCTATGAGGTCAAGGGAAGAAGCAGGAAAACCAGTTAGGGACCATTGCAGCAAGCCACATGAAGACAGCAGGGACTTAGACTAGGGCAGATGCAGTGGAAATCATATGGATTTGTTCCGTGTTTTCAAGATAGAGCCAATAGGACAGGTCATTAGGTGGGCTGTGAGGACACAGGAGCAGTTGCATGTAACTTGTGAGTTTTTGGACTGAGCTGTCTTATATTGGAATAGGAATTGGGTTAGAAGAGGAGCAGGTTTAGGTGAGTTGTGTTTTGGCCAATTAAGTTTGAAAGGTCTAGGAGTCATTCAGGTAGCACCATCCAATAGGAATATCAAATCTCACATGTCCCAAAGATCTTACCCACTCCTCCCCTGCATGCCTCACAGAGATGTTTGTTTTTTGGTACCACAGATTGAACCCAGGTGCTTAAGCATGGAGCTACATCTTCAGCCCTTTTAATTTGTTTCATTTTGAGACAGGGTCTCACTAAGTTGCTTAGGGCCTTGCTAAGTTGCTGAGGCTGGCTTTGAACCCTCAATCCTCCTGCCTTAGCCTCCCAAGCCGCTGGGATTACAGGCATGGGCCACCGCACCCTGCCTCACAGAGATGTTTGAAAGATCAAATGTATTTGAGAGAACTTCAGGGTTTTTACCATGTTTTACAAGCTTTTATTGTGTCTGATAAGGAAGGTGAGGCCCAGAGTAATTAAGTGACTTGACCAAGGTCATCCAGCCTGGATTGGAACTTGAGTTCCCTGATGGACAGTTCATGTGTCTCTTGACACCTGCTCTGCTGTTCCTCTCCCTTGACTTGGCTGGTACTCTTGGTTTGACTGCTCAGTGGGCGGGGGTCACATGTAGCAGTCCCATCTGCTCCTTCTCTCCCCCTTATGACAAGTTTTCTACTATTCTTAGCTGCTATAAAGCCACAGTCATCCACATGCTGAAGGCCAGAGTCCCTGGGCAGGTGGATCCTCTGTATCCTCGGTGTTTTAGGAATCCAGGGATTAAAGCTCAAAGGCAGAGATCAGAAACTGCTTGACCAGCATATTGTTTTAAATTTAATTAGTCTTTAATAGTTTTAAGTTAGGAAATTTCTGGCTTTTCTTGAAAAATTGACTGTCTTTCTCATAATGATCCACCAGAGTTGAGTTTTGGCCATCCTTTGGGACGGGGTGTGGGTTCTTCCGTCCCCATCAGTGCTCCCCAGGAGTGAGGCTGGCAGTTCTACTCAGCACCATCTGCTGACGTGGTTGGCTTGCTTGTGCGACCTGTCTGGGCTCTGCAGCCATCTGAGTTTGCAAGCCTCCATCTAAGGGGTCTTATTGGGTGGCTGCGTGGGCACATGGTGAGTTGGAGATCCTGTCCCTGTCCCTCCTACCAAGCACGAAGGCAAAGCCTGGGAGTGCCCAGGTGCTCTGCCGACAGAAGCTTTCACTGTTTGGAATCCTGACTCAGACGGCACTCCACTCAGAGCCCAGAGCCTGCTTGGCTACAAAAAGGAGGAGCCGGGGAAATTAATCTCTTAGCCTCCTTGTCTGATCTCGATCTGCACCACCTGGACTTCTTTGAAGCCCTGGGCACTGGGAGTTCTTATTTTCACAGCTGCAGAACTCAATGAGAAGTGTGCATTGAGAATGATTTCCATCTTTTTTGAGACATCAGAAAAGATAATTTCATAATAAAACCTATGGGTCCCCCACCCACCACTCCACTTCTGCCAATTCTGAGGTTAGTTCTTCATTGGAACCTTCAGTTCCTACTTAGGCAGATTCTGCCCAGCCCTCTCCTCCCACAGGGGAATCAGCAGAGGGTTTTGCTTATTTGGAGGTCATGAATCTCTTCAGAGTTCATGGCCCCAAACCAGGCTGCAAATGGACTCTGGGTTGGAGCAGTTGGGTAGTGCGGATTGAGGAGGAACTGGGTCACACCTGTGGCTTTGGATTCATTCGGCAAGCATCTGAGAGCCTACCAGCTACACAGGCTGTGTTCTTGGTCCCAGAACTGATTGGAGCCCAATCCAGGATGCAGGGCCCAGGTCCTCATTTCCTGGGCTGTTACTCATATCATCTGCAGCTTCTCAGTATGCAGAGCCAGGATGCCCCTAGGAGGCTGGGCAGGGAGCCCTCCCAGCATCATGGCTCAGGGCAGGTGGGACACTAGGAAAGCATAGTCATTTGGCATCTCAGTGAATGTGTGGGCACGTTCCTCTGTGCTTTCTGTTGCCTGCTTTTCTCCCTTCCTGTCTCTAACAATTAAGAATGTGGGATCTGGCATCAGAACACACAGGCTGTGTTTGAAACCTGGAACTACCACCTACAGTTGGATACCTTGGACCAGCCATTTCTTTAATTTCCTTAAGCCTTTTATCTGTACAGTGAGGAATAATATCTCTTACTAGGATTATTAGGACTATTAGAGATTAAATGAGTCAATGCTTGTAAAGTCTTAGAGCAGTGTTTCATATATGGGTAATGTTAAAAAATGGTAGTGGTTGTCATCTGCTGAGCCCTCTACCTAGATAGAGCCTGTTGGCCAAGCCAAGCCACTGTCTTATGCTGACTACCCGTACCCCAACCCCTACTGTCCCCAACACATCTGTATGCACATTGGTTTTCTAACTTAGAGAAGTGCAGAACTCACCCAGGCCACCTTGGACCACCTTGAGCAGGAAGTACATGTATTGTTAGGTAGCCATTTTTAACTACTCCAGCGCCCTCTTCCAGGAAAAGGACACTCCTTTGCTGCCCTCTGTCTTTACTTCTTCTGTAGCTGAGTCTCTGCTGCTTTGCCAGAGTGGTCTGCCTCCCCACTTGTTTTGGTCAGCTCTTTTGCTGCTGTGACTAAAGGATCTGACCAGAACAATTTTAAAGGAAGAAAAGTTTATTTGAGGGCTCATGGTTTCGGAGGTCTTAGTCCATAGAAGGCCGGCTCCATTCCTTAGGGCTCCCAGTGAGGCAGGATATCATGGCGGAAGAGTGTGGCAGAGGGAAGCAGCTCACATGGTGATCAGAGAGCAGAGAGAGACTCTAGTCTCCAGATACAAACTATATACCCCATAGCCACACCCCTAACTAACCACTTCCTCCTTCTATACCCCACTTGCCTCCAGCCAGCACTAAGTTAATCCCATTAGAGTTTAATTCACTGATTAGGTTAAGACTCTCATAGCCCAATCGTTTCTCCTCTGAACCTTCTTGCATTGTCTCACACGTGGGCTTTTGGGAGACACCTCACATTCAAACCATAACACTACTCTAAGCTAACCTTCTGGAACAGAGATTTTCAAGCTTAGCAGGTGTCACTGTGTCCCAGAGGTAGCTCTGACTTGGCATAGAACAGTTCTAGCTGGGCTCTAGAGTTTATAGAAGAAGCAAACTGTTTTTTATCCAGTAGGTCTAAAATGTCCAAGCCCATATAATGCTGATGAATCACTGAGCTTGTACCATTCTCCCCAAAAGAAGGGTGCTGAGCCACACTGGATTCTGCGGTTCTCTCTGCTGACACAAGACTTCAGGAAGACCCCAAGTTGGCCCCAAGGCCAGATGCTCACACACTACTAGGGTGGCCTCGGGGAGCAGTAAATCATTCAGCTCACTGAGATGCTAAGCCTGAACCCAGAAGGGTCCATTCGTCAGGCTCTTTCTTACACCTGGCAACAACTGGCTGCTGCCCAGGTTCAACAGAGTGTCTCTAATTGAGTCTTACTCACGCAAATGGATGTGATGCCAGGTCATACCTTATTTTCCCTGCATAAAATGACTTGATTCATTCAAACTTTTTTTTTCTTTTGTGACACTGGGGATTGAACCTGGGGCCTCACACATGCTAGGCAAATGCTCTACTACTGAGCTGCAGCCCCAGCCCTGTTCAATTTTTCATTCACTTCTTTATTTTTTTCTACTTGACTCATGCTCATTGACTAACTGCCCTGCTTCCTGGATTTTGGTTGCCGAGACAGACGATCACACAACTAACATGAGAAAGAACCAGAGTTGGCCTTCTCATGCTGGAATGTCAGTCACCACACTCTGGCATCTCTGGGCTTCCTCGTGCTCATTCTCTTTGAGCTCCTGTCCTCTGGACCTCTGGTCATGGCCCGCTCTCGTTGGCTCTGGTTTGTTCTTTAGTTTCACAAGATGAACAGCTTGGGAAGCCATCCACAACCCCGACTTCCCCATCATAGGAACAAGGAACTTCAAGGAAGGAACACCTCCGTTATTTTTACCTCTTTATGGCCTTGCTCTTTAGGGAAAATATGGCCAGCTGTGACCATGATTTTCATCTTATCTCCTCTGGAATCTATCACTTCCTCTACACCCACAATCACAGCTCCAGTAGAAAAGCTGGCACCTTCCACTTAGACTGATTCTGCATCTCATTTGCAGGTGACCTGCCTCTGGCCCTGATTCCCGACTTTTAATCCTGTTGCTCATTCAGCCCTTTGAATAGAACTGCATCACTGTCTCTCTGCTCTGAAGCTCTTCAGTTACTCCCTAGTCCCTTCCTGTCCCTGTCACTTCCTTTCATCCTTATTCAACAGGTTAGCTTAAGTATCTCCTCTCCCAGCACTTAGGTGGTGTTTTTCTTTCCTTCCTGTATACTTGTCCTTCTGCCCCTGAGTAGATAAGCTATAATTTTCTCTTAATGTCATCCTTTGAAAATTGATGGTTATTTCCATTCTCTTTCGTGGTGCCCACTATTTACGCCTCTGCTTGGTGGTTCATTATGGAACAGAAGTATGGGGAATGTAGAAATGTGTGTAGAGCCTCACTCTGGGCTTTGGAAGGACTTCCTGTCTCCTGTGACCCTTCTTATAACTCCATTCCTGTGAGTGAGTGCCATGGGAGCAGAGACCCTGGCCCCTTGCAGGGTGGTGGACAGACTTCCCCTTTATGCAAAGTGCTTTTCTCACCAGTGTCGTGTCTTATTTTACAGAGTCCAACTTGGGTCTGGAAATCAGCATTCACTGTCCATGTCACACGTTTCAGCCCAATGGAGATATCCTGGAAAACATTCACGAGGTGATGGAAATCAAATTCAAAGGTAATATAGTGAATGTGTGTGGTAGGTTGGGGGAGGGTAATGGGACAGATCTACTAGACCCCAAGAAAAAGAACCAGTGTCCTTCACGGAGATGGCCGACTTTTTTTACTTGACTAATTCTGCTTTGCCCCCAAAGCCATGAGGGTGACTGTCAGCTTAGGGAGAACACATTAGCCTCTGAAAGACCACAGGATGCTGGAAAGAGTGGAGAAGTCATGTAGGCCGCTGTTCATTCTCTCTGAGCCCAGTGAAAAGGGGGTTGAGGCTACCTCTTTCACAATTAAAGGAGATACAGAATGTGAAACACAGGGCCAGGCAGGCTCCACAAATCGGTTGTCTTTCCCTTCCCTAAAGAAATTAACTTTGGTGGCTCTGAACATGAGTGCCCTGACTCCTGAGATTTCCAGACACTGTGGCCCACCTGATCCTTGCCCAGGAGTCACCTGGGTTTAGACGATTGCTTCAGGGCTCAGGGTGTTTGATCACTGGTGTTTATGTAGAGGTTGGGACGCAGCTTGGAGTCACTTGCAGGTCTACAATATGTTTTCCAGGAACTTGGCCTTGATAGTCTCTGGAGCTCAGGAAGGTACTTTTTCTCCTGTATTCCCATTTGGGGTAATGGAGAGACCCCTATGGTCAAACAGGCTGCTCTTGGCTCCTAGGCCCAAGTGGTCCTGTTCATCTACATGGCCTCCATTTCAGAGTCCTGTTTTTAAAAAATTAAAGCCCAAAATTTGTTAACCTGATCCCAGGACCTTAGAGCTCAGCCCTTCAGAGTCTTCCCCTCCAGGCCAGGTCAGGCTGAAACCTTCCTGCTATCATGGACACGTACCTTGTTCATAAGGATTTTCAGAAAGGGAATTTGAGATCCAGGTCTCCTATTTATCTTACAGACCTAGTGTCCCTTCCTGAGATCCAGGCCCCTCCTGACATAGATTAGACTTCTCATGTTTCTGCCCTGGGGAAGGTGGTCAATGGCTGCCAGCTGTCCTTTGCAAACTAAATTTCCAGTCACTTTTCAGTGTTTTCCTTTTTAGATGAAACAAGCTCTGGTGGACTTGGGTTTCCTCTCAGAGCTTGTTTGATAAGCTGTTTATCATGGGGTTTATTATCTCATCTGAATTTTATCGTGCAAACACTTCTAGAACTATAAGCACAATGTGAATGCTAACAATCTGGAGTCTTGTTTCTTTGGCTCCTATTCAGTCTACCTACACCTTAAATTGACCAATTTAGATTAGAAGAGGACACTCATTCCCCAGGATTCTAAGTCTCAGAATCTAAAGTGACAACCAGAAGGTATGTGTTAGGTGCCTGCCTGGGGATAAAGATGCTTTGTGGATCCATGAAGACTCCCAGGAAGCATCCCGTGCCCTGTGGAAGATCCTTGTATGAGTGAATGGGGCTGTTGCAGTGGCATCCTTACGTTGGGTACTTTTGATACCAACTCCTCCTCCCAGTTTCACAGTAAGACATTAGGATGAAGCTACACGTCTCCTCTGTCCTTCCCAGCAGACAGCCCTGTCCTTTCTCCTGGCCAGAGATGGGCTGGGATGAGAAAGCAGCTTCCAAGGGCTCTGCTTTGCTTAGACAGGAGATCATGACCTCCCCTCCCTTCTGCAGGGGTGGACAATGAGGATGACCATGGCCGTGGAGACCTAGGGCGCCTGAAGAAGCAGAAGGATCACCATAACCCTCACCTAATCCTCATGATGATCCCCCCACACCGGCTCGACAACCCAGGCCAGGGGGGTCAGAGGAAAAAGCGGGCCCTGGACACCAACTATTGCTTCCGGTGAGTTTAGGCCCCATGCAGACCTCAATTTACCTCCTGTGCACAGGCCCCACACCTGAGCCTCACAGCCTAGTGTCTCTGACAATGTTCACAAACATTTCTAGGAAATAAGATTGGAAATCTCTTACAAAAATCTTCCTATTTTTCTGAGAGCCCAACTGTTTTTCCACATCCTGACTCTGTAGGGGCCCTGATGAAGTAAAAGAAGGAAACTTCAAGGAGGAGAGTGTTGTGAGAATAGTTTGGACGGGGAACACTTGGCTGAATGAAGCCTCTCTGTGGTTTTCATGTTTTAAGTACTTGCAGGGTGTGTTTGTGTGGGAGAGATTAAGGCAGGAGTTTCCAGTGAAGAAGTGCTCACTTCTCTGTGCAGGCTCCTGGCATGCTACCGGATGGGGGCAAATAGTGTCCATTTATAGGGGAAATCTGATCTAGAGAAATCAACACATTTAGAAATAATTGGGGAGCTCCTATGCAGAGATGGGAAAGATGTGGCTTCTTCCCTTCTTTGGGAGCATGGAAGTGCTCCTGTAGGAGGGAGGCATGATAAAGCCTGCAGACTAAATATTAAAAGATAGAAAAAGTTCACATCCAGGAGAGTCTGAGGATAAAGTACTTTAACAATTGGGAGCAAGGAGTTCACATATGAATACAGGAAAGGCTTCAGAAGGGTGTGGAATTTGAGCTCACCTTTGAAGATGGGCAGGGTTTGGGCATGTGGGGATCTGGCAGGAGCAGAATAGGGTCAGTTTGACTGGAGAAAATGCCTGAATGGAGCGGGAGGGATGGATTGGAAAAATCTTTGATCTGGAAACTGCGTCTTGTGAAAAACTGAATAAACTAGGAATGCGGGGCTTGAGAACAAAGTATGGGAGAGGCAACATGGCTGTCACCACCTGTCTGAAAGCTGGGGTGCAGGTCTGTCCTGTGCATCTCTTGAGCAGTGAGGACTGAGTGCTTATGGCTGCAAGCAACAGTGACTTAAGCTACAGGGGATTTCTTGTGCACTGGAGGCCTGTGGCAGCAGGCTCAGGGCTGCCTCCTTACGCCATTCAGGACACAGGCTTTCCTGTCTTCTGGCCTGCCCTGCGTGGTATGTTGGCTTTTCGTCCTCTGCCTACGGCCACAGGTGATTGCTAGGGCTCCAGGTATCTTGTCCCTGTTTAGGGCAAGGAGGAGGGGAGACGGGGAAGAGTCAGCAACTTTCCTTTTCCTTCTGTTACTTTCATAAATAACCAAATGTCTTTGCCAGAACTTGCTTTCATCCCCTGCATACTTCTTCCTGTGGCTGGTCATTATTGAGACACAGGATCATCCCTACCTGCAATGGAGGCCAGGAAAATGAGTAGATGGTGTTCCAGACTTCATAATGGGAGGTAGCAAGGGAGAGGGCACTAGGGACAGTGATTGCATAGATAACCAATAGATTCTGCCATAGTTCATCCTGGGAACCCATAAGAAGCCAGATTTTGTCCAATGGCTGCCTTTGGAAGTAGCAAGTTCTAGGTCACAGAAGAGACCTGTTGAAGCGAAGGCTTGATGCCCATGTGGCAAGGGTTGTTGCCAAGTGGATTTCAGCAGGCGACAGGATTGGAAGGGCCTACCATTCACATTTGGGGGACCTGGGGATCATGATTCAAATAGGAAGCTGCACCTTGTTTTGGCTAAATGGCCTATAGATTTAGTTTGAGCAATCATCTCTAGTAGGATACAAGCTGCATAATCTTTGAGTTTCTTTCTGGCTGGGTGTACATTAGGAAGGTAACGATAAGCCATCCTCACCAAAGCTGACGTGGCTGACAATGTAGAATGAGTACTTGGTTGTGTGGGGAACACTCTATGCCTATTTTGATTTGTGATATAAAAGGGGACAGGGTCACTTTTACCTCTTCACTTTCCCTTTTGTGGCATTTATATCAACCTATTGCATCACTGAGATCCTGGTGCTCAACACAGGGAAATGCCTCCTGGTGTCTTCCACACCATGCTCTCGAGCCAGGGATTCTACTGGGAAGGCCCACCTCCTGTGGTAGCATGGAAGGATGCCAGAGGGAAATAGGAAGACATCTTTAAGTTTCTTCTATTGGTGATTTCCATTTAGGTTGATCTCCTATAAATGTTTTCTGTTATAGCAACTTGGAGGAGAACTGCTGTGTGCGTCCCCTCTACATCGACTTCCGACAGGACCTGGGCTGGAAGTGGGTCCATGAACCTAAGGGCTACTATGCCAACTTCTGCTCAGGCCCATGCCCATATCTCCGCAGTGCAGACACCACCCACAGCACGGTAGGGAGCAGGGCACATGCCATCTGGGCACTGGGGCTGAGCTGACCAGACCACTTGTTAAAACAAACGAATGATTGAATGTTAAATGAGCAAATGATAATTTGGGGTGAGTGAAATCTCTCTGTTAAAGGTTTTGACCTTGCACCCTGGCCTAATTCTACTTGATCACATCCTGCCTTTTTAAAATTGCTACCAGAGCCTGGTGCGGTGGCACATGCCTATAATCCCAGCAACTCTGGAGGTTGAGGCAGGAGGATCACAAGTTCAAGGTCAGCCTTGGTAACTTAGCAGGACCTTGTCTCAAAATAAAAAATAAAAAGGGCTGGGATATAGCTCAGTAGTAGAGCAGCCAGTTCAATATCCAGTACTGGAAAAAAAGAATCCCCCAGGGGCTAGACGGACATAGCTCAGTGGGAGAGTGCCATTCCTAGCAAGTGAGTATAAGGGACTGGGTTGAATCTCAGCAGCCAAAACAAAAAGTTCCTACGATATTTTCAACCAGACTTTGTATTTGCTTTGTTTAAAGCTTTTGTACCATGGAGGTTAATTATATGTCAGAGATGTGTGTACCCGGTTGGCAGGGAATGTTGGGACAGAAAGGTCACCACCACCAAAGAACTCTGACAGCTGTTGCCTCTCAAATGTTCAAACATTGTTCTGAGAGACAATGTAAAGCATATTCTGAAGCAACCATGAAACTCCAGGAAGAGAAAGTGAGCAAGAGAATCCACACCTCTGAAGCTTGTCTTTCCTCAAGGGGAACTGAAAATAGCGCATTCTTCATGAAGCATGTTTCCCTATAGCTCATGAGCACTGCGTCCTGCCTGGGGCCTCCCACCCTGGCACTTCCTAAATGGCCCCGGCTGTCATTAGTGAGACCGTTTTCCACTAGAGTGATCATTTATAGTAAGGAAGATCAGTATAGGAGTGTTTTCTTACCAGCCACAAGAGTTTCCTTATTAATTGGAAGTCCTCCAATAACTGTGATATGCTTAAACTGATAACCTTCAAACAATGCAGGTTCTCCATTCTGGCTTAGGGGATGGCCACAACTAGTCACCCAAACTGTGTTCTGACAGATGCGTGTTCCGCCACTTGCCCTGTCTTTGAGTAGCCCCCAGAGCTTGTAGAGTTCCTGGGCTGCAGGGCTGGGGCTTGGCTCTCCAACCTCTAAATGCTGTTTCCCCCCAACTCCCAGGTGCTGGGACTGTACAACACCCTGAATCCAGAAGCATCGGCCTCGCCTTGCTGTGTGCCCCAGGACCTGGAGCCCCTGACCATTCTGTACTATGTCGGGAGGACCCCCAAGGTGGAGCAGCTCTCCAACATGGTGGTGAAGTCGTGTAAGTGTAGCTGAGGCCTGCCTGCGACAGAGGGAGAACTGCCACTGCCCGACTGCCCGCTCCTTGGGAAACCAAAATGACAGACCTCACCTAGAGGCCTGGAGTCCACAAGCCTTGGCTCCTGGCATATGGCCGAGATGGAGGCTTCCTTCTGGAACATTTCTCTTTCTTGCTGGCTCTGAGAATCACTGTGGTAAAGAAAGTGTGGGGTGGTTAGGGGAAGGCGAACTCTTTGGAACACAGGTTTTCTGTGGTGCAGAAAGAGGTGGTGGGGATAGAGGAAGAGGATGGCAAGTCGACATGTCGTGGCAATGGGACTTGGGTACAATAGGGAGAAGGAAGGACAAAGGATGGCCGGGGCAGGCCTAGACTGGAAGACACTTTGGATGTGAGGTCAGCTTTGCTCACTGCTGTACCACATTTGCTCTGGGGAATCTGGATGGTGTCATATGAGGCAAGCACTTTTCTTCAGACAGGTTACCAAGACAAAGTCCCAGAATTGCATCTTGTACTACCTGGGATTAAGGACAATTTTATTTTTTTCCAAATTGTCCTTTACACATCAATCAGCATCATGGGTCATTACAGGTAATGTAATATGGTTCCTGGGCCAGCAACTGAATTGGGCCCTTGGAGATGCTGAACTCAGAAGCAAAGGGTGGGAATTGGCCCTTTCCTGTCTGCCCTCCAGGTCCCTCCTCTCGCTTTCTTCCTCAGTCACATTTCCCCTTGGACATTTGGCTAGACACCTTCAATGTGGTTCCTGGGCCAGCAACTGAATTGGGCCCTTGGAGATGCTGAACTCAGAAGCAAAGGGTGGGAATTGGCCCTTTCCTGTCTGCCCTCCGGGTCTCTCCTCTCGCCTTCTTCCTCAGTCACATTTCCCCTTGGACATTTGGCTAGACACCTTCCAGGCCAGGGTGCACATATCTGGATTCTGGGTCCGTGCAGCCTCTGAGCACGAGGGGTTCCTCTCCTCCAAGTTCTCGAGACCTTGTGTCTACCTGGTCTTCCTGGAAGCCGGTGCCACATGGGAGGCATCTGGGGAGGCTGCACATGTGCCACGTGGTGACTTGGCCCAAGACGTGTAGACTGAGGTGTAAAGACAAGTACAGATATTACTCTCAAAATCTTTGTATGAATAAATATTTTTGGGGAATTGTGGATGATTTCATCTTCTGGAAGATTGTTTCTAGAACAGTAAAAGCCTTATTCTAAGGTATACGTCTAACTCTATTCATCTCCTTAATGACCATTTTCTTAATTCCATGTCAGCTTCTTCCAATTAACAGTAACTGGAATCTGGGCAGAGAATCTCTGAAGCATCAAATACATCACTTAGCATGAATCTATGGGACAGTGGGACACTGTGCTGCCTCCTGTCACCTGAGAAAATGGCATTATTGTTCATGTGCCCCTCCTGGTACAGTATTATTCTCAGACACACACAGGTAGTGGCTCAGATTTGCAGAAAGCCTATGAATTTGACCTCCAGATAACTGGCAGGTGAATCCTTGCATATGGAAATGTGGTTTCTACATTCAATCTAAAAGACCAACATCAGCATTTTTAGAAATCTCATCTCAGCCCCCAAATCAGCTGAGCATTAGAGAAACCGTCTGTGGTCAACGGCCTAAGAATGAGGCTAATTCTGTTACTGGGTTGTCTAAAGGAGCCAACCAGGAGCCCTTTCAGACTATGGGCCTTTTGTTAGGAGTCTGGGAAAAGCACCATCCTCTCTAGTGCTCTTTTGAGGTCACAGATCCCAGAACAAGACAGAATTCTGCTGTGGCACAGGCATCCACCTGAAGCAGTCACCTGTGAGTGCACAGAGCAAGGAACCAGCTAGCAGCCCCTGAAAACCACCTGCCCCTGATGAGCTCACGTTAGCACTCAGAAAAAAGTCTCTTTGAAGCACAGTTTGCATGTCGGCTCATGCTGTGTGCCTTCCTGCTCCTTTTCAAGTTCTCTAAGATTGAGCTCCTGAATTTGGTCACCAAGAGTTTTTTCCCAGCTCCTTCTGTGCCCAGCCAATTCTACAGGCTTCTCTGTGTCTTCATCCTGTGTCCTCCACTGTCCTTCAGAGGGGCCATGCTATGTCCCTGTCCTAACATCCTGATGGTGGGAACAAGCTCCATCTTACCTCTGGAGCCAGCAGGTAGAGAGGGTGGTCCAGGATGCCAGCACATTAGTCATAGCTATTGTTATCCCAGGTGTCACAGTGGTAGCCATTCTCAAATTTCAGTGAGCCTGAGAATCACCTTCATGTTTAGGGAAAATGTACAATTCCAGGCTGCAGTTCTACAGCTGACTTCATGAATGGGGCAGGATCCAGGATGCCTAAAGAACTGCATTCTGAAAAGGGATGCATTATAACTGACATTACTGGGCCTTACTTGGGGTTTCAATAAAGAAGAAGAAAATCAGCTTTTTGGCTAAACCTCCCTTTTTATTCAACCTCCTAGGACACCATTAGAACAGCAGTTCATTAGGATGAACCAACAACACGACTAGATGTGTTTCCTGAAGTATCCCAAAGAAAATAGAACATACTGTGATTCCATTTCCATTTTTTTCCCTTCTCTCTCTCTCTCTCTCTCTCTCTCTCTCGGTACTAGGTATTGAACCTATGGGCACTTTACCACTGAATTATGTCTCTGGCCCTTTTTATTTTATTTTAAGCCAGGGTCTTGCTAAGTTGCTGAGGCTGGCCTTATACTTGAGATCCTTCTGCCTCAGCTTCCCACCTAGCTGGGATTATAGGCAAGTGCCACTGCACCCAGCCCGAATATTCTTTGTATGTCAGAGCACTACTCCTCCATTAAGCAGGTGATATGAATATGGGCAGGGGTCCAGAGTCCAGCCTCCCCTTCCCATGTTATCACTTACAGGCACTACAGACACTTGGATCAATGTCTCTAAAAATACATGCTGGTTTTGGGGAAGGGCAGAGTGACACTGAAAATGATACCTCTATTGGAGGAAGGCTTCAATAATCTGGTTTGTTACCAAGACAAGTCCAGTACCCATAAAAATGAGAGCACTTGGGTACATGAAGCGAGGTCAGGAGTCTGGTCTTAGCACCTGGTCAGCACACAGCAAATGAAGACATTAACTTGAGGATTTAAGTCTGATTAGTTATCTAGGCAATTCCAAGCATTATAGTTGCTTTAAAGGTTCTTTTGTTAGACTCATACCCTCTTAACCCTTTCCATAAGATGCATTTGGTGAATTTCTCCAGATCCCATATTTCTCAGCTCTATATATCAGCAGGGGATTATGGAGGAAGGAATTCTAATTTATCTCTTAACCAACTCCCAACCAAGTGAGCAGTTATGGTGGCTCTCAAACCATCATCCAGGAGACCTGGGAACACGTGGAATGACACCTCAACTTTCTTCACAAGCACAGTGCTTCAGTGTGCCCCAACCTTTGTTCTCAGTCACTGAGAAGGCAGTGAATTCCCTTTTAATCTCTGTATGTCATTTTTCTCTCTGGATTTCAATGCTGAGTCTGTAGGACCTTGTTAGAGAAGCCCCAGATTCTGGACTCTCCCTGAGTAACTCCCCAGGACAGCTAGGTCAAGCCTTCAGTGGGCTCTGTGGCCCGGCTTTCGGCCTTTTCTCCAGCAGAAGCCAGAGCGAGGACCTAGGGAAGGTGAGTGAGCAGGACAGCAGGGGACCGAGCTGCGCTATGCACATGGACTTTTAGGAAGGTGATGGGCAACTGGACAGAGTCACATGCCACTAGAGGACCACAGGGGGCAAGCCTCCTGCTGCAGGCCAGCTGTGGAGGATCTGTACATACCGGCTTCCCAGGTGCAGGAGCCGCCCTCAGAGAGCAGCCTGGACACATCATGTGCTGAAACACAATTTCTTGAAAACTCACGTTTCTAACATTAAGTTGAAAAAAACTGTCCAGCAATGGAATAAAATGCAAAATTGGTTCTATTTCAGTCTTGATTGTGAATACTGATTGTTGGGAATTAGTAAATAAAAAAAAGAAAAGAAAAATAGAATTACTTTATTAATCTTAGAAATCAGTAATTCCAAAGGGTGCCTTTACCCTGGCTCACATCAGTGGCGCACCAAGTTGCCTCCACGCTCTGGGAAACTGGTGATGTGCGCTCCCTTCCCCAAGACCCTTGAAAAGGGCAGAACAGCTCTGGTATATAATATTGGGGTTCTGAGCTTGTACAAAGAAGACAGCTCAGTACTGCAATCTGGAAAAGAAGAGGAAGCAAGATGCAAATAGCCAAAGAGCCTCTTTTATATCATCTCTGTGCGGCAGCAGGAAAGGGACAGAGGAGACCTGAGCAGGCGGGGGTGGGGTGAAGGGAAAGTGAAGATACACGTGTGCTCGGACCAGCAGAGGATGCATCAGTTGAATGTCCCCACTGCCAAGTTCCACCCAAACCCAGAGGTTCTGTTCTCCTGTTGTCCCAGTTAAGTGTCTGGCTTGGCTGATGGCAACCATCTACTGCCACTTCTGCTTGAAGGCCTTGGGGACTCTGAGGCAGCAAAAAAATACCATGGACCCCTGGCAGCACTGTGGATGCTTCACCCTCAGCCGCGTGCCCAGGAGCAGTGGACAGGTTCTTCCTCTGTGCGCTCGCGGTTCATCTGTTGGTGTGAGCAGGATCTAGAAAGAGAACGTCAACCACTGAGTGACTGAGGGAGAGCGCAGTGTGCACCTGCTGAGCAACGGCTGCTTTACTTGAAGAAGTGCTGCCTCAAGAAATGAAGTTCCCTGGAAGAACAAAGCTCTTCACTGTAACCACCTTGCTGGAAAATCTTCCTAAAACATTTGTGTTTTGCTGCTGCTGCTGCTTTTTTGGTAGTTTTCTTGGTTTTGTGTTTTTCTTTCTCTTGGATAAAAACTGTATTTGAGTTTATCTATTTATTTATTTTTAAGAATCCATGGGGCTGGGATTGTAGCACAGTGGTAGAGCACTTGCCTAACACATGTAAACACTGGGTTCAATTCTCAGCATCACATAAAATAAATAAATAAATAAATAAAGATACTGTGTCCATCTACAACTATGGAAAAAAAAAAAAGAGTCCAGGCCTCATTGTGTTGCCCATGCTGGTCTAGAATTGCTGGGCTCAAGTGAACCTCCTGCCTCAGCCTCCCAAGTAGCTGGAATGACAGGAGCTCACCACTAGGCCCATAGCCTGGACAACACAGTGAGACCCCGTTTCAATCCATCAATAAATGAACCCCTTGATTTTCAAATATGTTCGTCTTTTCTAGAATCTGAGTTAGCATTAGCATTTTGAACTGCATAGAAAAATGATTCCGTGTATGGTTTTTTTTTGGTACTGGAGACTGAACTCAGGGGCACTCGACCACTGAGCCACATCCCCAGCCCTATTTTGTGTTTTATGTAGAGACAGGGTCTCACTGAGTTGCTTAGTGCCTTGCCGTTGCTGAGGCTGGCTTTGAACTCACAATTCTTCTGTCTCAGCCTCCCTAAGTGCTGGGATAACAGGCTTATGCCACGGCGCCCATGTATGCTTTTGAGATTTTTAAATCTTTCCTCAGTGTCAGGCTGTCAGATAATGCTTTCTGTCCTATCCCTGTCCCTATACCCCCATGTGTACCCACCACCAAGTTTAAGGAAAGGAATATTACCCCTCTGCATCTTGGCTGGACCCTCTCTGTTCTTTCCCATTCCCACTATCCTGAATTTTACATTTATCCTTCCCTTGTTTTTAAAAAACATTTTATTACTATGTGTATGTGTATCCCTAGGTAACGCATCATTTAGTTTTTCGTGGTTTTGAGTTTTATAGTGCTTCTGTGACTCTTCTTTATATGTGGCCCAGTATGCTCCTGAAAAAACATCTTTGGGTTTCCAAAAGAAGAGGAATTGCAAGGCCAAAAACACTTGCTATTTCACCTCTCTAAATGATAGTTCAAGTGCTCTGAGAGAGGGAAAGAGCTTCCCTCACTTTCTCTGCATCCCTTACAGGTGGAGAAAAGGCCCTGCCTCAGTTTAAAGTTTTTGGCAACTCAAATGAGTTTACATATCTCACTGTGTTTAACTGGCAGTTTTTCTGCTAGGAATGAGGCTGAGCCTCTTTTCAAGTGTCTCCTGTGCATATGCATTTCCTCTGTGACATGCCTGGAGGTGCTTTTTGCTTATTTTCCCATTGAGTTGTTATTGCTTTTTAAAAAACAGCTTTGAGAGAATTCACATATACAATGCACTCGTTTGATGTGTACAATTCAATAGCTTCTACTATTATTTAGAGTTGTGCCTTTATCACAAGTTTAGAACATTTTCATTACCCGCCCCAAAGAAACCCCGAATCTCTTAGCCATGACTCCCTATACTTCTCATGCCCCAGACCAAGGAAACCACTAATCTACTCTCTATCTGTATAGAATTTGCCCATTCTGGACATTTTATATAAATGAAATCATACAACATACGGTCCTTTGTGACTATCATCTAAGTTTTTTTTTTTTTGGTACCAGGGATTGAACCCAGGGGCACTTAACCACTGAGCCACATCCCCAATCCTTTCTATTTTTTATTTTGAGACAGGGTCTCGCTAAGTTGCTTAGGGCCTTGCTAAGTTGCTGAGGCTGGCTTTGAACTTGTGATCCTCCTGCCTCAGCCTCCTGAGATGCTGGGAATATAGGTGTGCACCACCATGCCTGGCCCACATGATGTTTTAAAGCTCCTCCACACTTTGATATTCATTCATACTCTATTCCTTTTTATGGCTGAATAGTATTTCATTGTGTGTACATATGCTACATTTTATGTATCCATTCATCAGTTATGGACACTGGGGTTGTTTCTACCTCTTACCTATTATTAATTATGCTGCTATAAACATTTATGTTCAAGTTTTTGTTTGAACACATTTTTATTTCTTTTGAGTATAGGTCAAGGAGTGAAATTAATTGCTGGGTCATATGGGAGCTCTATGTTTAACTATCTGAAGAAATGCTGAACTTTCCAAAAGCACCATTTTATATCTCTGATATTTGTTCTTGTCTCTTTTTGATTATAGTCATTCTAGTGGGTGTGAAGTATATCCTGCTGTGGTTTTGATTTGCATTTCCCCAGTAGCCAATGATATTGACAGTCTTTTCGTGTGCTTATTGGCATTGTATGTCTTCTTTGGATAAATGTCTGTTTGGATCCTTTACTCATTTAAAAAACTGAGCTTTTTATTATTGAATTGTGCAAGTTCTATATATATATACCCAATTCATCCATATATGACTGTCACATGCATGATTTGTACCTGTTTTCTCCCATTCTGTGGGTGGTTGTTTCACTTCCTTTGAAGCACAGACTTAAAATGTTGATGACTGGTTTGTCTTTTTTATTTTGTTGCCAATACCTTTGACACCATATCTATGTAACTGCTTATTGACTTGCAAGAGTTCTTTGCTTAATATCTGGACATTGATCTTTTGGTTCTATGTGTTACAAATGTCTTCACCTAGTTTGTGACTTGTCTCTTCATTCTCTTTATAGTATTTTTTTATTGTTTTATGATTTATTAATATGTAAGGAAAATCCTACTCAAATTGCATTTAAATATATACTTAACAAGCAGTCTTCTTAGAAAACAATTTTTGTGTGTGGGGGGTACTGGGATTGAACCCAGGAGGGCTCTACCTTCAAGCTATATCCTGAGCCCTTCTAACATATTTTGAAATTTTTGAGACTGGGTCTTGTTAAGTTGCCCAGGTTGGCCCTGAACTTGTGATCCTCTTGCCTCCCACTCCAAGTAGCTGGGATTACAGGCGTGCGCCCCTGTGCCTGGCTAGAAAATGATATTTTGAAAAATGTTTAGACTTCTGAACAATCTGGACATTAAAGTAAATCTATGATGGTCACTTTAAAAAAACACATTTTTTAAAAGATAAAATTTCAAATATACACACAGAAAACAGAGGAGTGTAATACACTTCCATGTTCCCATCCAGCTTTGAGGGTCTCCATCTGTTGCCTAGGCTGGCCTCCAACTGTGATCCTCTTCTCAGCCTCTGTGTAGGTGCCCACCATTGCATCTGGCTAACATTCTACCCTTTCTGTTTCATCTCTCTCTTTGCGTTGTTTTCTGGAGCAATTTCAAAGCAGATGTAAGATCATACATTATTAAATATTTCAGAAGGTGACCTTAATGGATACAGACTTAAGGGGAAAAATCCACAATACCTTTGTGGTATCTTAGACGGTCTTAATTTTAATGAAGTCGAATTTATCAATTTTTACCTTTACAGTCTGCACTTTTTAGGTGTAATTAAAAAAAATCCTCTCCTTATATTGTGGTCATAAAGATCCTATACTATAATGTCTTCTACAAGACTTATACTTTTGCCTTTTCACACTTGTCTTCAATCCAACCTGAGATTATATATACAGTGGAGAGCACAGATCTAATTTTTTTCCTATATAATTACCAATAGTCCTAACATTATTCATTGAAAAATCTGTCTGTTCCTCCTTTAACTGCAGCACGTCAGTCATATATGCTTTCATGTAGGAATAGGTTTAGATTTCTCTATTTTATGCCAACACCATACTCTCAAGTATTTTAGCTTGATAATTTTTTT